>MU249573.1:3551092-4151092 GCA_018977245.1 Lethenteron camtschaticum | reverse complement strand
TTTATTTTTTGTTTCTGTGCTCTTTTGTTTAAAGTGATAAACACAGCATACGAAAGGTAAAGTAGGATCTCTGTCTTTGATGCTCGTATTTCTAAATTACAACCTCTTTTGCAGCTGTACTACGCCATGGTTGAGCTCCTGGAAAGGCTGAAGAAAATTCTGACTTTTGTTGATTCCACGTGGGAGGAGAAATTTGCCCTGAAAACAGCTTTTGTCAAGAATGGTGGCCCAGGTTTGTATTAAGAGTACCGTGTGTGCGATATATCTATGCAGTTGCATTACACGCGTTAGACCAGCATATATCTAATATAAGTCACAGGGGAGTCCCCGCCTGCCCGCCTGCTCAGTACTCTACCACACTGTGTTTTTAAGCCTCTTCCTCTTATTCCGTTTAGTGGAGTAAGAGTCTGCTGTGGTGTGCCACTTCCCTTGATGCCATCTTCAGGAAATGTCGATACTTTGCATTGATGTAAATGAGTGTATGCATATGTGGATGTTTGAAGATTTTGTTTCAAGCTCAATATTTACCCATGGAAACTGGTATTGCAATGAAAAACTATAAGCTTACTTAAAATGTAATTTTTCTCAGGACAAGACCATGCAACATACAATGTTCAACTATAATTCGGCTAAATGCATATAATTTGCATTATATTTGCATTATCGTCAATAATCAATTGTTATATATATAAAAAAACATGACCACATGAAATATTCCTGATAACTATCGAGAGTGTATGCAATTGGAACAAACATATAAAATGGAACACACGTGTTGATCTTGTGCTCCTTTGATAACAAGTCTGGTACCCTGTGCAGAGATGTTTGAGAAGATCCGGACGTCTGCCTCCCGAGAGGGCTCAGGCGTGCAGCTCCAAGAGACGACAAGCTCATTGAGGACGTGATGAAGACGTTTACGCCAGAGCATAGTGAGTGCTTCTATGCAGAGCGTTCTCATTTTACAAAGGGCACAGCTTACCCAGACCAGCCAGGATGTATTGCTCGAGAACTCAAACCTGTGACAACAAGCTGTCTGCGCTTGAGGCAATACGCCTCACCCTGCAGCACAATAAGAAACATCTGCAGGTAGTTGTAGATAAGTTTTCTCCATGAGAGTCGACTGAGCGATAGCCACAGCACAAGCAGCTGTAGACCTGTTATTCCAGTTGGCATCACTGCACCAAACTTAATATGCCCTGTCTTGAGGATTGTGGGTAATACAATAGTCAATTATGTATGGCTCTTTACTTGAGAGTAATATCACACTCTGTCAGACTACGTTTTTTCTGGACCATTATTTTCTAGTGGCATTTGTGTAAATAGGGAAACCCTGCACCAGTTTATGGCAGCTCCAATGAGACAAGGGATTTGTAATTCTCCTTTGTTATCTGTGCATGGCCACGGATTTACAGATATATTGCATGTAAGATAATAGATTAATTGTATCTGCTATGTTAAACTACCTAAGCTCTTGGTGAAATGTATGGGAAGAGAAGCATCTGTGGCAAAGTGCACTTGGGCTACTGAGCAATCCAGGAGGTGATCTCCCTGTTATAAATAAACATGAACACTGGTCACACCGACAGCTTCCATATCATTCCCCACTCGCTCCCCTGCTCCTTCTGCAAGAGAGCAGATGCAGTGGCAAGTCCTCATCTCTGTTTTGCAGTGGAGCTCTGTAGGTTTAGCGGCCGGTACATTCACAAAACTGTCATCTAGATAAGCATAGATCAAAACGCAGATACGTCCTGCCACTGCCGTGTTTTGGTAACAACACATGGCAGCAGTGGGACAATAGCGTAAGAAGGCTCTTGACTGTCACGGCTAGTGTGCACAGTCCTCGCATTAATGCACAATTCACTACAACACCTTCATAAATTCAGCCAGAGACACTGCTTCAGAGGCATATCACCACTAGCTGTCATGTTAACCTATTACTCTGCTGCCGGTATCTCTCCTATGTTAAGGAACTTAACGGAGAAGTGAAATAGTGGTGGCATAGTGGTTTGTATACTGCACTATGAATCCAGTCACCTGAGCTCTATTTTATGCCATGGCAAGCACCAGCAGTTCGTGATATCTGATGCGGTCCTGGGTACCCTTCATTTACCATCCTGCACTGACCATTGTGGCGAAGTATGGTCAAACAACCTCTGTGACTCAAAGGCAATGGGAGGGCTTAATCCACACGTGGATTGACTAAGACCTGTACATGATTATACGACTTACACATCAGTGTCAGGAAGTGTCTGCGTTCTTTAAACCACAATATTAAGTCTTTACGCGTTTACTATAAACTGCATGCATTAATCTGTAGCTGACTCCTAATATTAGCAAATTTAATTGTTTTCTTTCTAGCATTCCCTAACGCTAGTGCAACTGTGAAATAATAATGGAGAATGGATTCATAATTATTGCTAACTTGCCTGATGTTGTGGAAATTGCCATTTGCAAGGACTCCTCTACTTACGAGCGAGTTAGGTTCCAGAGGTCTGTTCGTAAGTCGATTTGTTGCAAGTCCAACTAAACTCTGTCGATTTCAACATGGTGTACGGCATGTACTAATCATGGGGAATGGCTTTAAAAGTTGTATAATCTCCTGTAGATGTAGATGCCACTAGTTATTCATGTTCTTCAGATGTAGATGCCACCACCACCATCTATTGCGCAGCGGTTGAACTAACGACTCTCAGTCCGAACAGGTAAATGGACATACGGACAGGTTTGTTCCTATCTCTGAAAGTTCGTAAGTCGAGTGTTCGTAAGTAAAGGAGTCCCTGTATAAAGCTTTATGATGCAAGTAAATAGAAAATGGTAGCATCAGCTTTCTTAAACATGTGCTTATCTCAATGCCCTCTCTCTGTTTCAACAGAAACAGGTGTGAAGGACAATACATATCTACTGAAGGAGATAACCAGCCTAAAAACTCTCTACGTAAGGATCCATTCACGAAATACTCAAATATCACACACACACAGTACATCTGTAAGCTGTGGTCTAAGGTATTTCAATCATCTTCCAATTTACGGCTTTTTATCTACATTTTTTCTGAAAGTAGCTATCAAGCCACCTTTTTCACCAAATCAGGCTGACCAATGTGGGGAAGTATGTATGTTGAACTTCATTTGCACCGTACGTAGCCAACCATTCTAATGGAAGTGGCTATTTACACCTTTGGAACCTCATTTGCCAGTAACAAAATATGATAATTGGTGTTTTACCTTTTATCTGGCAACAAAACTGACACCTTTTTTACAAGTAGTCATGTTTGCATTGACCACAATACCTGCAGTCGGAATGCAAAAAAAACATAACTCTGATAATGTATGGTGTCAGTTTTGTTGCCAGTTAAACGGGTAAAAAACAATTATCATATTTTGTTACTGGCAAATGAGGTTCCAATGGTGTAAATGCTTACCCCGAGCTCTCATACTCTGATGGTGCATTGTCCTTGAGTTGTGCGCCTTTTGGCGTCATCTGGTCCAACACCATGTGAGACTAGGCTCTAACGAAAGCTGTCTCGGGTGTGGACCAATCAATTTCAAGGACAGTGCATACATTATCAGAGTTATGTTTTTTGTTTGCATTCCGACTGCAGGTATTGTGGTCAATGCAAACATGACTCCTTGTAAAAAGGTGTCAGTTTTGTTGCCAGATAAAAGGGTAAAAAACAATTATCGGAAGTGGCTATGTTAATGTGAGAGATTAGCATGTTAATGTAAGAACGAATAGTGGTGCAATCCAAAGGCATGAGAGCGCAATCCAAAGGGCATGTGAGCATGAGAGTGCAATCCAAGGGCATGTGAGCATGAGAGGCAATCCAAAGGACATGTGAGCATGAGAGTGCAATCCAAAGGACATGTGAGAGATCTAAGAGAGAGGCACAGAGAGAGAGACACAGAGAGTCGGAAATAACAGCTGACATAGGCAGGTAGGATGTAAACATCACAGTTAGGTAAGACTTTACCTGGTTAATAACGTCCTTCCAATGATTGCTCAGTTTGTACCCATCTTCTCGGTTGAAGTTGTGTCTGTGTTTATATATCTGGATGGCTTCATGAACAAATCTGTGAAGGTAGCCAGTATGTTTGCAGAGTACCTCCATCTTGGAAAAAAACAATTTCGTGTGAGCCCACAGTGTTAAAACAATGATCAGCAACAGCAGAGGTATTGATGCTACCATGTTTCAGATCTGCCTGTGTTCGGGAACGCGGTCTGAGACATGTCGTTTCGTTTGCCCAATGTAACTGCTACCGCAACCACAACTCAGTTTGTAGACACCAGGGTATTGCATGTCAGGAATAACATCCTTTACAGATGGGATTAAATCACGGATTTTGTGTACTGTTTTGAAACGAACCTGGATCTTGTGTTTGTTTAAGATTTTGGAAATATGTTTGGTAACCCTGCTATGTATGGTAAAGTGATGGTTTTGGTTAGATCCTCAGAAGGTTGTCTCCCACAGCTGGACTCTGGCTTCCTCGGAACTCGCCCTTACAAGGACGTAGAGCCAGGAATCCCAGAGTCCCACTACTGGCCCGCACAGCGTCCCGGCCCTTACAAGGACAAGTGGGGCGAGGGGATCCAGGGTCCTAAGCTGGCTGGTCTTGGGTCTTGAGCTGCGACTGGCCCGATCAGCTGGGGAGGTCTCCTTTTATGCCCTTTGCCCATCGAGGGGAGGCGTTGCGTGGGATTGTAGATCCCCGCAGCCCCCCCCCCCCTCCCTTGGCGGTACGGGGTACCCTTACAGATGGACCTCGTCTACCACTGCCGGTAAGCGTGGCCCATCTACGGCACTACACCTGTAGACCGAATGTCCCAACGAGCCATCAGGTCTCTTCTCGATCAAACATCCATAAATAGTAGCTTGACAACCTTGTCCACTTCCATGGTGAATTTGATAGACGGGTGTATGGAATTGATGTGGTTGAGAAATTGGTTCAGTACTGGCAGGCCATGAGGCCAGATGACGAACGTGTCATTTACGTATCTCTTCACAAAGAAGAATATAGGATGGATGTCTGGATGGGATCCGTCTCAAATTTCTCCATGAAAACATTCGCTACCACTGGCGATAAGGGAGAACCCATTGGGTACCCTCATTTTGTTTGTAGAATGTACCATTCCAGGTTAAGTATGTGTTGGTAAGGCAGTGCTTACCAAAGTTGGTACATCTGGATTCAGTCCTTGTTGGACCAAGTCTTCAATGATTGCAATGGTGTCAGGTACATTGGTGAACAGAGAGACTACATCGAAACTGACAAGCAAATCATCTGGAGACAGTGAGATGTCCTTGATTAGAGAAACCAAGTGAGCTGAGTTAGGTACAGCTGAGGTGGACTTGCCCGTGAAAGGAAGCAGGGTCTCAGACAGAAATCGGGCCAGTTTGTAGGTGGGTGAGTTAATGGTGGAGACGATAGGACGGAGCGGGGTACCTACTTTGTGGATTTTTGGAAGGCCATAAAATCTGGGTGGTCTAGCAGCCAAATGTTTTCTGGAGCTCTGCTTGGTCTGATCGATTAGATAAGTCGATTTAGTGATGATATTGTTGTTTTTTGTGGCTCGGCGGTTGGTGGGATCTCTGTTGATTTTGGTATAGCTGCCATCATTATGAAGGTCCTAAATTTTGTTGGTGTAAGTGGTTTATCCATGATGACAGTGGCATTGCTCTTGTCGGCTGAGAGGATGACAATGCCATCTCTGTTTTTTTTTATTCAGAGTTCAAAACCTCGTCCTTGCTGATGTTGCTAATGGGTTTCTTAGCGTTTTTGAGGATAGCAGCGATTTCAGATCTCGCAACCTCTCCCGGGATGTGTCCCAAGCCTTTGAGGGATACGTAGACCTGGGCAATTATATCATCCACTGGGATGTGTTTAGGGTGACTGCGAAATTCAACCCTTTAGCTAGCACGATTTTAGGCTGTCAGAAATTGGGATGTTATTATTGTTGTGTGGGAAGAACGACGCTGAAGCCAGTCGTGTAGGGGCTGACGCCGAACTGTTTATTTAAGGGCTTGCGCCTAACTTGGGGAAGGGGTTAACACGGTGTATTTAACTAATCTCCCCAGGGAAGGGTACTGGGGTTCCCTACACCCACCAGGCTATCAGGCTCTTCCCACAGCACTGACCGAGGGTTCATCCAACTCGGCCAGCCGGGTAAAGCAGCCCTTTAGCCTGGCTCTCAATCCCTCTATCTCGGAGACCCCTACTCCCCTACCACTCACTCTCTTGGCTCCCGCGAATACCCCTTCTACGTCACGGGTCTTCCATCAAATACCCGGGTGGCATCACGTCACTTTTCCCTGACGGCATTCCCCCGAGACGAGTGTGACCTGACGTCAACACTTTGATAGATGACAATCTTGTTAACATCTAATTTTTTAACGTGTGGCTCTGGCTTCTTTATGACCCTTGGGCTACACCCATTCAAACATTTTAAAACAATCTGCCTCAGCAGCAGATCATGCTTTATTTTATACCTACGTAGCTTGACCGAACCAAAGAGTATGGATTCCTGCAGTCACGGAAGTTTCAAATCAATTATCTTATCTTACATAGAGAAATATAGCACCTTAATCCATGGCGCTTTAAAACATTTATATAAGTGTATATCCGTTGATAGTGGTTGAGATAAATAGTGGGGTTATAAAAAGTAGTTTGTAAGATAATTTGATCATCATCTGTGAAGGGTTTGAGAGTTACCCTCGATTGAGACCTCGGTCTTGATGAATATTTCCTGTGTGACTGACTGAGAACAGGACCCTGCGGGGTGGGCTGGTAGGAACGAATAACCAAAGAATATAAACATAATGTATTATTACACTTGTTTAGCCAGGAAAGCCCCACTGAGTCTAAAGGTTTTCTAGGGTCCTGCCAAATGTTTGCAGTAGGGGCGATGTTGCTACACCTAATCGGACGATACGAAGGGAGACTTTGAGGCCTAGTTCTAGGCTTTAGGCCTAGCTGTAGGCTTTAGGTCGCTGTAAGTTAATTTTAAATTTAATTTTTTAATTATTAATGTAAAAGCTTTAAATTAAAATGTTTCTATTAAAAACATCAGGGAATGTAACATTGTTAAACATTAACTCCCTTTCACACACGCGGGGTACGATACGAAGGGAGAGTTTGTGGCCTAGTTCTAGGCTTTAGGCCTAGCTGTAGGCTTTAGGTCGCTGTGAGTTAATTTTTAATTTAAATGTTTTTATTATTTATGTAAAAGCTTTAAATTTAAATGTTTCTATTTAAAAACATCAGGGAATGTAACATTGTGAAACATTAACTCCCTTTCACACACGTGGGGGTACGATACGAAGGGAGAGTTTGAGGCGTTGTTCGAGGCTTTAGGCCTAGCTGTAGGGTTTAGGCCGCTGTGAGTGAAATTTTAATTTAAAAGTTTTAATTAAAAGCTATCTCAGGGAATTATAAGGGAATGTTACACTTGTTTAGCCAGGAAAGCCTCATTAATTTAAATGTTTTAATTAAAAGCTATCTGAGGGAATTATAAGGGAATGTTACACTTGTTTAGCCAAGAAAGCGTTACTGAGTCTAAAGGTTTTTGTAGGGTCATGCCAAATGTTTGCAGTAGGGGGCGATGTTGCTACACGGACGGACGGACGGACGGACAAACAGACGGACGATATAATCTATTGTAGGCTGGTCCACTTCGTTCCTACCAGTATAATCTCTTTGCTCTATCCCAGTCGTGGTCATCCTCTCCGGCATGCTCCCTCCTTTGGCTGCTATTCTGTCTTGTCAAACAACATTTCCCACAATGTGTCTTGCCCAACCCTACTTTACTTTTCTTAAGTCAGTATAATGTCTCTAATTTGTGTGCGTTCTGTGATACACGTATTACTCCGTCAGTCGTATAATCTGCAGCATGCATTTCTCCATACCATTTTATTTCATTTATTTGTTAGAGTCCTCTGATCCATATACCATGGCAGGTCATGTGTGCTTATTGAACACTAACTTATTTTGGCACATTGCTTTGTTGATTTTAATCATTCAGTTTTCCCAAGCACTTAGTCCTATTGTCACACACCTCTTCAATGCATCATCTTTTTTTGGTCTGGCTTCAATAATTGCCCTCTTCATATACTTTTGGTATTACTATTCTTGATTCTTTCGGTAAAGTCACGTAGATAAAAACCAAAACAATACAAAAATTTAAATAATAAAATACAGTATTAATTAAATTAAATTAAAATTAAAACTAAATTGAACATAATAAAAGCAAAAAAAAACCCACGACGTTTCGATCGCAACACAAGTCAGGCAGAGAGAAAAAAGTGGGAAAGCCTCCAAATGCAACTGCTTATAAGGGTTCCAAAGTGAGTGGGCGGGGGAAAGACCTGTGCAAGCAACACGCTGTGCATGAAACGCTAATACAGGAGCAGAACAAGGGGGAGTTTGGAGGAGGAAACTTGTGCAGCGCAAACAGCATGGGTGGGGCAGCCAGTCAGCCAGCGCTAGTGTAGGAGCAGACAATGGGGCGAGAGAGGGGGCAGAGATAGGGGGGAAGGGGGGGTAGAGATGGGGAGGGGACATTGTACCTCGCTACACACATACACACTGCTGACTAGAGGTTGACAAGAAAACACTAATTAAGTCGTGACCAAAATGATTGCTGAGTTTAAAACCGACTGATGAAGAACGCTTGTGTTGCGATTTAAACGTCGTGGGTTTTTTTCTTATATTATTTTCTATTTTTTTGTTATTTAATTTAATTTATATTTTTTAGATATTCTTTTCTATCTACGTGACTTTACCGAAAGAACCAAGAATATAAATTCTGCTGTCGCGAAAGTTTGAAGTCAAAATTTTGGTATTCCATTCATGGAACTTGTTACATTACTTTTATTATGCTCATATTTGTCTTGAGTTCAACTTTACAACCATTTCGTTCAATTCTACTGTTGGTTGTTCATGTTTCAGTGACGATGTTATCAACCAATCTGAGTTGATTAATCTTTCCTCGTTCATGTTTATGCCTTTATTTCTCCAATACAGTTTTAAATATACGTTCTAATGCCATTGTGAAAAATGTTTATCTCAGTAATAAATAATGGTGGAGCAGGGACAAAGTGATGACATGAAAGGCAATTGAGAGCAGGTCGGAATCTTTTTGGATGTGTACAGTATAGTAAACCATAATAATCGCGGGTTTTATAATCGTGTTAAAAATATTCGCAGCCACAACTCCTGATGAGCCAACAAGAAGGAGTGACACATAGAGCAGCGGGGATCGCGAGAGCGCACGAGCTTTACCCCCCATGCGACGCTCTCCCCCTCTGAATCGGCCTTCGCCTGCCGCACCATTTACACGCCAGTGCTTGCCTTTACAAATTCTGAAATTACCAACGGTGTAATATTATTTTATTTTATACATTTTTCATATTAGCGCTCTTAAATATCTTTATGGTCATCATCATTAAAGGTAAGTTAAATAACAATACAATGTTTTCCTTAATATATTTTAGAAACGCTGATAATTTCTTTAGATGGTCTTTATTGAAGAAGGTACGAACACACAAACAGCCAGAGACCCCAGCTTCTGCAGCCCCTCGCCCTCGCCTCGACCCTTTATCCTTCTTCCGTGGCTCCCTCTTCTCCCGTGGCCACGTCCCCTTTCTGGAACCTTCCTATTAGTTCTCGATCCCCGATCCACACCTGTTCCCTTCTGCCACTTGGCCACGCCCCTATTATCGATCCTTCCTGTAGACCCAGATCGTTCGCACTATCCGTTAATTACCCTATCATTACCCCCGTGGCCCCTAGTCCCTTGCCATGCTAATTCCCCTGTCATCCCCCGTGACCGCTAGTCCTCTGTACTGTCTTTACATATGTATATTACCTATAAAAGTATTTTTTGTCTCTCTGTCTGCGCACGCCTTGTAACGCTTTTAACTGACAAACTGTTGGGTTTACGTTTCAACAAGTACACAGATACAATGTGCTAAACCCCGGACGAAAAAGCGTTATTTGTTTTTCCCCTCCGTCAAATGTAAACTAATGAAATAACTTTATAATAATTTGCATTATTACTATGCTAATTGCGGCGCCAAACCACGCATCTGCGCATGCGCAGAAACACTGACTCGCAGTTCCCCTAGCAACACACACGGCCTCGCTCAGCGGCGATAGTGGAGAGGTTCTTCGATGCATTAAAAAGGCGAAAGAAACACAGAAGCACACACTGAAACACTGAGATAACTTCTGAACATTGTGATGTCCTTTTCTCCCCCCCCCCACCCCAATGTGTGCAATTACTACTATAGAGTCAGACTACACAATCCGTAAAGCTATCACACCAACTGTTGGGAAAGAACCATTTGAGGACCCAATCAAAACCATCACCCTGTCATACATAGCAGGGGTCACCAAAATATTTAAAAAATCATGAGCAAACACAAGATCCAGGTTCGATTGAACACAGTACATAAAATGCGAGATCTGATCCCATCTGTGAAGGATGTAATACCCGGCGTCTACAAACTAAACTGTGTCTGCTGCAGTAGTTACATTGGGGAAACTAAGCGACATGTCTTGGACCATGTTCGTGAACTGAAACACGGGAGGACCAATACCTCAGCCGTGGCTGATCATTGTTTTAATGCGGTTGGCTCACACGAAATACATTTCTCTAAGACGAAGGTACTTTGCAAACCCACTGGTTATCAACAAAGATTTGTTCATGAAGCCATCCATATATAAAGACATAGACACAATTTCAACCGAGACGATGGGTACAAACTTAGCAATCACTGGAAGGACGTTATTAACCAATTTAAGTCATAACTGGCTGTAATGTTTCCATTTTAGACCTGGCAGCCCTTTAATTGGTGGAAGCCCACTACCAGGACCATCACTATCCACCACTACCATCACCTCTTGCAGCAACTTCTCTTACATTAACATTAGCTACCCCGCCCATGCTGCTGACACTTGGCTACGCCCATTTACGGTTTGCCTTTAAAGCCTAACCCCTTTTCCTGATGATGACCGCTTGTGTTGCGATCGAAAAGTTGGAGTTTTTTGTAATTTTCTTTGAACCTATCTACGTGACTTTACCGAAAGACCCAAATAATATAGGTAGTTACTACTATAAAGTCGGGAGAAACTACTGTAGAGTCGGTAGATACTACTACAGTCATTATACACTACTGTAGAGTAAATAAATACTACTGTAGAGTCAGTGGATACTACTGTAGAGTTAGTAGATACTACTGTATAGTCGGTAGATACTACTGTAGACTCAGTAGATACGACTATAGAGTCAATAGATAAAAAGATTTTTGGAGGGGGGAGTCGACATTTTTTGGAAACCTTTTAGATCACCTATGTACCCCCACTTTCTATTACTTTTTTATTCAGGACTTCTGCAGGTCTCTTATAATTTTGTTAACGGGCAAATGGACAGACAAACGGAATGCAGGGCTTTAACAATAGCTTAGTATTTGTGTATGTATACGTTGTGTTTTTAAGAGAAGACAAGTTTTGAAATATAGTTTTTCCCCGCGCAACGCCAGGTACTTCCTGTTAGTAGTTTATATGTTAATGTTTAAAGGTAATATATTTATGCCCTTAACTCTTTTTTCCTCATAAGCTTTAAGTATTAATATTCACTGATGTATTTGCGCCATTCCCAGGAACGAAACCCCACGAACATTAAGGGTTTACTGTATATACAACTTTCCCAGCTGATCTGAAATTGGTAGGCTCTCCCAAAACCAGAAATTACTAATACAACAATTACTAATGCAGTGGGGTTCTCAATTATGTGCCAGTATTGATCACTTTCTAAGTTTATATTTGAATTGTGCGTGTGTTATTTTTTACAGATTTGACTTCACTGTCATCCAGCCATTGATAAACATTCTGAACATGCTGAGTGAGCACACCAAAAAGGAGAAAGTGGACACTAAGGAGGCCTTCCTACGGCAAGGAGGTGCAGGTGTGTAGACAGCGTCCGCTGTGTGGGAGCGTTACTGAGACAGCTCTGCAGGGACGTGCACCGTCCTCAAGAGTTTCTCTGGAATATCGCCCCCAGCTATCACTTCAGCTGTCGCTTCATTTATTGCTTCATCTATTGCTTCATCTATCGCTTCATAAATCCCTTTATCTATCGCTTTATCTATCGCTTCATCAGTTCATGAGGACATGTTATTTCTCATGCTCGCAAAATATGCATAAAATCTTTTAAACCTAGTATGTAAATGACATGCAATTATATACTAAACTGCCTTTCGACTTATACAACAAGTTAAGCAAAACGAAGAAAATAAAACAAGATTGTAATAATTAGACAGTTCGATTATTGGATCACATTATGACCCTGACATACACATTCCACGGAGATAATTTCTAAATACCGTCTGCATATTATACTCGTTCATACAAACGCATTCAGTTATCGTTGCTGCTGTGCGCCTGTAATACGAGCATGTTGCAGTGTTCACCGCCTTACAAGAGCCACATGTGTTTCCTAGAGCTTCTCAAGAAGATCCAGGACACTCCCACCCAAGATGACTCTGAGATCCCTCTCCAAATCGTCACTGAGATCATGTTCCAAATGCTGATGACTTACACTGTGGACGTTAGTGAGTACCTGTGCTACGACTACACATTATGTACTCTGCTAAGTGGGTCTGCACAAACACGGCCTTCATTCGACAGGGTAGCTCACCAGTCGTGTTACCATGAGTTCTGGTAATGTCATTTTTGACAGAACAATCGGTCTTGTTTCAAACTATGCTCGACTACATAATTATGTTTATGTAATGTAGTTTATTTTCCTCACCAACAAGACTTGCACATCTGCACTTGCATACCTCATACTTATATTTGAACCTAAAAATATCCAAAATTATGATTTATAAATTTTGTTCGTCCATCTGTCTGGCATACAACTGAAAAAAAATCTCTTGCCGAGGACATTCCCTGGAAATTGTGTAAGTTGTGTGAATATACATAAGAAATATATACAATTTTGCTATCTTACTTTGAATTAACTTGCTGAGACAGAAAAAAAAGTTTAATATTTTGTGGTTGTGATTATAATGTATTGATTATTGTCGTGATAATGGTTATGGTTGCAGTTATGTTATTATGGATGTGGTTGTAATGTGGTTGTGGTTATAATGGGGTTATGGTTTGGTTATGTTGGGTTGTGATTTGCGCCTATTGTGGTTATGATGTGGTAGTTATGGTTGTGGTTTTAATGTGTTATGGTTGTAGGTATAATGTGGATGTGTCATGGCTTTGATTGTGGTTATGTTGTGGTTTTGTGAATATAATGTGGATCTGTTTATAATGTGCCTGTCGTGGTTAAGTTGTGGTTATATTCTGGCTGTTGTGATGTTGTGGTTATGATTGTGGGTTTGAGTGTGGTTATGATTGTGGTTATGCTTGTGGTTATGATTGTGGTTATGCTTGTGGTTATGCTTGTGGTTATGATTGTGGTTATGCTTGTGGTTATGATTGTGGTTATGATTGTGGTTATGATTGTGGTTATGATTGTGGTTATGATTGCGATTCGAATGTGCGGGGAGCAGTAGTGTAGCGGTAAGCATGCTGCGCTTTAAACCTGACTACCTGAGTTCGATTCCCACTTATGATCAAACACCAATATGATTATCTTAAATGAGTCCTGGGCCTCTTCTAGGTCGACTCAGCCTCAAATACGTACCTGGTGCTATGTGTAAGCATGGCCACTATGGAGAAAGAGGTAGCAGGGCGTGGTGCTGGTCATCTCACTCCCTCGTGTGCCGTCATGACCTTCATAGCTGCTCGCTAACTACACTTGCCCCAACAGTCTGTGTGGGCTTAAAACGGGAAATCTTTGTTTTTGTCTTGGGTTAGAATGTTGTTTGTGGTTGTCATGCAGATGTTGATATGGTTGTGCTTATACCGCGACTGTTAAAGTTGTTTTAGTTAGAATGTGGCTATTATGATTGCGGTTGTAGTTGCAGTTATTAAGATTGTGGTTATATTGTGGATATTATTGTGTAAAATAGATGAATAGCTGGTGCTAAGAATTATATATTGTGGTGTTGATGATATTGGCATTAATATTGTTGTTGATAGGTAATTGTTGATGTTTATATATTGTTGATCTTGATATGAACAATGATCATATTGTTGTTGATGTTCATACATCATTATTGTTGATATTATTGGTTCTTGGTATGTCAAATCATTGTTTGTGTTGATGTTGTGATGTTATATTATTGTTTATGATGGTGTACTTTAGATGAAACTCAACATTAGCAATTTATCTTATTTCACTTGAAAGCTACATTATCAAGATGTCGCATGTGTCACTATGCACGGAATATATATAAGTTCTCTTATAAAATAACATGACTCCATGGGATGTTATTTTCTTCATAATTGAACTCTGTCGTCTGTGCTGGTGGTTAAACATGACAGTGTGTGTTTCGTTTTTCACAGGTGCAAAACTAGAGAAAGAGATTGAAGACATTTACACAGATTTAATTCCGCTGATGACTTTTGCCAGGTGAGGAGTCGACCACCTCGGGTTCGTCACAGACATCGAGGGATGCCGGCAGGGTCTGGCTTGGCATCAGGCAGACACACAGATTGAACACCCCACATGACTCACGGAAAAAATGTACAACAGCTGTATGGGTCTAAAATAGTTTTTGCTTCATTGTGGTGAACCCCAGGACATCACTATCCGTTGGAATCATGTGACTTATGCCATCCATAATTTACAAATGTGCTCAGTGATCCAAATCTAGAGCATGTCAGCACAAATTAGATTCTTCCATCGTCTTCCCAATTTGGATGCAACTGAGACCTTGTAACTAGTAATGAGATCGCTTATTCCTTTTGAAGGAAGCAGCATTAGATGTGTGCACATGGGAGGTGTGTAATAATAATAATAATAGTTCAATTTGTAACGCGCGCAAATTTGCAGACGTATTGGCCGCAACTCAGAGGCGCGGAGCGAAGCTCAGAGTCGCTCAAAAGCATGATTGTAGAGGTGAGTGTAGGCAGGCGACATCCTGTGCATGGTGCACACGACTCCTGCAGCTCTAAACTGAGAGAGCCTGAGTGGCAATCCGCAGCACGCTGTGTGCATAAATAGGTGCAAGTTTAATTGTTGCTTCATTTAGTCATTGACTATGCTTCTTAGAATGCACGCCTAAAGCAGTCGTTTCATGTAAACTTGAGCTAATGCGCAAATCATCTCCAAGAGAGGAATTGCAACACATTCTATTTAACATGAATCATTTTCATTCGCTTTGGCATTTACAGTATTGATTTAAACCAACATGTATTGTTCATATGTGTTAATGGGAATGGTCATGTGTGTCAGGCAGAATAAGCTATTGGAATCATCATGGTGGTAATAACATTGTGGGGTGGCATTTATTTACAGCTTTGACCATTCTACGGTAAAGGCCCTGCAAACTATATGGAACAAGTTGAATGCCGTCCTTTCAGTGGAGAAGAGACTTCTTGCCAAATCGGCTTTTCTTCGTGCAGGGGACCAGGTGTGTACCAATATTTCTCATATTTACCAATTTGTCAAATTAGACGTTTTAGAAAGACAGCTCCTAGACTGGAATCAACTTAAAAGGGTCTCTCCAGCAGGGCGTGGTACGTACAGCAAGCATACTGATGGGTAGTTACCTGTTACAGAAAAGCCATCCACAAACCATTCCAGGAATGCATCCAGCCTCTGTACAATTATTTTTGTTTATCAATATTTTTCTAGATTTCATTGCAGCCAAACGTCAGGCCCCAGTGTATCTGTTGATGCCTCTGGCATCATGTGACAGCCATGCCTTGAAAACCAGTTCACTAAGCTGCTCAAGTAAATTAGTACAGGATGCCATTGGTTGTTTAATCACCCTAACCCCTTTCTATTTGGTGTTGTTATACTTAACTCGCCAGTGCAATGCTTAGCTCTTTCGAGCACTTAGACGTTTCCTCAGGGGAATTCAATATACAATTCACGTTTTACACTATTACAAATATCTGCATTAAATCTAAGTATATCAAGTGTAGAATTACTAAACGAGATCTTTTATCTTAATACTTAAATTGGTGTAGGCAACACGACGATTAATACTCTATTTTTGAATTAGGCCATATAATGAGCTGAACAAATGTGTTGGGTGGTGGAGGGTTATGACACATTTATAAATAACGCGATCTGCCCCAAAAATCTATATTATGAAATGTGTGTTGTTAAGATACATCACCTCCTAACACAGCCAAAGGAATTGCATTGTCACGTGTATAAGCTTTAAGGTGTCAATTATTATTGTTACAACTCACTGGTGAATTGACCAACAATCCTTACTACCAAATTTAGCAATTAGATACAATGTTTCATTTGAAACTGCTTCAAACATCAACTTGACGATGCAGGAAGTCAAGATAACAATCCAGGAAGTCATAATTTCTCACTTTAAGATCATGCTTATCCCTCACATTAACATAGCCACTTCCGTGCCCTTGTTTAGGAGGCCGCTCTTCTGTCTTACACTTACATGCTAATTTCTCACATTAACATCACTAGCCACAGCCACTTCTTTATAACCCTTGAGCTACACCCAATTCAAATCTTTTAAAACAGTCTTCCTCAGCAGCAGACTATGCTTTCCCACCTGATGACGGACGCTTGTGTTGCGCCCGAAACGTGATTTATTTTATTTATACCTACGTGATTTTACCGAAAGAACCATAGAGTATGGATTCCTGCAGTCACGAAAGGTTCCAATCAAGCCATAACACTTATTGAAGAAACCAGATGAGGTGGCACAGTTACTCTTAACTCCCTGGATTGTGTGTTACTTCCTGGATCTTGTCTTGATGATGTTGGACATAGTTTAAAATAAAATATCATATCGAATCGCTAAATTTGGTTGGAAGTATTTTTTTCAACTTATCGGTGAGTTGAAACAATTATGATTTATGTGTTAAACACTTGTACAAGTGATGAGTAATTTATTTGGCAGTATCTGGTGATGGACGGTTCATATAACAGATTTGGTCACATCATTGTGGCCTAACCCAAAAATGTTATAATGGCAATTAGATATTTTATCCTTTACCAAGAGCACCTTGCATAACCACGCTCTATTCCCATTTTCAGAACTGTTCAAGGAAATGCAAAAGTGCCTACAAAGTGACGCTGTGGAAAACGGACTTTTGGAAGTGATGATGGACATTTATACACTGATGATGGATTTTACTTTCACATCGAGTAAGTGATACTTGTTCTGCCTGTTGTCATCTCTGCCGGAAGGATGTATACACACCACCATGCTCCCATATTAGCCAATTTAGGCATAGGTCAGGGGATATTTAACTTCCAGATCACCATCTGCGCACTGCTTGGCAAAAAGTCGAGAGATGCATGGTTGTAGTTTTTAGTCTTGCCTTTTCAACAGTTATCTTTTTTTGAGTGAACGTGTTTTATATGACTCTGATTTTATGCATGTTTACCTTTACAGCCTTCACTCTTTGTATTCAACAATGTCCTTTATTTATTTTAATTGGTTATCATGACTGAAGTGCAGTCATAATGCACGTAATATATGGTTGTTGTTCAAACTAGTTGAGCTATGAGTTGCTCATGTGGGTCTCCTTCAAAGCAGTCTCCGCCCCACTCATGTGTAGTGAGTCATTTCGAGACCCTAATAATAGGAGGCACATACTTTTATTATACACTTAAACACTTATGTTCATACACGGTATAACTACAGATGGGTCAGGACAGCCGGCACGCTGCCTGACCCATGACGCCTGACCCACGACGCCGAGGAGACGAAGACGTAGCACGGCGGGTTCCATTCCAAACGACAGCCTCAATCCCGCCTCGGGACCTCCCTTTTATGCCCCCAGCGTGGCCTGGCTCCGCCCTCGGCCACGCCCCCTTCTGGAAACTACCAGAAGGTTATTGGCTATACCCCATGTGTCCCCTCTGTCACCTTTGCCCTACATCCCTTACCTCGGCCTATCACGTGTCCTGTTGGCCGACCGGCTGTTACGCCCTCAGATGTTCCTCTCTGCCAGCAACCAGCGCTGCTCACCCTAGTGACCCATTCCATGACATTGCATGCTCTGCTACACCCACAATTCCCCTGTCAGTAACCAGCACTATGCGCCGTAGCGACCCATTCTATGTCACTACACAGGCATCACTTCCAGCCGTCGCGTAGCTTCCAGGCTCCGTGCTGGCAGCTCCCAGCCCAAGTCTCTCAGTGGCCTCATCATATTGCTTTCATGTCCTCTGTGTTCTTATGGTGAGCTCCTTTCAAGGATAAGTTTACCTTAGGCAACACCAAGATGACAATGAATGCTGCTAGTAAGCAGGGTGTGCAAGGGCTGCGATGTTGTAGGGAGCAAAAGAGCATTGCGCACGCTCGTCTGTGCGAGCTGCCATACTGACGTGGAGGAGGCCACGGTACCTCCCTCTTTGGAGTGCACCGCCACCGCCTGCGTTTCAGTCGGGAGAGGATATGCGGTGGTGGGTACCAGGGACCCAACCTCGACTTGGCACAAAGCACATTGCGTTTCTCTCATTTCTTAACTCGTAATGAAATCACCGCACACACTGAG
The DNA here is from genome assembly GCA_018977245.1 of Lethenteron camtschaticum. NCBI lineage: Eukaryota > Metazoa > Chordata > Hyperoartia > Petromyzontiformes > Petromyzontidae > Lethenteron > Lethenteron camtschaticum. The sequence continues at coordinate 4,132,490 of MU249573.1, read as the reverse complement.
TTGAATGAACCTCATATGTCATTAGCCAATATGAGATGGTCAATGCTTCCCATTCCTGTTCCTACCTTACTCTAATTATGCAAAATATTCATTTACAGTGACTGACTTTATGCATTTACTTAATAAGGCCTTAATAAGTCTATATATAGAAATGATCAAATCCATTTATAAATAACGATTCGCTACTTTTAAATGCATGAAGAAAGCAGTAAAAATACAAATAATGAGTCAGGCGGGGAGAAATACTCAGTTCATTTTGTTTTGCCATTTCAGTTCAAGCACATCATGAAAATGAAGATACGTTTCCAGAACCTGAAGAAATTAAAGGTATTTCTCATGCTCTAGCTGCACTGTTCACTAGCCTTTAAGCCATTTTTATTGCAGTTACGGAACACAGTACCAACAGCCTCTATGTTGTCTAAGGGAAATTGGACAACAATTGTTAAATAGGTATCAGGTTGTTGCAAGTGATTAGAGCTATGACACCTCCAGAAAATATTCTTGATATGATATAGTCTATACTTAGATCATTCATTAGTCGGCTCTGATAATGTAGCTGCATGACTCTGTGAACTGGCTCAGTGACAAGAACACAGCCCAGCAGCCATGCGCCGGACCCACTGGTGTCATCGGGCTTAACCAGACAGGCTGCTTCCCAATGGCAATGGCGTGTGGAGGCCTAATAATTAGATTACCACCTTCATCAAGAGCCATAACCTCTACACTGCTGGATGAATAACTCTCCACGCCGTCACTATCCACATGGTCCTGTGATGCAACAATCTTCCTCGCTCCTGCATATGACCTGATACCACTCAATACTCTCAGCAAGGTTATCTCCTTTGGCTGCTGTTCTGTCACCAGTCTCGTCTAGTGTCTATAATATGTATTTGTTCTCTGATCCACGTGTTCCTGTGTCAGTGTTATTCCAAGCATAATTATTCACATCGTTGCGGATAATATAAATAGAAAATAGATGAGCAGATAATGTCTCCTTCATATATCTGTTTCCACTTAAAAAATACTTTTTTCATCTAGTTTTATCTTTGTATTCTTCACACTGCAAATGATTGTGTCAAACTATAGGATCAATTTATTAAAGAGGGGTTTCTTACCTATAAAATGTAGCAGTTCACAAGCACTGATTGAAGCAAGTCTCACTTTATTGACGAGACACTATGTCAAACCAAGTTCAGCGTTTTCTTTAACTTAATCAGTGCTGTACTCCCAGAATGTCACGTGGTGTATGTGTTGTGTAAGACTTTGTTTAAGTAGAGAGACGGATATATGAAGCGTACTGTTTGCTTATCTATTTTGTCTAAGCTAAATGCATTTGAGCAGATTTTGATGTATTTAATGTCCAAAAGATCTACCAAAAACACGTTCCTTCGGAGTGGACAGGTAGGAATTTGGTTGGACAGCGCATTCGTGCACGACAGACAGACAAATAATCCCTGGTAGGCAGTGTGGACCTGTTGTTCCTACTTATATAAAAGACTAGCTGTACTACCCGGCTTCGCCCGGGACTTGTATCCACCACGGCCGGCCGCCTTTGTCTCCCCAGTGGCGATGTTAATACGCCACACCAGTTACTCGTTTTGCGGCTGAGTCCCTCCCTCACCACTGTCCCTCCCTCACCACTCTCCCTCCCTCACCACTCTCCCTCCCTCACCACTCTCCCTCCCTCACCACTCACGCACGGCCGCCTTTGTCTCCCCAGTGGCGATGTTAATACGCCACACCAGTTACTCGTTTGAGGCTGAGTCGACCTAGGGGAGGTTCAAATAATCGTCACCGGTGGTGGCCGTGAGCGGGAATGGAACTCGGTTCGCCGGGTTTGTAGCGCAGCGTAGCGTTAACCACTACACCCACCGCTCCTCACACACCACACATGCACAGACACACACACAGACACACACACAGACACACGCAGACACACACAGACAGACACACACACACAGACACACAGACAGCACGCTAACCACTACACTACCGCTCCCACACACCACACACGCACACACACAGACACACACACAGACACACACACACAGACAGCACGCTAAGCACTACACTACCGTTACCCCTACACAACACACGCGCGCGCGTCCATAGGTACACATACACGCGCTTGCTGCAGACACACACGACTGTCAGGGTGCGTACGGCAGTAAACGACTGAAAAAAGAAAGCGGCAATGCTGCGCGAGGAACGCCTTAGACCTGCAACACATTTGTGTAATGCGAGCGTAAACACACAAACACATACAAACACATACACACACATACATACACACACATACACACAAACACATACACACACATACACACAGACATACACATGCACACAAACACACACATACATACACACAAACACATACACAATACACACAACACATCGACACACAGAGACACACATAACAACATACATACACACACATACATACACATAAACACATACAACAACAACAACAACAACCGCCATTCGCCACTAAGTGGCGGTGACGTCACCACGATGCTTGTGCCAGGCCAAGTGCACCTTGAGGCCACGTGAAGTGTCGAAAGCCCGCTGGCAGGAGGTCACGGGCAGACCCAGGTGCCACGGGTCGACTGACCGAGATGACCGAGATGACTGGCTGATGCACCACCTGTGCCCCTACTGTGCCAACTTGCTGTGCTTTAGCCACCCGGCGCTCCGCTCGTTGTTGTGAGCGTCGCTCCTCCGCCCTCCGTTGTTGTTGGAGGGCGACTGCCTCCAACTGCCCAGTAGCGTCCTTCACGAGCCTCCTCCACTGAGGCCGATCTTGACACCGCTGGTACCAGTCATCGGCAAGTCCACCCAGCTCCACGTCCTCCTGTACCACATCACTCCATCTCTTCTCCAGCCCGTGCCGCGCCGTCTAGCCCCCTCGATCCGGCCGAACAAAAGCTGTTTAGGCATGCGGTGGCTGGGCATGCGGGCTACATGACCCAGCCAACGCAGCCTTGCCTGCCGGAGGAGCTCACTGATGGGACTTTGCCCAGATCTTTCAAGGATTTGTGAGCTCCTCACACAATCCAGCCTGGTTAAACCCAGGATGGATCGTAGGCAGGCCAGCCTAAATGTTTCCAACCGGTGAAGATGCTCCACCAGGGAGGTCCACGTCTCGCAAGCGTAGAGAAGGGAGGGAATGACCGTGGCCGAGAAGACCTGAAGCCTCGTGCGGAGCGACAGACCAGGTAGCTTCCACACAGCGTTACGCAACCGATGAAAAGATATTGCCGCTCGACTGATTCGGAGTGAGACCTCTGCTGATAGACTGAGCCGGTCATAAGCACACTGCCCAGGTATGGGAAACTCTCCACTCTCTCCACAACTGCCCCATCACCAATTGGGAGTTGTGGGGGTGGAGTGTCCGATGGTACAAAATACCCAGGCAGGTGCTTAGTTTTGGTGGGGCTGATGGTAAGGCCCCACCTCTTAGTGGCACGCTCCAGTCTCAGCAGCAGCGTCTCCAACTCCTCTTCTGAATGAGCAGCTATTACCAATCGGCATACATAACGTGGTTGACCAATAGGGAGCCATCCCTTGATCGCACCCGGGCGTCGATCAGCCTCCCATTATATCTGTACCAAATGGAAATTCCTCCGGTACAGCTATTGAAGGCTTCACGAACTACGCGGTCAAAATAAATGTTAAATAATGTGGGAGCCAGAGGACATCCCTGTCGCACCCCAAGGTGTACAGGGAAAGGCTCCGACTCCCAGCCACGTAGTTTTACCCGGGCCCGCTCACCATCATGAAGGTCCTTAATGATCGTGAGCAGAGGGTCAGGGACTCCGAAAGCACGAAGAACAACCCAGAGCCCAGTCCTACTGATGGTATCATAGGCCTTGACCAGGTCAATAAAGCAGAGATGTAGGTCTTTTTGGAATTCCCTACACCTCTGCTGTAGCAGACGGACAGAAAATATGGCATCTGTGCAGGACCGCCCTTTCCTGAAACCGCATTGGGGCTCCGCAAGCCTCTCCTCAGCGTGCCTAGCAAGGCGATGTTGAATAATCCTTGCCAGGACCTTACCCGGCACACTGAGGAGTGAGATGCCCCTGTAGTTGTTACAGTCGGTACGGTCCCCCTTCTTAAAGAGGGGAACCACCAGGGCATCCTTCCAGTCCTGCGGAACCCGTCCAGTGGTCCAGACTGTTGTTATGATGTCATATAGGGCAGTCTGTGCACAAACGCCACCCTCCCTCAGCATTTCGCTTGGGAGATCATCTCTGCCCGATGCCTTCCCTGGTCTCAGACTCCGGATCGCCCTCAGTACTTCCTCAACAGCTGGCACCTCAGCCAGCCACTCACAGGGGGTGACCTCTTCCAATATTTGAGGCACCGCAGCCTCAGCAGGGTTATCACCACTTTGTCCCACGATGTTTTCCTGGCTGAGAGAATTTCCTCCCCCAGGACTTCACAGAAATGCTCAGCAAATCTGCAAACCTGTTCCTGGGGGTCGGAGATTGGATCACCGTTTTTTCCTCTAATGATGGTAATAGGTGTGGCGCTGCAGGTTACTTTTTTGATGGAGTTAAATAGTGATTTGTGATCACGGGCCACTGAGGCAGACTCCATCTCCTCAGCAACCCGCGACCACCACCCATCCTTACAGCGCCTTACGGCTCTCCGAACTTCCGAGCGAAGGCTGCGGTAACCTCCTCATTCTCTGACGTGGGATGCTGTAGGCGATGAGAGTGGGCCTGACGCTTTTTCTCAATTAACCTGAACACCTCCTCTGTCAGCCAGGGTTTCTGGGGAGGTCTGGACCGCGTACCCAAAGCAGACATTGCAGCTGCATGAGTCACAGTCTTAAACCTCGCCCATTTCCCTCGACATCAGGTGGAGTGGGGGACGATGCCAACCCAGCTGCAAGCGATGATGAAATTCTCGCTTGCAACTTTCATCAGCTAACTGAGACCAGGCCACTTTTGGTTGGAATGGGATCCTGGGTGTACACCCACCACCAGAGTGGAAGAAAGGCAGGCGCATCTTACAGATGACTAGTCGATGGTCAGAGGACAGATCAGCTCCACGGTAGGTCCTGGTGTCAAGGACATGGGTTCGCATCCGCTGGTCCGTCACTATGTAGTCCAGCAGATGTTCTTGCTTGGACCCGGCATGTATCCATGATGTTGTGTGGATGCGCCGATGCCGGAAGAGCGTGTTGGTAATTACAAGCCCATGGGCTGCACAAAAATCTAGCAGCCTCCTACCGTTATTATTGAGCTGATCTGGCCCATGCCTTCCAATCACTCCAGACCAGGTACCAGCATCATGACCAACTCGGGCATTGAAGTCACCTACACACACACACATACACACACATACATACACACAAACACATACACACACGTACATACACACATACATACAGACACATAGACATAAACACATACAAAAAACCCACATACATACACACACACATACATACACACAAACACATACACACACATACATACACACATGCATACAGACACACAGACATACACATAAACACATACACACATACACATGACCGGCTTCGCCCAGGACTTGGATCCACCACGCCCGGCCGCCTTTGTCTCCCCAGTGCCGATGTTAATACGCCACACCAGTTACTCGTTTGAGGCTGAGTCGACCTAGGGGAGGTTGAAATAATCGTCAGCGGTGGTGGCCGTGAACGGGAATCGAACTCGGTTCGCCGGGTTGGTAGCGCAGCGTAGCGTTAAGCACTACACCCACCGCTCCTCACACACCACACACGCACAGACACAGACACACACACAGACACACACACAGACACACACACAGACACACACACACACAGACACACAGACAGCACGCTAAGCACTACACTACTACCGCTCCCCACACACCACACACGCACACACACAGACACACACACACACACACACAGACACACAGACACAGACAGCACGCTAAGCACTACACTACCGTTCCCCCTACACAACACACGCGCGCGCGTCCATAGGTACACATACACGCGCTTGTTGCAGACACACACACGACTTTCAGGGTGCGTAAGGCAGTAAACGACTGAAATAATAAAGCGGCAATGCTGTGCGAGGAACGCCTTAGACCTGCAACACATTTGTGCAATGCGAGCGTAAACACACAAACACATACAAACACATACACACACATACACACAAACACATACACACACATACACACACATACATACACATACACACAAACACACACATACATACACACATACACATACACAATACACACACACATACATGCAGACACACAGACAGACACATAACACATATACATACACACACATACATACACAGAAACACATACACACACATACATAGACACACACATACATACACACAAACACATGCACACACGTACATACACACATACATAGAGACACGCAGACATACACATAAAGACATACAAAAAAACCCACATACATACACACATAATACACACAAACACATACACACACACATACATACACACATACATACACACAGACATACACATAAACACATACACACATACACATGACCCGGCTTCGCCCGGGACTTGGATCCACGATGGCCGGCCGCCTTTGTCTCACCAGTGACGATGTTCACACACAACAGCAGTTACGCGTTTGAGGCTGAGTCGACCTAGGGGAGGCCCAGGTCCGTTTCAAATAATCGTCAGCGGTGGTGGGCGTGAGTTGGAATGGAACTGGGGTCGCTCAACCAGCTTAATGACTATTTGTACAAAGAACATATAAAGAATCGATTATAATAACCAGGCTACAGTCCACATTATAGACTGCCAGTACACGCACTCAGCTTCATAAGCAGGCTAGAGTGTACATGATAGAGTGGCAGTACGCTCAGCGAGTTTAATAAGCAGGCTACAGTCTACATGATAGACTGGCAGTACGCTGACCCAGCTTAATGACTATTTGTACAGTGAACATTTAAGTAATCGATTGTTGGCGCGTTGGGTTTAAAAGTAATATAAATTGCACACATTGTGGTGGGGGTGGAGTGAAGAGTAGGAAAAACTTTGATGAATTTACCTGAGAGTGGCGTGGTGGGTGTCGAGGCCTAGTAGCGTGCAGAGCCTGCGGCCTCGCCAAAATTTTCCACCCGTTAGAGGCAGGGTACGGGTGGCGTTCCTTCCCCCCCCCCTAGCGCTCGAACAATACTGTGTAATGGCTATTATTTAATTATTTACGGAGCCTATGAAAGTGGCAAAGGCGTGGCTAGCCGTTGGCAGGGGCAACCGCCGTCCAATGAAACTGCAGCCCTTGGCGAAGACGTCGCTAGCCGTTGCCAGGGGCAACCGCCGTCCAATGAAAGCGGCGAAGGCGTCGCTAGCCGTTGGCAGGGGCAACCGGCGTCCAATGAAAGTGTGTATGGTCCGGCGACACACAGACACACAGACAGACAGACAGATAGACAGACAGATTCGCGATTTTATATATATAGATAACTTGACTTTAGGTAGCCAGGCAGACAGCCCCCTTAACTATCGCCCCCCCCCNTCCCTTAGGCCCCTCCCCTGACCCCCCTTCTCTTAGGCCCCTCCCCTGACCACCCCCATATCCTTAGGCCCCTCCCTGAGCACCCCCCCCTTAGGCCCCTCCCCTGACCCCCCCTCCCTCAGGCCCCTCGCTGACCCCCCCCCTCAGGCCCCTCTCCTGACTCCCCCCTTCCTTAGGCACCTCCCACTCTCCATACCCGGCAGTAGGTCTCCACCAATCAAAGAGCTGTTTATGTTATATATTTATTTATGCACGACAGACAGACAGTCAGACAGACAGACAATAAATCCCTGGTGGGCAGTGTGGAACATTGTTCCTACCTGTAAAACTATCCTTAGTATGAATGACATGGCAATGCATGTTCCAAATACGTTTAGCCCAGAAAACTGTATGACAAAAGCCACTGATCCAGGTTGACCAAAAGTGACAATTTTTGCAAACATGCTATCTCCTCAAATACACATAGTCTCATTGCTATCAGGCGTGAACATGAAATCAGCATGCGTGATGTTAAGTGAATGTTTTATTGATGGAATGTGATATATAAATGGCTTAGGGAGGTCTTCATCCAGCAGTGGATTGATCGTGGCTGATGACGATATTGAAAGACGTAAGTGCGTATTTCGAATAAGTTATTGTTGGGGACTTTTTAACGGGTTACCGGACAGGAACCCTAATAAAGGGGCAGCTCTTTCACAGGGGCAGTGCCTCATTGTGGGGGGTACCTGCCATGGCTCCATCATACATTTTTGCTGCCACTGGCCACAGGTAGGTTGGCAAAACATATCTAGTTAAAAAAATGGTGTTTATGATAAATATATCCTGATATATTTTACTGAATATGACACCAGAGCTAAAACAATGCATACCTTCCAAGCCAGCTCAGAACAGATTATCCCGAACAGCTTGTGCAAAGCGTGACCATTTTTGAGTTTCAGACTTCACCAGAACGGTGGTAGACATCTTCTACTGACCGTGTACGCTTATAGCAGCAGCAGCAACCCGCTCATCCACAGAACAACAAAGCATGAGATACATCACGGCACCATGCTGACACCAGCAGTGCACTCTCAACAGAGGTGCTGGCATGAGGGATGCCCTGCTGTGTTCTGGCAATGAGTTATCAGTCATGACTACAGGGTGTACAGCTGAGCTTCCTAGTGCAAGGGATCATTTGTGTAATTTCCCATTTAATAAATTAACACATTTCATCCCAATTATGTATTTTAATGACTGGAATTCTATATGTTTCATTCCAACAAATGGTTAAGTTTTTTTAATGGATTGTACTTCATGAGTTTCACAGCATTGGCATAATTGTGCATAGCTCATATTACTCATGCTGTACAACAGTTTGACAACCACCAATCTAAAGGAATATGAGCGACCATATAACCCCATTTCCAAGACAGGCATGGCTAGCGATAGCTGTGCCCATTGGAGAGCATGCCCACATTACCTATTGATAGCAGTGGAAATACGTAACACGTCATAGGCTATGCTGGAAAGTTATTGCTGCATTGTAGATATATGTAACTGTTTTCTTTCCCATGGGTGTGCAAGCGTGGTGCAGTCATACATTGTGCGTTTCACACATTAAGCGTGCATTTACCGCACCGACATTGCATCCTTGACCTACGCCGCGTGCAGTAATGCTGCTGTGTGATGTGGCAGAGGCTCTTCAAGTCATGCAAGTGCAGTAACAGCCGTATCTGAATTAAATGTCTACGATCAAGTCACCCTCAATGCACCCAATCTCATCGGATCTCGGACGTTTAACAGGCTTGAGTCTGGTTAGTATTCTGGTGGGAGACTACCTGGAAATATGCCAGATGATGTAGACTTGGGTTGAAAGGTGATTAGGAGATAGCAGTACATCAATGGGCAGTTAAATCCATCTGTGCAGAGCTTTAGGCATTACTTCCCTGTATGTATGGGTTATCTGCAGGTATGCTGGTGTATTCCCAAATGTTAAACAGCCATAAACAGAATTGGCTAAACATCAAAATGCAGGACTTTTTTAAAACGTCTTAATACTCAGCTTTCCCTATGTGCATGGAGGACATTATAGTTATTTGCTGCAAAACAAAACTGCCATAATTTTTATTTTAATAGCATTTTGAAGTTATGCAGTGGAAATAAAATGTAAACATTTTGGCTGGTACTTCTGCTCACAACACACATTCCGTGCAACACCATTGTCTCCAACCAGTCTTCAAATGCACGACACGTCTGGATGTGCTGTAATTCATTAACAACAAGTACATCTCCGTTTTTCAGCTCAGAAAAGGCGTCATCTGTTTAAAGACTTTCTCCGCCGATTGCCAAGACTATTACGACGCAGGCACCGCGGCGGACCCTCAAGGACGGGCACAGACGGCGTTATCGGAGGAACGCATACTCAGAGTGAATGACACTAATTCTTATTGACCACGCTTAATAACTATTTGCTCCTATAATGAGCCAAGAATGTGTGTCCCGCGTGTAACGTCACTCCACATCGACCAGCCCCCTCATTAATAATCATGAGCAGTTAACGTCACTTCACATCGAACAGCCCCCTCATTAATAATCATGAACAAGTGACGTCCACCAAATGGACACCCCCCGCCCTCCATTAATAATAATTAGCGGGTGACGTCACTCTACATGGGGGGGGCAAGGCGCCTCCTCCCCCCTCCTCAGCGTTAACTTACAACCTCACTCCAAAGGCAGAACCCTCACGTCACGCAATCTCGTAACGCTATTGAGACATAGAAGTAAAAAGGCGTCATGATGAACAAGGATTTATAACCTTTAAATGAAATAATTCTGTGTCACCGCGGCCGTACAAAATACACACGAATTTATGGAATGAATATCACGTCGCGGTCTGCTTTTCACTTGCAAGTTCCAAAGTACTGCAATACACCCGTCCTTTGACGGGCAAAAGGCTAGTTAATATTAATCACTTAACAGCCATTGCTTAATATTAATTACTTAAGCATAGCTTTATTTGCACAATTCTCTCAGTTTTTAAACTAAACTTTTATTTACCAGGTAAAGCCCGCGGAGCTATTGCCTTTTTTTCAGAGTTGATCTAGCCCACGCATCGTAGCAGCCACATAATCTCAATGCACGTTTCTAAATATGAAGGGCCATACCGTAGTCCTCATATAATGATCCACATGACCGCAGGGACTACATACAATTTCTGTCAGGATCAGGATCGAATCCATGCGCTCCTGCATACCAGCCGAGGGAAATAACATCACCACCGCGTGATTGTGCTTTCATTTGAATGAAGCCACTTATGTAATAGATATTCCAATATATGATGACACATGCAGATGTTACATGTAAATGTCCATTCAATGTGTATGCAAATACAATAAAACATGATTAATCTGTGGTGATATGGTGGATGGGTTTCGCCCATCCTAGAATCTGTGGCGTACTGTGGGAATAACTTATACAGTTCCCAAACCTATACAATTTTTTTGAGTTTCCAGCACAACTCCAAAAATCCGTGAAAATTTAACGGATGTTAGTCATGTTTAGTCACCTGACGAAAAACTCCAAAATCGTGTATATTTAATTTTAGGAGTTACTGAACAACAATTAATGCCACATTGCAGCGTGAGTTCACAGCATGTGCTGCAGCTGGCGGGTGCTTGTAAGCCATGCAGCGAGACTGTGTGATGCCGCCGCCACGAAGCCGCTCGGCGGGCGCCCCATCTACGACCTCGCCACCACCAAGCGACAGGGCCGACCCCGCTTCCCTCACCGCCCCCCACATAAACACACCCTCACACATTTCCCCCCCATAGAGCTCCGAGGGGAGGTCACCTGGCCGGCAGGTTTTCACCCGAAAGCCCTCGAAGGGATAATCTTCACGGTTTCCTGCGGCCAGGGAATTGGGTGACCTCCCCCGATGCTAATTCGCACCGCGCGCTGTGACCTGGGTTGAGATTGCATGGTCACGCGGAGGGCTGTCCAGCCACCACGGTTGAAACGCACCCCCACACACGTATCGGCAAGGCAGGCAGGGGTCCACAGCCACGAACGAAGGGGAAGCCAAGGGGGTGGCTGATTGGCGTGGCAGGTGTGCGCGGCGACCGCCGCCGTGCAGCAGATTGCGGCGAGCCTGTGTTACGGAAACCGCGTTCGATTAGCATAGCAAAGGTGCCCATGGACCACCGCCGGCGCCGCAATCGGCGGGGGACCCATTGTTAGGGAAACTGGGAATGCGGCTGAACGGACGCGGCGACCTGATTGGTCGAGAGGGTCCTCGGGTCGGAGTTCTTTGATGTAGGTTAAGGATAAAGGGAGGGCACAGAGGGGTAAAGCATTCTCATGCTCCAAAAGTCAGCCCTCGGGACGGTCTCCAGCTCGGCCACTCAAACGTCCGTGTGACGCGTCGAGGTGAGCGGCGAGGACGAGACCAACGGAGCGCCGTGCGCATCTAACCATGAGTAATAGGTAAAAGAGTATTGGGATTGAGGCTAGAAAAACCAAACCCGCTGAGAGCCTATCGAATTAGATAAATCGGGTACAGACCCTTGGGCGATAGTATAGGCCTGCCTTGCCGATCTCTACTGACCCCAGTCCCAGTCGGCCGAGAATAAATCATTAATACCCACCGCAGCCTTGTGTGGTTTGGACAAGCGGGTGAAAGCGCGTGGTGCTGTGTGTGTGTGTGCGCTCGTAATGGGGGTTTTCGGTGTTTCCAAGGTTGCACGCTCCGTTCTGTCACCGTGGAGACTTGTGCTGTGTGAGGGCTCACATCCACCGTAAATACCTATTCCACGGCCCCTTTAAACGAGCGTTATCACCCGCTCGCGGCGGCCGCGCGTGCGAGCAACGTCATTCGCCCTCCGACCCCTGACCCCCCGTTCAGAGCATGTGATTGCTGCATGGGGCTGTGTGAGGGGAGGCGTCGCGTTTGATTGGCGGAGAGGCAACGCAGTGTTTACAGGCGTATGGGAGCCGGCGACGAGCCATGCCTCTCTCGCGAACCCGCGGAGGTGCGACCCAGGGAGGGGAACCGTCGGGCGACAGCCCTTACTCCGCGTGCCATGAGCCCAGCGGCGGCAGCAGCTGTTCGCATAACAGCGAGGGGTCGGGAAACAGCGGGACCCCTGCAGTCGGCGCGCAGCAGGGAGAGACCTCGGGGGCCAGCGGCCTCAATCTCCTCGAGCTCTGCACTGAAATCTCCGCCAGGTTGGGGTCCCGCTGCTTGACCCCTCCCCTCACCCAGTGCCAGCAGCAGCCCCAGCGCGAGGAGCGGCCCCCAGCGCGAGGGAGCGGCCCCCAGCTTACACAGCCACTAGGACTGCGGCACCGTCTCCTACCTAGCGGTGCCATTACCCCTGCAGTAGCACCGCGCGTGAACTTCCTCACGCTCCGACGCGTTTGATCGGCAATGTAGAGTTGTAGCACCGTGAGGAAGTGATGCTGCTCAATCTCGGACGCCCTTTCTGTGAATCAACATTGGCGATGAGTCACAACGGGACATTGTGTACCTATGTACAGATGTGTGGGTACAGATACACAGTGAAGCTGCATGATCTCCCTTATCTACCTGCATACAGGTGTGTGTGTGTGTGAGTACAAACACACTGTAGCTTTATGATCTTCCTCATGTACCTGTGTACAGGTGCGTAGCCATAGCGAGTAATATCTAACCCTGGTCTGCCCTCCATCATTCCTTAAACAACCCACGTTGACCAGCGAGGTGAAGTACAGTATAGTCAAACAACCCCCATGATCAACATGGACTGGAGATGCCTTCTGTGGTGTCATGCTAAATTGTGTAGTTTGTGAGGAAGAAGCCACAGTCGTGTTCCACGCGTGTTATACAATTCACTGCTTGATGAAGGCCTCCCATATGCCATGTTGTCATTGGGATTTTGACTATACTTCATTCCTAGTCAGTGTGGGTTATGAAGGAGACTCAACTCATCTATATTATTCAACAGGTAATTTAAACTGAGCTAGGAGCTTGTTTATATAGGTAGGAACATCAGGTTCCACACTGCCCACCAGGGATTATTTGTCTGTCTGTCGTGCATATTTGTCTGTCGTGCACGAATGCGCTGTCCAACCAAGTCCCTACCTGCCCACTCCGAAGGAACGTGTTAGAGGCGACCGCCTTACACATGATAGCTCATCGAAGTGGTTTAAAACCCTTTTATAGCAATCTATAGCTGCCAAATAATGTACACGTGTTTCAAAATAATGTACACACGTTTCAAAATAATGTACATGCGTGTTTCTACATAATGTACACGTGTGGTTCTACATAATGTAAACGCGTTTCGACAATGTACACGAGTGTTTCTACATAATGTACATGTTTCCAAATAATGTATACCCGTATATTCTAAATAATGTACACGTGTTTCCAAATAATGTACACGTGTGTTTCTACATAATGTACACGTGTCTAAATAATGTACACGCGTGTTTCGGCATAATGTACACGTGTTTCTACATAATGTACACGCGTTCGACAATGTACCCGTGTGTTTCTACATAATGTACATGTTTTCAAATAATGTATACCCGTATATTTTAAACAATGAACACGTTTGTTTATAAATAATGTACACGTTTGTCTCTGCATAATGTACACGTGTGTTTCTACATAATATACACGTGTTTCTTCTTAATGTGCATGAGTGTTTCTATATAATGTCACGTGTTTCTACATAATGTACACGTGTTTCTACTGAATCTACATGCGTGTTTCTCGATAATGTACACGTGTTTCTACATAATGTACACGTGTTTCTAAATAATGTATACCCGGATTTTTTAAAATAATTTACACGAGTGTTTCTAAATACCGAGGGTAAAATCGGAGGACCAGGAGGACATTCCATGCGACCACCAAGAGGAGAGAACAGATCAATCTGATCAGAGCTATGAAGAGGCACACTTAGTATTAGAGCATATTGGGCAATTGGAGAAAGCCATTGACTTAAGAGAAGTGACTTGTGCAGGACACGTTACTGGAGGGGATTATGGCCAGTGGACGAGACTAATGATGGCATGGCAGCTAAATGACGCCTGAGAAGATGTCCACCGTGGCCACAGAACAATGAATTGGGTCATGTGCGGGACCTGTATAGACTGTGGCATCACAAGACCATGATTTATGGTGACGGATTGGGGAGGTGTGCATGTTGCAGGGGATAGGTCATGGCTGATGGTGCATCTTGATACAACAATCCTTGAGCTTGGTGAGAGTCCCACACAGCACGACGTGGGTGTTGTACTCCTGTCGGTAGTGCTGTCTCCTGCTGTACGCGTTCGTGTATTATGGATAAATAATTGTGCACGCATCATGAGTCAGGGCAGCAGTCGTCATCTCGCAAGCCGTCAGTCATGCGGCTGCGAAGGGCCACTCTGCCACCTGTCTGTTGACATCAACAGCTGAACGCGTCGTCCACATCATGATCCCAAGAGATGTCCCGGCATTGTGGGATGAGGGCTCCGGTATGGGAGCCGGCAGCAGGGATTGGCAACGAGCACGGCAATAGAAATGGAAATCAATCAGACGACTGGACATGGGAACTGTGTGATGTGAACCTTGCCGCTGGTTTAAATGCCTCAGCAGGTCCTCAATCACTGCAGACAATGTCCTTTGAAACAACACTCACAGATGTTACTGGGCAAAGGCCCGGACTTGCCCCGTCTACTGTGTTCAAGCCCTTTTAACTGTCCACTTCTGGATGAGGGCCTTCCCATGCTGTGCGATTAGTGGAGTTATTCGACCATACCTCACCACGCTGGTAATGCGGTTTCCTAAGCAACATTTATCGAAAATAATAGCAGTTATTCAAGTGGGGTGAGGGGTGTAGACGTGGGGGGTACGAGAGCACGCCTCACCTTGGTGAGTGTGGTTGGGTGAGGAGTGTAGACGTGGGGGTACTAGAACACGCCTCACCTTGGTGAGTGTGGGTGGGTGAGGGTGGGTGGGGAGTGCATACGTGGGGCCATATATGTACTGCACAACAGGGGATATTGTTACTTTTGTAGTGTCGTGACGACAGCCACTACTGTAAGTGTAGATAGTTAAATGTCTCTGTGGGTCGCGCAGCTGCAGTGCTGGAGAGGCACCGGGTGCCCCAATTGGACGCGCTAAGGCACGTGACCGGGAGAGGGCCTCGATTGGATGAGCTAAGGGCATTAGACCGGAAGTGGTGCCCGATTGGACGAGTTAAGGACACGTGGCCAAAAGCAGTGCCTCGATTGGACGAGCTAAGGGCACGTGACCGGAAATGAGACTCGCTTGGAGGAGTTGAGGCCACGTGACCAGAAGTGGGCCTCGATTGGAGGAGTCAAGAGCCACGTGACCTGAAGCGGTGCCTCGATTGGAGAAGTTAAGGACACGTGACAGGAAGCGGGGAGCGCCGGCTTGATACATCAAGGGGAGGGGCGGGGCAAAGCGATAAATGGCCGTCCATAAATGACGTCACACACTTAGGGGAGGGGGGTCAGACATTTGTGACGATTTGTGACGAGGGGGGAGAGGGGGGTTGATAAATGTGACGTCACATCAAAACGCACAACTTTAAATAAACATAGAATTGTTATAATAACACTCATTTTGATTAATTTTCATTATTAACTATTTGATTATTTAAATTTGCTAAGGTCACCTTTTATTTATTCCATGAAGGAGCATTTTGCTTCTCCATAGGAGAATGGAGAAGCATACATTTTCAACATTTTTTAAAATGATTGTTAGTCAACATATTGATTCTAATGATTCTACCAGGGCTTTTCATTCTGTGGAATGAATATATGATTGTTATAATTGTACTCTCCACTTTGCTTCGTTCTACTTCAAAGTTTCAAGTTTTTTTACAGTTATAATTAATTTTAATATTTTGTAATTATAAGATAATTTCAACATAATATTCTGAACATCTGCAGTTTTAGTTAGTCGTTGAATATTTTCAAGTGAATTTTATGCTAAATTTAATCTTCCAAACGCCTAATTTTTAATGTGTTTTCTCCTACTACATCAGAGTGCAGCGCCACATTAAATTAGCACTACAATGACAATAGTTTAAAGCGATTTGAAGCATGTTTTATTTTCAAAATGGAAATATGGTTTTGGGGGAGCAGAGCTTTGTGACGTCATATTTGAAGGGGGTCTGACTTTTTGTGAAGCCGTGTGACGAGGGGGGGTCAAAATCGTTCAATATCGCGTGACGTCATTTATGGACGGCCCCTAAAGGGGAGCGTAAGGGGGATTTGGGGTTCGTGTCGGGGATCACGAGTTAACATGCACGCACATAGTGAGCAGCCTGACAAGTTAGCACCACTTAGCAACAGAATCCGGTGTACATTGAATTGTTTAATAAACGCATTGCCTCCTACAACGGTGTGTGTGCGCCTCAGTCGACATACACTACACTTTGACCTCTTATGATCAAAGTGGCCTCGCTGCCTATAACACCTATCATGACGCGGACTGTACGTGGAGTACATACTTTTAGTACCAGTAGACACTGACTCAAGTTCAAGTTCATTTATTAGGTATAGCCCTGTGAGCCATTAGCTCTTGAATCGGGTGCAACCGCAACAAACAAAAAAACATGAACAAAAACATCTTAAAGTGAATATGTGACTCAAAATCGACAACGAAGTCGAGGGACACCGGATCAACATTGAGACTCAATAGTTGTTGGGAGTCTCTCGACGAGGGTTCGAGGGAGCCCCACAGCTTCTGAGAAGCACAAAGCGAGGTGCCTCGTGGGTTCGAGTCCGCTTTCTGGAGAGACCGCGAGCCGCTGTCTCCAACGCAATCAATGCAGAGACTCCCCAAGCGGAGGCGTCACAGCCCCTCCCCTCAGCACGTGGTCCCCAGCCCTTGCGTCCACGCAGCGCACCGAGACCAGGCGGCGTCCGTCTCATTACATTGCGTTGTGTGTACATAGATCGACACACTTGTGAGCACGGCTCCACTTTGGTTTCGTGGTGCTCACCCGTTTCACCAGCAGCAGCTATGGGAAGACAACACGCAGCAGCGCATTCATCGCTGCAATCAATCTAAACTCATCGCGCGTACAACCAGTCTCTAGATCACCCCTCCGAGCAAACAACACGACTGTGTTTGGCACGGTCACGATCAACAGCAAATGTGAAATAAATAAGTTTGACGTGACTCATTATTGTGACACCAGCCACAGAAGTCGCAGCAGCTACTAGAGAAGGGTTTGTGTGAAAGGACAGAGCTGAGGCACGGGAGACACTGTGAGAGGCCGGGCAACTCGGAGTCTGCTTTTGCGAGAGCACCGCGGATTTAATTCCGCGCGCCGCACCCTGGGGCACAGCCGGCAACGTTTCTGTCTGCGGGCACGTGGCCACGTGGCGGTTCGAGCCAATCATCGCCAGCCAAGCGTGGCCCCAAACACAAACCGCGAGCATTGCAACAAATAAATAAAGTCGTGATGCAGGCTGCGTTACTATAGCAACACAGCTATTCCTTACGAAAAAATGTCTACTTCACGAGTTTTAAAATGCTTAAATGAATATAAAATATACATTTTGTAAATAGCACAAACAATTAATCCCGATTATCCACATCGTTGAAAATCGCCGCCTCACATTTCTCGTCCTGCGCGATACAAACTGTTAAATCATGAAGTGCGATGCGCGTTGGTGATTGTTCACTTTCGTTGAGTGCTGTCGTTAAGAGGAGCGCCGTGCACAGTTTGGGTCAAGCTGAAACCAACTCTGCTTCGGATTTGATGTCACAATAACCCAAGCAGCATGCTGACCAGTGGATAGGCTGGTCCCTGTCATAGGGATGTGGAATTTTCATTGCGAGCTTAGGTCCATTACCCGAGTAGAGCTTGAGCATGCCTGTGACTGGTCGTTTGAATGGGCATGGTTCTTGTCAATGAGCTGCAGCAATGCAACATTATTATATTGGACTAGCGGTAAGTACCCGGCGTTGCTCGGGCAAAAAAGGAAGATACACACATGGACTTACACACAGACATTGATCCACACACATAGAAACATATCAACTTAGATGCACACACACACATATATGGTTAAATCCAGGAAAGGATCGTTAGCAGGCCAGCCTAAATGTTTCTAACTGGCGAAGATGTTCCATTAGGGGGTGCACGTTTCGCAAGCGTAGAGAAGGGAGGGAATTACCGTGGCCGAGAAGACCTGGAGCCTCATGCGGAGCGAAAGACCAGGTAGCTTCCACACAGCGTAACGCAGCCGATGAAAAGATAATGGCGCTCGACTGATTGGAGCTGTTAAACCGGAGCCGGTCATGAGCACACTGGCCAGGTATGGGAATCTCGGCAATCTCTCCACTACTGCCTCATCACCAATTGTGAGTTCTGGGGTGGATTGTTCGATGGTACACAATAGCCAGGCAGGTGCTTAGCTTTGGTGGGGCTGATGGTAAGGCCCCACCTCTTAGTGGCACACTCCAGTTTCAGCAGCAGTGAGCAGCAATCACCAGAGCATCGGCATACATAACATGGTTGAGCAATAGGGAGGCATCCCTTGACCCCACCCGGGCATGGATCAGCCTCCCATTGTATGTGTACCATATGGTAATTCCTCGGGAACAGCCATTGAAGGCTTCACGAACTACGTGGTCAAAAGATATGTTAAATAATGTGGAGGCAGAGGACATCCCTATCACACCCTAAGGTGTAGAGGGAATGGCTCTGACTGACGGCCATGTAGTTTGACGCGGGGCCACTCACCATCATGAAGGTCCTTAAGGATCATGAGCAAAGTTTGAGGGACTCCGAAAGCATGAAGAACAACCCAGAGGCCAGGCCTACTGATGGTATCATAGGCCTTGAACAAGTCAATAAAGCAGATACATTCACTCACATACACACATGGACCTACAGACACGCAAAGAAATGGACTTACACTGACTGACATGGAGCCATGCACACAAAGCGACTAACACAGACAGCCATGGACTGACACGCACAGACATATCGACTCGCACAAACACATGGACTTACACACACATACATAGACTGACACACACATTGCCCTACACACACATAGACATATGGACTGTGACACACAGACATCTACTTTAGATACACACACATGGATTAACACACACACACATCGACTGACACACACGCATTGACTTACACACATCGAGTGAAACACACGTATGGACTAACACACACATGTGGTCTAACACACACACAGCGACAGATACGCACACAAATGGACTGACACACACACACAAACACTTGTACGTACACACACACGGGGCGTTGTCCGTTAGAAAAAGACAGACACACACATGGACTTACAGACATGGACCCACACACATAGAAACGCATCGACTTACATGCACACAAACACATGGACTCACACACACAGACATTGACTTTAGGCAGACGCATGTAGTTTCACACGAACATATAATAGTAAGAGTATAGGCAACTTATTAGTTTCATAATAGTAAAGAATGAAGCAGAGTTCTTATGTGCACACAAACATTATCATTGGAATATTTGTAAACGTATTTGTTTAATAATAGTAAACAATAAACCTGAGTTCTTAGCGAAAGATTGAATAAAATTCTACTTTACATTGGCGTGATGACGCCTCATCCCGTGCAGAGCCCGCGGCCTCGCCTAGATTGGCAAGCCGAAGGAGGTGAGACATTGGCAGGCTGCAAGCTGGCCCGCTACCTCCCCCACCATCCCCCGCCCTCGCCAGAATAATACTATGTAACCGCTTAAATAATATGAAATTAATATCTAAGGACTTTATATGAGTAACTGCACGCATTAGGGTGGGGGGGGGGGGAAGAGGACATCACACTGTGAAGAGAAATCGGCAGCGTGATGACATGAAAACGGAATAAAATGTCCCCGGTCCGAAACGCCATCAGTTGAAGGGTCCGCCCCCCCATGCAATTGGCGTCACTTACGTGACGGCGCGCAATAAAAATAATAATATAGAAAGGACAAATGTTTAATAAACTACTTTAAAGTTTACATGAAAACGGTACCTATCACCACGGGCTTAGGGCGTGCCGCCGAATTTTCCCCTTCAGCCNACGTCGAGGCCTGCAAGCGCGCGCGAGTTTTATATATAAGAAAGACTGCGGAAGACCCGGCTTTGCCCGGGTAAAAATATCTTCTTAAAAACCTTACATATATAACACAGATACTAAATTATTGTCAAAGCGGGGCTGTTTGCTTTTTTCACACAAATATATAAAGGCTTTCACAAGTCAAAGTTTGTGTGGGGTAAATGTTGATGTCAAAATGTTTCCGAAAATTGTGGTCTCCCCCCCACTCAAAAATATCTTTACGTGGATATATACGAACAACAACTTATACAACAGGGAAGTGGTATCTATTGACTTGTAGTAGTATCTACTGACTGTACCGTAGTATCTACTGAGCCAGTGTAGCTACTGACTTGTAGAGTATTTAGTGACTGTAATACTACTGACCATATAGTACTGGGCCTACAGTAGTACTACCGTTATACTCGTAACGACTACTGTATAGTACTGCTGACTCTATAGTNGCCACTGACTATAAGTATACAAAATCTATAGCAGTATCTACTCACTCTATAATAGTATCTACTGACTCTAGTAGCTACTCACCGTAGCAATATCTGACTGTATAGTAGTATATACGATGTAGCAGATTGCTGACTTAGTTATATACTGACTGTTTAGTTTTACTATAGCGGTACTCCAATCGATAGCAGTATCTACTATCGCTACAGCGTGTATACCGACGCGTACCTGCTATCACTACAGCAGTGCATACTGCTGTGTTGGTCCTGTATGATGACAGAGTCATATTGTTAACCTGCTATGATTACAGGTGCATCTGCTGTGGTGGTATCTGCTATGATGAGAGGAGTACATATTGTGGTGGTGGTACCTGGTATGATAACAGCAGTGCATATTGACTGACTCATCATTCACCCTCACCATTCACCACTCACAACTCACCCACCACTCATCCTCACCACTCACCACTCCCACTCACTATTCACCATTCACCCTCACAACTCACCACTCACCAACTCCCTCACCAATCTCCCTCACCACTCACCCTCACCACTCACCCTCACCACTCACCCTCACCACTCACCANTCACCACTCACCCCTCACTCTCACCACTAACCCTCACCACTAACTCACCACTCTCACTCACCACTCACCACTCACTCTCACCATTCACCCTCACCATTCAGCCCACCACTCACCCTCACCACTCACCCTCACCACTCACCGTCACAACCACCACTCACCCTCACCACTCAACCACCCTCACTACTCACCATTCATCCTCACCAATCACCACTGACCAATCACCACTCACCACTCTCCACTAACCCTCACCACTCAACCTCACCACTCACCCTCAAAACTAACCACTCTCTCACCACTCACCCTCACCACTCAGCACTCCCCTCACACTCACCCTCACCACTCACCCTCACCACTCACCCNTCACCGCTCACCACTCACCCATCACCACTCACAACCGCCACTCACCCTCACCACTCATCCTCACCACTCACCCTCACAACAACCACTCACCCTCACCACTCACCCNGACCACTCATCCTCACCAATCACACCCTCACCAATCACCACTCACCCGCACTGCTCACCCTCACCACTCACGCTCACCCTCACCACTCACCCCTCACTAATCACCACTCATAACCGCCACTCACCTCACCACTCACCACTCACCCTCACACTCACCCTCACCACTCACCGTCACCACTCACCCTGACCACTCACCACTCATCCTCACCAATCCATCCTCACGAACCTTCACCACTCACCCTCACTGCTCACCCTCACCGCTCACCCTCACCACTCACCCTCACCACTCACGCTCACCCTCACCACTCACCCTCACTAATCACCACTCACAACCGCCACTCACCCTCACCACTAACCCTCACCACTCACCCTCACCACTCACTAATCACCTCTCACAACCGTCACTCACCCTCACCACTCACTCTTACCACTCACCCTCACCACGCACCCTCACAACAACCACTCACCCTCACTACTCACCCTCACCACTCATCCTCAACAATCACACCCTCACCAATCACCACTCACCCTCACTGCTCACCACTCAACCTCACCACTCACGCTCACCCTCACCATTCATCCCTCACTAATCACCACTAACAACCGCCACTCACCCTCCCCACTCACCCTCACCACTCACCTCACCAATCACCACTCACCCTCACCACTCACTACTCACCCTCACCACTCTCCCTCACCACTCTCCCTCACCACTCTCCCTCACCACTCTCCCTCACCACTCTCCCTCACCAGTCACGCTCACCACTCACCACTCACGCTCACCACTCACCCTCACTACTCACCCTAACCACTCACCACTCACCTCAACACTCACCCCTCACCACTCACCCTCACCACTCACCCTGACCACTCATCCTCACCAATCACACCCTCACCAATCACCACTCACCCTCACTGCTCACCCTCACTGCCCACCCTCACCACTCACCCTAACCACTCGCGCTCACCCTCACCACTC
The DNA here is from genome assembly GCA_018977245.1 of Lethenteron camtschaticum. Classification (NCBI taxonomy): domain Eukaryota; kingdom Metazoa; phylum Chordata; class Hyperoartia; order Petromyzontiformes; family Petromyzontidae; genus Lethenteron; species Lethenteron camtschaticum. The sequence goes on along the minus strand of MU249573.1, from coordinate 4,109,383 downwards.
ACCCTCACTAATCACCACTCACAACCGCCACTCACCCTCACCACTCACCACTCACCCTCACCACTCACCCTCACTACTCACCACTCATCCTCACCAATCACCCCTCAACAATCACCACTCACCCGCACCACTCACGCTCAACACTCACCCTCACCACTCATGCTCACCACTAACCCTCACCACTCACCCCTCAATAATCACCACTAACAACCGCTACTCACCCTCCCCACTCACCCTCACCTCACCAATCACCACTCACCCTCACCACTCAACCTCACCCTCACCACTCACCCACACCACCACCACTCTCCCCTCACCACTCTCCCCCTCACCACTCTCCCCCTCACCACTCTCCCCTCACCACTCTCCCCTCACCACTCTCCCCTCACCACTCTCCCCTCACCACTCTCCCCTCACCACTCTCCCCCTCACCACTCTCCCCTCACCACTCTCCCCTCACCACTCTCCCCCTCACCACTCTCCCCCTCACCACTCTCCCCTCACCACTCTCCCCCTCACCACTCTCCCCTCACCACTCTCCCCTCACCACTCTCCCCTCACCACTCTCCCCTCACCACTCTCCCCTCACCACTCTCCCCTCACCACTCTCCCCCTCACCACTCTCCCCCTCACCACTCTCCCCCTCACCACTCTCCCCTCACCACTCTCCCCTCACCACTCTCTCCCTCACCACTCTCCCCCTCACGACTCTCTCCCTCACCACTCTCCCCTCACCACTCTCCCCTCACCACTCTCCCCCTCACCACTCTCCCCCTCACCACTCTCCCCCTCACCACTCTCCCCCTCACCACTCTCCCCTCACCACTCTCCCCTCACCACTCTCCCCTCACCACTCTCCCCTCACCACTCTCCCCTCACCACTCTCTCCCTCACCACCTCCCCTCACCACTCTCTCCCTCACCACCTCCCCTCACCACTCTCTCCCTCACCACTCTCCCCCTCACCACTCTCTCCCTCACCACTCTCCCCCTCACCACTCTCTCCCTCACCACTCTCTCCCTCACCACATGTTAAGGGCGATCCTAAAGGAATCTACAACCTTCGATGATTCCTTTGCACGATTCAAAGAATCGATTCCTGGCGCATAGGAGGTTTCCATTTTTAATTACAGAGTTTTATTTTCATTGTTATGTTATGTTTGAAAGTTTTCAGGAGTTTTTAATTATATTTTAGCCCCAGTCAACGCCGGATATTTCCCATTCGTAGCAGTTTATATCAACTCTATAACCCACTAATATTAAACGGAAATAAGGCGATTCTAAATGAATCTACAACCTTCGATTCCTTTTCGCGATTCAGAGAATCGATTCTTGGCGCGGTCGGGTTTAGAGTTTTAAAGTAATTACACAGTTGTATTTTCATTGGGATGTTATGTTTTAAAGTTTTCAGAAGATTTTAAATGTATTTTTCCCCCGGGCAACGCTGGTATATCGAGTTTATACCACAAAGTCGACGCCTGACAGACTTGCGTGTCGAGGCCTAGTACCGTGCAGAGCCTCCGGCCTCGCCTAGATTGCCCACCCGGCTGAGGGTGGGTACTGGGCCGTTACGCCCCCCCCCCCGCGCTACAATAATACTGTCTAATCGCTATAATTTTATTATCTACCGACCCTATAATAGTAATCGCACACATTGGGGTGGAAGGGGAGTGAAGAGGACGTGAAACTTTGATGAATTTACCTCAGAGTCGCGTGTTAATGCGTGCGCATATTTGTAACGGGAATTAAAAATGGCGTCCACCCGCAGCGAAGTTGTTGCTACCCGTTGCCAGGGGCAACCGCCGTGGTCCGCGCCGACCAGCAATATTAAATACATAAATAATTATATAACTAAATAAAGAGCAATCGCACTAAATCGATAATCGGTCCGATTTAAAGTTTAGAGACGAAAAATCGGAAATGCCTAAGTTTACCGCGGGCCGGGGGCGTGCCCACCTGCAAAATTTAATCTCGGCGAACCCCACGGTCCGAGAGCTAAATCCCCCGGAAGGGAGCGTACGCAGACGGACAAACAGACAGACAGACAGACAAAAAATGAATTATATAGGTTAGATAGCGAGCAGCTCAGATGCAATACACATCACGGTTTCTCAATGGTTAAGGCAAGAGACAAGGGGATGGCTCTCTGTCCAAAGAGACGACATTTGTTTTCACAAAATTACAAAACCCTGAAGTAATCCCTACAAAATGTGAACGCACCATTTAATAACTTTGCCAGGTTGAAGGTTTTGTAAAAAAATTGGCAACAAAAAACATTCACAAAGGTATTAAAGCCCCACCTCCAAGGTTTTTTGATACAATTATACAGCCCCTAACCGAGTGGAAGCTCTATTAATTTGCACATGGTTTGTAGCTTGTTGGTGCCGGGCAGCTCCACAACACACGATGATGTCACCTGTGGCAGACCCCTCAAGTTGAAATGCGTGATCTATGCTGTAGCGTTCATTCATTGTATTGATATTTCCGAGTATTAACAGATGCTGTATTTGTGCTGTGTTTTTGCATCAGTTTTACCTCGTTCATTTCATTAAATTCGTTTGGAGCGGATGTTCACCCTGGCTCTAAAGGTTTATTGAACCAGAGGTTATCTACTCGGATAGTAGTGCAACGCAGCGCACAGCGAGGCCGAGACAATGTATTAAAGCCCCACCAACAAGGTTTTTTGATACAATTGTAGTTTAAGAGCGCCAGCTGTTGGACAGCAGCGGCAACTGTGTGGACATATAGTACATATGCTGGTGAGGGTGTGCACAGTGTGTTGGCAGAGAGAAGGAACTAGGGTAAGGGTCACAGAGAACCCATCTGAGGCCCCTGGAATCTGCTAGCGGGTTCGAGAAGGGAGGCGCGGTCAGGGCGGAGCCAGGCCGCGCTGGTAGCATAACAGGAGCCGAGAGCGGTGGCTCCAGGCTGCCGGTTCAGGGAGTTGCTAATCGCTACGAAGGATATTAGTTGGCTATCTCAGTCAGCGCCGTCAGTGTTGAACGGCTATTGTTGTGTACAGCTAAGCTAAACTACTGTGGAGAGTGTGTGGACGGGACCGTGGAAGTTGTTAATAAAGAAGGTGCCTCCTAGAAACTCTGTCTATGAATTGTTGACACTACACAATGATATAGCCCCTAACAGAGTGGAAGCTCTATTGATGTACACATGGCTTGTCAGCTTGTTGCTGTCTGGCAGTCCCACAACACACGATGGTGTCACCTGTGGCAGACCCCTCAAATTGAAATGCGCGATCGAGGCCACCGTGGGGTTCCTGAGATCGACTCGAGCGGCGTGGGAATAGCGACAGTGAGGGGGAGACGGAATCACCGCGTCTGTGAGATTCGAAGTGCCGAGTGTGAAGCACGTGGCGGGCATGAGAACGGCTCCTGATGCCGCGAGAGTGCGAGCCGACTGCGAGTTGCGTGGAGCAGGAGGCCTGGTGCCCTCTAGAGCTCTCTGGAAATCCCTCCAGTGGAGGCTGTTCCCCTACAGCACACGCATTACCAAATACACAGTTTGTATAATTTGCTCAGTTTTTTTTCGCATGTACAAAAATGTTGTTAGCTGGATAATGTTTTCCAGAATCGATGTTGATCATGCATCATGACATGATATTCCTATCATGTACAGCGATGAGTACCCTTCGCAGAGACTTGCACAGAAAACATTTGTATTAAGCAAGGTTTATTTCTCTACTTAAACGGGTATTATAACTAAAGTACAGCTAATGCTACATGACATAATGTATGGACTTACAAATATGCAAAAAATCTAACTTATTTAAAATCGGTTATCATTCAGAACATGTTCATAAATGAGTCGCTGTAATGTGGGCTTTAGGTGGATGTTGATCAAATCGCTCTCACTAAACCGGTTTTGTTCTCGAGCTCTGCACTGAAATCTCTGCCAGGTTGGGGTCGCGCTGTTGACCCCTTCCCTCATCCAGCGCCAGCAGCCCCAGCGCGAGGGAGCGGCCCCCAGCTCACACAGCCGCTAGGACTACGGAACCATCTCCTAGCGGTGCCACTACCCCTGCAGTAGCACCACGCGTGATTTTCCTCGCGCTCCAAATATTACGCGACTCGTTTGATCGACATTGTAAAGAAGTGGCACCGTGATGCTGCTCCATGGTGCTATCTGAAGGCCTTTCTGTAATAAACACTGTTGGCGTTGAGGAGTCAAAACGGGACATTGTTTAGCATTCTGATTAAAGCCAGGATTGTGATTAGACCGTTAAGCCTATTAGTGATGAGGCTAAGATACATGGAGTGTTATGACGAGGCTTAGGGATCAGGGCTCGGGTTATGACTATGGGAAAGGTTATAACGTTAATATGCTGCTAGGCAGGGTCAACTAACCCCCACGACCCGCACCCGCATAGAGAGGCCCTCATCGAGTCGTGGATTGGTACGCGTGTTTCTACATAATGTACACGTGTGTTTCTACATTATGCACACACGTGTTTCTAAATAATATACACGCGTGTTTCTACATAATGTACACGTGTTTCTAAATAATCTACACGCGTGTTTCTACATAATGCACACGTGTGTTTCTACATAATGCACACGTGTTTCTAATGAAGTACATGCGTGTAGCTACGTAATGTACACGTGTGTTTCTCAACAATGTACACGTGTGTTTCTAAATACGGAGGGTAAAACCGGTGGACCAGGAGTTCATTCCACGCGACCACCACGAGGAAATAAAAGTGAAACCTCATCAGAGCTATGAAGAGGCACACTTTGTATTGGAGCATATTGGGAAATTTGAGAAAGCCGTTGACGTAAGAGAAGTGACTTGTGCAGGACACGTCACTCGAAGGGATGATGGCCGGGGTCAATACTAATGATGGCATGGCAGGTAAAGGAGAGAACATGCCTGAGAAGATGTCTACCGTGGCCACAGAGAAATGAATTGGTTCATGTGCGGGACCTGTATAGATTGTGGCATCACAAGACCATGATATATGGTGACGGATTGGAGAGGTGTGCATGTTGCAGTGGATAGGTCATGGATGATGGTGCATCTTGATACAATCCTTGGGCTTGGTGATAGTCTCATACAGCACGACGTGGGTGTTGTACTCTTGCCTGTAGCGCTGTCTCCTGTCAGGTTCGCCACTCCGTCAGCACACTGCGCCATCGCTTGGTCGCGGTAAGGGAGCAGGTTAACGCTGTACGAGTTCGTGTATTATGGATAAATAATTGTGCACGCATCACGAGTCACGGCAGCAGTCGTCATCTCGCAAGCCATCAGTCATGAGGCCGCGAAGGGCCATGCTGCCACCTGTCTGTTGCAATCAACATCTGAACGTGTCGTCCACATCATGATCCCAACAGAGGTCTCGGCATCGTGAGATGAGGGCTCCGGTAAGGGAGCCGGCAGCAGGGATTGGCAACGAGCACCGCAATAGAAAAGGAAATAAATCAGACGACTGGGCATGGAACTGTGTGATGTGAACCTTGCCGCTGGATTTAAATATCTCAGCAGGTCCTCATTCACTGCAGACAATGTTCTTTGAAACAACACTCACATATGTTACTGTGCAAAGACCCGGACTTGCTCCGTCTACTGTGTTCAAGCCCTTTTGTCAGTCCACTGCTGGATGAGGGCCTTCCCACGCTGTGCAAATAGTGGAGTTATTTTACCATACCTCACCACACTGGTAATGCGGTTTCCTAAGCAACATTTATCGAAAGTAATAGCAGTTATTAATGTAAAATGTGAATTGGAAACCCGGGATACGAGGTGACTCGTGGAGGTCCATGGCCCCATCGTGAACAGCAGTGCCCCCCATTCATAGCTTCTTGGAGGGGGCTGGCGAGCCACTCAACTCCACGCTAAGGAGGTAACCACGGCCAGAGCCACTGATGCCAAGGTTTCTTCTAACCGCCTCGCGCATTCTACTTTGTACACTGCTGGAGGAAACATGACGCGTCTTACGTTTAACCTCCATAGCTTTAACATTCAAATATATATAATAGGTGACGTTTCAGAAAATTGCCCTTCTGCATAGCACATAAATCTAGCGCATCACTCGCCATTGATGTTCACCGTGACCGGAAATCAAACTTAGATGGCCGAGTTTGTAGCAAAGTGCACGAACACCTGGCATGGCACATGGATCAGAGACAGACAACAAACAAAATGGCGAAAACATGTAAGTGCTCAAAACAGCATGGGAATATTTATGCTAAGAATTACACTGACATTCACAGCAAGAGGAACGCATGCATTCACGAATATACGCAAGTTATAGACTTGCTAATGACGGAGTGGCAGCCAAGAGGTCACGCGCCCAAGAGGACACCAACCATGAGAATGGGCCACGAGAGCAGCTCGTGTGCAGGTGCTGCTGGGTTGATGCTGCGCAGGTTGAGAGACGGTGACACTTCGGAGGGCTTTGTCCACCAGTGGATTCTTCGTGGTTCATTATGGTGACGCGCTAACACGAACGAGTCTAAGCACGGATCATTGTTACCCAGGAAAAACTCACTCAGTCACGTGCATTTTGTCAGGAGCGTCCTGCCAAGTTTTCGCAGTTGGGGACCATCATTGCTACGTAGATTCCCAGTGTACAATTTGCGAGTAACATTTCACATTTGAAAAACTTTTCTGCCATGACGCCGGCAGGCAGTGGTCTACTCTTGCGATTGACGTCAGGTGATCTTCAACGCTCACCGTGAAGCAAACAGCGCATGTGCCGTGGTTAATAGACCCGCGGTGTTCATGAGGACGGCCGCTCGATGACAACCGTGAAACCCTGCAGCAAGTAGAGAGCGCTGCCGCCAGGCCACGTGACAGCCACATTGCTGCACGGCGCCGCGACCCGGAGCATGGAGACCGCCCCCCCCAACCCGGAAGCCCCGCCCCCCTCTCAGGGCCACGCCCCCTGGATCCTCCTCCCAGACTCAGCCCCTCCCCCCAGCAGCGCGGCACGATGAGCCGCTCGGTGCTGCCCCATGCGCTGCTGCTCCCAACTGCAGCGAGGGCGTGGGGGCTGCTGCTGCTGTTGCTCGGCAGCCGCGAGAGCCGCCGTCTCCGCGCGGCAGGGCCCATGCACGTGGTGGCTGCACGCGGCTCTTCGTCATTGTGCGTGGCGACGGGCCCCGTGCCGCTATCGCCGGTACTGCTGGGAGAGTCGCCAAGGCAGCTACGCGCCCAGCCGCTGTGTGGTCACTGTGGACCCTCGCAGGCGTTTACCAAACGCACCCTTGGTTTAGGGGGTCATGGCCTTCCTCAGCGTCCTTCATAGGCACGGCCAACTCAGCTGGAACGTGCCCGATCCTGCCAGATATCCGAAGCGAAGCAGCGTGGACCTTGGATCACGCTTCGACGGGCAAACACCGCGCATGGAGCAGGTGCAGGGGCGGTGTGGGCAGCAGAGGGCAGTGCGGCAACGTCCGTTGCTGTCTCCTCCCTCCGCCTTCGCCACCCCGCACTGACCAGCGTGGTGCAGGATGGTCAAATATGGCGACTCTCACGGCTGGCACGGCGTGGGGAGGCCTTCATTCAGCAGTGGAGTGACAACGGGATGCCCATATACACGTTCCCTTGCACTGTGCATAATTTGGAACCTGCACTCAATTTTCCTTTCATCGTCATTCAAAGGTTGGACAGCCAAGACGAATCGACCAGAGAGCGGCCGCAGTTGTGTCCAGTTAATGCTGAGTTGTATCCACGTCACAAACGACCATGACATTGAAGTTCGTGTCCGATTCCCAACTCTCATATCAAACCCTCGGAGTAATGGCACGAAAGTATCCATACTTCTGTGAGCATGAGATTTGTATGTGAACATGTTTCGTCATGGCGTTTTTAGTTTGTCAAATGTTATACTGGACATCTGTAAAAAAGAGCTGTATAGCTCATCGGATTCCTCCAGTATAACTACATATTCTGATTCTGTATATACGTCTATAGCTAATCAACACTATTGGTCACAACTGGACTCTGCATGATGAAGATTACTCAACCAAGCACTGAGACAGGCTGACTCAGATGGATGAGTTTCTTATACTTTGCACAGACAGAGATGACAGCAGGAGGAACACGCGGCTTGTTTCACTCAGCCGCGCCACACGGCTGAGTGCGTGTTGGTTGAGTCTCAGCGTCTCCCAGCTCCGACGGGCGTGGGGCAGTGGCCACTCCCACTGGGGGCCCTGAGCCAGTGGTGAAAACTCCACATTCCGATTGACGAGGCCAGAATATCCATAAAAATATTCCAGCTGCCCAAAAGGTGGTGCTTATTTTATCTGCCCCTGATGGATGATGAGCTCAGCCTACCCGTGAATGTAATTGGAACGAGCAGAGTGTGAGACGGCGATTCTTCCACAGAACCCCCAGCTCTCAGTCGGGGGTATTAGAGGATGCCTCACCTTGGTGAGTGTTGGTGGGGTGAGGGTGGGGAGTGCATACATGGGGCGATAGAAGTACTGTACAACAGGTGATATTGTTACTTTTGTAGTGTCGTGACTACAGCCACCACTGTGAGTGTAGACAGTTAAATGTCTCTGTGGGTCGCGCCAGCTGCAGTGCTGGAGGAGCACCGGGTGCCCCCGATTGGACGAGCAAAGGGCACGTGATCGGGAGCGGGCCATGATTGGATGAGCTAAGGGCATTAGATCAAAAGTGGTGCCCGATTGGACGAGTTAAGGACACGTGGCCAAAAGCGGTGTCTCGATTGGACGAGCTAAGGGCACCTGACCGGAAATGAGACTCGCTTGGAGGAGTTGAGGTCACGTGACCGGAAGTGGGCCTCGATTAAAGGAGTCAAGAGCCACGTGACCTGAAGCGGTGCCTCGATTGGAGAAGTTAAGGGCACGTGACAGGAAGCAGGGAGCGCCGGTTTGATACAGCAAGGGGAGGGGCGGGGGCCAAGCGAAAAATAGCTGTCCATAAATGACGTCACACACCTAGGGGAGGGGGGGTCAGACATTTGTGACGATTTGTGACGATGTGTGACGAGGGGGGAGGGGGTTTTGATAAATGTGACGTCACATCAAAATGCGCAACTTTAAATAAACAGAATTGTTATAACAACACTAATTTTGATTAATTTTCATTATTAACTATTTGATATTTTAAATTTAGAAAAAACCGACACTTTTTTCAAATTTTCTTGCTGTGGATTTCACACCTGATGATGATTGCTTGTGTTGCAGTCGAAACATCGTGATAATTTTTTTGTTTTATATTAATATTATTTTATTATTTCCCTTCTACGTGACTTTACCGAAAGAACCAAGAATATAAACATAGAATTGTTATAACACTAATTTGGATAAATTTTCATTATCAACTATTTGATTATTTAAATTTGCTAAGGTCACCTTTTATTTATTCCATGAAGGAGCATTTTGCTTCTCCATAGGAGAATGGAGAAGCATACATTTGAAAAAATTTTTAATGATTGTTAGTCAACATTGATTCTAATGATTCTACCAGGGCTTTTAATTCTGTGGAATAAATATATGATTGTTATAATTGTACTCTCCATTTGCTTCATTCTACTACAAAGTTTCAAGTATTTTTTATAGTTAAATTACTTTTAAAATTTTATAATTATAAGATAATTTCAACATCATATTCTGAACATCTGCAGTTTAGTTAGTCGTTGAATTTTTTAAAGTGAATGTTATGCTAAATTTAAACTTCCCAACGCTTTTTAATGTGTTTCTCCTACAACATCAGAGTGCAGCGCCACATTAAATTCGCACTACAATGACAATAGTTTAAAGCGATTTGAAGCATGTTTATTTTCAAAATGGAAATATGGTTTTGGGGGGAGCAGAGCTTTGTGACGTCATATTTGAGGGGGATCTGACTTTTTGTGAAGCCGTGTGACGAGAGGGGTGGGGGTCAAAAATCGTCCAAAATCGCGTGACGTCATTTATGGACGGCCCTCAAGGGGAGCATAAGGGGACTCGGGGTTCGTGTCGGGGATCACGAGTTAACATGCACGCACATATGGCAGCCTATGACAAGTTAGCACCACTTAGCAACAGAATCCGGTGTACAGTGAATTGTTTAATAAACGTGCCTCCTACAACGGTGTGTGTGCGCCTCAGTCGACATACACTACACTTTGACTCTTATGATCAAAGTGGCCTCGCTGCCTATAACACCTATCATGACGCGGACTGTACGTGGAGTACTTTGAGTACCAGTAGACACTGACTCAACATTGAAAACGAAGTCGAGGGGCACCGGATCAACATTGAGACTCAATAGTTGTTCACTTGATGCAGCAAATCTGGCTGTGACGGTCCCACCTGATGATGGAGACTTGTGTTGCCTCCGAAACGTCGTGATTTTATTGTTTTTTTATTAATTTTCATTTCATTTTTACCTACGTGACTTTACAGAAAGAACTAAGAGTATAGTTGTTGGGAGTCTCTCGACGAGGGTTCGAGGGAGCCCCACGGCTTCTGAGAAGCACAAAGCGAGGCGCGCCTCATGGATTAGAGTCCGCTTTCTGGAGAGACCGCGAGCCGCTGTCTCCAACGCCATCAACGCGGAGACTCCCCAAGCGGAGGCGTCACAGCCCCTCCCTCAGCACATGGTCCCCAGCCCTTGCGTCGCAGCGCACCGAGACCAGGCGGTCCGTCTCATTACATTGCTTGTGTGTACATAGACAGATCGACACACTTGTGAGCACGGCTCCACTTTGTTTCGTGGTGCTCACCCGTTTCACCAGCAGCAGCTATGGGAAGCCAACACGCAGCAGCGCATTCATCGCTGCAATAAATATCAACTCATCGCGCGTTCAACCAGTCTCTCGATCACCCCTCCGACAAACAACACGACTGTGTTTGCACGTCAAGATCAATAGCAAATGTGAAATAAATAAGAATGACATGACTCATTGTTGTGTCACCGGCCACAAAGTCGCAGCGCTACTGAGAAGGTTCGTGTGAAAGGACAGAGCTGAGGCACGGGTAGACTGCGCAGCTTCAGGTGCCTGCTGGGGCAGTGACACTGCGAGAGGCCGGGCAACTCGGAGTCCGCTTGTGCGAGAGCACCGCGGATTTAACTCCGCGCGCCGCACCTGGGGCACAGCCGGCAGCGTTTCTGTCTGGGGCACGTGGCACGTGGATTCGAGCCAATTACGCCAGCCTGGCGTGGCCCCAAACACAAACCGCGAGCATTGCTACGAATAAACAAAGAGGTCGTGATGCAGGCTGCGTTACTATAACACAGCTATTCCTTACAAAAAATGTCTACTTCACGAGTTTTAAAATGCTTAAATGAATGTATAATATACATTTTGTAAAGAGCACAAACAATTAATCCGATGATCAACATCGTTGGAAATCGCCGCCTCACATTTCTCGTCCTGCGCCATACAAACTGTTAAATCACGAAGTGCGATGCGCGTTGGTGATGTTCACTTTCGTTGAGCGCCGTCGTTAAGGGGAGTGCCGTGCACAGTTTGGGTCAAGCTGAGACCGCTCCGCTTGGATTTGATGTCACAATAACCCAAGCAGCATGCTGGTCAGTGGAAGCTGGTCCCTGTCATAGGGATGTGGAATTTTCATTGCGAGCTCAGGTCCATTAACCGAGTAGAGCACCACCCAATGCTTGCTTGAGCAGGACTGTGACTGGTCGTTTGAATGTCATGGTTATTGTCAATGAGCTGCAGCAATGCAACATTATATTGGATAGCGAGCAGCTCAGATGCAATACACATCATGGTTTCCCAATGTTTAAGGCAAGAGACAAGGGGATGTCTCTCTGTCCAAAGAGACGACTATTTGTTTTCACAAAATTACAAAACCCTGAAGCAATCCCTACAAAACGTGAACGCACTTTTTACCAACTTTGCCAATTGAAAGATTTTGTAAAAAAATGGCAACAAAATACATTAAAGGTATTAAAGCCCCACCTCCAATATTTTTTATACAATTATACAGCCCCATAACAGATTTGAAGCTCTATTGATGTACACATGGTTTGTAGCTTGTTGGTGCCGGGCAACCCCACAACACACGATTATGTCACCTGTGGCAGACCCCTCAAGTTGAAATGCGCGATCGAGGCCACTGTGGGGTTCCTGAGATCAACTCTGGCAGCGTGAGAACAGCCGCAATGAGGGGGAGACGGAATCGCCGCGTCCATGAGAACGGCTCCTGGTGCCGCGAGAGTGCAAGCCGACTGCGAGACACGTGAGCAGGAGGCCTGGCGCCCTCTAGGGGGCTCTCTGGAGATCCTTCCAGTGGAGGCTCTTCCTTCACCAGCACACATGACCAAATACACAGCTTGTATCATTTGCTCAGTTAATTTTTTTTCGACAATCGATGTTGATATTTGAATCGTGACATTCCTAATATGTACAGCGACGCGTACCCTGCACAGAGACTTGCATAGATAACATTTCGTGTAAAGCAAGGTTTATTATATCTACTTAAACGCGTATTATAACTCAAGTACAGCTAATGCTACATGCATAATGTTAATCTAACACAACCGTATGGACTTACAAAAAATCTAACTTATTTGAGGTGGTTATAATTTAGAACAATCTTCTTGGTTCTTTCGGTAAAGTCACATAGAAGGGAAGTAATAAAATAATAAAACATAATAAAATAATTCTCACGACGTTTCGGCCACAACGCAAGCAGCCGTCCTCAGGTAAAAACCAGGTCTGTCGAGGCGACAGCGTCTGAATGAAACAGCACACGTGCTTATTTTATTATGTTTTATTTTATTATTTTATTACTTCCCTTCTACGTGACTTTACCGAAAGAACCAAGAAGATGAATCCCTGCAGTCACGAAAGCTTTAATCGAAATTTAGAACAAGTTCATAAATGAGTCGCTGTAATGTGGGCTTTCGGTGACTGTTGATCAATTGGTCTCACTAAACCGGTTTGTTCTCCTCGAGCTCTGCACTGAAATCTAAATCTCCACCAGGTTGGGGTCCCGCTGCTTGACCCCTCCCTCACCCAGCGCCAGCAGCCCCAGCGCGAGGGAGCGGCCCCAGCGCGAGGTAGCGGCCCCCAGCGCGAGGGAGCGCCCCCAGCTCACACAGCCGCTAGGACTGCGGCACCGTCTCCTATCGGTGCCATTACCCTGCAGTAGCACCGCGCGTGAATTCCTCACGCTCCGACGCGTTGATCGACAATGTAGAGAAGAGGCACTGTGAGGAAGTGATGCTGCTCAATCTGGAGGCCCTTTCTGTGAATCAACATTGGCCATGAGTCACAACGGGACATTGTTTAGCGTTCTGATTAAGGCCAGGATTGTGATTAGACCATTAAGCCTATTATAGATGAGGCTAAGATGACATGGAGTGTTAGAACGAGGCTTAGGGATCAGGGCTAGGGTTATGACTATGGAAAGGTTATAACGTTAACATGCTGCTAGGCAGAGTCAACTAACTTCTAGATTTGAAGCTTTCGTGACTGCAAGGATTCATATTCTTAGGTTTTTCGGTAAAGTCACGTAGGTAAAAATAATAATAATAATAATAATGAAAATAACTCAATTAAATCACGACGTTTCGGAGGCAACACAACTCTCCGTTTTCAGGTGGGACCGTCACAGCTAAATTTACTGTATCAAGTGAAGGGAAATCCAAGAGACAAGATCTTAAATACTGGTTAACGGGAGGGGGAGGGGCTTATCTAAATGTGGCAGTCAGGGACTGGGAGGGTGGGGGGCGGAGCTAGAAGGAAGGTACAAATGAGGAACCTCACAGGGGTACGGCCGATGTTGGCTGCCAAAACCAAAATAGCAGCACTGTTAAACTCTGGGGATGTCAGCAACTCGGTGCATTGGGGAAACGAAACGTCATGTCTCTGATCATGTCCGCGAGTACAAGTCAGATCTGAAACACGGCAAAACTGAGTCTTCTGCCGTTGCCGGTCATTGTTACAACGCTGTGGCTATCATGAATTGTCTTTTCCGAGACCAAGGTGCTCTGCAAACCTCTTGGCTACCATCGAAGGTTTGTCCACGTAGCCATTCAGATATTCAAACATAGACATAACTTCAACCGTGATGATGTGTACAAATTGAGCAATCATTGTGTAATAAACCCCGTTCAGACGACGTCATGACTTGAGAATTATTTATTCGGTTTCGTTACAACTTCCACCACATTCGTTCCTCCAGTTCCCTTGCTCCTTAACGCTGTTGGCTGACAGCGTGAGAGAGAGAGACTGCCGCGGCCCGCCACGTGGCAGGCTCCGGACCACGGCACCAGCGTGGCTTCCCCCTTCGTTCCTCCGCACACTGACCACGTGCTGTCTTTCTCGCCCTTTTAATCCCTGGCCCACGTGATGCCACGCAGCCAATCCTCAGCCACACCCCTGGAACTTTCCCGAAGATACTGTATGGCTCCAGGGCCACGCCCCTGGCTCGACTCCCATTGGTTGCGGGCTGAGGCCAGCAGAGCCAATCATCATCCTCCAGGTGTAACCTTACATTACATCAGGGCCACGCCCCTGGCTCGGCTCCCCATTGGTTGCGGGCTGAGGCCGGCAGAGCCCATCATCATCCAGGTGTAACCTCACATTACATCACCCCCCCCCCGGTGTAAAAAGTCAGCCGTCTCGACTGAGAGAAGGGCTATGCATCAAACCCTGCGACTAACATTTAGGGCGCCAATGACGTGCAACAAGTAAGGTTGTTAGGGCGCTGAACAACGCGTGGTCGAAGGTAAAAACATTAGGGCACGGAACAATGTGCAATGTAGGAGCAACGCAACATTAGGGCGCCAACCGAAGCGCGGCATAACAGAAGGGATAACAGGCGCAACATGACAACAACGCTAACGAAATGGAGTGACTTTGAACGTGCGCGGTTGTGTGGATTTTTGAATTATATGATCGTGTGGTTCGAACTCGCTGATGGGTTCGAGGGTGCCCCTTGGGTTCTGTGTGGATCAGGGGTGCGTTGGGCTGTGGATTGCCGCCAGATGGCATCGCTTTCTCCGCTCGATTGTGTACAGCCGAATGCTGCAATGCGAGTCTTGGAGAGAGTGATCGATGTGTCCTCTCTGTCTCGATTTTGTACAGCCGAACGCTGAAATGCGAGCCTGGTGAAAGACACGCTTTAAAATTCCCCCAATATGGCCGACGCGTGCTACTGGTTGTGACGCTGCGTCGGAAGGCGGTGAGTGGTAACATGGAAATTCCCCCGATATGGCCGACGTGCACGGTTTTAGGATGGAGACGCCACGTCGGAAAGGCGGGGGTGCTAACGGGTGACATGTAATGTCTGTGGTGGTCCTCAGTGAGGGCTGCTGGGACGCAAGCGGGAAACCGCGGATATGTTTGCGCGTTGGGCCGCCGTTTGGTGCGCGCATAAAACCACAGCGATGTTCATGCGCTGGGCCGCCATTTTGGGTGCGCGTGGGAAGCCGTGGGACGCGGATTGCACATACGGCCGCCATTTTGTACATACAGGGTGGCCTCGGAAATGTGGGGTTTGCACGTGTGAACTATTTCTGGGAAGAGCAGGCGTTTTTTTTTNCTGCCACGTCGATTTTACATAATTTGTGACTAAAAATGTAGATACTGAGGCAACCCTGAAGTGCGACTTCTTTGCCCAGTACATGGGTCACCCTGGAAGCATGACTTCCTTGACCCGGGATGTTGTACAACATCCAACGTTGTACCTTTGGGTGCAGCATACTGGCTCGAGCTTGAAGCGTGACTTCCTTGAGCCAGTACATGGGTCGACCTGAAGTGCAAACTTCTCGACCTGGGACGTAGGGAGACGTCCGGAATGTTAAGCAGTGTGTGTAGGTGGGTTTAGACTTTCGGTCTTCGCCCTATTGCCACCTGTGGGGTGGAATAGTAGCAAGCGGTGTGAGACCCTGCCATCCATGGGGTGGTTGTGTGATTTTGGTTTGATTACCAGTGTTGGTTGTGCATCCAACGTGTCGGAATCTGTGTATTTTTGTTTTTCTTCTTCCACCGGGCGGAATACGACCATCTCCACTTCCCTGGGCCGGGTGGCTGTTGTGTCCGACAAGCTGAGACGTGGGCCATGGTGCTGTGCCTCAGGAGGTAGTTTCTTCTCGTCACAGGATTCTGCACCTGCCAGCCTTGGAGTCGCCGGTTGTGCTGACCGGATGTGGACTTGAAGGGGGGAGTAGAGCGCCCGTACATCACTCCTGCTCATCCCGTTGCCCAACTCTCGGAGAGGGGCCGTGCCTTTTTGGGCCTTTTTAAAGTTCCCCCAGGACCTCCAGGGAGAGCGTGCTTGCCTCCCCTGTGGGCTCGGCCATGCAAACTCGTTCGAAGACTGGCGCTGTGCATGACTCTCACACCTTGTTGATTGCCTACACCGTTATCAAACAGCGACTTTCATATGTCGGTGCGTGCGTACAAATTCACACGGATGGGCTGTGCTGAGGGATAAGTGGGTTAACCAGTTTTTTTGGTGTACATGTGTTGTTGTTGGTTCCCTTCGTCCCATACGTTCTTCCCTTCCCCGCTCTCGGTGCGTCTACATATGTTACTCGCGGTAATTATTATCGGTCGCCGGTTATTTATTGATGTTATTGTTGGAGGCACACTGTTTTTTTCTGTTTGTCACAGTCGGACGGCTGTTTTTTTTACGCGGGGAAGATTCAAGTTCAAGTTCAAGTTCATTTATTAGGTATAGCCCTGTGAGCCATTCAGCTCTTGAATCGGGTGCAACCGCAACAAACAAAAAACAAAAACATGAACAAAAAAACATCTTAAAGTGAATATGTGACTAAGTGCAAACAGAAAATCCAAGAAAAGACAGCAAAATATTGCAGAAAAACACCGTACACCAACGCTGTGTGCAAAAATCCCAGTGGGATGCAAGTCAAACAACAACAACAACCACAAGACAACTTAGATTAAGGCCATCAGTCTAACTCTGTACTACAACAACACAAACATGGCTAAACCAATACACTTTTCGAAATCACCAAAATAAAGCCATGAAGGCAATGAAAAAGCAATCATAGGAACTGACGGAATTTTCACAATAAATGGCATAAACAACATGTACTACCAAAACCCTGCAGCCATAGCTGGCTGCATGAGTCACTCCACAACAGCAGGAGCATCAATCGGAGTATTGTAATTTTTCAATGCACCTTTAAGATCAGCACACTAAATCAAAACACAGGTCATACTTTGTAGCGATCATCCGGAGCGAAACATTTTATTTTAGGTCACTGAATAGCACTGGCAGCTAGGGGTGTACAACTCCTCTAAAGCAGTTTTGAGTGAAGATCTCATAGGTAGTGACTCAAGTTTCAATTTATTTGCAACAGCATTCCAGACCCTGGGGCATCAATAGCAAAGGCCCTTCCTCCAGTATATGTACGGCAATAGGGAATATTAAGCTGGTAAATGAGTGTAGACCTTAGGTCAAATTTGTTCTTTGAAACAGAGACGAGATCCAGCAGGTAATCTGCAGATTTTTTGCAAGTACATCATGAATAAATAAGATCTGGTGCACAAGCCGTCGAACATTCAGAGATGTTAAGTTTGACCCAATGTAGAGATCACAGTGGTGAGTCCTATATGGGCAGTTCAATGCAAATCTTAAGGCCGAGTGATACATTGAGTCAAGCTTCTTCAGTACAGTACTTGGGGCTGATTTATACACAATGTCACAGTAATCAAGTAGAGGCAGTACGGTAGCTTTAATCAATTCCAAACGGAACATAGGAGGGAAGCAGTGCTTGTGTCGATATAGAAAACCAATTTTAATTTTTGTCTTTTTCCCAATATAATCAATGTGATCTTCAAAATTCAGTTTTGAATCCAGGATGACCCCAAGATACTTATAGATCTTGACTTGCTCTATTTGATCATTATTTAAGGTATGTAATTGGGGGAAAATAACTTCCGCTTTAGTCCTGGTGAGAAGCATAGCACCTTGGTTTTGGCAGGATTTAGGACTAGTTTAAGAGCAACTAGCTGATGTTGTAGTTTGTTGAAATCACTCTGGAGCTTAGCAATCACGTCATCCGGAGAGCGGCCAGCAGTAATTAGTACCGTGTCATCTGCAAAAGATTTACCCTGGAATAATCCAGTTCAGTGCCCAAGTCATTTACATAAAGAGAGAACAAGAGGGGGCCGAGAATGGAACCCTGTGGAACCCCTTTTGTTATCTTAACACTGTTTGACCTCCAACCATCTGTGAATACAGTTTGGGTGCGAGAAAAGAGGTAATTTTTTAACCATTTTACTGTGTTTTCGGAAAAACCGAGGCAACTTATTTTACTAAGCAGGATGTTGTGGTCTACTGTATCAAAAGCTTTGGACAAGTCAAGAAAAGACAGGCGCAGTACTGCTTATTATCAAGGCTACTGTAAATGTGATTCAGAGAGTCTAATGCAGCAGATGTGGTGCTGTATTTTTTTCGGAACCCAGATGTTTGATGTGTAGAGGTGTAATTGCGCATGGCTACGAAAGGTGTCGTGTGATTATGCATGGCCACGGATGGCCAACAAACACAAAGGGCGGGTTACGACCGTACACAGGGTGGCGCTCGCACCGACGTCCGCATGTACATCCCCCACGGGCCCCCCCTTGGGGCAAGTCCTATAAAAGGTGATGAGCCGAAAGGCTCGGCAGTCGGGACTCAGCTTTAACCAGAGAAGAACGAAGACCTGCTAGTATAGGCCCGGAGCTCCCTGGCTCGCTGTCCTTCTAAGGGCCGACCAGGGCAAGCCGGTGGCGTGGCCCGAGAGCCCAGACGAAGCTGGTCTGGTGACTCAGGGAGCCGGGATCCCAGCTTAACCAAGCTGGGACAGATAGCCTCCCTAGTCCCGTAGTGGAGGAGTTGGATAGGTTAGAGGGTTAGCTGTCGAGAAATCCCTGTAGCCAAGTGACCTGTACAACTGTGTTGGTGTAATAAATAAGTGTGCCTCCGATCCTGTCGTCAAGCCTCCATATATACTTACTACATCTGGGGTCAGAAGTAAACGTCCAACGATGGACACACGAGGGACGACACGTACCAGGGAGTCGGAGATGGAAGACGCCGCGGCCGAATCTCCACCAGTCATGGCCGGGGTCGAATCGGAGCAGCCGGGGCCGAGTACGCCCGCGCCGCTACGACAGGAGGAGGGGGATGCGTCGGCCGAAGGACTCCGGCTGGCCCACTCCCGCCTGGCAGACCTGCTCTACGCCGCGGCCGCCGCGTTGGAGGAGATCACGCGGCTGGGGCTGGAGGAGCAGCGCGGGTCGACGACGGCAGCCGGCGCGGGGCGACGTTTCCCGCCACCCCGACGCGGCTCGCGGTCAAATTTCCCGCCATCTCTACAGTACGAGCGGAGGGCGGGGCCGGCCCGCGTCACGTGTCTGCTGAGCGCCAAGCACAAGCCGTGACATCATCAACGCCGGCCGGCGCGTCAACATCAGAGCGACCGGCGATGCCATGTGCACGGCCCGCCCACACTGTATCATCGGCGGGAGCGACGGAGAGCGTTCTGCGGCCACGGACGCCGCCTTACAACAACGTCTGCCGCCTCTTAAAGAATTTGTCGGCGCTGACGGAGACTGGGGCGGCTTCAAGAGGCGGTTCATCGCTCATCAAGAGATGGCGAACTGGTCGGACGCCGAGGCTCTACGCGCGCTGCCAGCGATGCTGGACAACGACGCCCTGGCTACCCTCACCTCGGCGCCGAGGGAAAAGCGCGCCACTCTACACCTGGCGTTGCAGCTGCTGTCAGCCGTCTATGGGCCGCCTTCGGACTGCAGGCAGCTGTTCCACGATCGGAGTCGGGGCGCCAACGAGTCACCCCTGGCCTTCCGGACGGCTCTCCTGGCTCTGGCAAAGGCTGCTTTCCCAAGGATGGACGAGGAAGGAGTGGATGCCATGGTGGCTGAGAAGCTGCTGCTACTCGCTGACGAGCTGGACGTCAACGTCCTGGCTCAGGACGACGCGGAGATGTCGTCCCTGCTGGTCGCGCGCCACATCCACGGGGGCTTGCGGTCCCTGCGTCGGAAGGCGGCAAAGGGGCGGCCGGCCATGCCATGGCGACCACCGCCCTCCCATCGGAGGAGGTCTGCGGGTGGAGCGGCGAGGGAATGGAGATCGACGGCACCACAGGCTCGGAATGGACCGAGCCGCCAGGAGCAGCCCAGGTCATCTGGGGCGCTCACACGCTGCTACAACTGTGGCCTGCAAGGCCACGTTGCGTCAGGATGCCGGGCTCCCCGTCAGCGCGGGGCGACACCTCGTCAGGACGCCACGCCGTCTCCTCCCAAGCTCCAGCAGAGAAATACGGCGAGTCGCGGCACCTCACACGTTTGGCCCACGCACACATCCGACACACACTCACGCGCTCAACTAAACAGGGCTCCAAATTCCCCGTCCGTCGCGCGCGATTGTTCAGTAATGCGGCGAGCGCTCCAACCGGGTCAGTGGTCGGAGCTCGCCCATCGTGTCGTTGCTGCGTCGGCGGGATCATCGGTCGTGGTCGGTCACATTGATGGGTAGAGGTGCGGATTTTAATTGACACAGGGGCATCGGCGACCATTATATCTGATTTAATTTATAACATCCTTCCCGTTCAAAGTCGTCCCTTGCTCCCTGTTGATGTGCCGTGCTATGCGCTAACGGGGGCTCTCTGGGCATTATTGGCCAAATCCGCGCCACTATCTGCATTGGGGACATTAAATTATCCGGCCCTGTTTTGGTTTCCTCCTCACTCGCGGTTCCGTGCCTGTTGGGGACGGATTTCTGGCCAAAATGCCCATCCGTATCCTTATTGACCAAGGGTGCATTGAGCTCCCATCGGGCCGACGCGTTACATTTCTGTCTTCCCCCACCACGGAGCGTCGGGCGTTTGCCACCGTGCAGGCGCTCGTCACAAAAACTGTGCGCGTGCCTCCGGGGGCTCAGATGCTCGTCCCTCTTAGGTTGCGTCGGCCGTTTGATGCAGGGGTTGCGGATCGGGGGGTCTTGTTGGGTCCATCTCGAGCCGGGTCAATGGACCCGATTTGCTCGCGGCTCAGACTATGGTGAGAGGGGATGGGGACCCCTTCATTGCAGTCCTTAATGTGGGATCGCGAACGGCCGTGGTTCCTCAAGGGACCGTGCTTGCACACGCAACGCCGGTGCCCTATGAGGAACCACTCGTGGGTCAGGTATCCACCGATCCTCCGTCGCGACCGCATTCGGACTGTGATGACGGATGGCTGGATGCGCTTTGCGCGGGTTCAGTGGACCTGTCTGACTCGCAGCGCGCGCAGCTGCGAGTTCTCCTGGGCGAATTTGCTGACGTTTTTAGTCAACACAAATTTGATATTGGTTGTACAAAATTGCTGCGACACCATATTGACACGGGTGACAGCGCGCCAATCCGCCAAAATCCCTTTCGGTTGAGTCCCGCCGAAAAGGATCATGTCAAATCGGCTGTTGATGACATGCTAGCCGCCGATATCATTTCCCCTTCCAACAGCCCGTGGGGCGCGCCGATCGTTTGGTGAAAAACACGACGGCTCACTGAGATTTTGTGTTGACTTTCGGCGTCTCAACAAAATCTCTGTGGCAGATGCGTACCCGCTTCCTCGGATGGATGAGTCGCTCGACGCCTTGGCCGGTGCGCGATTCTTTTCCACCTTGATTTGCTATCTGGATTCTGGCAGCTTCCTCTGGATGACGAATCAAAACCTAAGACTGCTTTTCGGACACCGCAAGGTCTCTTCCAATTTAACCGCTTGCCGATGGGTTTACATTCTGCGCCGGCAACTTTTCAGCGGTTAATGGAATTGGTCTTGGCAGGTTTGCAATGGGATTCGTGTTTGATTTACTTAGACGATGTCATCGTCTTTAGCAAATCCTTCGAGGAACACCTCCAGAGGTTGCGTGCTGTTTTTCTCAAAATGCGGGCTGCCAATTTGAAATTTAAACCGCAGAAGTGCCATTTACTCCGCGAATCGGTGCGATATTTGGGTCACATTGTTGGGCGCTCGGGATATCCACTGATCCCGCCAAAACGGAATGCGTCAGCTCCTGGCCGACTCCCACCTCGGTGGGAGAGGTCAGGAGTTTCATTGGGTTTGCGTCGTATTATCGACGATTTGTGGCTGACTTCGCTACGATTGCGAAACCATTGCATGCCTTGACGTCCAAGGGAGTCAGGTTTCATTGGGGGCCGGAGGAGGAGACTGCTTTTCGCGCCCTCCGGAATGCTTTGGTGGGGGCTCCGCCGTTGAATTACCCCGATTTTTCACAACCCTTCTTGCTCGATACTGACGCAAGTAACACGGGCATCGGGGGCGTGCTGTCCCAGCTCATTGGGGGCGTAGAGCATGTGGTGGCTTACGGTAGTCGGGTGCTGTCTCCAGCCGAACAGCGGTACTGCGTTACCCGTCGGGAATTATTGGCGATTGTTTATTTCATTCAGCAGTACCGCCCGTATCTGTACGGTCGGCGGTTCACCGTCCGTACAGATCATGCGGCCCTACAGTACGCCCTGCGGGTTCAACAACCATCGGGCCAGTTGTCTCGATGGTTGGAGATCCTCCAAGACTATGACTTTGTCACCACATATCGTAAGGGTGTCCGCCACACGAACGCTGACGCCCTGTCACGATTGCCACCCACTTCAGAGTGCGCGTGCCTGTTGGGTTCGGGGCGTTGTAGGCCCCCGAACGTCACCACCGATTCGGTCCTCGTGGCCGCTGCCGATGCACCTTCGGCTTCGGGTCCTATCGAGCAAGAAGGGAGGGATTCGTTGCTGGGGTTGTCGGTCGCGGAATGGGGTCGCCTCCAAATGGAGGACACCTCCCTCCTCGCTCTGCGCCGTCGCGCCGGGGGGTTGGCCAGGGGGTGGAAAACGTTGACTCGTGGGGGTTGTTCCAGGGACTTTTAATGCACTGGGATGGAAAAACCCGGCGCCAGCGGCTTGTGGTGCCTGCTGCTTTAAGGGTAAGGTGGTATGGGCTGTTCATGAGCGGCTTCTGCACTTGGGGTTCATAGACTTTGCCACGCTCCAGCTAGATTTCTTCTGGCCGGGCATGGAAAAGGACGTGGGGGATCTCTTGGGTCATGCACGCAATGCGCGCAGAGGAAGCCACCTGCTAGGGGGTCCAACCCTCCGCTGCAGTCCATAAAAGTTTCCCGGGTTAACGAGCTCGTCGCTCTGGACATACTTGGCCATTTCCCGCTACGCCCAGGGGCAATAGGTATTTACTAACGGGGGTTGAATACTTCACGAGATGGCCTATGGCCTGGCCCCTGGCGAACCAGTCGGCAGCAGCCATCGCGGAAGCCTTTGTCCAGGCTATGTCCTCGACAAGGGTGCTCCGGAACGGCTGCTTACTGACCAGGTAGGAATTTTCTGGTAAACTCCTACGTGAGGTGTGCGACCTCTTGGGTACGGAGAAGGTTCGGACCTCTCCGTATCACCACAAACTGACGGATGGTGGAACGGCTGCATCGGACCATCACGTCCATGCTGTCCCAGCAGGTGTCGGTATCCCAGACGGATTGGGACCTCCGCATAGCCGGTGTGTTGCAGGCCTACAGAATGGCTCCTCATGCGGCCACCGGATTTTCCCCTTTCTTTTTGATGTATGGGCGCGAAGTTAACCCCCCTGTGGCGACCCAGCTGAAGCTCTCGGCGCTCCCGGCGAAGTCTAATTTGTCCGAACACGTTAAATTTAACATCGCTCAATTGTCTGAGGCGCGGGAAGCGGCCGTGCAAATTCTGGACTCCGCCAGAGGGCGAACGAGAGGCTTTGGTTGGGGCGGGTGCAGGTGGTCAAATGGGAACCAGGGGACAGGGCGTGGTTGCACTGTCCTCAGGTGCCGCTGGCAACCTCGTCGAAATTGGTACGGCCGTGGCGGGGGCCAGTGGAGGTCGTGCAGGTTTTGCGGCCGCAATGTGTTCGCGTCAAATGGGGGAGGCGCCGGTGGTACGTGCACCCTCGAGGTTAAAACCATTTGTCGCGCCGCCCCGTGGTTCACACACACACACGCATGGCCAAACGTGTGAGGGTGTCGCCGACTCCCCGTCGTCGCTGCACTCGCCTAACCTGACGCCAACTGTTCCGTCCCAGGTGAAACAGGAGTGACGGGCCCACGCCCACCAACCCCTCCCGGTGGGGTCGGGGGTCACTCGGCAGCGACGCCTGACTCTTTGGCACCCGGACCGTCAACAACCTTCACTGAGCGTGCCAGGACGGGCCCTTGTGACGGGCCCGCCGCGAGAACGCGCGCCAAAACGCGCAGACTGTTGTGAGGTCGGCCGTTGGGGGGCCTTGCGGACAATGGAAAGGGTGTTGTGAGGTCGGCCGTTGGGGGGCCTTGCGGACAATGGAGGGGTGGCGTCCAGTGTATATATATGTTGGTTTTGGGGTGCTTATTCAGGAGGACGCGTCGGGATATTTTTTTTNTCTCTCTCTCTCTTCCTCTTGTTGTTCTGTTAAGGTTCTCTGTTCTTGTTAGAAATAATTTACGCGAGGCACACACACGGGGGTTTGTGAGGGTTACACCTTTATTCAGATTTTTTTTGCAGCCAGGGACGGCTGCGAGCTGTACAGGGGGGGTGATGTAGAGGTGTAATTGCGCATGGCTACGAAAGGTGTCGTGTGATTATGCATGGCCACGGATGGCCAACAAACACAAAGGGCGGGTTACGACCGTACACAGGGGTGGCGCTCGCACCGACGTCCGCATGTACATCCCCACGGGCCCCCCCTTGGGGGCAAGTCCTATAAAAGGTGATGAGCCGAAAGGCTCGGCAGTCGGGACTCAGCTTTAACCAGAGAAGAACGAAGACCTGCTAGTATAGGCCCCGGAGCTCCCCTGGCTCGCTGTCCTTCTAAGGGCCGACCAGGGCAAGCCGGTGGCGTGGCCCGAGAGCCCAGACGAAGCTGGTCTGGTGACTCAGGGAGCCGGATCCAGCTTAACCAAGCTGGGACAGATAGCCTCCCTAGTCCCGTAGTGGAGGAGTTGGTATAGGTTAGAGGGTTAGCTGTCGAGAAATCCCTGTAGCCAAGTGACCTGTACAACTGTGTTGGTGTAATAAATAAGTGTGCCTCCGATCCTGTCGTCAAGCCTCCATATATACTTACTACAGATGTAATAGATTGTTGGCGGACAGGAAACTGCTAATTTGGTAGGTCAATAATTTTTCAAAAATTTTCATCAACGGGGACAAATTGAGATAGGTCGGTAGTTATTTGGATCATCTTTAGGGCCCCCTTTGTGAAGTGGACGAACATAGGAATGTTTCCATTCTAGAGGAACTGATGCTTCTTTGATGGACAGAAAATATGGGCTATAGGTTTGTATATTAGGTGACCAACAGTTAGTAGAGCAAAGACGGGAATACTATCTGCTCCGGTAGAGGACCCTTTGAGGTAGGACAGTTGTTTCAGAACATTACTTTCGTGGATTGGCTGAAAACTAAATTCGCTTAATGTTTGGACAGGAGTGTAGGAATTTGCATGAGCAGGGGTGACTCCCAATACATTATCAAATAGGGTACCAGCTTCAGAAAAATGAAGGTTAAAATTGTCAACTATTTTTTGGGGATCTGAAAAATATTCCCCATTTCGGTTAAGCTGAACGGGCAGATAATCTGTTTTGGATGCCTTTTCGATACATTTGATTGTTTTCCAGAAAATCCTGGCATTTCCATGAGATTCAAGGAGAGTGGAAGAGAAGTAGTTATTTTTTGCATGCCGTATTTTTTTGACGCATCTATTCCTTAAAATCCTGTATTCTAGCCAGTCATTGACCAAATTACTTTTCTGAGCACATGCCCAAGCCTTGGCCCTAGTTTTCATGAGCTTTGTAATCACAGGATCAAACCATGGTGGACGGTTGCCTTTAGTTTTAAATTTAACCAACGGAGCATGTTTGTTAAGAATTTGGAGAAACGTGTACCTGAAGGTCTCCCAAGCCGTAGTCAGGTTTGGAATATCACAGACCTTGTCAATATCCGAGTGAAGCACATCATTAGTAAATGCCTGAGTGCTGAAGTGTCTCATGGAGTGCTTCTCAACCAATTTAGGGGGGCTTTGGGTCTGGCTGATGATCTCACCCCAAAAATGAAGGAGTGATCACTAAGGTTATTACCTAGAACACCAGTCAGTGCGAAATTGTGAGGGGCATTTGTCAATAGGACGTCAAGCAGAGATGACTGTCCCGGATTTTTTAGGTTGGGTCTTGTGGGGACATTTATTAATTGAAACAGGTTAAATTCATCTGCAAAATTTGTGGCCACGGCCGGCGGGTTTAGCCAATTCCAATTTAGATCACCCACTCAAACTATTTCACCTTTAGGGAGGCCCCAAGAAGCTCTCTCAGTGCAGATGCAGCTTCAACATCCTTCCCACTAGGCGGTCTATAGCAGCACACTACCAATATGTGTTGATTATTAGGGAGAGTTATTCTGAGAGCCAGACCTTCAAAGCAACATTTTTTAAACAAGGAGTGAGCTGGTGAACATGCAATAGTATTACGAACATAGATGGCAATTCCACCTCCTTTAGATCCTCGGTCAAGCCGGAAAAGATTGTAGTTGTCAATCGTAATCTGCAAGTCATTGACGGCAGGAGTGAGAAATGTTTCTGTTAGGCAAAATATGTCCGGGTCAAGATTTGCTACTTCTAGTTTTAGTTGACTTAATTTAATCAAAAGCCCTCTGATGTTGACATGTAGAACACCAACACCTTTTCTGCCAGAAAAATCTACAGAATTATATGAGTTCTTTACATTTGGTCCAGGATGAAGCTCAATACCACCCAGAAATAAGAAAAGTAGAATTAATAGTTTGCACAGGTATTTTCTGTGAAAGGATGAAGAGCGACGAACCTTGGACGAATAGCAGCAGCTCGCAGATGGTGTTATTTTTAAGAGCAGAATGAAGTTTGGAAGGAGTGCTGGTGAAGTAATGGGACAAAGATAGGGTTTAAAAGGATATAATGATGGAGTGTAGAAGTGTCTATAAGTTGTTTCATTAGCAGGTGTAGTTGCAAACTTAGCAATAAGTATTGACGCCAAGTAACGCGGGTAGCCATTTGTAGAGTTGAGTGTGGCACTAGATATGGCCGGGAGGGACAGTAGTAAGATACACAGCAGGTGAATTGACATCTTTAAAACACTAAATTTAAACACACACACAGCTCACTCACACGCAGCTCACCCTCACCCACTCTCACGCACAGCCCACACCCATGCAGCACAACGCACACGTGGCCGCACACGCCGCCGCCATCTTGCTGCTGTTGTTGTTGCAGCTGCTGTTGTTGCAGCTGCTGTTGTTGCTGCAGCTGCTGCTGCTGTTGTTGTTGCAGCTGCTGCTGTTGCTGCTGCAGCTGCTGCTGTTGTTGCTGCAGCTGCTGCTGTTGTTGCTGCAGCTGCTGTTGTTGCTGCAGCTGCTGCTGTTGTTGCTGCAGCTGCTGTTGTTGCTGCAGCTGCTGCTGTTGTTGCTGCAGCTGCTGCTGTTGTTGCTGCAGCTGCTGCTGTTGTTGCTGCTGCTGCTGCAGCTGCTGCTGTTGTTGCTGCAGCTGCTGCTGTTGCTGCAGCTGCTGCTGTTGCTGCAGCTGCTGCTGTTGCTGCAGCTGCTGCTGTTGTTGCAGCTGCTGTTGCTGCAGCTGCTGCTGTTGCTGCAGCTGCTGCTGTTGCTGCTGCTGTTGTTGCTGCAGCTGCTGTTGCTGCAGCTGCTGCTGTTGTTGCTGCAGCTGCTGCTGTTGCTGCTGCTGCTGTTGCTGCTGCAGCTGCTGCTGTTGTTGCTGCAGCTGCTGTTGTTGCTGCAGCTGCTGCTGTTGTTGCTGCAGCTGCTGCTGTTGCAGCTGCTGCTGTTGCTGCAGCTGCTGCTGTTGCTGCAGCTGCTGCTGTTGTTGCTGCAGCTGCTGTTGTTGCTGCAGCTGCTGATGTTGTTTATGTAGTGATTGTAGCATCACTACTGTGTATACATGCACACGTGTGACGTCACTATGCCGGGAGCGTCACTACCACGTGGGTCTAAACACACACATGACGTAATCCCAGCTGGAGGCGGGAATGACGTCAGGGCCGGTTCGGGACTGGGGAGGCCATGGGAGTGCTGTGAGGCCGTGGAACTCTCTGTGATCCCAGCTGGACACGTGACGGATCCCAGTGGGGGCAGGGGGGCCCAGGGGGCACCTCAAGGGGGCACGTTGGCAGCAGGGGGCTTCGAGAGGGTTCTCGAAGGGAGGCGTGGCCGGGGTGGGGCCCGGGCACGCCGAGCCCCATATAAGCAGCCTCCTCACGAGGTTCGGGGCTGCCCGTGCCAAGAATGAAGATGCATCATGAAGACGCCAAGAAGAGTCAAGCCTCCAGTCAGCGGACCTGCCAGTAGCCCACCTGGCTGGGTTACGCTAGAGTAGCTGAGAGTTAGAGAAGTGTGTGTTAGCTAGAGTACACATAGTGTGGTGACCACCACCTAATGTACAGTGTTATAATACTTACTGTTCTAATAAATGAGTGTTGCCTCCCAAGAAGTGTGTGCGCCTAAATTGAACCCACTACACATGTATCGTAAGCATTAAGAGTCGGAATGAATCGATGGATAGACGCGGTGTACCTACAGCCCTAATCAGTCTCCCTGCCCTACACAGGAATCGCGCTCTCAGTCTCCAGGGCGCTCGCAACACGGCCCAGCCTCGGTTCACGGGGAGTTGGTGGGGGGAGTGGGAGCTGTGGAGGGTGGGTGGGGGTAGCGGGGGAAGGAAGGACCCTCCCTGCTCACCGGGGTTCTGAGCGAGCTCGTGGTTGTAGTTGTGGAAGCACTCCGTGTTTTTGAAGCAGCTGCTGAGCGCGCATTCTGCACAGTGGACGTACAGAGACGCGACGAAAAACGCTCACACACAGAGGCACTCACAGCAATGACAGCGCGCTCTCGAATAACAGTGACAATTATTCAACCCAGGTAAACCTTGCTCAGTCTGGTACTTATTCTTTAGGACGGTCCTGCATTGTGATGTTAGCTAATTTCAAACAATAATCCAATATCTACAATATTTCACAGACATAAATGTCCGTGACTCTGAAGCACGGGGGTTGTTAGTGGTCAGGTGAAGTTTGGGAAGTGCTTGATGGTTTTGGCGATGGTGGTAAGTTTGTTCAGGTTAAATAAAGAGACCAACTGTGCTCTTGGCTCCTGTAAAAGACACTCGAGTTGGCCAGTAGTGGCCTTTACCAAGTTGTGGCAAGAGCCAGTTGCCTCTCAAGGCTTTTTTAGGATGGTGGAAGTCGGGCCTGGGCAGTTGAGATGGCATGGGAACACCAACGGATGGTCACGCTGGAGACACGACAGAGGAGGTGTGGATGGGTGGGTGAGGGTTGGTCAGCCGTGGTGAGATTGGAGGAGAGATACTCACCCACAAGGTCGTCGGAGGCGTGCGGCCGCTTCAGCAGGGCTTCAGCTCCATTGGAAGGAAGGGAGAACCACAAGCACGCACCGCTAGTACAGCCGCCTATGAAGGCTGACGTGTCACATGACTGGGTCGTGTGGCTACCCAGTGCTGATGTTTACACATTGAACAAAGGAGGCCCAGGACTGGTTCAGAGATTACTCCCCACTGATTGCTACCGTGGTCGAGCATCAATCTCAGGTCACCAGGTGCAGAGCACGGTGCGCTAACCACTGCAACACCACTCATCAAAACAGCCAGGCACCCCCGGTCTCACCCATACCCCGCTGTGACCCCATCTCCACTTCCACGTCCGGTGGGGCTTCCCTCCTCACACTGACCCACACAGCTCAGGCTATCACAGCGCGATGCAGTACGATACACCAGCGTCTCCTTGGGCAGTGGAACACACATCGGGAGTGCGTGCCGCTCTACTGCACGGTGCCTGACAATTTGCCTGAAACGCATGGGGAGCGGTACTTCAGGCCGTATGGGAATTGTTCAAAACCCCTCAGTTCCTTGCAAGCCTCGCCAGAGCTCACGCAGCACACACATTGTGTTCACAGGAGCTACTGCATAGGAATGCAACCCGTGTGGTGTTTTACATTTCACAGCAGCAGATGGAGTGGCACTTTTTGTTGAATCTCACAATGGCGAAGAAACACATTTTATCAACCACCATATTGTATCGACTTTTCTTATTCCTAAAGTACTTTATATAATTAACTTCAAGACTGTACTAATGACGACCCCTACGTAGCTGTGCGAGTTAACGACTTTATTTTATGGGAGACACAATTCAGGCATTACTGGGCATCATTTTGCGACATTCACAGTGGAAGGCTCTGTAATTAAGGGGAGCTGAAGTGGATGCAAAACAATTTACAGTCAATTTGTGGACAAAGGTCTCCCCACGCCGTGTCGGTCATGGGTGTTGTTTGACCATACTTCACTACCCTGGCCATTGTAGGTTCGTGAAGGTGCCAGGACCGGTTGAATGCCTACTCACCGCCGACGTTCGCTGTGGCGTGGGAATGGACCTCGGGCCGCAGAGTTCACATCGCGGTGGTGCGCCGATCACCGCTATGGCTACGACTACGCGCTGCGCCTGTGGCTATGGACAGCAGCGGCTTCTCCCCTGCGAGGGAGCGAGGATCACGCCGGATTGGCCCTGAGCGGTGCCACTGGGCAGCCGGCACATGGAGCACACTGACTATAGCGGGGGATCAGCCCCTCAATGCGTTTACTACTGTTCAATTCCCGCAACGTGGTGGTCATTCTATGGGAACTGAACTGTGTTGACCCGCCCAGCTGGGACTTGAGCTGGCAAGCTTCCACTTGTGAGTGACGTCCTGTGACCGTGGCCCATAGCGAGCCCTCTACCACTCGTGAATAAGCGAAGCAGGCGATGCTGCGTGTGGGTAACTGGGCTTTCTCTAGACGCTAAATTAGCTCTCTCTCTCACGGCTGTTTTCTTATTTGCTTGTTTGAAATGGTCACGTCCCAAAATGGTTTGTGAATTTGACATGAGGACTTTGACGCACGAACATCGCACTCTTCAAACAGAAACTCGCCACAGGAGTTTCATGTCCTACACTAAAGACGTGCAGTAAATCTCGATTTGAAGCTTTCGTGACTGCAAGGATTCATATTCTTAGGTTTTTTCGGTAAAGTCACGTAGGTAAAAAATACAAAATAAAAATAATAGAAATAATAATAGAAATAAAATAATAAATCATGATGTTTCGGAAGCAACACAAGTCTCCGTCATCAGGTGGGACCGTCACAGCTAAATTTACTGTATCAAGTGAGGAATAATCCAAGAGGCAAGCTCTTAAATACAAGTTAAGGGGGGGGGGGGGCTTATCTGAATGTGGTAGCCAGGGAATGGAACAATGGGGGGGGGGGGGGGGCGACGGGGCTAAAAGAGAATCCCGAGTCTTTTAGCAGAGTCCAACGTACCGGGACGCAGGAGGATTATGCCGAAGACGCGCTGCTGCCTTCTGACAGCCCACGGGGGAGGACCGAGGGCATGCCTCCCCAGCGCAGTACGCCGGACATCCATCCAACACCCGCCGCCGTCGCAGGAGACGTTACGCACGACAGGCTGCAGCATCTTTTTTAAACAACCTGCATCTCGGCGGACCAGCAGCTGAAATCGCCATCACGGCCTCACCATCAGCAACGCCCGCGGACGATTCAAAATTGGCTGCTGTTACGACTCGCCAATCGGCGTCATTTCCGCGTCATTGCCTGCGCGGCAGCCACAAGCGGCCGCCACTGCCGCTGCACTGGCTGCTCCCACCACACCGACTGCGGCTCGTCTACGAAGCCACAGTCTTTACAGCAGAGGCTGCCGCACTCAAGGAGTGTTCCGCTTCAGAAGGCGACTGGGCCGCCTTCCAGCGCAGGTTCACCACAAGCGCTAAAATGTCGGGGTGGTCAGAAGAGGTGGCGCTTCAAGCTCTACCATCGGCACTCGACGACGAAGCGCTGGCGGCCTTCCTCACTGGCGCCTGCAGATCGCGCCACCCTGCAGCAAGCGCTTCAGCAGCGACCATCCGCCACCGCTTCGTGGATAGACGGCGCAGGGAGCACGAAACTCCCCTCGCCTACCAGAGCTCCCTGCTAAAGTTGGCGAAGGCAGCGTACCCCAAGATGGGGGAGGAGCGAATTGATACCCTCGTCATGGAGAAGATGGCAATGGACCTCCGATCTACCATACATACCATCGATTAAGCGGACATTAACTCGTTACAAGTGGCTAAACATATACAGGCCCATCTCTTCTTCCAACGCCATGCCACTCCACGGGTACTCCCTTGCTAGTCACTGTCTACGCGTTGAGAATCCCTGTGTATTGTCTATATAGACAATGTGTCTCCTTGCTAGTCACTGTGTACTCCTTTTAAATACTGTAGCTGTGTAGTGTCTGAGTAGTTACGTGTACTCGCATGATTATCGCTGTGTACGCCTTGTTAATCCCTGTGGAGTTTCTATGTAGTCCCGTGTACTCCCTTGCTAGTCGCTGTGCGCCCTTGATATTCCTCATATATGTTCTATATAGACACAAGTACTGCCCTGAAGCCACTGTGTACGCCTTGTTAATCCCTGTGTAGTTTCTATGTAGATGCGTTTGCTCCTTTGCTACTTACGAGCTGTCTACTCCTGGTTAATCCCCTGTAATTATTATCATTAAATAATAATAAGATTGCATGCATACGGTGCTACACATTGCATGGGTGTGAGCATCGTGGTGCTTGGCAGGGTGGATTTTTTGCTAGAGCCCTCAACTCACCAACGGGCGGTTGAGAGTCCTCATCCGGGTCAAGGTGTTGATTCATCACCCTCCAAGGTCGATAAAATCGCTATCACGTGGTAGAAAGCCAACAGTGGTCGTCTTTGGATAGACTTGCCATGGCAATGATGTGGGATTCCCGCTGCTGCTACTCACAGTTGCTGGTGTAGAGGAGCAGCACTGAGATTCAGCAAGAAGACCCCGACTATTTCGTATCAATTTGTGCTTTCGTGTTATTGCATGCGCACAGAAGCTTCAGTTGGACCCAAACAATAATTTCAAGTGACCGCACAACTTAGCGATATGAGGTCACTTGCCACGGAGTGAGCTTGGTACATTAGACAGATACATTCATTTGCCCAGCTAAAGTTGACTGAGTAAAGGGCATTGCTGTAATGTGGACCTTTTCAGATGTTTAAACCAGTGACAAGGTTCACATTACACATTTCCATGTCTATTTGTGTGATTTATTTTCCTTTGCAGTACGTTTTGTCAGTCCATGCTACCGGCTTCCATATCCGATCCCTCACCTTGTAAGACCAGACTTAGGGCAACAGACTGCAGGTGGCAGCATTGTCCTTTACAGCCGCATGATTGATGGCTTGCGTGATGTCGACTGCTTCCATGACTCAATGTTTTTACAATTATTTATTCGCATAAACATTTACAGTCTCAGCCTGCTCCTGTACCACGACAAAGCAATGGTAGGATACATGAAACATAGATACAAGGCAAGACTAGAGCACCAGAGCTGTAGCGTGTGAGATAGTCACCAAGCTAAAGTGATTATTATGATTTCAAGATGGGTCATCAGTCATGCATGATCACTGCTGAATGAAGGCCTCCCTAATCCGTGACCATCTCTCATGATTTTCCAATGCAACAATCTATTTAGGTCCTGCACACAATTCAACATCCTTGCTCCATCTCCACCTCCACGATGGACGTACTTCCATGCACTTCTATCCAGCATCTCTTCCACTGATTTGTCCTGCCCAATCCACGCAATGTTCTTATATTCTCGAATACACATGGCCCTCTGCCTGTCTCTTCATTCATTATTTTTTAAATGCCTATCTCCATGCTTTCTCAATTTTCAGCATGAGATCAAATCTTCTATAACTGCCCTAGGTATTCAAACTCGAATGGGTTTTTCAGATGTATTCCTCTGTTTACCTAAATTGTACAAACTGAGTTCAGGAAAGGTTTCTCTCCCATCGACCACATACATACTATTAATTCGATTCTGGGACAGACTACTTATAATCAAATACCATTGTGTGTAGCTACATAATAAAACACATTAGGAAAATGTACTCTACTATCTCCATGCCTATCTCCATGCTTTCTCAATTTTCAGCATGAGATCAAATCTTCTATAACTGCCCTAGGTATTCAAACTCGAATGGGTTTTTAGATGTATTCCTCTGTTTACCTAAATTGTACAAACTGAGTTCAGGAAAGGTTTCTCTCCCATCGACCACATACATACTATTAATTAGATTCTGGGACAGACTACTTATAATCAAATACCATTGTGTGTAGCTACATAATAAAACACATTAGGAAAATGTAACTCTACTCAAATGAATTACGAAAATAACCAAATATATATTGAACAGGCACGCTATTACCAATGCATAAAGGTGGATTTGCAGATAAACCGCGTGATGGATTAACTCGAGATGGCAACATCACAGCAATGAATACATCTCTTTAGCACGGTATGACCACTCAAACTTTACAACTTTCATGTGAAAAGTGCACTTGCCACATACCCTAAACGCGTCAAATATTTAACAACTCATTTAAAGTAAACCCACTTTACGAAGTCCACATTTGGCACAAGGACATTAGGTGGAGAGGTAATAACGCGACATCACGGGGTGAAGAAATGTCCGTGGTCTCCTTGGTGTTGCATGTGGACTGTGGTGGGCCCTATCCTCACACCTCTCACGTGTATCTGTAATAAACCATATGCTGAACGGGGATGTGTGCTGAGACAACGAGTTGTGTTCCAACACAGGTGCACGACTGACTGTGTGCATATTATGGAGCCAATAACCTGAGAGACCTTATGTTAAAAGTTATCAACTTATATCTCATAGCAATCCAAAGTTACCTGGTTGTCAATTAATGTTGAGACCATATCGTAGACTAGTCCTTGCCCATAACTCAGTTAATATTTCTAATGCAACGGCCCAAATTGTCGAAAAAAATATATAAGGAAGTATATTAAAGGCTCGGCTCAAGGGATTGTCATACACAAGAAAATAAACATTGCAATTTAAAAATAATTTGGTAAAAATGTATTTATTTTAAATCTTATTGGTAAATAAAATGCGCAAAAGCACAATCTTTTTCTACAATGTTCTCTAAAACTATGATCCAGACGCAAAATGACAAATATTTGTTCAATCACCAAAGGTCAAAACTCTCCTTGTGCCGACGGATCCTTGAGCACCGTAAAGAACCTCAAGTCGGATCCCAAGCCCCTCTCTTCCCCTGGAACTTCTGAAATTACCGCAATATCCAGAAGCCTTGCCACTTCTCTTATCAAGGCTTGCTTCCTGTTGAATCCAGGATTCTACCCACACGGTACATGGTATTTGCTCTATGAATTATAGCACATGTCCTCACTTCATGGGCCCCAGAACCCATATTTAACTAGCAACGCCAACGTCTTTTGGAGGTGCCCGTCTGTACGTCCCGCACAGCCAGCCAGCCAGCAAAACAATGTATCTAGATTTCTCACGTTGTCTCTGTGTCTATCAGCTTCTCTCTTCCTCTGTCCCCTCTTATACCACTCCCTCTATTATTTTCCTCCCTCCACTGTCTCACCCACTTCCCTCCCGCTCTCTTTCTCCCACCTTTCTCACTTTTCCTCACCTCTCATCCTCGTTCTTCTCATTCCCACCTCTTCCGTTCCCTTCTCAATCTCTCTTGCCGCTCCCTAATCCTCACTCTCCGTTTCACGCCCTTTCACTCTCTCCCCACTCATCTCATTCCCCTCCATTTCTTCCTCCTCTGTTCCCCTCCCGCACCTCCCTCTGCTATCGCCTTGCGCGAGACACGTGGCTGTGGTGGAGGGTGGTGGGGAGCGGCACGACATTCTTTGGGAATAAAAAATAACATTTCCACCATGCTCCATATACAGGATACGTGATGCGTTCACTCTTTTATATATTTCGATTATTGAAAACACTTCGCCACAGGTTAGATGACTATATTGTTGAAATTACAGCCAAAACTCATGCGTGGGTATGAGGTCAAAATTGGTCGAACCTTTAAGACGAGTCCTATCAGCAGTGGCATAATGCATTTGCGCAGGGCGTATAACTCACATCTGTGCCTGGGTTCTAGTACCCATACACCTACACGAGGTACATGAGATAGTCCATAGAGCTCCACGATGTTCTTGTACCCAAGGGTACCTATACAACTCCATTCAGGTACATACAAAAGTTCAAAGAATTACGCTGGTATCCGTGCTGCACACACCTTAGACAAATTGATTCGGGAGAGGTCATGCCCACACGACTGTGCTGTATCTGGTCGGACTGGCAGGGCGGCTGCGTGGGCTGGGCTTCTCAGAAACAGGCGAGGTAACAACACTGCGACTGTCGGAAAGCCCCGAACTTACCTGTGCACCCGGCTTCCCGATCAGGGGACTGTTTATAACGCATTACTTTGACCCTCAGAGCCAGTCGTGATGTTGTAAAGAACACAAGCTCGTGGGCACTCCGACCTCGTTTTGAATAAGTTCACGTCCTGCATTGGCAAACACAAAATTCCACCAATATATTCTTAAATAAATCAGTATCAGTGTTACGGTGGAGACTGACTACCACTCTAGGAATGTGGAATTTACACTGCTGGCTCATAGCCACAAATGAAAATCAGTGCACCGCAGTGCTCAATAGAGGCAATTTGACTTGGGCTTTTTGCTCTTGAGAGTTTCAACTGCATACCAAGGAACCTAAATCTGTCTTTTGCCTTGGTGACTCATGGCGACGCAAATACCCCGAAACTCGCTCTCAAGATATTTGTAATGTTTCTAATGTTAATTAATTCTGTAATGTTCGAGCATGACAAACGCATGCAATGTACGATTGTGCACACTGGTATGAGTAAATGACATTGCGGGAGAAACTATAATTGTTACTTATCTATCCAGGATATCCACAATGAGCCGTATAACTTTTTTTTCAGAGGATTCTGCATTGGATTTTTATTTTATACACGTGGGAAGACACCAGAGCATCAGGAGAAAAGCCACACGCACGACGTGACAACACTATCCCTGTACAGATGGAAACAGATGGCGGTTAATCCACTTGCTGTACCGCCTTCTCCTGGCGAGCCAGGGTATGGCACCTCGACGCCCACGGAAAGGGAGTCTCACGACACTTGTTTGATCCACCAACCCTTACCTCCGCAGTGCTGGATTACAGGCTGTCTAACTAAGATGTCCATCATCACCATGACAGAGACACTCGTCTACATGACAGTATCTTACGTAAATATTTGTCATCCACTTTAATAATCGTGGAAAATGTTATAAATAGAATAAATATTTTATCTTAAAAAAAAATGTGCACGTCGAGTACCAGAAATTGTTGTAAATTAAAATATTTGATTCATGAAAACA
Organism: Lethenteron camtschaticum; assembly: GCA_018977245.1. Lineage (NCBI taxonomy): Eukaryota > Metazoa > Chordata > Hyperoartia > Petromyzontiformes > Petromyzontidae > Lethenteron > Lethenteron camtschaticum. The sequence goes on along the minus strand of MU249573.1, from coordinate 4,072,085 downwards.
GCCCAAACTCAACAACGAACCGTGGTGCAGTCTTAGAGTCGCCACATCGCATGGCTGTCGACCCCACTCAAGGGATTGTGGTGGTATCACATCGAGCCATTGGGTGGCGTTGTGGTACAGTAGGCAGCGCACATTCACGTGAGTTAATTCAATCCACGGCGAACATGAGTGGCGTGTGATATCTAAACCATCCCGAGGTGTCTCCTTCACAAACCGCACTGACTAGCGCGATGAAGTATAGTCAAACTCCCTACGACCACATGGCATGGGGAAGCCTTCATCCAGCAGTGGATTATGCAGATAAGACTGTGTATCTTACCCAAAAACAAAGATCCCCCATATAGCCTGAACAGTATGTCAGGGCGATTGCTATTGCTAGCACCTATGGGGCCGTCCATAAATGACGTCACGCGATTTTGGACGATTTTTGACCCCCCCCCACCCCTTCTCACACGGCGTCACAAAAGTCAGACCCCCCTCAAATATGACGTCACAAAGCTCTGCCCCCCCCCCCCAAAAAAAACATGCTTCAAATCGCTTTAAACTATTGTCATTGTAGTGCGTATTTAATGTGGCGCTGCCCTCTGATGTTGTAGGAGAAAACATTTATAAAAAAAGTCTATTTCATTAAGTAGAACGTGTTGTCTATATTTATTTAAAGTTGCGCATTTTGATGTAACGTCACAACCCCCCCCCCATCGTCACACATCGTCACAAATGTCTGACCCCCCCTAGTGCGTGACGTCATTTATGGACGGCCCCTATGACGGCCAGCACGGCACACGAGGGGTTGGTGGCCAGCACCAGGTCCGGTCGCTTTTGTCTCCCGAGCGGCGACATTTTTAGACACCGCACCAGGTGCTCATTAGATGCTGAGTTGACCTAGGGGAAGCCTAGGGCGGTTTACATAATCGTCACTGATATTGACCGTGAGTGGAAATCAAACTCGGGTCGCCGGGTTTGTAGCACAGCGCACTAACCTCTACACTGCCGCTCCCCACTGTGTATCTACCCACACACCTGTACACAGGCACATAAGAGAGATCATGCAGCTTGTACCCCTAAAGATGTGTTCCTGATATTGGATACATGCAAGAAGATCCGAAAATTGGGCCGAGATACAAAATTTTGGTTGATCCAAATATTTATTTCAAATTGGTCGGTCTCTCCACGTAAAAATATACATTTTAAATTACACAACCCATTTGTCCCACGGCTTCTGAGAATATATTATTTCAGCAACATTGAAAACTCTGGACCGGTTTTGACAAAGTGTATCAACAGTAGTCAGGGTTGATTTAATCAGTGCTGGTGAACTCAGAATTATTTTATATTGTGTACAGGAGAACTCCTCTTATCTGTGAGGATGTGCAGCAGCAATATTGCAGATCTTATTATCTGCGGGGTAAAAATTCGCCGATAACGCAGCAGGGCGATTATACCGCACAATTCCTCTTATCTGTCACTTGTTATAACATGACTAGTGACGTAACGTTCGGTACCCATTGGTGAGTCTGCAGGTAATAGGATGGATTTGTCATGCATCTCCAAACATCTCAGGTAATAGCAGATTTTAGCAGATTTTAAAAGCAACAATGCGGTGCTTCAAAACCCCACGGCTGTCTCTGTATCTCCGAGTAAGCAACTGAGACGGATATACAGATACATAGATACATACAGATACTAAGAGCCCAAATATAGCCTTAACATACTGTCAGGGCAAGTGCTATCAGCAAGCACCAATGAGGGCCAACACGGCACAAGAAGGGGTGGGGGGTTACCAGCACCACCCCGTGTGCACTTTGTCTCTCCAGTGGCAATGCTTATACACCGCACCAGCTACTCAGTTGAGGCTGAGTCGACCGAGGCGCGGCCCATGACCGTTCAGATATTCATTAGTGGTGTTGGCCGTGAGCGGGAATTGAACTCGGGTCGCCGGGTTTGTAGGGCAGCTTGCTTAACTGCACACACACACATACTATGTATGATGGGTACACTATGGGTACAATCATAGATAACCATGGATAACAGTAAGACATCGGGCAACGGATAATAGGATAATAGGGCCGCGGATAAGAGGAATTATCCTGTGTCTGGTTGGACTACAGGGCGGCTCTGTGGGCTGGGTTTGTCCGCAACCCGCGAGCGAGCAACGCCGCGACTGTCGGAAAGCCCCGAACTTACCCAGCGCCCGGTTTCCGAGCAGTGACTCAACGCGTGCTATAAATACCCCACGCGGAATGTGCCAGCAGGCAATAAAGCAGATAGATACCCGGTAGGCGCCCGTGGGCACTGCGTGTGACATGGATCAAACCCACGCGTGTGAGGGTGATCTCTCAAAGCTCTGCGCAGATGGATTAATCCACAGACTCAATCAACTCAGTGGACCCGATCTGTATGTGGAGTCTACTTGGTGCTGCACTTAACGACCTTGCAGTCCCGATTCATAACCCCAGGCAAGCCCTTGTGGTCTCCCACCCGAGCGCTAACCAGGCTTCAGTCTGCTTAGAATGCGAGATCCGACAAGATCGGGCGTATAAAGGTGATTGCTGGAAGACAAATGGCAATGCAAATGCTGCTGTTGAGTATAAATCTAGAAGCGTAATAGGCCGTTGGCCTAAGGGGCCGTCCATAAATGACGTCACGCACCTGGGGGGGGGGTCAGACATTTGTGACGATGTGTGACGAGGGGGGGTTGAGAAATGTGACGTCACATCAAAATGCGCAACTTTAAATAATTGTTATAACAACACCCTACAACATCAGAGTGCAGCGCCACATTAAATACGCGCTACAATGACAATAGTTTAAAGCGATTTGAAGCATGTTTTATTTTCAAAATGAAATATGGGTTTGGGGGGGGGGCAGAGCTTTGTGACGTCATATTTGAGGGGGTCTGACTTTTTGTGACGCCGTGTGACGAGGGGGGGGGGTCAAAAATCGTCCAAAATAGCGTGACGTCATTTATGGACTGCCCCTAAACAAAAACAATACATGTTTTGATATTGAGATATTTGCCGATGTATTTATTTTATTATCTAGAATTCTCCATGACGTGCATAACGAGTTTTAATGTGAATAGTCCATACAGCGTACAACGAAGCAATGCCCGATCTACAAATACGAAGGAGACATCACAGCGATACACTCAACTGCTCCTGACGCGGTTATCTGGTTTGACCACCGAATGTGAAATTGCAGTTGTTGCTCTGCATCTGCATCAGTCATAGAAAATAAGCAGAATGGGAATAGTGTGGAGCAGGGGCACTCAGTCGCGCATCCTTGCCTGAAAACAGGCATACACGGGGCTGCCTCATGTGGCTGCCATGTTCATGACTGTGGTGTCGGTGTGCGAGTAAAATGGTTCACGTGTCAAGGACAACCCGACAGCCCGCGATGTTTGGTGGATTTATAAACCCGCGTGACGTCAGTGAATTACCTGATGATCCAATTGTGATTGTTTATTAAGTAGCACCACACAAATACATCATTATAAGCACGATACTCTTTTTACTTCATCCATTCAATACATTTCCTTCATAAATCGTACGATCAGTAAGAAATAATCTATCATGCTAAATCTCATTTTTTCAGTTTCACCTCATATTCAAATTGTGCTGCTGGCGTCATGAGATGGGAAGTTGACTGGACGAGGCCTCGGCTCGCTAGGATGGAGTCCACGCGTGTGCTGTGCTGCATTCTCCTGGCACTCAACGCCCACGGAGAGGGATGTTCCATGATTTTGTGCGATCCACCAATCCTCACCTCTACAGTGCTGGATTATGGGCGTGCAACACAACGTCTGGCAAATAATATACACTCTACTGGGAATCATTCTAGATTTTATGAGGAATTTCAAGAATGATTCACCATGTTTCATGTACAAGCTACATTAAGTTTTCACTCGCGATTTTACTTTTTTAAACTAAAACCACCTTCGGCACAGGTGAAACGAATATTGTTGAAATTGTAGCCACACCACATGAATTGGTATGGGGTCAAATTGGTCGACATCCAGGTAACGTTAGACTCGCCGTAGATAGTCTGCAGCGTTTCTTGCCAAGAACATTGAAGACGAGGTCTGTCGGCAGAGTGGCTGCATGCATTTCAGTGGCGTATAACTCGCCTCTGTGAGTGGGTTCTAGAACTGCACGCAGGTACATGACAGAATCCACAGAGCTACACTATGTTACTGTACCCCCGGTATCCATACAACTCCATGCAAGTACATATGGAAGTTCAAAGAATTACGCTGGGGTATCCGTGCTGCAAACACCATTAGACATTGATTCAGAGAGGTCATGCCCACACGCACTGTGCTGTATCTGGTCGGACTGGCAGGGCGGCTGTGTGGGCTGGGCTTCTCAGGAACAGGCGAGGTAACAACACTGCGACTGTCGGAAAGCCCCTAACTTACCTGCGCACCCGGCATCCGGATCAAGGGACTGTTTGTAACGCCTTACTTTGACCCTCAGACTCAGTCGTGGTGTTGTAAAGAACACAAGCTCGTGGGCACTCCGGCTTCGTGTTGAATAGGTTCACGTCCTGCATTGGCAAACACAAGATCCACCAATATATATTTTAAATGTGTGTATGTTGAACTGGTGTCGCACCGTACATAGTGCACCGTACATAGTGAACCGTGCTAATCGGAGGTGCGGGGAAGGACAACAAATAAAGCGGTGATAGTTTAACACGCAGGGGCTTTGGCGACCACTATCATCCATAATCGAGTTTTGTTTGGGTTAGATCGCGTAAATATGTGTGTTAAAACCCGCCACCACCCGGCACAGCCAACGAGTAAGGGTTGTCACGTAAACAGAACATGCCAATTCGTCACTAGTGCAGCACATCGGTGTGTTGGAGAGCCAAGCCACAACATTTATAATCTGAGTACGACGTTTCGCCAGTAATTACAACTAGCTTCATCAGGCGACAGCCAGATTTGTGAAGCCCTCCTGTTTCGTTCCACGCTTATGCGCTCTTGCACAATGTGGGGGGGGATTACTGAGGCAACGCACATTATGCATGTGCATTATGCGAGCCCTTTGATCTTGTCCTTCCTTTCCATTGTGTGTATTAAATAGCCATACCAACAGAAATCCCTATTGAAGTATGGTGGCCTGTATAGGCATGCCTATTATCGATAAATCAGTCATGTTGGCCTGATCGAGCATCTCTCCCAATTGTTTGAGCCTCTTATCAGCAGTAGTGTTACGATGGAGACTGACTGCCACTCTAGGAATGTGGAATTTCCACTGCTGGCTCATGGCCACAAATGAAATCAGTGCCACCGCAGTGCTCGAATAGAGAGGCAATTTTACTTTGGCTTTTGGTCTTGAGAGTTTCAACTAAATACTTGGTGACTGATGGCTATTCTCGCTGCCTATCCAGCTATGGAAGCGCTTATAAGCAGTTGCTTTTTAGGCTTGCCCCCTCTTTTCTCTCCACCTGATAAAGACCGCTTCTGTTACGATCAAAACGTCGTGGGTATTTTGCTTTTCTTTTTTTATTTAACTTCTATTATTTTTTAATTTTCTATCTACTTGACTTTACCGAAAGAACCAAGAATATGTTTATAATCTTCATTAATTCTTTAATGTTCGAGCATGTAAAAATTATGCACTCGGTGATGTGTGCACAATGATATGAGTGAATCACCTTGCAGGAGAAACTATAATTGTGACTTATTCATCCACGATATCCACACTAAGCCGTATTACCTTTTTTCAGGAGGTTCCTGCATTGGGTTTAATTGTAATATGTGTAGGAAATTAACGATGAGTGTTTATACAAGTGGAAGACACCAGAGCATCCGTAGAAAAGCTACACGCATGAGGGACAACACTATATCCCCGTACAGATGTAAACAGATGGCGGTTAATCCACTTGCTGTACCGCCTTCTCCTGGCGAGCCAGGGTATGGCACCTCGACGCCCACGGGAAGGGAGTTTCACGACACTTGTTTGATCCACTAACCCTTACCTCCCCAGTGCTGGATTACAGGCTGTCTAACTAAGATGTCCTTCATCGTCACCATGACAGAAACAGCTACATGATAGTACTGCATATTCCTCAAGTTTTTCATCCACTTTAATAATCGTGTCAGAATTTGCGGTCAATTGAAAATGTTGATTAATGAAAACAGCCCAAGAGCGATTTTAACTCAACAGCGAACCGTGGTGCGTCTTAGAGTCGCCACATCGCAGGACTCTGCCGCACCTCTACTCCCGGGACTGAGCCGTTTTGAAGAATAAACCTGAAATCAACCTCAAGTTGACATTGCGTGACTGTGGTGGTATCACATCGAACATTGGTTGACGCTGTGGTACAATAGTCAGTGCGCTTCACGAGTAACCCATTAGCCTGAGTGCAATGCCAATCGACAGCTAAACTCAATGGCGTTGTGATATCTGAACGAGTCCTAGGTGTCTCCTTCACAACCGGCACTGGCCAGCGTGATGAAGTATAGTCAACCTCCCTTTGACCACATGGCACGGGGAAGTCTTCTTCCAGCAGTGGATCATGCAAAGATCCCCGTGTAACCTCAACAGGCCGTTGAGGCAAGTGCTGTTCGCGAGAACCTATGACGGCCGGCACGGCACACAAAGGGGTGGATGGCCGGCACCACGCCCGGCCACCTTTGTTTCTCGAGCAGCGATGTTTTTACACCCCACACCAGGTACTCATTGTGTCTGTACCTACACACACCTGTACACAAGGGAGACCACGCAGCTACACTCTGTATCTGGACCCACACACCTGTACACAGGACCATAAGAGAGATAATGCAGCTACACTCTGTACCTGTACCCACACACCTGTACACAGGTACATAAGGGAGATCACGCAGCTATACTGTGTATCTGTACCCACACACCTGTACACAAGTACACAAGGGAGATCATGCAGCTTCACTGTGTATCTTTACCCACACCTGTCCACAGGTACACAAGGGAGATCACGCAGGTATACTGTATCTGCACCCCCTAGGTATGTGTTCCTGATTTTTGTATCCCTCCAAAAATTTGGCCTCCATACAAAATGTTGGTTAATTCAAATGTTACATTTCGATTTAAAACTTTCGTGACTGCAGGGATTCATCTTCTTGGTTCTTTCGGTAAAGTCACGTAGAAGGGAAATAATAAAATAATAATGAAACATCAAATGTTTGTTTCTTTCAGATTGATCGGTCTCTCCACGTTTACAAAACAACATTTTACTCAAATAACAGGCCCCACGGCCTTCCGAAAATACATCACTTCACCAACATTGATCCAATACAAGCAAACTCTGGACATAGTGCGTCATGAGCAGGCAGTCAGGCAGGCTTGAATGAATCAATGCTGGCGACCTTAGGATTATTTTCTGTTATGTACAGGATAACTCCTCTCGTCCGCGGTCATGTGAAGCATGGTACACGAAGGTGGCCAGCAACACGCCCGACCACCTTTGTCTCCCTAATGACAATGTTTATGTCGACCTCGGAAGGCCCATGACCGGTTCACAGTTTCGTCACTGGTGTTGGCCGTGAGCAGGAATCTAGCTCGGGTCACCGGGTTCGTAGTGCAGCGCTCTTACAGCACGCACCCAGACACACACACACAATGTATGATGGGTACACTATGGGTACAATCACCGATAACCAGGGACAATAGTAAGACATTTGGTAACGGATAATAGGAGTTTTCGCGGATAATAGGAGTTTTCGCGGATAATAGGAGTTTTCGCGGACCCTCCAGTTGCCACGGGTAATAGGGCCGCGGATAAGAGGAATTATCCTGTGTCTGGTTGGACTGCAGGGCGGTTGTGTGGACTGGGTTTGTCCGGAACAGGGTAGCAAACAACGCCACGACTGTCGGAAAGCCCCGAACTTTACCTGTGCGTCTGGTTTCCGTGCAGTGACTCAACGCATTTCATGCATTATAAATGCCCCCTGCGGAATGTACTGACAGACAATAAAGAAGTTACCCAGGTAAGTACCCATGGGCACTGCATGTGACATGGAGAAACCCCACGCAGATGAGGGGAAATTCTCAAAGCTCTGCACTGATGGATCATTCCACAGACTCAATCCAGTTCGTGGATCAGTTCTGTATGTGGAGTTTACTTAGAGATGCACTTCACAACCCCTGCAGTGCCCAATCCAGAACCCCAGGCAAGCGCTGTGGTCACCCATCCGAGCGCTTACCAGGCTCCAACCTGCTTGGCCTGCGAGATCCGACAAGATCAGGCGTATAAAGGTGATTGCTGGAAGGCAAATGCCGATGCAAATGCTGCTGTTTAGCATCAATCTAGAAGCTCAATAGGCAGTTGGACTAAACAATACCAATGATTATACACATTTTTATATTGAGATATTAGAATAATTATGTATTTGGTTGACTAGAATTCTCCAGTAAGTGCACAACCAGTTTCAATGGTAATAGCGTGGTAGCAGGAGGCAGTCAGTAGAGCATCAATTGCCTTGTACACAGGGTTGCCTCATGCGGCTGCCATGTTCATGAACGTGTGCGGTGTGCGAGTAAAATGGTTCACATCGTTCACTCGCCCATTCACGTGCCCTACGACAACCCGATAGCTCGCGATGTTTGTTGTATTTATCAACCAACTGTGACGTCAGTGAATTACCTGATGATAAAATTGTGATTGTTTATTCAAGTAGCGCCACACAAATGGCTTCATCATGAGCACGATACTCCTTTTATTACTTCATCCACTCAACCTATTTCCTTCATAAATCGTACCACAATTATTAGTAAGTAATTATCTCTCATAATCAATCTCTTTTTTTCAGTTCCACCTTATTCAAATTGTGCTGTTGGCGTCATGAAATGGGACGTTGACTGGAACGAGGCCATTAGCTCGCTAGGATGGATTCCACGCGTGTGTTGTGCTGCATTCTCCTGGCACATCAACGCCCGCGGAGAGGGATGTTCCACAATCTTCGTGCGATCCACCAATCCTCGGTTCCACAGTAATGAATCATAGGCTTGCGACACCACTGACTGGCAAATAATATACACTCGACTGGGAATAATTCTAGCTTTTATAAGCAATTTCAGGCATGATTCAAAGACAGATGCACGCATTTATTTGTGCATTTGAAACAAATGTTGCACATATATCATGGACAAGCTACGTGATGTTTTCTATCATGATTTCACTTTTTTGATTATTTAAATCACCTTCGACACATGGGGTCAATGTTGGTGGACAGCCAGGTAAAGTTAGACTCGCCATGACATAAATCCGCAGCATTTCTTGCCAAGAACATTGAAGACGAGGTCTGTCGGCAGAGTGGCTGCATGCATTTGCATTGGGCGGATTTCTCACGTCTGTGAGTGGGTTCTAGAACTGCACGCAGGTACATGACAGAATCGACATAGCTACACTATGTTACTGTACCCCGGGTACCTATACAACTCCATGCAGGTACATACGAAAGTTCAAAGAAATACGCTGGGTATCCGTACTGCACACACCTTTAGGCAAATTGATTCTGTAGAGGTCATGCCCACATGAACTGTGCTGTATCTGGTCGGACTGGCAGGGCGGCTGTGTGGGCTGGGCTTCTCAGGAACAGGCGAGGTAACAACACTGCGACTGTAGGAAAGCCCCTAACTTACCTGCGCACCCGGCATCCGGATCAAGGGACTGTTTGTAACGCCTTACTTTGACCCTCAGACTCAGTCGTGGTGTTGTAAAGAACACGAGCTCGTGGGCACTCCGGCTTAGTGTTGAATAGGTTTACATCCTGCATTGGCAAACACAAAATTCCACCAATATATTATTAAATAAAGCAGGCATGTTGGCCTGATCGGAGCGTCTCACCCAATTATTTGTAGCCTCTTATCAGCAGCAGTGTCATGATGGAAACGTACACGCCTGTATAGGTACATTAGGGAGATCATGCAGCTACACCGTGCGTTTGTACCCACACACCTGTACACCTGTACACATGTACATTATGGAGATCATGCAGCTACACCGTGCGTTTGTACGTACACACCTGTACACAGGTACATTAGGGAGATCATGCAGCTACACCGTGCGTTTGTACCCCAGATGTGTTCCTGATTTTGGATGGATCCAAAAAAGATTCAAAAATTGGGCCGAGATACAAAATGTTGGTTGATCCAAATGTTGTTTGTTTCAGATTGATCGGTCTCTCCACAAAAACAAACATTTTTACAGAAAGCATTCGCCCACAGCATTCTAAGAATACATCATTTCAGCAACATTCACCAATGCAAGCAAACTTTGGACAAAGTGTCTCAGGCAGGCTTGATTGAATCAATGCTGGTGACTTCAGGATTATTTTCTGCTGACGATGTGAAGAAGCAATATTGCAGTTTCTATTATCTGCAGGGTTATCCACTATTTTACTCCTCTTATGAACGGGGTAAAAATTCGCGGATAACCCTTGGATAATAGGACGGATTTCCCACATTACTCCTCTTATCCTAATTAGTTATGGTGTCACCTCTGGTACCCACTGTTAACTCTGCAGGTAATAGGGTAAATTTGCGAAAAATAATAATCAGAAGGGACACGTATCTGCTTCAAGGACATATGTCTGTCTCTATCTCCGTGTAAGCAACATAGACGGATATACAGACACACACCGATGTGAAGACAAAGATCCCCCATATAGACTTAACATACTTTTCTAGCAAGTGATATTAGCAAACACCTATGACGGACGACACGGTACAACAGGGGTAGGTGGCCAGCACCACGCCCGACCACCTTTGTTTCCCTAATGGCAATGTTTGTGTCGACCTTGGGAGGCCCATGACTGGTTCACATTTTCGTCACTGGTGTTGCCGTGAGCAGGAATCTAGCTCGGGTCGCTGGGTTCGTAGTGTAGCTTGCAAACCACACCCACACACTTTATGTATGATGGGTACACTATGGGTAAAGTCACAGATAACCATGGTTAACAGTAAGACATCGGGCAACGGATAAGAGGATATTTCACGGACCCTACAGTGTCCACGGGTAATAGGGCCGCGGATAAGAGGAATTCTCCTGTGTCTGGTTGGACTGCAGGGCGGCTGTGTGGGCTGGGTTTGTCCGGAACCCGCGTAGCAAACAACGCTGCGACTGTCGGAAAGCCCCGAACTTTACCTGTGCGTCTGGTTTCCGTGCAGTGACTCAACGCGTTTCATGCGTTATAAATGCCCCCTGCGGAATGTAATGGCAGACAATAAAGAAGTTACCCAGGTAAGTACCCATGGGCACTGCATGTGACATGGAGAAACCCCACGCAGATGAGGGGACAATCTCAAATCTCTGCACAGATGGATCAATCCACAGACTCAATCCAGTTAGTGAACCAGATCTGTATTTTAAGTTGTCGTAGTGCTGACATTTGTGACGATGTGTGACGAGGGGGGGGGGGGGGTGAGAAATGTGACGTCACATCAAAATGCGCAACTTTAAATAAATATAGACAACACGTTCTACTTAATTAAATATATTTTTAAATAAATATTTCTCCTACAACATCAGAGTGCAGCGCCACATTGAATACGCACTACAATAACAATCGTTTAAAGCGATTTGAAGCATGTTTTATATATATTTTTGGGGGAGGAGGCAGAGTTTTGTGACGTCCAAAATCGCGTGACGTCATTTATGGACGGCCCCTAATTCAGAACTGCAGCAAGCGCTGTGGGTCACCCATTCCGAGCGCTAACCAGGCTCCAAACTGCTTAGATTGTGAGATCCGACAAGATCAGGCGTAGAAAGGTGATTACTGGAGGCAAATCCTGATGCAAATGTTGATGTTTAGCACAGAAGCTCAATGGGCCATTGGACTATATAATTATAACACATTTTTGAATGGAGATACTATTCGAATTATTTTTTAGAATTTGCTAGAACTCTCCATTACGTTCATAAGGAGTTTTTCAATGGTAAGTGTGGTAGCAGGGGCACTCAGTAGCGCATCAACTGCCTGAAAATCCGGCGTACACGAGGCTGCCTCATGTGGCTGCCGCGTTCATGACTGTGGTGTCGGTGTGCGAGTAAAATGGTTCACATCGTTCACTCGCGGGTTCACGTGTTCAAGGGCAACCCGACAGCCCGCGATGTTTGGTGGATTTATAAACCCACCGTGACGTCAGTGAATTACCTGAAAATCCAATTGTGATTGTTTATTCAAGTAACGCCACACAAATGAGATCATCATAAGCACGATAATTATCGTGTTACTTCATCCACTCACTCCACTTCCTCCATAAATCATGTAATTATTATTAGTAGTGAGTATTTCTAGATTTGAAGCGTTCGTGACTGCAACGATTCATACTCTTAGGTTTTTTCGGTAAAGTCACGTAGGTAAAATAAATAATAATAATAATAATAACAAAATAGAAATAAAAATATTTCTATTATTATTTCTATATAAATAAAAATAATAGAAATAAAAGCATTTTTATTATTATTTCTATTATTTTTTTCAATGTATTATTTATTTAAATAATTATATCGATTCTGTTTCAGTTCCACCTCGTATTCAAATCGTGCCGCTGGCGTCATGGGCTGGGAGTTTGACTGGGACGAGGCCATCAGCTCGCGTCGCCTGAGAGCCCAGCAGGNTCCCAGCAGCGCCCTGCCGCGGTGCAGGTCACCCGGCCACCCAGCCGCCTCTCTGTGGAACCTCCCTGCACCACTCACGCCTCACGCCGCGCCTGCTGCTTGACTCTGGGCACACCGACACGGACAAAGTGCCCCTCCACGGGCAGTGCAGCAGCTCTGTTAGCCAATGTCACCCAGTTCGTGGGATCACTCACGTATTTGTGTGTGGTCGACTCAGCCTCAAAATGAGTACCTGGTGCGGTGTGTAAACATCGCCACTAGGGAGACAAAGGCGGCCGGGCGTGGTGCTTAGGGGTCGGCACGGTTTGAACCGACTCAAACTGGTTTCAAATTGAGCAAACCAAACCAAACCAGCGACGACTGAACCAAACCAAACCAAAACCAAACCAAACTAAGCTAAACCAAACCTCTTGAGTTGGCTTGAACCGAAAAGATGCGCGGCAAACAATATTCGCATTCAATACAAATATCAAGTGTATTAATCGCTAATTTCTACGCAGGCTTTCTTCATATTGAGATTCACTAGCAAGTACTGGACGACGATGTCGTCCACAGCCATCTCCTCAAGCTTGGCACGCCCAATGTCCTTGAACGCAGTGTGGTAGTTCAATGGCAGTGAAACCCCAACACTAGGCAACATCCGCGCCCACGAGCGCACACACATCTCGGCCTTGAACGTGCACTTGTGCAGGTTTGGTCGGTCGAGAAAGGAGCGCTTGGCGGCCGAGTTTGCTCTCTCGGAGGGCACGGACGACGCCGGATAGGCAAATAGTCGAGGGCCACGCGTCGTAGGCGCGGGTACTTGCCGCCGTACAGCTTCCACCACTCGACGACGTCCATGCTCAGGTCCTGAGTCGGCTCAAGCAGGAAGCGGTCGACCTCGGAGGCGGCGCCGTCGTGAGCGTTGGCGCGTAGACCATGTCAAAGAGGATGTTAATGCCGCACGCGGCGCCGCCAACCAAACTAGTTTGAGCCGGTTCCACCCTGTCCGAGCCAAACCGAGTCGGTTTTCGTAGCCCCAAACCAAACCGAACCAGTTCAAACAGAGCCAAACCAAACCGATTTGGTTCGGTTCAAACCGCGGTTTGGTGGTTTGAGCCAAACCGTGCCGACCCCTAGTGTGCTGGCCACCCACCCCTCGTGTGCTGTGCCGGCCTTCATAGGTGCTCGCTAACAGGACTTGCCCCAACAGTCTGTTAAGGCTATACGGGGGATCTGTGTCTTTGTGTGTGTTGAACTTCTTTTGCACCGTACTTAACCAACCGTGCTAATCGGAGGTGATGGGGAAGGACAACCTTCTTAAACAAAAAGTAGTTCTAAAGAATATTCTTTGCTTCTTTCAGAAAAGTAACGTAGATATAAAATAATAAAAAATAAAGTGAATAAAAATAATAATAATACTGTAGCCTGGTTCTAATCGGAGTGGGTGTACTGGCAGTCTATAATGTAGACTGTAGCCTGGTTATTAAGTTTGGTGAGTGTACTGGCAGTCTTAGTGTAGACTGTAGCAATGGTTATTAAGCTGAGTGAGTGTAATGCAGTCTATAATGTAGACTGTAGCCTTAAAAATAAAATAAAAGCCACGACGTTTCGATCGCAACACAAGCGGTCGTCATCAGGAAAGGGAAGTTGTAAACAAATTAGTTTTCAATCCAGATTTAAAAGTGCATAGCTCCAGTGGCTTCCTAATATCGTAAGGAAGAGCGTTCCAGACGGCCGCAGAAGCGCATCTGAAAGCGCGCGATGCGGTGACCGTCTTTGTTCGATGGCCAGCCAAAGGCCGCTGCGAGGATGGCCGTAGTTGGCGTGATGGTGGTTTATGCCCTAGACGAGATCACCAAGGTGGTGTGGTGATGGTGCTTCATTTGTGGCGAGCGCTTTAAACGGAGGCCACGAGCCTCACGCGACGCGGCTCAGCCCAGCATGGACCCTGCACAGAAGTGGCACTCGCGGCACTCGCTGTGGTGCACGTGTCCATTGATGCAGGACAGTGAACACAATCCAGTCCGTATGTGGTCATGGTTTAGAAGACACTTGTCTCTGACTAACAACAATAATACTATGACCTATTAAAGTATTTTTCATCTGTCTCTCTGTCTGCGCACGCCTTGCAACGCACTAAGCCCCGTGGACGAAAATGCGTATTTGTTTTTACCCTCCGTCAAACGTAAACTAATAAAATCACATTTTGACTAAAAATTTCGTGACTGCAGGAATCATATCTTGGTTCTTTCGGTAAAGTCACGTAAATAGAAAATAAAAATTACATTAAAATTAAATTAAAATAAAAGCAAAAAACCCACGACGTTTCGATCGCAACACAAGCGGTCTTCATCGAAAGAACCAAGAATAATAAAATCACACTTTATAACATTTACATTATTACGCTGATCGCGAACGCCAAAGCACGCATCGCGCATGCGCGGGAATCCCGCCTCGTGGTTGCCCCTGGCAACGCACGTGCGGGAATCCCGCCTCGTGGTTGCCCTGGCAACGCACGCGCGGGAATCCCGCCTCGTGGTTGCCCCTGGCAACGCACGCGCGGGAATCCCGCTCGAGGATGCCCCTGGCAACGCACGCGCGGGATCCCGCCTCGTGGTTGCCCCTGGCAACGCACGCGCGGGAATCCCGCCTCGTGGTTGCCCTGGCAACGCACGCGCGGGAATCCCGCCTCGAGGTTGCCCTGGCAACGCACGCGCGGGAATCCCGCCTCGTGGTTGCCCCTGGCAACGCACGCGCGGAATCCCGCCTCGTGGTTGCCCCTGGCAACGCACGCGCGGCGTGAGGGAGCTTCCCCTTGGCGTCAAAAAGGCGGGAAAACAACACAGAGGCACGACGCTGAGGTACATTCTGCACGTTTGATGTCCTCCTCTCCCCTCCTCACCTCAACGTGTGCAGTTACTACTACAGAATTATTACTGGCCAAGACTAATTAGAGAATCCATTGAAATTGAGAGAAATACAAATAACTGTAATCGCTCTGACATCTACAGGCTTAGTGCGGCCTGGAAGCGTATTGTGAAATAAAATATATAACACAATTACAATTCCTTATAAGTGAAACAAATACCAATGAATAACAATTGAATGATTACCAATCTATATAATTACAAACCCTCCCCCTCTCCGCCTCACATCACTGCAGCTGAATGAGTTACGCATGACGTCACCGTGCTGCTGCTCTATTTAAGAGCGGGAGCAAGTGAGGGCTTCACCATTCTGGCAATCGCCCGATGATGCTGGATGTGGTTACCAGCGAAACGTCTACTCAATTGTAAATGATGTTGATTCACTCTTCAACACACCGGTGGGCTAAAGTAGTGAACTATTTGTCCTTTGTAAACGTGACGCATTTGTGGCTGTTTGACCGTGTCGGGTGGTGAAGGGTTACGACACATTTATAAATAACGCGATCTCACCCAAAAACCTTTATTATCAATAGATACTACTACAGAGACAGTAGGTACTGCTACAGAGTCGGCAGATATTACTGTAGAGTCAATAGATACTACTACAGAGACAGTAGGTACTGTTGTAGAGTCGGCAGATACTACTGTAGAGTCAATAGATACTACTACAGAGACAGTAGGTACCGCTATAGAGTCAGCAGATACTACTGTAGAGTCAATAGATACTACTACAGAGACAGTAGGTACTGCTATAGAGTCAGCAGATACTACTGTAGAGTTAGATACTACTACGGACAGTAGGTACTGTTATAGTCAACAGATATGAGAGTCAATAGATACTATTACAACACAGAGGCACAGCGCTGAGGTAAATGTTGAACAGTTTGATGACCTCTTCTCCCCTCCCACCTCAACGTGTGCAGTTACTACTACAGAGACAGTAGATACTGCTATAGTCAGCGTAAACTACTGTAGAGTTAGTAGATACTCCTACGGTCAGTAGATACTACTGTAAAGTCAATAGATACAACTACAGAGTGAGCAGACACTGCAATATAGTCACTAGACACTATTGACTCTATTGTGTGTAGCGTGTGTAAGTGTCTATGCCTCCAAAATTAAAATTGGCTGGGGGGGGGGNTCGAGAATTTTTAGAAACCTTTTAGATCAACTATTTACCCCCCACTTTCTATGACTTTTTGATTCAGGACTTCTGCAGGCCTCTTTAATTTTGTTGACGGACAAATGGACAAACGGAACACCGGGCTTTCACAATAGCCCAGTATTGTGTGTGTATACAGTTTATGTTATGCTTTAAAGATACATTTTAAAATATATTTTTCTCCCGAGCAACGCCGCGTACTTCCCGCTAGTATTCAATACAACGCTGCTGATGAGGATGTTCCGATGATGGTATTTATGACGTTGCTGCCGATTGTCATGATGAAGTTAATGATCATTTTGACGAAGCTGTTGATGATACTGAGGATAATGCGATGATGGTGATGACAGTAATTAGGATGATGTTGATAGTTTGACAATGTTGCTGCTGATCATAATCATAATGCTGATTATAATTATAACGATATTGTTGCTGCTGATGTTGATAATTATGACGACGCTGCTAATTATGCTGCTGATGACCGTTTTTAAGATGTTACTGATGATAACTATGATACTGCTGATGACAGTCATCGCATTGCTGATGATGATAATTCTGAAAATGCTACCGAAGATGATAATTAAGAAGATGGTGATGATAATTTTGATGATTATTATCATCCTGCTGATTACAATCGATTCGAGGTCACTGCGTGGACGATGTGCCCTCCTCGTGTTTCAGTTAGAGCGTCAAGGCGCAGCCCCGCAAGTGCTCGCTCGCACCGCTGCTCGTGGAAGGGGCTTCACTGGAGGCAGCTCGAGAGGGCGCCAGTTCGATTACTCCACGCTGACCAGATGCCCTGGAAGAGGTGAGCATACCCACACTTTACCCACCGCACGCGACGAGCCGATCATAGACTGGATGCAGTCTACCCAGGAGTAACGCTGCTAAGAGAAGACAAGTTTTAAATATATTTTCCCCCCGGGGCAACGCCGGGTACTTCCTGCTCGTATAAAATAAACCCCTAGAACAACAACAACCCCGACGTGTCACGTCTGGCGCGTTGGCGCTGCTGCTTGAGGAAGCGGCGCTGGCTGTGGCCACGGCGCTCCTCACCTTGGTCCTCGTGGTCAGCCTGACGATGTCTCACCACTCACACTCACTCACCACTCGTACTCACCACTCACACTCACACTCACACTCACCACTCACACTCACCACTCACTCACCACCACTCATACTTACCACTCACTCACCACTCACACTCACCACTCATACTCACCACTCATACTCACTCACCACTCACTCACCACCCACTCATACTTACCACTCACTCACCACTCACACTCACTCACCACTCATACTCACCTAGCCCTTACCACTTACACTCACTCACCACTCATACTCACTCACTCACACTCACCTAGCCCTTACCACTTACACTCACTCACCACTCCCACTCACTCGCCCTCACCACTCACACAGCCCTCACCACTCACACTCACCTAGCCCTCACCACTCAACACTCATCGTACACCACTCATAGCCCTCAGCACTCGTGGTCAGCCTGATGATGTCTCACCACTCACCACTCACTCACACCACACACTCACTTAGCCCTTACCACTCACACTCACCACTCACTCACCTAGCCCTGACCACTCACACTCACCACCACTCACCTAGCCCTCATCACTCACACTCACCTAACCCTCACCACTCATCTTATACTACTCACCAAACACTCACCACTCACAGAGCCCTCACCACTCACACTCACCTAGCCCTCACCACTCACCTAGCCCTCACCACTCACACTCACCTAGCCCTCACCACTCACACAGCCCTTACCATTCACACTCACCTAGCCCTCACCACTCACCACTCATCGTACACCATTCATCTAGCCCTCACCACTCGCACTCACCTAGCCCTCACCACTCATACTCACCATTAAAATTCACCACTCACTACTCGTCTTACACCACTCACCTAGCCCTTACCTCTTATTTTACACTACTCACAAGACACTCACACTCATCACACCACTCACCAGATACCAGTCATCACCCACCAGACATTGACACCACTCACTTAACACTCACTAATCGCCTGCCACTCACCAGATACTACTCACCACTCACCAGATACTACACTCCTGACACCACTCACATAACACTCACCAGATACTATATTGAACCAAGTAGGCTTCAAAGCGATCCTTCATCGTGATTACCCATGCTCTATCCACTGATGAATAACAGCCTCTTAAAGCACTAACTTTCCAAATCAATTTAACAATGCACAGAGATGCACACTGCATGTACAACGCATCTCAGCCTCATCTAGACCACGAGCTCAGACATAACTTACATTTGTGACCATGTTGTATTAATAGACCACAACTTAAAACAATTCGAAAAAATGGCCAACCATAGCGTAGAGGTCAGCCCTGTCCTGCGTCCACTGATGAGTCCTCATAAAGACGAAGCCGGTCCACAGTTGTGTCTTTGTTTCACTGCTGCCTGTTGGTTGGCCATCTAACCTATATAATTCATTTTTTGTCTGTCTGTCTGTCCGTCCGTCTGCGTACGCTCCCTTCCGGGGGATTTAGCTCTCGGACTGTGGGGTTCGCCGAGATTAAATTTTGCAGGTGGGCACGCCCCCGGCCCGCGGTAAACTTAGGCATTTCCGATTTTTCGTCTCTAAACTTTAAATCGGACCGATTATCGATTTAGTGCGATTTCTTTTTATTTATTTATGTAATTCTTTATTTATTTATTTAATATTGCCGGCCGGCGCAGACCACGGCGGTTGCCCCTGGCAACGGGTAGCGACGCCTTCGCTACGGGGTGGACGCCATTTTTAATTCCCGTAAAAAATATGCGCACGCATTAACACGCGACTCTGAGGTAAATTCATCAAAGTTTCACGTCCTCTTCACTCCCCCCCCACCCCAATGTGTGCAATTACTATTATAGGGTCGGTAGATAATAAAATTATAGCGATTAGACAGTATTATTGTAGCGCGGGGGGGGGGGGTAACGGCCCCAGTACCCAGCCTCAGCCGGGTGGGCAATCTAGGCGAGGCCGGAGGCTCTGCACGGTACTAGGCCTCGACACCCCACACGTGTGAAGCGACGACTTTGAGGTATAAACTCGATATACCCAGCGTTGCCCGGGGGAAAAATACATTTAAAATCTTCTGAAAACTTTAAAACATAACATACCAATGAAATACAACTGTGTAATTAAAATTATAAACCCGACCGCGCCAAGAATCGATTCTCTGAATCGCGAAAAGGAATCAAAGGTTGTAGATTCATTTAGAATTGCCTTATTTCCGTTTAATATAAGTTGGTTATAGAGTTGATATAAACTGCTACAAATGGGAAATATCCGGCGTTGACCGGGCCTAAAATATAATTAAAAACTCCTGAAAACTTTAAAACATAACATACCAATGAAAATAAAACTCTGTAATTAAAAATGGAAACCTCCTATGCGCGAGGAATCGATTCTTTAAATCGCGCAAAGGAATCATCGAAGGTTGTAGATTCCTTTAGGATCGCCCTTAACATGTGGTGAGGGTGAGGGGTGAGGGTGAGGGTGAGGGTGAGGGTGAGTGGTGAGGGTGAGTGGTGAGGGTGAGGGTGATGTGAGGGTGAGTGGTGAGGGGAGGGTGAGGAGAGTGGTGATTGGTGAGGGTGAGTGGGGAGGGTGAGTGGCGGTTGTTAGTGGTGATTAGTGAGGGGTGAGGGTGAGCGTGAGTGGTGAGGGTGAGTGGTAAGAGTGAGTGGTGAGGGTGAGTGACGGTTGTGAGAGGTGATTAGTGAGTGGTGAGGGTGAGTGGTGAGGGTTAGTGGTGAGCATGAGTGGCGAGGGTGAGTGTTGAGCGTGAGTGGTGAGGGTGAGTGGTGATTGTTGAGGGTGTGATTGGTGAGGATGAGTGGTGAGTAGTGAGGGTGAGTGGTGAGGGTGAGTGGTGAGTGGTGAGGGTGAGTGGCGGTTGTGAGTGGTGATTAGTGAGGGTGAGTGGTGAGGGTGAGCGTGAGTGGTTAGGGTGAGTGGTGAGGGTGAGCGGTGAGGGTGAGCAGTGAGGGTGAGTGGTGATTGGTGAGGGTGTGATTGGTGAGGATGAGTGGTGAGTGGTCAGGGTGAGTGGTGAGGGTGAGTGGTGAGCGTGAGGGTGAGTGTTGAGGGTGAGTGGTGAGTGGTTAGGGTGAGTAGTGAGGGTGAGCGTGAGTGTGAGTGGTGAGCGTGACTGGTGAGGGTGAGGGAGAGTGTGAGGGAGAGTGGCGAGTGTGAGGGAGAGTGGTGAGGGAGAGTGGTGAGGAGAGTAGTGAGTGTGAGGGTGAGTGGTAAGTGTGAGGGTGAGTGGTGATTGTGAGGGAGAGTGGTGAGGGAGAGTGGTGAGGGAGAGTGATGAGGGTGAGTAGTGAGTGGTGAGGGTGAGGGTAAGTGGTGAGGGTGAGGGTGAGTGGGGAGGGTGAGTGGCGGTTGTTAGTGGTGATTAGTGAGGGTGAGTGGTGAGGTGAGCGTGAGTGGTGAGGTTGAGTGGTGAGCAGTGAGGGTGAGTGGTGATTGGTGAGGGTGTGATTGGTGAGGATGAGTGGTGAGGGTGAGTAGTGAGGGTGAGTGGTTGTTGTGAGGGTGAGTGGTTGTTGTGAGGGTGAGTGGTGAGGGTGAGTGGTAAGAGTGAGTGGTGAGGGTGAGTGACGGTTGTGAGAGGTGATTAGTGAGTGGTGAGGGTGAGTGGTGAGGATTAGTGGTGATTAGTGAGGGTGAGGGTGAGTGTGAGTGGTGAGGGTGAGTGGCGGTTGTGAGTGGTGATTAGTGAGGGGTGAGTGGTGAGAGTGAGCGTGAGTGGTGAGGTGAGTGGTGAGGGTGAGCGGTGAGGGTGAGCAGTGAGGGTGAGTGGTGATTGGTGAGGGGTGATTGGTGAGGATGAGTGGTGAGTGGTCAGGGTGAGTGGTGAGCGTGAGTGGTGAGCGGTGAGGGTGAGTGTTGAGGGTGAGTGGTGATTGGTGAGGGTGAGTGGGGAGGGTGAGTGGCAGTTGTGAGTGGTGATTAGTGAGGGGTGAGTGGTGAGGGTGAGCGTGAGTGGTGAGGGTGAGGTTGAGTGGTGAGCGGTGAGGGTGAGCAGTGAGGGTGAGTGGTGATTGGTGAGGGTGCGATTGGTGAGGATGAGTAGTGATGGTGAGTGGTTGTTGTGAGGGTGAGTGGTGAGGGTGAGTGACGGTTGTGAGAGGTGATTAGTGAGTGGTGAGGGTGAGTGGTGAGGTTAGTGGTGAGCATGAGTGGTGAGGGTGAGTGTTGAGCGTGAGTGGTGAGGGTGAGTGGTGATTGTTGAGGTGTGATTGGTGAGGATGAGGGGTGAGTGGTGAGGGTGAGTGGCGGTTGTGAGTGGTGATTAGTGAGGGGGGTGTGGTGAGGGTGAGCGTGAGTGGTGAATGGTGAGGATGAGTGGTGAGGGTGAGTGGTGAGGGTGAGCAGTGAGGGTGAGCAGTGAGGGTGAGTGGTGATTGGTGAGGTGTGATTGGTGAGGATGAGTGGTGAGTGGTAAGGGTGAGTGGTGAGGGTGAGTGGTGAGAGGTGAGGGTGAGTGTTGAGGGTGAGTGGTGGTAGTGAGGGTGAGTGGTGAGGGAGAGTGGTGAGGGTGAANGGTGAGTGGTGAGGGTGAGTGTGATTGGTGAGGGTGTGATTGGTGAGGATGAGTGGTGAGTGGTGAGGGTGAGTAGTGAGGGTGAGTGCTGAGCGGTGAGGGTGAGTGGTTGTTGTGAGGGTGAGTGGTGAGTGGTGAGAGTGAGTGGTGAGGGTGAGTGGTGAGGGTGAGTGGTGATTGGTGAGGATGAGTGGTGAGTAGTGAGGGTGAGTGGTGACGGTGAGTGGTGAGGGTGAGTGTTGAGGGTGAGTGGTGAGTGGTGAGGTGAGTGGCGGTTATGAGTGGTGATTAGTGAGGGGTGAGTGGTGAGGGTGAGCGTGAGTGGTGAGGGTGAGCAGTGCGGGTGCGTGGTGATTGGTGATTGGTGAGGGTGTGATTGGTGAGGATGAGTGGTGAGTGGTCAGGGTGAGTGGTGAGGGTGAGTGGTTGTTGTGAGGGTGAGTGGTGAGGATGAGTGGTGAGGGTGAGTGGCGGTTGTGAGTGGTGATGGGTGAGTGGTGAGCGGAGAGGGGTGAGTGTGAGCGTGAGTGGTGAGGTTAGTGGAGAGTGGTGATTGGTCAGTGGTGATGGTGAGGATGAATGGTGAGTCGTGAGGTGAAGTTGAGTGGTGAGGGTGAGTGGTGGTTGTGACGGTGAGTGGTGAGGGTGAGTGGTGAGGCTGAATGGTGAGGGTGAATGGTGAGAGTGAGTGGTGAGTGGTGAGGGAGAGTGTTGAGTGAGAGTGGTGAGGTTAGTGGTGAGGGTTAGTGGTGCGAGTGAGTGGTGAGGGTGAGTGGTGAGGGTGAGTGGTGAGGGTGAGTGGTGAGGGTGAGTGGTGAGGGTGAGGGAGGTTGGTGAGTGGTGAGTTGTGAGGGTGAATGGTGAATAGTGAGTGGGAGTGGTGGGTGGTGAGGATGAGTGGTAAAGTGAGTTGTGAGTGGTGAATGGTGAGGGTGAATGATGAGTACAGTCAATATGCACTGCTGTTATCATACCAGGTACCACCACCACAATATGTACTCCTCTCATCATAGCAGATACCACCACAGCATATGCACTGCTGTAATCATAGCAGGTACCAACACAGCAGTATGCACTGCTGTAATCATAGCAGGTACCAACAGCAGTATGCACTGCTGTAGTGATAGCAGGTACGACCTCAGTCGGTATACACTGCTGTAGTGATAGTAGATACTGCTATCGAGTTGGTAGATACCGCTATAGTAAATACTAAANCAGTCAGTATATACCACTACAGTCAGTCAATACTGCTACAGTCAGTATATACTACTATACAGTCAGTACATACTGCTACGGTGAGTAGCTACTAGAGTCAGTAGATACTATTATAGAGTGAGTAGATACTGCTATAGATTTTGTAGTTACTACTATAGTCAGTGGATACAACTATAGAGTCAGCAGATACTATACAGTTAGTCGTTACGAGTATATAGTCGGTAGATACTACTGTAGGCCCAGTAAATACTACTATGGTCAGTAGTTATTACAGTCACTAAATACTACTACACAGTCAGTAGCTACTACTGGCTCAGTAGATACTACGGTACAGTCAGTAGATACTACTACAGAGTCAATAGATACCACTTCCTCTGTTGTATGTAAGGTGTTGTTAGTATATATACCTACGAGGGGTAAAGATTTTTTTTGGGGGGGGGGGGGGAGACCACCATTTTCAGAAACATTTTGACATCAACTATTTACCCCACACTTTCTACAACTTTTTGGACTTGTGAAAGCCTCATATATTTGTTGGTGGAGAAATGTACAAACAGCCCACCGGGCTTTGACAATACCTTAGTATCTGTGTATATATATGTAAGGTTTTTAAGAAATATATTTTTCACCCGGGCAAAGCCGGGTACTTCCGCTAGTAGTTTATACATGTTTCAGTTTGTGGTCTACTATAACGTGGCCGGCCACAGCTAAACTGCTGAATATTGCATCAGACAAAACATTCACTGTGCGTCCATCAGTGACACCACATGCAGTGACAATCCCAAGTGTGGAGAGTAAACTCCCTTAACACTGTCAGTGGGAGTCTTGAGTAGAGTCGACCCACACACCTGTACACAGGTACACAAGGGAGATCATGCAGCTACACTGTGTATATGTACCCACACACCTGTACACAGGTACACAGGGACCATGCCCACACACACGGTGCTGGGTGTGGTTGGGCTGCAGGGCGGCTCTGTGTGCCGAGCGTCTCAGGAACCCGTGAGCGAACGACACCGCCACTGTCGGAAAGCCCCGAACTTTACCTGCGTGCTTGGGTTCCGTATCCGGGCACTGTACGGAACGCGTTACTTTGACCCTCACACCAGTCGTGGTGTTGTAAAGTCAGAATCAGATTCTGTATTTATTTAGAGTGGAGGAATCCGATGAGCTTTGAAGCTCTTTGTCACAAATGTCCAGTATGGGCGGGTCAGCAAAGTGAGCATGCCAGTGGGCACCCAGTCTCCGTGTTGAACGGGTTCACGAATTTCCACTGTTGACTCAGAGCCACCAATGAAGACGAGCGATCACACCGTGCTGGTTGAGACGAGAGACAGTTGAAGTAATTCACTTTGACTTGTCATAGTTTGCCTCTCTCAGAATGTGAACGGAACTTTGAGAGCGTCCCTATGCGGCACAATTGTTAGCTACACAATCACGGGTATGCAGACACAGGTCATGATGCAAATAGCGAGCATCGGTACTTGCTCCATATGTTACATCATCAGGGAACCCGTTCAAAACGTGAATAAAAACGTGACTGCATTCTTTTACGAACAATTTTTGTACTTTACCGAAGAAAACCCAATCAGTAACAGGGAACCCGAAGTGTGATCCACACAAATTTGAGTTGCACATTACAGTATTCTTTATTTAAAAAAATAATCTCGAAAGACATTTACCAATTTCAAAGTAAAAGTAATTATTTGAAAATTTTAGTTATTAAATGCACTCACAACCCTTACACTGGATGATCCCTAATGAGCAACGATGTCATCTCTGTACAAACATGTAACTGCTGCTAAAATATAAAACATCCTGCACTGTGCAGTGTTAATACAGCCATCATTACTCCACACTACACACACCATGTACCATACACCACACGGTGTAAACACACCCATCATCACTCCAC
The DNA here is from genome assembly GCA_018977245.1 of Lethenteron camtschaticum. Taxonomy (NCBI): domain Eukaryota; kingdom Metazoa; phylum Chordata; class Hyperoartia; order Petromyzontiformes; family Petromyzontidae; genus Lethenteron; species Lethenteron camtschaticum. The sequence goes on along the minus strand of MU249573.1, from coordinate 4,046,670 downwards.
ACTACGCACACCATGCACCATACAGTGTAAACACACCCATCATCAAACCGAACAACTTCGTCAATGATGCTCCCTTAAAATACATGTACATAATAGGCGACGTTTCGGGTAATGTCCCTTCACTGCACAAACACCACCAGACCACGTGGCCAGCCCGGGTGCTGCCCCGCCCCGCGTCCCAGCCTGGAAAGCCCCTGGCAGGGAGCCAAGCGAAGTGAAACTCCCCCTCGCACCTCCCCGTATCACTGGGCGAGAGACGCTCACTCAGCGGTGTAGGTAGAACAGGAGAGCGAGCCAGAGCTCAGGAGAGAGTCGCCCGCACTGAACTCATCGCTGCGTTGCCTGCAGAGGCCGGGACAGGAGCAGCAGGAGCCGCTGCTGCTGCTGAGAGAGGTGAGAGAGCTCTGAGTAGTTCCACGTCGGGGTTGACCGAATCGTCAAACCCCGTGACCGCTCGTGCGCTGCGCGACTTTGAGATCTGCGTCTGAATCGCTGGGGCAGGAAGAGCTCCACTGGCAATCTTAGCGTTGACATTCGGGAAGGTAACGCATCTCTCAACCAGTACCTCTCTCTCACAACCAGTACCTCTCTCTCACAACCAGTACCTCTCTCTCACAACCAGTACCTATCTCACACAACCAGTACCTCTCTCGCTCACAACCAGTACCTCTCTCTCACAACCAGTACCTCTCTCTCACACAACCAGTACCTCTCTCACACAACCAGTACCTCTCTCACACAACCAGTACCTCTCTCTCACACAACCAGTATCTCTCTCTCATACAACCAGTACCTCTCTCTCACAACCAGTAGCTCTCTCTCACACAACCAGTACCTCTCTCTCATACAACCAGTACCTCTCTCTCACAACCAGTACCTCTCTCTCACAACCAGTACCTCTCTCTCACACAACCAGTACCTCTATCACACAACCAGTACCTCTCTCACACAACCAGTACCTCTCTCACACAACCAGTACCTCTCTCACACAACCAGTACCTCTCTCTCGCACAACCAGTCCCTCTCTCTCGCACAACCAGTACCTCTCTCTCACAACCAGTACCTCTCTCTCACAACCAGTACCTCTCTCTCACAACCAGTACCTATCTCACACAACCAGTACCTCTCTCGCTCACAACCAGTACCTCTCTCTCACAACCAGTACCTCTCTCTCACACAACCAGTACCTCTCTCACACAACCAGTACCTCTCTCACACAACCAGTACCTCTCTCTCACACAACCAGTATCTCTCTCTCATACAACCAGTACCTCTCTCTCACAACCAGTAGCTCTCTCTCACACAACCAGTACCTCTCTCTCATACAACCAGTACCTCTCTCTCACAACCAGTACCTCTCTCTCACAACCAGTACCTCTCTCTCACACAACCAGTACCTCTATCACACAACCAGTACCTCTCTCACACAACCAGTACCTCTCTCACACAACCAGTACCTCTCTCACACAACCAGTACCTCTCTCTCGCACAACCAGTCCTCTCTCTCGCACAACCAGTACCTCTCTCACACAGCCAGTACCTCTCTCTCACAACCAGTACCTCTATCACACAACCAGTACCTCTCTCACACAACCAGTACCTCTCTCACACAACCAGTACCTCTCTCACACAACCAGTACCTCTCTCTCACACAACCAGTACCTCTCTCTCACACAACCAGTACCTCTCTCACACAACCAGTACCTCTCTTCTCACAACCAGTACCTCTCTCTCTCACAACCAGTACCTCTCTCACAACCAGTACTCTCACACAACCAGTACCTCTCTCACACAACCAGTACCTCTCTCACACAGCCAGTACCTCTTCTCTCACAACCAGTACCTCTCTCACACAGCCAGTACCTCTCTCTCACAACCAGTACCTCTATCACACAACCAGTACCTCTCTCACACAACCAGTACCTCTCTCTCACAACCAGTACCTCTTCACACAACCAGTACCTCTTTCACACAACCAGTACCTCTCTCACACAACCAGTACCTCTCTCTCACAACCAGTACCTCTTTCACACAACCAGTACCTCTTTCACACAACCAGTACCTCTCTCTCACAACCAGTACCTCTCACACAACCAGTACCTTCTCACACAACCAATACCTCTCTCTCACAACCAGTACCTCTCTCTCACAACCAGTACCTCTCTCTCACAACCAGTACCTCTCTCACAACCAGTACCTCTCTCACAACCAGTACCTCTCTCACAACCAGTACCTCTATCACACAACCAGTACCTCTCTCTCACAACCAGTACCTCTCTCACAACCAGTACCTCTCTCACAACCAGTACCTCTCACACAACCAGTACCTCTCACACAACCAGTACCTCTCTCTACAACCAGTACCTCTCTCACACAACCAGTACCTCTATCACACAACCAGTACCTCTCTCACACAACCAGTACCTCTCTCACACAACCAGTACCTCTCTCTCACAACCAGTACCTCTCTCTCTCACAACCAGTACCTCTCTCACACAACCAGTACCTCTATCACACAACCAGTACCTCTCTCTCACAACCAGTACCTCTCTCACAACAAGTACCTCTCTCACAACCAGTACCTCTCACACAACCAGTACCTTTCTCACACAACCAGTACCTCTCTCACACAGCCAGTACCTCTCTCACACAGCCAGTACCTCTCTCTCACAACCAGTACCTCTCTCTCACAACCAGTACCTCTTTCACACAACCAGTACCTCTTTCACACAACCAGTACCTCTCTCTCACAACCAGTACCTCTCTCTCACAACCAGTACCTCTTTCACACAACCAGTACCTCTTTCACACAACCAGTACCTCTCTCACACAACCAGTACCTCTCTCACACAACCAATACCTCTGTCACACAATCAGCACCTCTCTCACACACAACCAGTACCTCTTTCACACAACCAGTACCTCTTTCTCACACAACCAGTACCTCTCTCACACAACCAATACCTCTGTCACACAATCAGCACCTCTCTCTCACACAACCAGTACCTCTCTCACAACCAGTACCTCTTTCTCACACAACCAGTACCTCTCTCTCACACAACCAGTAACTCTCTCACACAACCAGTTATTCTCTCTCACACAACCACTACCTCTCTCTCACACAACCACTACCTCTCTCTCACAACCAGTACCTCTCTCACACAACCAGTACCTCTATCACACAACCAGTACCTCTCTCTCACAACCAGTACCTCTCTCACAACAAGTACCTCTCTCACAACCAGTACCTCTCACACAACCAGTACCTCTCTCACACAGCCAGTACCTCTCTCTCACAACCAGTACCTCTCTCTCACAACCAGTACCTCTTTCACACAACCAGTACCTCTTTCACACAACCAGTACCTCTCTCACACAACCAGTACCTCTCTCTCACAACCAGTACCTCTATCACACAACCAGTACATCTCTCTCACAACCAGTACCTCTCTCTCACAACCAGTACCTCTCTCTCACAACCAGTACCTCTCTCACACAACCAGTACCTCTCTCACACAACCAGTACCTCTCTCACACAACCAGTACCTCTCTCACACAACCAGTACCTCTCTCTCACAACCAGTACCTCTCTCTCACAACCAGTACCTCTTTCACACAACCAGTACCTCTCTCACACAACCAGTGCCTCTCTCACACAACCAGTATCTCTCTCTCACAACCAGTACCTCTCTCTCACAACCAGTACCTCTCTCACACAACCAGTACCTCTCTCACACAACCAGTATCTCTCTCTCACAACCAGTACCTCTCTCACACAACCAGTACCTCTCTCACACAACCAGTACCTCTCTCACACAACCAGTACCTCTCTCACACAACCAGTACCTCTCTCACACAACCAGTACCTCTCTCTCACAACCAGTACCTCTCTCTCACAACCAGTACCTCTCTCACACAACCAGTACCTCTCTCACACAACCAGTGCCTCTCTCACACAACCAGTATCTCTCTCTCACAACCAGTACCTCTCTCTCACAACCAGTACCTCTCTCACACAACCAGTACCTCTCTCACACAACCAGTATCTCTCTCTCACAACCAGTACCTCTCTCACACAACCAGTACCTCTCTCACACAACCAGTACCTCTCTCACACAACCAGTATCTCTCTCTCACAACCAGTACCTCTCTCACACAACCAGTACCTCTCTCACACAACCAGTACCTCTCTCACAACCAGTACCTCTCTCACACAACCAGTACCTCTCTCACACAACCAGTACCTCTCTCACACAACCAGTACCTCTCTCATACAACCAGTACCTCTCTCTCACAACCAGTACCTCTCTCACACAACCAGTATCTCTCTCACACAACCAGTACCTCTCTCACACAACCAGTACCTCTCTCACACAACCAGTATCTCTCTCTCACAACCAGTACCTCTCTCTCACAACCAGTACCTCTCTCACACAACCAGTACCTCTCTCACACAACCAGTACCTCTCTCATACAACCAGTACCTCTCTCTCACAACCAGTACCTCTCTCACACAACCAGTACCTCTTTCACACAACCAGTACCTCTCTCACACAACCAGTACCTCTCTCACACAACCAGTATCTCTCTCTCACAACCAGTACCTCTCTCTCACAACCAGTACCTCTCTCACACAACCAGTACCTCTCTCACACAACCAGTACCTCTCTCACACAACCAGTACCTCTCTCACAACCAGTACCTCTCTCACACAACCAGTACCTCTCTCACACAACCAGTACCTCTCTCACACAACCAGTACCTCTCTCACACAACCAGTACCTCTCTCTCACAACCAGTACCTCTCTCACACAACCAGTACCTCTCTCTCACAACCAGTACCTCTCTCACACAACCAGTACCTCTCTCTCACAACCAGTACCTCTCTCACACAACCAGTACCTCTCTCTCACAACCAGTACCTCTCCTCACACAACCAACTACCTCTCTCTCACAACCAGTACCTCTCTCACAGCCTCGTATTGGTGATTACTCGCTCGATGTTATTCTCGTGGTGATGTCGAAGTCAACACTGAAGCCAGGTGAGAGACGGGTGGGCTCAGAGAGCAGGACGAGCTGGGGCAGTGCATCGTCTCCGCGCCACAGGGGGGCGGCTCGCTCTGGCCGGGCTCCGCGCTCGCTCCCGTGCTAGAGAACGCGCCTCGTCCTCTCGCTTCTCTCTCCGTCGCCAACGTTCGGACAAATCGCCAGGGCGATGTCTCTCAGCCTTTTCATCAACACGGGGATCTGGATCATGGCCTATGGGTGGTCATTATGTAGTCAAACCTGCTGACAGTGCCGACTCTGTTATAACTGTGTCGCGATTGTTAACCTTGTGGCCTTTATTTATCCAATGAGACTCTTGCTGTGTTTAGTAAGAGAGACCTGGGGGTGTCTGTAGTTAGGTATGGAGGCTGTTGTACAAGTGTGGTGATTTAGACGCGGTCGTTGTAATCCTGAGAGGTTCGCTGCGATGGTTTCCTCTCTCATGACGTCAGGGCTGGGTCTTTAACGACCACGCGAGAGTAGACCATGTTGGGGTAGTCGCGCCTGCGTTGAGCTCGGCAAGAGGAGCGTGGAGTGGGCGGTGGAATGGCCGAGAGGGAACTCTGCTGAGGCCGCGCGCCTCCCAGGGAGGAGCCCCGAGGGCGGCGCGGCGCGGGGCGCGCGGTGGCCGCCTCAGTGGGGAACGGAAGCGGCAGCGGCGCCCTCGGGGCGCGTGAGCTCCACTTGGTGGGGACAGACGCGGCCCCGTCCATACCAATGCGGAATTTCCGTCACTGGCTCAGGGTTGTAAACAGGAGATAAGAAACACGCCAATGCTCAATTGAGCAGGAAATCACTTGAGTTTACTGTTAATAATAATCGTAAAGTATGTAAGAGTACAGTAAACCCTCGCTTTGCGCGATTCTGGATTCTTGAGGTTTGCATATTCGCGAGTGAATCAGTGTAAACTAATTCCCTTTTCGCGACCCGCCCGACTCCAGTGTCCGCGAGTGAACGTGCCAGACCACCGACACCAGGGAGGTGACATCTGAAACTGTCTGGGAAGGTTCGGGTCGCCTCCTCGGCTGCCCGTTCGTCCTCGGTCTCACAGAGATCCGCTCTGAACAACTCGCTGCTGTGCATTTTGACTTCATACATCCAGTCGACTGGTTTGTACATGTTGGTACAAGCGAGTCGACTGTGAGGTCCAATAAAAAGAACGCGAATGCAATTAGGAAAACAGTCGCTGCTAGCGCTCCCCAAATGATAACTGTGCATTGTTACTAAACACCGGCATCTCCAGAGGAGTCATCCTCCTGAATTCACCATCACCACCACCTCCATCGTGGGCAAATTATCGTCATCAAATTACCGTCATCAAAGGTAACACATTGTAATATATTATTTATTGTAGTAATTGTTATTCCACATTTACCATCCCCCCCCCATGTTCACTCGTACCAGGAACGTAACCCATTAAATTTGGGTAGGTAGTGATTTATGGATATGAAAAATTGGAATGTGATTGGCATTGGGATGCCAGGAGAATTTGGTGCATTCCCTTCAACGGTGTTTGGCACGTGGGGAATATAAACTCTAGGACTCGGAGTAATTGCTTGAATATAAGGAGGTTCCACTAAAAAATCTGCACAGATAGATTCAATAATTAATGTCTGTACTGCCATCTCTGGACAGTTTACAGATCAAGCCTACAACACATGGTATCCCAGGTATTCACCCAAAGTAGGAACCAGGATCAACTCTGACTGACTACGACAATCGATGCAGGGAGGTCCGGACATGGGTGGTGGGGTTCGATGGCAGTCGCCAGACCGCGTTTCTGTAGCGAGAACACGGTGCCAGCGTTCACTCAAAACGTGTGCATTATGATTGGTTAATTAAGCCTCCTATGTCGAGTTCAATGTAATGCACAATTCTGGCGAATTGCCCGATGATGCTGGATGTAATTACCAGCGAAACGTCGTACTCAAATAAAATTGTAAATGTTGTGGATTCACTCTTCAACACACCTGTGGGCTAAAGTAGTGACACTTTTTTGCTGATTGGCCGTGTCAGGTGGTGGAGGGTTACGACACATTTATAAATAACGCGATCTAACCCAAAAATGTTTATCATGAATAATATTGGTCGTGAAAGCCTACGTGTTAAACTAATGCACACACTCATTGCTTATTGTATTCATTCCATTCACGTTTACTACACTAAACAATTTATATTTTACAGGGTAAGGCCCAGTGAGCTCTATAGCTTTTTTTCAGAAGCGACCTGGCCATACATTATTAAAGCTCAACTGAGTGGATTATCATCATGTCGAAATTTATAGCAGCCAAATACGAGAAACGCATTTTTTGAGTATTTGGACCCAGAGAAAAATCCACACGACCATGGGGAGAACCTCAAATATACAGGCGAAACCACGACTTCCTGTATACCAGGCGAGTTAGTTAGCATCTTGCCATCGTGGTGCTATTTTTAAATCCTTTATATTAAGTTCACTTGCTTGCTTGCTTACGACCGTGCAAATCTTTCGGTCGTTTTTTAACCCACTTCCCGTGATCCAATCGAGCTGACATTTTGCACACAGACTCGTTGTGCGTGACAATTTATTTTCGTGAAATTTTTTTTTCCCAAATTTGACACTTTTTAGGATTTTTTTTATATTTAATTACCAATTGCTTAATGGTGGCAGGCATTCATCTGACCCATAGGTGGCAGCCATCTCAAGCCAGAGGACGAGAGGACTCTAGCCGCCACGCATATAAAGGATTTATAGTGAAAAACTTTGTTTTTACGGGTTAATTTTTTTACATCCATTGAACAGAAATGTCCACCTTAAACCCAGTGATTGCTGCTTTTAGTGGGGCATAATTGGGTTGGGCATCTGGGGGAGGGAGAGAGAGTGCTGGTAGGGCTGTGCGTGCTGATGGTTGGTAGAGCTGAGGGGTAAACCTGGGTTGGTAACAAGAGGCAGCGTTGAGTGAGTTGATGGGCTGTGAAGAGAGGAATATCGGTCTTGGGTCAGGCAGGAGCAGATGGAGACTAGGGGAAGGGCCTGGGACACAAGGGAGACGATCTGTGTCACTGACCCCAACAACAAACCCGGATCTGATTCCAGCCTCATCTGAACTACTGAGATGACACGTGGGCAGTTGGTGCTACCAGTCTTCAATTAATCTACACTGTGTATCTGTACCCACACACCTGTACACAGGTACATAAGGGAGATCATGCAGCTTCACTGTGTATCTGTACCTAATCACCTGTACATAGGTACATAAGGTAAATCATGCAGCTTCACTGTGTATCTGTACCCACACACCTGTACACAGGTACACAAGGGACCATGACCACACGCACGGTGCTGTGTGGTTGGGCTGCAGGGCGGCTCTGTGTGCCGAGCGTCTCAGGAACCCGCGAGCGAACAACACCGCCACTGTCGGAAAGCCCCGAACTTTACCTGCGTGCTTGGGTTCCGTATCCGGGCACTGTACGGAACGCGTTACTTTGACCCTCACACCAGTCGTGGTGCTGTAAAGTCAGAATCTGTATTTATTTAGAGTGGAGGAATCCGATGAGCTTCGAAGCTCTTCTCACAGATGTCCAGTATGGGCGGGTCAGCAAAGTGAGCATGCCAGTGGGCACCCAGCCTCCGTGTTGAACGGGTTCACGAATTTCCACTGCTGACTCAGAGCCACCAATGAAGATGAGCGCCACACCGTGCTGGTTGAGACGAGAGACAGTTGAAGTCGTTCACTTTGACTCGTCTTAGTTTGCCTCTCTCATTCTGGAGAATGTGAACGGAACTTTGAGAGCGTCCCAATGCGGCACAATTGTTAGCTACACAATCACGGGTACGCAGACACAGGTCGTGATGCAAACAGCGAGCAGCGTACTTGCTCCATATGTTACATCAACAGGGAACCCGTTAAACACGTGAATAAAAACGTGACTGCATCCTTTTACGAACAATTTTTTGTAATTTACCGAAGCAAACCCAATTAGTAACAGGGAACCCGAAGTGTGATCCACACAAACTTGAGGTGCACATTACAGTATTCTTCATTTAAAAAAAAATCTCAAGACATTTATCAATTTCAAAATGAAAGTAATTATTTGCAAATTTGAGGAGTTATTCACTGCACTTACAACCCTAATGAGCATCGATGTCATCTCTGTACAAACATGTAACTGCTGCTAAAATATAAAACATCCTGCACTGCGCAGTGTCAACACAGCCATCATCACTACACACTACACACACCATGTGCCATACACCACAGTGTAAACACATCCATCATCAAACCAACAACTTCGTCAATGATGCTTCCTTAAAATAAAATAATAGGCGACGTTTCGGGCAATGGCCCTTCACTGCACAAACACCACCAGACCACGTGGCCAGCCTGGAAAGCCCCTGGCAGGGAGCCAAGCGAAGTGAAACTCCCAACCCCACTCGCACCTCCCGCATCGCTGGGCGAGAGAGGCTAATTCAGTGGTGAGGATAGAAGCGGAGAGCGAGCCAGAGCTCAGGAGAGAGTCGCCCGCACTGAGCTCATCGCTGCGTCGCCTGCAGAGGCCGGGACAGGAGCAGTAGGAGCCGCTGCTGCTGCTGCTGCGAGAGGTGAGAGAGCTCTGGTAGTCCCAGGTCGGGGTTGACCGAATCGTCAAGCCCGGTGGCCGCTTGTGCGCTGCGCGACTTTGAGATCTGCGCCTGAATCGCTGGGCAGGAAGAGCTCCACTGGCAATCTTAGCGTTGACATTCGGGAAGGTAACGCATCTCACACAACCAGTACCTCTCACACAACCAGTACCTCTCACAACCAGTACCTCTCTCTCTCACAACCAGTACCTCTCTCACACAACCAGTACCTCTCTCACACAACCAGTGCCTCTCTCACACAACCAGTAACTCTCTCACAACCAGTACCTCTCTCACACAACCAGTACCTCTCTCTCTCACAACCAGTACCTCTCTCACACAACCAGTACCTCTCTCTCTCACAACCAGTACCTCTCTCTCACAACCAGTACTTCTCTCACACAACCAGTACCTCTCTCTCACAACCAGTACCTCTCTCTCACAACCAGTACTTCTCTCTCACAACCAGTACCTCTCTCTCTCACAACCAGTACCTCTCTCTCACAACCAGTACCTCTCTCTCACAAACAATACCTCTCTCTCACAACCAGTATTTCTCTCTCACAACCAGTACCTCTCTCTCACAACCAGTACCTCTCACAACTAGTACTTCTCTCTCACAACCAGTACCTCTCTCACACAAACAGTACTTCTCTCACAGCCTCGTATAGGTGATTACTCGCTCGTTGTTATTCTCGTGGTGAAGTCAAAGTCAACACTGAAGCCAGGTGAGAGACGGGAGGGCTCAGAGAGCAGGACGAGCTGGGGCAGTGCATCGTCTCTGGCCGGGCTCCGTGCTGTTGACAGTGCCGACTCGCTTATAACTGTGTCGCGATTGTTAACCTTGTGGCCTTTATTTATCCAATGAGACTCTTGCTGTGTTTAAGAGAGACCTGGGGGTGTCTGTAGTAAGGTATGGAGGCTGTTGTACAAGTGTGGTGATTTAGACGAGGTCGTTGTAATCCTAAGAGGTATTTAACGTCCACTCGAGAGTAGACCACGAAGGGTTGGTCGCGCCTGCGTTGAGCTCGGCAAGAGGAGCGTGTGGAGTGTGCGATGGAGTGGCCGAGAATAAACTCTGCTGAGGCCGCGCGCCTCCCAGGGAGGAGCCGCGCGGCCCCCGCAGCCCCGAGGGCGGCGCGGGCGCGCGGTGGCCGCCTCAGCGGGGAACAGAAGCGGCAGCGGCGCCCTCGGGGCGCGTGGGCTTCCACTTGGTGGGGCAGACGCGGCCCCGTCCATACCAATGCGGAATTTCCATCACTGGCTCAGGGTTGTAAACAGGAGATAAGAAACACGCCAATGCTCAATTGAGCAGGAAATCACTTGAGTTTACTGTTAATAATAATCGTAAAGTATGTAAGAGTACAGTAAACCCTCGTTTTGCGCGAATTCTGGATTCACGAGGTTCGCGAGTGAATCAGTGTAAACTAATTCCCTCTGCGCGACCCGCCCGACTGCAGTGTTCGCGAGTGAACGTGCCAGACCACCGACATCAGCGAGGTGACATCTGAAACTGTCTGGGAAGGTTTCGCTCGCATCGGCTGCCGGCTTCGCCCTCGGTCTCACAGAGATCCCGCTCTAAGCAACTCGCTGCTGTGCATTTTTACTTCATACATCCAGTCGACTGGTTTGTACATTTTGGTACAAGCGAGTCGACTGCGAGGTCCAGTAAAAAAAAGAACGTGAATGCAATTAGGAAAATCGTTGCTGCTAGCGCTCCCCAAATGAAAATGTGCATTATTACTAAACACCAGCACTTCCAGAGGAGGCATCCTACTGAATTCCCCACCATCACCACTACCTCAATCGTGGTCAAATTATCAAATTACCGTCATCAAAGGTAACACATTGTAATATATTTATTGCAGTAATTGTTATTAAACATTTACCATTCCCCCCCATGTTCACTTGTACCAGGAATGTAACCCAATTTATTCATTGGAACAATTTAGCAATTGGAACAATATGAAAAATTCGGTAGGTAGTGATTTATGGATATGAAAAATTGGAATGTGATTTGCACTGGGATGCCAGGAGATATTTTGTGCATTCCCTTCAACGGTGTTTGGCACGTGGGAAAATAAACTTTAAGACTCTGAGATTTTGCGTGAATATTAGGTTCCACTAAAAAATCTGCACAGATAGATTAAATAATTAATGTCTGTACTGCCATTTCCTGAACAGTTTACAGATCAAGCCTACAACACATGGTATCCCCAGGTATCCACCAAAAGTAGGAACCAGGATCAACCCTGACTGACTTCAACAATCGATGCAGGGAGGTCTGGACATGGGTAGTGGGGTTCGATGGCAGTCGCCAGACCGCGTTTCTGTAGCGAGAACACGGCGCCAGCATTCCCTCAAAACGTGTGCATTATGATTGGTTAATTAAGCCTCCGGTGTCGAGTTCAATGTAATGCACACACTCATTGCTTATTGTAGTCATTCTATTCACATTTACTACACTAAACAATTAATATTTTACAAGATAAGGCCCAGTTAGCTCTTTCGCTCTTTTCAGAAGCGACTTGACCATAAATCATTATCGCTCAACTAAGTGGATTATCATCATGTCGAAATGTATAGCAGCCAAATACTCGAAATGCATGTTTAGAGTATTTGGACCCAGAAAAAAAAGCCACACAACCATGGGAGAACATTCAAATTTGAAAAATACAGGTGTTATGGTCGGAATCGAACCCACGACCTCCTGTATACCAGGCGAGTTAGTTACCATCTCACCACCGTGGCACCCTTTTCATTACACGCTTTTATTACACGCTTTTATTTAACTCACTCTGTTGTTGTTCTTGTTGTTGTATCCTCAATCTTGTAACTACATTTTTACCCACTTCCCAATGTGGTATCGACTGCAAACTTGGTATACTTATGTGATACTGATGACAATACTATATTCTATCATTAAAAANCACATATATTTTAAAACATTCTTTTTTATATGTTATGTTTCGGCTTGGGTCTAATTGTCCACGGTTAACTAACGTTGGCTGTAATTGGCCATGGTCCCTTACGTTATGGCAAGCTTCAGGGCCACTTCCTGGAGTCGTGGAGCCATTACTAGTACGGTACATTTCATTAAAGCGTGTTTTTTTAAGTTGTTTTAAATATTACTTATTTACACTCCATTGTAACATAAATATCAACCTTAAACCCAGTGAGTACTGCTTGTCGTGAGCCCTAATTGGGTTGGGAATCTGGGGAGAGAGAGTGCTGGTAGGGCAATGCGTGCTGATGGTTGGTAGAGCCGAGGGGTAAACCTGGGTTGGTAACGAGAGGCAGTGTTGAGTGTGAAGGGAGGAATATCGGTCTGGGGTCAGGGAGGAGCAGATGGAGTCTTTGGAAAGGGGCTGGGCTGTGAAATGACGCAAGGGAGACGATCTGTGTCACTGACCCCAACAACAAACCCTGCTCTGACCCCAGCCTCATGTGAATCACATAGAAGACACGTGGGCTGCTGGTGCTACCAGTCTTCAATTATACTACACTGGGTATCTGTACCCACACACCTGTACACAGGTACATAAGGGAGGTCATGCAGCTCCACTGTGTACCTGTACCCACACATTTGTACACGAGTACATTCTGGAGTCCATGTTGGTCATGGGTGTGTTTGACGATACTTCACCACGCTGGTCAATGTTGGTTGGTTCATGAGCGAGAGGTTGTGGGGAGCAGGACACAGCAGGGAGTGTGGTCGGGACTGCAGGGCGCCTCTGAGTGCCGGGCTTCTCAAGAACCCCGAGCGAACAACACCGCGACTATCGGAAAGCCCCAAACTTTACCTGCGTGCTTGAGTTCCATATGCGGGCACTGTATGGAACGCGTTACTTTTACCCTCACACCAGCCGTGGTGTTGTAGAGGAGGTAGCGTGCTGTGGGCACCCAGACTGTGTTGAATAGATTCACGCCCTGCGTTGGTAAAGTAAACAAAGCACCAACACGTTACACAAGGCAGCCGTCGTGGCTTAATAGCGTTTCTACTTTTGGAATTATATGTAGCCTCTCATTCGCAGTGGGTTTGTTATGGAGACTGGCTCCCACCATGGCAATGTGGAATTTCCACTCTTGGCTCGGGCCACCAATGGAGATGAGCGCCACACCGTGGCGTGAAAGAGACTCGAAGCTACAGGGCCTAGTTGTGCGTTAATTAAAATTAATTATTCAGATCCACAGTGTTGCATTGCGATAGAGTGTGAATACAGACTGTGTCTAACACAGCGGTGTACTGGGACAAACAATATGAAATGACTGGTGGCAGTGGTGAACAACACAGATCACACCACTCACCACCTTGGCCATCACCAGCACTGAGAGTTGCGGTCAAACATAACCTCATGGCCGACTCGGTATGGAGAGGCTTTAGTAGTAGACAGACATATTGTGTTTATTTAGTAGTAGACAGACAGTGTGTTTATTTAGTAGTAGACAGACAGATTGTGTTTATTTAGTAGTAGACAGACAGATTGTGTTTATTTAGTAGTAGACAGAGTGTGTTTATTTAGTAGTAGACAGACAGATTGTGTTTATTTAGTAGTAGACAGAGTGTATTTATTTAGTAGTAGACAGATTGTGTTTATTTAGTAGTAGACAGAGTGTATTTATTTAGTAGTTGACAGACAGATTGTGTTTATTTAGTAGTAGACAGACAGATTGTGTTTATTTAGTAGACAGTGTGTTTATTTAGTAGTAGACAGTGTTTATTTAGTAGTAGACACACAGAGTATGTTTATTTAGTAGTAGACACAGAGTGTGTTTATTTAGTAGTAGACACACAGAGTGTGTTTATTTAGTAGTAGACACACAGAGTGTGTTTATTTAGTAGTAGACAGACAGTCAGTGGCGGCTCGTCAATAGAGGGCGCAGGGCACCGCCCCCATCAATATTCAAGAAATATACATATACAAAATTTATATAAAAATACATAAATAAATATTTTTTTCATACGATGTGCCGGCTGGTAGTAAGAAAAGCATCAGCATTTAATAAAAACTGGCTTTAATCGGTCAACTATTTTCTATGTTTTTCAATGTGTTTCATGCGGGGCGCCGGACAAATGGTTGTCTATGTGAGACTTTAAATTTTCGGACAGCATGTGACCTGAAGCTGGTCTCTAATTGGTTTCTTAAAGATTATCCTCGGGGCGCAAGTCGTTGCGTCCCTGGCCAATCAGAATTGGATACATGTTATTTTATCCAATCTGATTGGTTCTCGTCACCTGTCATTCAAATTTACGCTCTGGGCCACTACTGCGAGTGCGCAGGCGACACCACTTTGACACTTGCTAGGCTGATCAAATTTTTGTGTAAACAATGGCAGCAGTTCATCCAAATTCTGTAATTTATTTACAAAAAAACCTTTCACAAGGCTTTCGCTGGAAGAAATAAAAAGATAAAGGATCTCGGACCGGACCAACCCGATTTACAAATCCAGCAGCAGGCCAGTGACAGAGGACGAAGCTACACACGAAGCTTCACCCGCGCTTGTTATGAGAAACGGAGGTGGCTGGCTGGATGTGATGTTAGCAATTCTCTTTTTGTTTTCCCTGTCTTTTATTTCAAAGTGTCGGCACTGAAGTTTTGTGGACAACGACGGGGGTAAGAGACCTCAAACATCTCTCTGACAAATGCAAACGTCATGAAAGTAGCCGCAGCCATATTGATAATAGCATGAAACTAACGTTTTTATGTTCAAGTAGGAAACATGCTTTTGGTACTTTGGTCTGAAATGTATATAAAAGAGAAACATTTATGTTCAAGTAGGAAACATGCTTTTGGTACTTTGGTCTGAAATGTATATAAAAGAGAAACATTTATGTTCAAGTAGGAAACATGCTTTTTGGTACTTTGGTCTGAAATGTATATAAAAGAGAAACATTTATGTTCAAGTAGGAAACATGCTTTTTGGTACTTCTTTTGGTCTGAAATGTAAATAAAGATCATCAAAATTTATATTCAAGTAGTCAAAATGGTTTTTGGTACTGCTTTAATTTATTGCCCCCCTCAATAAAATAAAAAAATGCGCCCCCCCAAAAATAAATATCACCAGCCGCCACTGCAGACAGTGTGTTTAATTAGTAGTAGACAGACAGATTGTATTTATTTAGTAGTTGACAGACAGATTGTGTTTATTTAGTAGTAGACAGATTGTGTTTATTTAGTAGACAGTGTGTTTATTTAGTAGTAGACACACAGAGTGTGTTTATTTAGTAGTAGACAGATTGTGTTTATTTAGTTGTAGACAGATTGTATTTATTTAGTAGTAGACAGACAGAGTGTATTTATTTAGTAGACAGACAGATTGTGTTTATTTAGTAGTAGACAGACATAGTGTATTTATTTAGTAGTTGACAGACAGATTGTGTTTATTTAGTAGTAGACAGACAGATTGTGTTTATTTAGTAGACAGTGTGTTTATTTAGTAGTAGACACACAGAGTGTGTTTATTTAGTAGTAGACACACAGAGTGTGTTTATTTAGTAGTAGACACACAGAGTGTGTTTATTTAGTAGACAGACAGTGTTTATTTACAGTAGTAGACAGACAGATTTTGGTTATTTAGTAGTAGACAGATCTGTACCCACACACCTGTACACAGGTACACAGGGACCATGACCACACACACGGTGCTGGGTGTGGTTGGGCTGCAGGGCAGCTCTGTGTGCAGAGCGTCTCAGGAACCCGCGAGCGAACGACACCGCCACTGTCGGAAAGCCCCGAACTTTACCTGCGTGTTTGGGTTCTGTATCCGGGCACTGTACGGAACGCGTTACTTTGACCCTCACACCAGTCGTGGTGCTGTAAAGTCAGAATCTGTATTTATTTAGAGTGGAGGAATTCGATAAGCTTTGAAGCTCTTTCTCACAGATGTCCAGTATGGGCGGGTCAGCAAAGTGAGCATGCCAGTGGGCACCCAGCCTCCGTGTTGAACGGGTTCACGAATTTCCACTGCTGACTCAGAGCCACCAATGAAGATGAGCGCCACACCGTGCGTGTTGAGACAAGAGACAGTTGAAGTCGTTCACTTTGACTTGTCTTAGTTTGCCTCTCTCAGAATGTGAACGGAACTTTGAGAGCGTCCCAATGCGGCACAATTGTTAGCTACACAATCACGGGTACGCAGACACAGGTCGTGATACAAACAGCGAGCAGCGGTACTTGCTCCATATGTTACATCAACAGGGAACCGGTTCCAAACGTGAATAAAAACGTGACTGCATCCTTTACGAACAATTTTTTGTAATTTACCGAAGAAAACCCAATCAGTAACAGGGAACCCGAAGTGTGATCCACACAAACTTGAGCTACACATTACAGTATTTAGTTAAAAAATCATCTCTAAAGACATTTACCAATTTCAAAGTAATTATTTTAAAATATGAGGAGTTATTAAATGCAGTCACAACCCTGACACTGGATGATCCCTAATAAGCATCGATGTCATCTCTGTACAAACATGTAATTGGTGCTAAAATATAAAACATCCTGCACTGTGCAGTGTTAACCAGAGGTCGCAACCGGGTACCCGATACCCGTACCCTACCCGATACCCGGCTACCCGTACCCGGGTACGGTAGCCGTTTGCGACCCTGGTGCGGCCGGGTACGGGTACGGGTAGGCCATGAGTCACTGATGAGTAACCGTTTGTCACTCATTTCGGGTAGGATACGGGTCGGGAACGTGTACCGGTACCCGGCTGGGTACGGGTAAGGAATCAAAACCCGTTTGCGACCTCTGGTGTTAACACAGCCATCATCACTCCACACTATACACTCCATACACCACACGGTGTAAACACCCATCATCACTCCACACTACACACACCATGTACCACAGTGTAAACACACCCATCATCACTCCACACCACACACACCATACACCACACACACCATAATGTAAACACACCCATCATCACACCCAACATATTGGTCATTAACGCTCCCTTATATTAAAAAAATGTTGGGCAATGGCCCTTCACCACCAGAGCGCGTGGCCAGCCCGGGTGCTGCCCCCGCCCCGCGTCCAGCCTGGAAAGCCCCTGGCAGGGAGCCAAGCGAAGTGAAACTCCCCGCCCCACTCGCACCTCGCCACCTCATTGGCGAGAGACGCTCACTCAGCGTTGAGCTGGTGAGGAGGAGGACGAGGCGAGGGTAGAAGCGGAGAACGAGTCAGAGCTCAGGAGAGATCGGCCGCACTGAACTCATCGCTGAAGCAAACCCAATCAGTAACAGAGGCCGGGACAGGAGCAGCAGGAGCCGCTGCTGCTGCTGCGAGAGGTGAGAGAGCTCTGAGTGGTTCCAGGTCGGGGTTGACCGAATCGTCAAACCCGGTGACCGCTTGTGCGCTGCGCGTCTTTGAGATCTGCGCCTGAATCTTTCGGGCAGAAAGAGCTCCACTGCCAATCTTAGCGTTGACATTCGGGTAGGTAACGCATCTCTCACAACCAGTACCTCTCTCACACAACCAGTACCTCTCACACACAACCAGTACCTCTCTCTCACAACCAGTACCTCTCTCACACAGCCAGTACCTCTCACACAGCCTCGTATCGGTGATTACTCGCTCGTTGGTATGCTCGTGGTGATGTCGAAGTCAACACTGAAGCCAGGTGAGAGACGGGAGGGCTCAGAGAGCAGCAGGGCGAGCTGGGCAGTGCATGATTAGTTTAAAGGAAGTTAAATACTGTGTCCGCAGATGTAAACATTTGTGTTTTGTGACTCTACTGTATACACAACCCTGACTCGAATCAAACGCTAACTCAGTATAACCCAATCTCTATGTCTAACCCTGACCATCACGCCATCTCTCACCCTAACTCTGTCTCTAACCCTGACCATCACGCCATCTCTCACCATAACTCTGTCTCTAACCCTGACCATCACGCCATCTCTCACCCTAACTCTGTCTCTAACCCTGACCATCACACCATCTCTCACCCTAACTCTGTCTCTAACCCTGACCATCACGCCATCTCTCACCCTAACCCTGTCTCTAACCCTGACCATCACGCCATCTCTCACCCAACTTTGTGTATAACCCTGACCATCACGCCATCTCTCACCCTAACTTTATCTAACCCCGTCTCTATCCGTATCTCCCTCTCTAAGCCGGTTTACTCAATGTAGAACCACACTACAGTATGTAACCCTGACCCTGACTGGGACCCGTGGAAGTGCGAGTCCCACTTCTCACTGCTCAGTGCTTCTCGTGCCAGCATCGTGCGTTCACTGCCTCCTGTGCCACCACCACCACGGCGACTCAGCGGTGTGCGAGCAGCAGGCACAGGGAAGGGGTTCACGTGAAGTGACCCCGAGCCAGGGCGGTCTCCAGCCCCTCCTCGCTGGTTGCTGCTGCTGCACCTGTGTAGAGCAGCAGCAGCAGCGGCTTCGCGAGTTGCTTCGTCTCCACGCCACAGGGGGCGGCTCGCTCTGGCCGGGCTCCGTGCTCGCTCCCGTGCTAGAGAACGCGCCTCGTCTTCTCGCTTCTCTCGTCGCTAAGGATCGGACAAATCGCCAGGGCGATGTCTCTCAGCCTATTCATTAACATGGCGATCTGGCTCAGAGCCTATGGGTGGTCACTGGTGGTGAAAACTGCTGACAGTGCCGACTCAGTTAAAACTGTCGCGATTGTTAACCTTGTGGCCTTTATTTAACCATTGAGACTCTTGCTGTGTTTAGTAAGAGAGACCTGGGGGTGTCTGTGGTTAGGTATAGGGGATGTATTACAATGTGGTGATATAGACGAGATCACTGTAATACCACAGGAGTGCTGTGATGCCAACACGCAGTAGTTTCATATCTCGAATGGCGTCAGTGCTGGGTCTTTAACGTCCACTCGAGAGCCGACCGCGTGATTCGGTCATTCCTTTCAGTTTTTTTTGTTTTTCAGTTTATTAGGTATAGCCCTGTGAGCCATTCGGCTCTTGATTCGGGTGCAACCGCAACAAACAAAAACATGAACAAGAAACATCTTAAAGCAACTACGCTGACACAAACGACCGAGCAGTGCAGGAATCGAACCGCGGGTGACGATGCTCAGGCCGGGGTCGTCCCCAGCCCGGACCCCGTCTCGCGCTGCCTGCAGACACTCTGAGGGGCTTGCTCCGTGCAGTGCGACACGCCACAGCGTTGTCATTGGGTGCATTTCATACGGACGTTATACGTTTAATAATATACAATGTTTGTGTGTCTAGGGGTGTAGTTAAGTGTAATGGCGATTGTGTCATATTCTAGACACAATCACAGAGACACAACTCGTGTAAAGAACGTCCTGCGGGGGTGTTTGGAAAATTCCTGACGAGCGTTCACGTGGAGGGAGCAACCGGACAACTTGGGGAAACCCTCGCATACGAGGGACTACCACTCAGCATCCCTGGACAGTACAGGGCAGCACCTACTTGTTGTACTACCACGCAGACCTGGTCACGTCATGGCCCCGCAGGCCCGTGCCGTGCGAGCCTCTGTGGGCTCCAGCACGGGGAGCGCTCCGCCCTCGGGGCTGCGCGGCCTCAGCAGAGTTCCCTTTTGACCACTCCGCCACCCACTCCACACTTCTCTTGCCGAGCTCAACGCAGAAACTGTCGGGCGAATGCAGAAGCTGAGCCGTCGAACACAGCAGCAGCCTCTGTGCCTCCGAGTTGTGAGGCAGCACCGGGTGGCTGATGTGGTAGCCATGGTGCTAGAACACTGGACTTGATAACCATGTGGTGGATGGACGAGGAGTGTGACGTCTCTGATGTCCAAATGAGTGTTGTCTGCGGATCAGTTCTATTAGTGATTTAGTCGGTGTGGGAAATTCCCTGTTTCTATAGCAGGGTCTACGATGTAAAGCGACAGTTTTGTTTACCATTTAAATTTGAGAAGCATTTTCCTTGGGAAATGTGGCTTACATTGCACACGCACGTGGGCTCGCAGCGACAGCACCGTTCCTGTCTCAACAACAGAGCAACAACTAAACTCTGTGATATCTTCAGTTATCGCAATACTCTAATGGTGACTGTAGCAATTGTGTTCACGTCTTGATAACAGCGCAGCCGGCCAGATGGCTCAGCGGGAGAGTGCTTGGCTCACGGTCGGGAGGCTGCGAGTTCATCATCCATCTGGTGTCTATAAAATAAGTACCACTTTGTGGGGAAGTCAACCAGTGGTTGTCTTCTGGATAGACTCGCCCCCGCCATACTACCGTGACATTTTCAACACTGGCTAAGGGCTATACACGGTACATGAGAACCACCTGAATGCCCATCACTGGAGGTTTGACCTTCCATATATGGTCTGTAGTTGATTGTAAAGAGTTCAGGTAGTGATTGATGGATATGATTAATTGGAAACAGGATTGGCACCTGGTATTCCCAAGACACCTGCTAACTGCTTCAGTCGCATCATCGCCTGCGACTCGCCAGGGCACAGCACGGCCACAGCCACTGCTTTTGCTACATTTCACTGCAGCCCACGGTGATGGTGGATGGCTCTCCATCAGGTAACCCAGTGGCTGATGCGACTCAGTGGAGACGAACCCTGGCAGGACTGGCTTTGTCTAAGTGAATGCCATGGAGACAAAGTTGTCGTGATGGGCCCACTGGTTATTGGATTAGATGTTCTCTCATTTCACCCATGAAACCCTCTGCCTCCTTATTTGATTAAATAATAATTTACGGCCTTTTCAATCTACTTCTGGATGAAGCCTTTCCCATGCCATGTAGTTCATGAGGGATCTTTGACCATATTTCATCATTTAGGTCAGTCGGGGTTGGTTACGTGTGCAGGTCCAGGACTGATTTGACATCACTCAGCACTGAAGTTAGCCATGGTTGTGAATCGAACACAGGTGCATAGCACAGCCTGCACACCATTGCACCACGGCTCTACTTGTTTATTTTATTGTGATACACAGCTCACTGAGATTGTGCATAAACGTAGCTTAATGTTTTTGACATTCCGCCATTGGGCACGAATTATTTCATTATTTAACCCATACGTGATTTTATTATGTTGCTGTTCAACTCCCTTTGCCCTTCATTCTGTTCTCTACAACCCAGTTGTCCGCTAGCACCAAGGGATCCACATTCACCCCTGTTATCTGAGTATGTTCGGTACTGATAATTATCAGAATTATAATTCGTGTAGCACTGCGAAGGATTATGTCCAGTAACTCGTGAAGTAAATCACCATCATGATGGGGACATTTTCCCACTGCTGTTTCCCTCTCACTGATCCCCCTCTGTTCCCACTGCTGTTCCCCCCTCACTGACCCCCTCTCTCTGTTCCCTCAGCTGTTCCTCACTGAGCTCCCTCTCTGGTCACACAGCTGTTCCTTCCTCACTCACCTCTCTGTTCCCACAGCTGTTTCTTCCTCACTCATCTCCCCTCTGTTCCCCCAGCTGTTCATCTCTCATTAAGCTCCGTTTGTTCTCACAGCGTTGTGAGGAGGGAGCGGTTCCACCGTTGAAGGTGACGCTACGAGCTGAGCACGTGGAGCCATGGCTACAGGTTCGTACAGGAGCCGGGACCCGGGGCCACACGAGCCCTGACCTCAGCATCTGGGTCATGGGGTCACGGGGCTCAGCCTCCTCACCACAGCCCCATAGCTCTATCCTCTACATGCAGCGTGTGAATCTGCAGCCTGTGTGCAGGGCCCTGTGTCCACGCATGGCCTGAGCACACAGCCCTGTGTACACACATGGCCTGAGCACACAGCCCTGTGTACACGCATGGCCTTAGAGTACAAACCTCGACACAGATATGGCCTTCTGTACGAGAAGCCATGGGACCACTCATATAAATATATAATTCGCATCACCTGAAAACGAAATGTATTTATGCTCAATATGCACGCAAGTTTGAGCCACTTCTCACTAGAATGCTTGCGGGACCCTGCGTGCCGCGTCTGTGACCGTGGGAGCCACACGCACGCCGAGTCTCCATCCACAGGCTTTGCTGGGAGGCGTGGCAGATGCTGAGCGCCCCTCACAGCTCCCTCGGCGCTGGGCTCGGTGCGGTGCTCACAACCCGCCGGTCACTCGCGGGATCTCTAGAGCAGCACCACGCGCCACGCTGTGGGTGGAGATCTCTCTCCCTCCGTGTGGGGCGCGCTGCTCGCGGGCTCAGGGGGTTGCGCTCGCGCTGCTCTCCTGCAGCTCCCGCGTCCTGGCACGACGCTGCGCGTGGAGGTGGCGCCACCGGGAGCAGTGTGGAGGGCGCGGCCACTGCATGTGGGGGCGCGTGTCCCGTACCACGAGGGGCTGTGGGGGGCGCCGCAGAGCGACTCTGCTCCCTGTTCGCGTTACAGCAGCGATTGTCGTGTTGAGCTCTCAGGGCACCGATCTGAACACCTCGAGTCTTGTAGCTGGAGCCTGGCTGGGACCCTCAGCTCCTTAGGCCCGAGGGTTGGCTGTGGCAGAGAACGCCAATCGCCGTCAGAAGGTTCAGAGTTAAATCTTCATTGGGGTATAACTCAGCCCACTATCTCCCTGGGGTGGGTAAATTTTGTACTGTTTATTGGGAATAACGTCGTTATGCTGTTGAGTGACTTGCATTTGTCATGGGATGTGGAATTTCGACCATGGGTTCAAGGCACTCAGCGGAGGCGAGTGCTGCCCCATGCTCCTGGAAGCCGTGATACTTGAGTCAATGGACTTGAGTGTGACCCCAGTAACCCGGGTCGTGCTACTGCTGCCTTGACAGACGAGAGATTCAAGAAGAAGACGGAGCAGCTGCGGATTCTAGTGGACGACCTGAAGAAGCTCTCCAGGTGAGAGGGATGTCTCCTCACCTACAATGAGGTTCTCTGCTGCTTTGTATTTTATATGAGGTAGAGAGAGAGCGTCGTTATCTCAATTTAGTGTAACGGGGAGGCCTGCAGCTTTTACTTTAATGACAAATTGCTTCACGATTGCAGAGTAGCATCTTGTGAACTCCCAGTGCAAAAACCAATGGAGAAGACGTGGAGTCGCAGAAAAAAGCAGGGAACGTGCGGCTCACTAGGGGAGGTACAGGGGAGAGACAAGAGAGACAATGGGACAACCGAGGTCATGGGAGACATAGGGACTTTGATAGAGACACAAGAAAGGACAAGGGGACCCAGGGAGAGACATGGGGACACGGAGGAGATAGAGACATTGGGACATGGGAGAGAGATAGAGAAACATGTGGAGAGGTTCGTGGAGAAACTCGGTGACTTGGAGAGTTACAGGGACATGGGGAGAGACACAGGGAGAGAAACATGCACATGGGAGATATACAGACTTGGGGAGATATCTAGACATAAACAGATATTTGGGAGAAATGGGGAACCTGGGGAGAGATGGGGAGACTTAGGAAGAATGGGAGAGACACATGGACATGGGGAGACACAAATGAAGAGACACGGGGATGACAGAGAAGTAGGAGATTTACACGGAGAATGGAGACAAGCGATGTGGGAGATTCACAGGGAGAGCAGACAGGAATGAGAGAGATGGTTATTGTGGGAGATGTGGAGCTGTGGGGATCGCGGATTCTCTGATTGTGAGCTGTGCAGAAGTCTGCAGGTTGCGTGCGCCCAGTTGAGTTGAGAGACAATTACGCACGCCCTACATAGCACACACATATTACACATTCACAACTCAAAACAGATACCAGCAGCTAATTGCATTTAATTAAAATATTGACTTTTATTTAAATCAATGTTGCTGTTATAGTATAGATGATACAACGCTTTTGCAATCAGATATGAGACCATTCACATGTAGGGTGGACATATGATGAAAACATATCCAAGCTCATTGATACAAACAAATGCATATGCTTCATGACAGTAATGGTGTTTATGTACACTTACACGTGTATGTCAGCATTCTATTGTCTTTAAAAAGAAATTCGTTTTAATATTCAACTGCACCTGTGCATTTCCAGGTTTGACAATTCCACTGTCCCAACCCTGCAGAGGATTGATGACATACGTGATCGATACAACGAGGAGCAGCGACAAGCCCTAGCGAGAGCCTTCTACAAGGAGGGAGGTGCAGGTGGGTGCTGCTCCTCACTGCATGGCACAGCGATTGTAATGCAATGATAAACTCTCTTGCTTCGTATGTGAACCCCTGACATTTGGACCTATACATATTCATGCCCACAAGCATCCAGCTTCCTCATTTGTGGTACCAAAACCTCAGTAATATAGTGCAAGGCCTCGCAAACCTGATTATAAAACCGAGCTACACAGACCAGCACTCGGTCATCAGGAGCAGTGTCACTTCCTCTCCCTACTCACCCTGCATTAGCCCTGCAGTCTCACTTCCTCCCCCACTAACCTTGCATTAGCCCTGCAGTGTCAATGCCTCACTCCACTCGCCCTGCATTAGCCCTGCAGTGTCCCTGCATTAGCCCTGCAGTGTCACTGCCGCTCCCCACACCGAGTTTCACAGAGAGAGCCATGTGGACCAGGCTCAGTGCCACTTTGTGTGACTGACACCACGGCCGTTGGGACGCAGTGTGGCTCAGGCGCAGAGCGTGAGCAACAGATGCGCCCTGCCTGTGACCTGAGAGAGGGGGCACGCACCCCGTGTGATGAGTCACGTGATGAGCGGAGCTGTCTGTGGTGCTTCCGGTAGCGGGTGTCTCCTTCCTCCAGGCTGGCGCTGACAGCAAAGTGATCACGGCTTGAGTGCGGTGCAGTCATGAGGGTGAGCTCCTGTACTGGGGCTTCTCTTTGCGCAGCTATGCACAGCTGTGTTCGTGTTATTTGATAAATAGCACACCTGCATTGTTAGTTGCATTTATAAGGCACGTTTATGCTGCTGTTGCATCTGTTTATTTTCACAAAATGTATTTTATGACGTACAGTGATAGGAGGCAGATCATTTGCTGCTGTCGAGGCTAAAATAATTACACAACGGATTGTTGAAAGACGTTAAATATGGTAATTATTAACACATGTTTACATGACATCCCTGTTTAATGCTTTATTTATGCATACAGACATGAGTACTGTCTATAAAGTTGAGTTATCTGATGAGTCGCGTTGTCTCTCAGATCTGTACATGAAGATACTAACGTCCCTCGCGCCGGACGCCTCCAACATACCGGACTCTCTGCAGAGACCCATGGAGTGGAGTGTGAGCAACCTGCTTGGTTATGTTGCAAACTCAGAACTGAGTGAGTACCGCACCCACACCGGGTATTCCATGAACCGTACCACATCCCCACCGGAGATTCCACGAACCATACCGCACCCACACTTGGGATTCCCATGAACTGAACCGCACCAACACCAAGGATTCCCATGAACCGTCGCCCCTTAAACATCCTGCTTTAGTGCAGAGTGCAGGTTCCTGCACCGCCAATCTGACGCCTTCACTCAGTCGGTGCCTCTTGTGCAGTCCGTTTCAATCTGTGTCCATGCTGAGAAAGCTTAATTCGTACCTACTCATCAAATACCAGACTGTGCGGACACACAGTAAGAGTACTGACAGTGTGTGATGAATGGCACACAGCTTGGGTACTGACACAGAGCGTCACTCATCTGCCGTTGACACACAGAGTACTGACACAGTGAGCACTGCCACACACAGTGTGAACTGACAAGCAGGGTGAGTACTGACACAGTAAGTCACAATACACGGAGTACTCACACAGGGTGAGTACTATTATGCTCTTGCATGGCAATATGTTCAGGTCCGCTAGCCATGAGAGAGGGCTTCAGGAGAGAGTTTGTGTAGCTTTGCTATTCCTCCATTGAAGCAGCACAGACTACAGTGGCTCACTGCAGTGCTTCTCAACCTGTTTTGGCTACTTGTACCCCTTGTTGATTTGTATTGCAACCAGTTACCCCATTGCCTGACCCAACATGGTTCTGAGAAATAAACGTTTGAATAATGAACATCAACAATGTAAGCACAATGACTGTCACAGTCTAAGGCCAGTAAGGGGGGAGGGTTGCACACAAACAGTAATAACAATTCAATGGTGAACTTGTCCTCGTCTTTCACTGGTGAGCCTCATCATCCTGGGGGGCAGTGGGGCTACTGCAGTGATTGAGATTTGTTCCAAGCTCAGTTTTTTCTCTGCTTTGTCTTGATCTGAGTCATTGTACTAAAGGATGATTTGCACAGGTAGGTTGATCCAAAAGGTAGCAGCTGATTCAAAACATTCTTCCCTCCTTCTGAACTAAACACCACAACTGTGAGAGTGTTGGACCATCAAATCTAATCAGCAGGCTACGGTTTGAGGACATTTCCAAAAGTCTTTCTCCAAAGACTTGGAGGAGAGGGTTACTTCTGTAGTTTTCTGGCAAAAATTTTGGTTTTTCACCCAGTCCAACCCAGCAGATCTTTCAATGTCAGGGAAGTCTGACTTGAAATGACAAGTGAGGATGGCCAAATGTCCCCCTATTATTGGCTTAATTTGAGCTCTCTCAAACTCCTCATTGTAAATGTTTGCATCTGTTTACTATTTTTATTTTACCAAGTAAGACTCGCTGAGCTACGTAGCTCTTTTTCAGAAGCCATCTGACTACAAATTATAGCTCAACGAAATTTATAACAGCCAACTACTCTAAAGGCATGTTTCTAAATGTGGAGGGAAAAACCGGAGAAACTAGAAAAAAATCCACACGCTTGAAAAACAGTTGAGCATTAAGTGGCCTTATCTTAACCGAGTTGATGACTTTAACAGCGTAATTTAATACTGCATGCAAATCAGAACTCATTGTTTTTGGGGACCAACGCTTCCCAATGTATCATGCAGTGGGTCCACTGCACACCGCGATTTCACTGTGTAACAATGTTTTTTTTGTTCCTGGGTAGTGTTATTTTCTAATTTCTTATGCCTCAAACGTACAGAAAATGGCTATTATTCCCCACAAACTTGTGACCAGGAGAGTGATATTTAGAAATGTACCTATTTTCAATGAGGAAACGTGTGCATTTGTGTCATTCCTTCACATAAAGTCCTGGTCACAAAAGCAAAGTGTGGGAATAGCTTTTGAGGCATAAGCATTAGAAAATAACACTTACTACCCAGGAACAAAAATCGTGTTACATAGTGTTTAATTCCTAATCCATGCTGCAAGTCCTTTCACCCGCCCAGTCATTGACGCGGCCGCGTCAACACAAACTTGGGTGCAGAGATAAAGTGGTGGACAATGTTAAGATTGTCCTCTCTGGTTGGATTCCCCTTTACACTCTTGCAGAAGGGGACATGCTGACAAATGTCGTCAATGTCCCTGTATCGTACAATGCAACCAGCTGTGCCTCCCCACTGATACCTGTAGACTCATCGATCTGGAGGGCAAATTAATTACCCATTTTAAGTTTTTCCACAATTTAATCGATAATATCGGTGGCCATGTCACCCATCCTTCAGGACACTGTGTCACGTGACAAAGGAACGCTCTTAAATGCGTCCACTGCTTTTGTGTCAAGCCTGGTCTCTGCAAGTACGATGGCTGTTGGCAACATGAGATCGTCAGCTACAAGCAGCGCACTGCATGAGACGCCTCACGTGCTTTGGCTGATGTTGTTGAGGCTGTTTTCATTGTGAATTGACACGACCTGAAGTGGGAGAGCTTTCTCTGAAAACAACTCGGCTTGCTTAAAGACTTAAGGCGTTTCCTGTTGAGATGCCGTTACAGATGGGCCGGCTTCATGCTCTTCTTAGCCACAATCTCTCTGCACAGGAAGCGTAGAGGTTAAGGAGGATTGGAGGTCGTGGAAGTAAATCCAAACATGGAATATGCTTCGCGAAATTGGCTGTATTTTGTGGGCTCTGTTCACCTTTTTTGCCATTTCTGCTTCTTTGTCGCTGTTTCTGTCTTTATTTCTGCTAGTAGCGCATTTTAACCAATCGTCAATTTTGTGAGGTATCCTAACTAGCTGGTAACTGCAAGTGAATAAACAAATCAGACGCTCTGCATGCACCACGTAGTTTGTTACTCTTGGAAACCACATTGTTTACAATCAGTTAGTTTAGAAAGGTCTTTTATATAGTTATAGGTTACCATATCGATTAAAATTTGATCATTATTTTACATTGGCAGAATCGGACATGATTATTCACCAACGACTCTCGTGTACGATATAATTCCACACATTTATACATCACCTCACGTACCCCTGGGCTCCGCGTACCCCAGCTGAGAACCACTGGTTTACTGCGTAGTTCTTAGTTTGGGTTGCATGGCCACAGTCACACTGTGACTTGTCTTTAGTGTTACATTTACGAATGAGATGAAGCAGGGAAATGTTTCACCAGTGTCTTCAAGGAAATGTCAAAGCCAGGTGGTGTGATGTTTGGGTCTCAAATGAGGTGTTTATTCTGGATATCCGCACCGTTCCGATCTGGCTACCATCGATCTTTCCCCGGATCTTTGTGAGATTATTGGATGGAGACAGTGCGATCCCAGAAGGACGATCGGGACTTGATTGGTAACGAGGAACATTGCTGAGGTCTTGGTTGATGGGTCGGTGGTTGTCGTTGGCAAGAAGACGTGGAAACTGCCTTGCAGTTTGCGCGTCTCTGATTATTGGTGGCAGAATGTTCACCAGAACAGGGAGCCGGGGGACTGGTGTCAGTTTCAGTGTTCGGTGAGTAGTGCATTGAGTTGACAGTGAGCATTGACCACAGTGATATGACAGAGTACGGACACAGTAAGTAGACACAGTGAGATTGACACAGAGTACTACACAGAGTGATGACACATAATGGAGCATAAACTGAGTACTGACACGCAGTGAGAGTGCTGACACACAGTGAGATGCTGACACACAGGAGAGTGCGACACACAGTGAGATGCGACACAAGTGAGAGTACTGACAAGTTAGAGTACTGACACACGTTAGAGTGCTGACACACAGTGAGAGTACTGACACACAGTGAGAGTACTGACACGTTAGATACTGACACAGTTAGAGTATGACACGTNAGAGTACTGACACAGTGAGAGTACTGACACAGTGAGAGTACTGCACAGTAAGAGCGCTGACACAGTGAGAGTACTGACACAGTGGTACTGACACAGTGAAGCGCTGACAGTGAGAGTACTGACACACAGTGAGTGTTGACACAGTGAGAGTGCTACACAGTGAGAGTACTGACACACAGTGAGAGTTGATACAGTGAGGTACTGAACACAGTGAGGTGCTGATACAGTGAGAGTACTGACACACAGTGAGAGGCTGACCAGTGAGAGTGCTGACACAGTGAGAGTACGATGCACAGTGAGAGTACTGCACAGTAAGTCTGACACTGAGAGTACTGACGCAGCGAGAGTACTGACACAGCGAGAGCACTGACACAATGAGAGCGCTGACACACAGTGAGAGCGCTGACACAATGAGAGCGCTGACACACAGTGAGAGCGCTGACACTGAGAGCTGACACAATGAGAGTGCTGACACAGTGAGTGCTGACACAGTGAGAGTACTGACACACAGTGAGAGTACTGACGCAGTGAGAGTGCTGACACGCAGTGAGAGTGCTGACACAGTGAGAGTGCTGACACGCAGTGAGAGTGCTGACACAGTGAGAGTGCTGACACAGTGAGAGTGCTGACACAGTGAGTGTACTGACACGCAGTGAGTGTACTGACACAATGAGAGTACTGACACAGTGAGAGTACTGACACAGTGAGAGTACTGACACAGTGAGAGTACTGACACGCAGTGAGAGTACTGACACAGTGAGAGTACTGACACGCAGTGAGAGTACTGACACAGTGAGAGTACTGACACGCAGTGAGAGTACTGACACAGTGAGAGTGCTGACACAGTGAGAGTGCTGACACAGTGAGTGTACTGACACGCAGTGAGTACTGACACGCAGTGAGAGTACTGACACAGTGAGAGTACTGACACGCAGTGAGAGTACTGACACAGTGAGAGTACTGACACAGTGAGAGTACTGACACGCAGTGAGAGTACTGACAGTGAGAGTACTGACACGCAGTGAGAGTACTGACACGCAGTGAGTACTGACACGCAGTGAGANTACTGACACGCAGTGAGTGCTGACGCAGTGAGAGTGCTGACACAGTGAGAGTGCTGACACAGTGAGAGTGGTGACACAGAGTGAGTGGTGACACACACACAGAGTGGTGACACAGAGTGTAGTGAAACACACACAGAGTGAGAGTGACACACAGAGTGAGTGTGACACACAGTGAGTAGTGACACACAGGGTTAGTAGTGACACAGGTGGTATGAACACAGAGTGAGTAGTGACACACACACAGAGTTAGTGACACACACACAGAGTTAGTGACACACAGAGTTAGTGACAGTTAGTGACACACAGTTAGTGACACAGTTAGTGACACAAAGAGTTAGTGACACACACACAGAGTTAGTGACACACACAGGTAGTGACACAGTTAGTGACACACAGAGTTAGTGACACACACACAGAGTTAGTGACACACACACAGAGTTAGTGACACACACACAGAGTTAGTGACACACACACAGAGTTAGTGACACACACACAGAGTTAGTGACACACACACAGAGTTAGTGACACACACACAGAGTGAGTAGTGACACACAGTTGTGACACAGAGTTGTGACACACACACAGAGTGAGTGTGACACACAATGAGAGNACTGACACACAGTGAGGGTACTAACACAGTGAGAGTGCACAGGGAGTACTGACACACAAAGTGCTGACACAGTGAGTACTGACAGTCAGTGAGAGCACTGACACACAGTGAGTACTGACAAAGTGAGAGCGCTGACACAGTGAGAGTACTGACACACAGTGAGAGTGCTGACACAGTGAGAGTGCTGGCACAGTGAGTACTGACACAGTGAGAGTACTGACACAGTGAGAGTGCTGACAGTGAGAGCTGACACAGTGAGAGTACTGACACAGTGAGAGTACTGACACAGTGAGAGTACTGACACAGTGAGTACTGACACAGTGAGAGCGCTGACACACAGTGAGAGCACTGACACAGTGAGAGTACTGACAGTGAGAGTACTGACATTGAGAGCGCTGACGCAGTGAGAGTGCTGAGACAGTGAGAGCGCTGACACAGTGAGAGTACTGACACACAGTGAGAGTACTGACACAGTGAGAGAACTGACGCACAGTGAGAGTACTGACACACAGTGAGAGCGCTGACACACAGTGAGAGCATTGACACACAGTGAGAGCACTGACACACAGTGAGAGCACTGACTCACAGTGAGAGTGCTGACACACAGTGAGAGCGCTGACACACAGTGAGAGCGCTGACACAGTGAGAGCGCTGACCACAGTGAGAGTGCTGACACAGTGAGAGTACTGACACAGTGAGAGCACTGACGCACAGTGAGAGCACTGACACAGTGAGAGTGCTGACACAGTGAGAGTGCTGACACAGTGAGAGCGCTGACACAGTGAGAGCGCTGACACAGTGAGAGCGCTGACACAGTGAGAGCGCTGACACACAGTGAGAGTGCTGACACACAGTGAGAGCGCTGACACACGGTGAGAGCGCTGACACACGGTGAGAGCGCTGACACACGGTGAGAGCGCTGACACACGGTGAGAGCGCTGACACACGGTGAGAGCGCTGACACACGGTGAGAGCGCTGACACACGGTGAGAGCGCTGACACGACACACGGTGAGAGCGCTGACACACGGTGAGAGTGCTGACACACGGTGAGAGTGCTGACACACGGTGAGAGTGCTGACACACGGTGAGAGTGCTGACACAGTGAGAGTGCTGACACACGGTGAGAGCTGACACACGGTGAGAGCTGACACACGGTGAGAGCGCTGACACACGGTGAGAGTGACACACGGTGAGAGCGCTGACACACGGTGAGAGCTGACACACGGTGAGAGCGCTGACACACGGTGAGAGCGCTGACACACGGTGAGAGCGCTGACACACGGTGAGAGCGCTGACACACGGTGAGAGCGCTGACACACGGTGAGAGTGCTGACACACGGTGAGAGTGCTGACACACGGTGAGAGTGCTGACACACGGTGAGAGTGCTGACACACGGTGAGAGTGCTGACACACGGTGAGAGTGCTGACACACGGTGAGAGTGCTGACACACTGAGAGTGCTGACACACAGTGAGAGTGCTGACACAGTGAGAGTGCTGACGCACAGTGAGAGCGCTGACGCACAGTGAGAGCGCTGACACAGTGAGAGCGCTGACACACAGTGAGAGTGCTGACACACAGTGAGAGTACTGACACACAGTGAGAGTACTGACACAGTGAGAGCACTGACACAGTGAGAGTACTGACACAGTGAGAGCACTGACACAGTGAGAGCACTGACACACAGTGAGAGCACTGACCCACAGTGAGAGCGCTGACACACAGTGAGAGTGCTGACACAGTGAGAGTACTGACACAGTGAGAGCGCTGACACAGTGAGAGTACTGACACAGTGAGAGTACTGCCACAGTGAGAGCGCTGACAGTGAGAGTACTGACACAGTGAGAGCGCTGACACAGTGAGAGTACTGACACGCAGTGAGAGTACTGACACGCAGTGAGAGTACTGACACGCAGTGAGAGTGCTGACACAGTGAGAGTACTGACACTCAGTGAGAGTACTGACACAGTGAGAGTACTGACACACAGTGAGAGTGCTGACACAGTGAAAGTGCTGACACAGCGAGAGTACTGACACAGCGAGAGTACTGACACAGTGAGAGTGCTGACACAGTGAAAGTACTGAAACAGCGAGAGTACTGACAGTGAGAGTACTGACACGCAGTGAGAGTACTGACACAGTGAGAGCACTGACACGCAGTGAGAGTACTGACACAGTGAGAGTGCTGACACAGTGAGAGTACTGACACGCAGTGAGAGTACTGACACGCAGTGAGAGTACTGACACAGTGAGAGTACTGACAGTGAGAGTACTGACACAGTGAGAGTACTGACACAGTGAGAGTACTGACACAGTGAGAGTGCTGACACAGTGAGAGTACTGACACGCAGTGAGAGTACTGACACGCAGTGAGAGTACTGACACGCAGTGAGAGTACTGACACGCAGTGAGAGTACTGACGCAGTGAGAGTACTGACGCAGTGAGAGTACTGACAGTGAGAGTACTGACAGTGAGAGTACTGACACTGAGAGTACTGACACACAGTGAGAGTGCTGACACACAGTGAGAGTACTGACACGCAGTGAGAGTACTGACACGCAGTGAGAGTACTGATGCAGTGAGAGTACTGACACAGTGAGAGTGCTGACGCACAGTGAAAGCACTGACACAGTGAGAGTGCTGACAGTGAGAGTACTGGCACAGTGAGAGTACTGACACAGTAAGAGTACTGACACACAATGAGAGTACTGACATAGTAAGCACTGACAGAATGAGTAGTGACACGTATTGAGTAGGGACACACAGAGTAGTGACACGGTGAGTAGTAACAATGAGTAGTGATACAGAATGAGCAGTGACACACACAGTGAGTAGTAACACAGAGAGAGTAGTGACACAGAGTACTGACGCAAATACTGACACGGTTGACACAGTGAGTAGTAACACACATAGGGAGTAGTGACAGTGAGTAGTGACACACAGAGTAAGTACTTACAGAGTAGTTACACACAGAGTGAGCACTGACACAGAGTGAGTGGTGACACACACAGAGTGAGTAGTGACACAGGGTGAGTGGTGACACACACACAGAGTGAGTGGTGACACACACACAGAGTGAGTGGTGACACACACAGAGTGAGTGGTGACACACACACAGAGTGAGTGGTGACACACACAGAGTGAGTGTGACACACACAGAGAGTGTGACACACACACAGAGTGTGACACACACACAGAGTGAGTGACACACACAGAGTGAGTG
Source organism: Lethenteron camtschaticum (assembly GCA_018977245.1). Lineage (NCBI taxonomy): Eukaryota > Metazoa > Chordata > Hyperoartia > Petromyzontiformes > Petromyzontidae > Lethenteron > Lethenteron camtschaticum. Next base: position 4,012,208 of record MU249573.1, on the reverse strand, counting down.
GTGACACACACACAGAGTGAGTGGTGACACACACACAGAGTGAGTGGTGACACACACACAGAGTGAGTGGTGACACACACACAGAGTGAGTGGTGACACACACACAGAGTGAGTGGTGACACACACACAGAGTGAGTGGTGACACACACACAGAGTGAGTGGTGACACACACACAGAGTGAGTGGTGACACACACACAGAGTGAGTGGTGACACACACACAGAGTGAGTGGTGACACACACACAGAGTGAGTGGTGACACACACACAGAGTGAGTGGTGACACACACACAGAGTGAGTGGTGACACACACACAGAGTGAGTGGTGACACACACACAGAGTGAGTGGTGACACACACACAGAGTGAGTGGTGACACACACACAGAGTGAGTGGTGACACACACACAGAGTGAGTGGTGACACACACACAGAGTGAGTGGTGACACACACACAGAGTGAGTGGTGACACACACACAGAGTGAGTGGTGACACACACACAGAGTGAGTGGTGACACACACACAGAGTGAGTGGTGACACACACACAGAGTGAGTGGTGACACACACACAGAGTGAGTGGTGACACACACACAGAGTGAGTGGTGACACACACACAGAGTGAGTGGTGACACACACACAGAGTGAGTGGTGACACACACACAGAGTGAGTGGTGACACACACACAGAGTGAGTGGTGACACACACACAGAGTGAGTGGTGACACACACACAGAGTGAGTGGTGACACACACACAGAGTGAGTGGTGACACACACACAGAGTGAGTGGTGACACACACACAGAGTGAGTGGTGACACACACACAGAGTGAGTGGTGACACACACACAGAGTGAGTGGTGACACACACACAGAGTGAGTGGTGACACACACACAGAGTGAGTGGTGACACACACACAGAGTGGTGACACACACACAGAGTGAGTGGTGACACACACACAGAGTGAGTGGTGACACACACACAGAGTGAGTGGTGACACACACACAGAGTGAGTGGTGACACACACACAGAGTGAGTGGTGACACACACACAGAGTGAGTGGTGACACACACACAGAGTGAGTGGTGACACACACACAGAGTGAGTGGTGACACACACACAGAGTGAGTGGTGACACACACACAGAGTGAGTGGTGACACACACACAGAGTGAGTGGTGACACACCACAGTGAATAGTGACACACCACAGTGTTGTGTTTACGACCGCCACGTACCCTGTGTGCTCGCTGTGCCATGTTCCTCAAGGGCCGTGAGTGAGCGCCTTCTCTGGGACGCTGCTGCTGCTGTCGTTGTAGCTGCTGCTGTTGTCGTTGTAGCTGCTGCTGTTGTTGTTGTAGCTGCTGTTGCTGCTGCTGTTGTTGTAGCTGATGCTGCTGCTGCTGTGTTGTAGCTGATGCTGCTGCTGTTGTTGTTGCTGCTGTTGTTGTAGCTGCTGTTGTTGTAGCTGCTGTTGTTGTAGCTGCTGCTGTTGTAGCTGTAGCTGCTGTTGTTGTTATAGCTGCTGCTGTTGTTGCTGCTGTTGTTGTTGTAGCTGCTGCTGTTGTTGTTGTAGCTGCTGCTGTTGTTGTAGCTGCTGTTGCTGTTATTGTTGTAGCTGTTGTAGCCTCTGCTGTTATTGTAGCTGCTGCTATTGTTGCAGCTGCTGTTGATGTAGCAGCTGCTGTTGTTGTAGCAGCTGCTGTTATTGTAGCAGCTGCTGTTATTGTTGCAGCTGCTGTTGTTGTTGTAGCTGCTGTTGTTGTTGTAGCTGCTGCTGTTGTTGTTGTAGCTGCTGCTGTTGTTGTTGTAGCTGGTGTTGTTGCTGTAGCTGCTGCTGTTGTTGTTGTAGCTGCTGCTGTGCTCAAGCAGCACCACGGATCTCCCGTGTAGAGCAGCCTGGCAGCTGCTACACGTGACATCATCCGCCGTGTCACAAATCAACATCGACTTACACAGCGAGAGAGCTCACACACAGCGTGACTACTGACACACAGTGAGAGTACTCACTCACTGTACTTACACAGTGAGTACTGACACACAGTGAGTGAGTACTCACTCACTGTGTGTCAGTACTTACACAGTGAGTACTCACTCTCACTGTGTACCAGTACTTACACAGTGAGTACTCACTCTCACTGTGTGTCACTACTTACACAGTGAGTACTCACACACAGTGAGTACTGATAGTGCTTACTGACAGTGAGTAATGGAACAGTGTGAGGGTAATGACAGTGTGAGCACTGACACACAGTGAGTACTGACACACAGTGAGTACTGACACAGTGAGCACTGACACAGTGTGAGAACTGACACACAGTGAGCACTGACACACATTGAGTACTGACACAGTGAGTACTGACACACAGTGAGCACTGACACACAGTGAGTACTGACACAGTGAGCACTGACACACAGTGAGCACTGACACACTGAGTACTGGCACAGTGTGAGCACTGACACACTGAGTACTGGCACAGTGTGAACACTGACACACAGTGAGTACTGACACACAGTGAGTACTGGCACAGTGTGAGCACTGACACACAGTGAGCACTGACACACAGTGAGTACTGACACACAGTGAGCACTGACACACAGTGAGTACTGACTCACAGTGAGCACTGACACACAGTGAGCACTGACACACAGTGAGTACTGACACACAGTGAGTACTGACACACAGTGAGTACTGACACACAGTGAGCACTGACACACTGAGTACTGACACAGTGTGAGCACTGACACACTGAGTACTGACACACAGTGAGTACTGACACAGTGAGCACTGACACAGTGTGAGCACTGACACACAGTGAGCACTGACACAGTGAGTACTGACACAGTGAGCACTGACACAGTGTGAGCACTGACACACAGTGAGCACTGACACACAGTGAGTACTGACACAGTGTGAGTACTGACACACAGTGAGTACTGGCACAGTGAGCACTGACACACAGTGAGTACTGGCACAGTGTGAGTACTGACACACAGTGAGTACTGACACACAGTGAGTACTGGCACAGTGTGAGTACTGACACACAGTGAGTATTGACACAGTGTGAGTACTGACACACAGTGAGTACTGACACACAGTGAGTACTGGCACAGTGTGAGTACTGACACACAGTGAGTACTGACACACAGTGAGTACTGGCACAGTGAGCACTGACACACAGTGAGCACTGACACACAGTGAGCACTGACACACAGTGAGCACTGACACGCAGTGAGTACTGACAGTGTGCGCACTGACACACAGTGAGCGCTGACACACAGTGAGTACTGACATGCAGTGAGCGAAGTGAACCACGGTGTGAGCACCGACACGGCATGACGGTAGTGACACTGAGCTGGCACACAGCGAGTAGTGACACACAGCGAGTAGTGACACACAGCGAGTAGTGACACACAGCGAGTAGTGACACACAGCGAGTAGTGACACAGCGAGTAGTGACACACAGCGAGTAGTGACACAGCGAGTAGTGACACAGCGAGTGTAGCAGTCGTAGTCACCGGTAGCGGCGTGGCGCACGCAGCGCGCTGCCTGGAGCAGTGACACCACGTGGTGGTGGTGCTCACGTAAAAAAGACTTAATTACACATTTTTGGACCATCTTATCTGACAGGCACTATGTTACTTTACTTTACCGAGTGTTAACATCTCCAGTGTTTAACAGTACTCTCTTCATTGTTCAGCCAGCACTGGTATAAACATGGGCATTTTCGTTCTTTTCTATCATGTGTATCAACAGGTGCTTGTACACACACATGTCCACGTACACTTGCACCACACTCTCGTTTGGCCTCCCCTCCCCCTCTCTGTCCAATGCGTTGGCGTGTGCAGCAGTAGTTGCTTGCGCACAACCACGTCCACGCCGTCGACGTGTACCACGTCGTCCATTCTTTTGGCCCCCCCCCTCCCCTACCGAGGCGTTCTACGTGAGACGTCGTGCCGTCTTTGAGCCCCGCCCCCCTCCCTCCCGATACGTTCCATTCATTGGCTACCACATTCTGATGAGCTCCGCCCGCCTCTCCTCCCCCCTCAACTTGCTTTTAAGGGATTACATCTTGAATCATTGCCTCACTTGATGCAGCAAATCTGGCTGTGACGGTCTCACCTGATGACGGAGACTTGTGTTGCCTCCGAAACGTCGTGATTTTTATTTTATTTTACTTTAATTAATTTTAATGTTTACCTACGTGACTTTACCGAAAAAACCTAAGAGTATCACAACAACCACTCACAATAACAACCACTCACAACACTACAACTACTCACAACACCAACCACTCACAACAACAACCACTCAAAACAACACCACTCACAACAACCACTCCTAACATCTCACAACACTACAACCACTCACAACAACCATAACAACCACCATAACAACACTCACAACAACAACCACTGACAACTACTCAACTCACTCTTCTCTCCCATTCACTCTCTCTTGATTCACTCTCTCCTGACCCTCACCACGAAACTCAACTCCCTCACCACTAAGCAGCTCACCCCTCCCATCTCATTCACCCCCNCTCCACCCCTTCTTCTCTCCTCCCTTTCACTCACCACCCCTCACTCACCACCCCNTCACTCACCACCCCTCACCCACTACCTCACCACCGTGCAGTGTCCACTCACTCACACTCACCTCTTACTCAGCCACTCACCACCCCTCACTCACCACCCCTCACTCACCACCCCTCACTCACTACCCCTCACCCACTACCTCACTCACCGTGCAGTGTCCACTCACTCAACACTCACCACTTACTCAGCCACTCACCACCCCTCACTCACCACCTCACTTCCTCTTCATTCACGGACACGTGAACACAAAGATCCCCGTGTAGCCTCAGCAGGCCTTTGGGGCAAGTGCTGTTCGCGAGCACCGACGAAGGGCGGCACTGTGCACAATGGGGTGGGTGGTCAGCATCACGCCCGACCGCCTTTGTCTCCCTAGAGGCGATGTTTACACTTCGCATCAGCTACTCATTTGAAGCTGAGTCGACCTAGGGGAAGCCCAGGACCGGTTTAGATAATCGCCACTGGTGGTGGCCGTGAGCGGGAATCGAATTTGGGTCGTCGGTTCACAGCGCAGCTGCACACCGTTCATCACTACCCNAACAACCATACATAACTACTATAACTACCACTACAACCACAACCACCACTACCTAACTACTATAACTACCACTACAACCACTACCACCACCACCACTGGGGACATTCACTGTCTCCTCTCAGCCACTGGGACATTCACTGTCTCCACTCAGCCACTGGGGACATTCACTGTCTCCACCCAACCAGTGGGACATTCACTGTCTCCACTCAGCCACTGGGGACATTCACTGTCTCCACCCAGCCAGTGGGGACATTCACTGTCTCCTCTCAGCCACTGGGGACATTCACTGTCTCCTCTCAGCCACTGGGGACATTCACTGTCTCCTCTCAGCCACTGGGGACATTCACTGTCTCCTCTCAGCCACTGGGGACATTCACTGTCTCCACCCAGCCAGTGGGGACATTCACTGTCTCCGCTCAGCCAGTGGGGACATTCACTGTCTCCACTCAGCCACTGGGACATTCACTGTCTCCACTCAGCCACTGGGGACATTCACTGTCTCCACCCAGCCAGTGGGGACATTCACTGTCTCCACTCAGCCACTGGGGCATTCACTGTCTCCACTCAGCCAGTGGGGACATTCACTGTCTCCACTCAGCCAGTGGGGACATTCACTGTCTCCACTCAGCCAGTGGGGACATTCACTGTCTCCACTCAGCCACTGGGGACATTCACTGTCTCCACTCAGCCAGTGGGGACATTCACTGTCTCCACTCAGCCAGTGGGGACATTCACTGTCTCCACTCAGCCACTGGGGACATTCACTGTCTCCACTCAGCCAGTGGGGACATTCACTGTCTCCACTCAGCCAGTGGGGACATTCACTGTCTCCACTCAGCCAGTGGGGACATTCACTGTCTCCACTCAGCCAGTGGGGACATTCACTGTCTCCACTCAGCCACTGGGGACATTCACTGTCTCCACTCAGCCACTGGGGACATTCACTGTCTCCACTCAGCCACTGGGGACATTCACTGTCTCCACTCAGCCACTGGGGACATTCACTGTCTCCACTCAGCCAGTGGGGGCATTCACTGTCTCCACTCAGCCAGTGGGGACATTCACTGTCTACACTCAGCCACTGGGGACATTCACTGTCTCCACTCAGTCAGTGGGGACATTCACTGTCTCCACTCAGCCAGTGGGGACATTCACTGTCTCCACTCAGCCACTGGGGACATTCACTGTCTCCACTCAGTCAGTGGGGACATTCACTGTCTCCACTCAGCCAGTGGGACATTCACTGTCTCCACTCAGCCAGTGGGGACATTCACTGTCTCCACTCAGCCAGTGGGGACATTCACTGTCTCCACTCAGCCAGTGGGGACATTCACTGTCTCCACTCAGCCAGTGGGGACATTCACTGTCTCCACTCAGCCAGTGGGGACATTCACTGTCTCCACTCAGCCAGTGGGACATTCACTGTCTACACTCAGCCAGTGGGGACATTCACTGTCTCCACTCAGCCAGTGGGGACATTCACTGTCTCCACTCAGCCAGTGGGGACATTCACTGTCTCCACTCAGCCAGTGGGGACATTCACTGTCTCCACTCAGCCACTGGGGACATTCACTGTCTCCACTTAGCCAGTGGGGCATTCACTGTCTCCACTCAGCCAGTGGGACATTCACTGTCTCACTCACCAGTGGGACATTCACTGTCTCCGCTCAGCCAGTGGGGACATTCACTGTCTCACTCAGCAGTGGGACATTCACTGTTCCCTCAGCCAGTGGGGACATTCACTGTCTCCCTCAGCCAGTGGGGACATTCACTGTCTCCTCAGCCATGGGGACATTCACTGTCTCCACTCAGCCAGTGGGACATTCACTGTCTCCACTCAGCCAGTGGGGACATTCACTGTCTCCACTCAGCCAGTGGGGACATTCACTGTCTACGCTCAGCCAGTGGGGACATTCACTGTCTCCACTCAGCCAGTGGGGACATTCACTGTCTACACTCAGCCAGTGGGGACATTCACTGTCTCCACTCAGCCAGTGGGACATTCACTGTCTACACTCAGCCAGTGGGACATTCACTGTCTCCACTCAGCCAGTGGGGACATTCACTGTCTCCACTCAGCCAGTGGGACATTCACTGTCTCCACTCAGCCAGTGGGGACATTCACTGTCTCCACTCAGCCAGTGGGGACATTCACTGTCTCCACTCAGCCAGTGGGGACATTCACTGTCTCCACTCAGCCAGTGGGGCATTCACTGTCTCCTCTCAGCCAGTGGGACATTCACTGTCTCCACTCAGCCAGTGGGGACATTCACTGTCTCCCAGCCAGTGGGGACATTCACTGTCACCTCAGTCATCAGTCCCGTCAGCCAGTGGGGACATTCACTGTCTACACTCAGCCAGTGGGGACATTCCTGTCTCCTCAGCCAGTGGGGACATTCACTGTCTACTCAGCCAGTGGGGACATTCACTGTCTCCGCTCAGCCAGTGGGGACATTCACTGTCTCCGCTCAGCCAGTGGGGACATTCACTGTCTCCACTCAGCCAGTGGGGACATTCACTGTCTCCGCTCAGCCAGTGGGACATTCACTGTCTCCGCTCAGCCACTGGGGACATTCACTGTCTACGCTCAGCCACTGGGGACATTCACTGTCTACTCAGCCAGTGGGGACATTCACTGTTCCACTCAGCCAGTGGGACATTCACTGTCTCCACTCAGCCATGGGACATTCACTGTCTCACTCAGCCAGGGGACATTCACTGTCTCCACTCAGCCAGTGGGGACATTCACTGTCTCCACTCAGCCAGTGGGGACATTCACTGTCTCCACTCAGCCAGTGGGGACATTCACTGTCTCCACTCAGCCAGTGGGGACATTCACTGTCTCCACTCAGCCAGTGGGGACATTCACTGTCTCCACTCAGCCAGTGGGGACATTCACTGTCTCCACTCAGCCAGTGGGGACATTCACTGTCTACACTCAGCCAGTGGGGACATTCACTGTCTCCACTCAGCCAGTGGGACATTACTGTCTCCACTCAGCCAGTGGGGACATTCACTGTCTCCACTCAGCCACTGGGGGACATTCACTGTCTTCACTCAGCCACTGGGGACATTCACTGTCTCCACTCAGCCAGTGGGGACATTCACTGTCTCCACTCAGCCAGTGGGGACATTCACTGTCTCCACTCAGCCAGTGGGGACATTCACTGTCTCCACTCAGCCACTGGGGGACAACGTCTCTGTGGATTATTGGTGGCAGAATGTTCATCAGAACAAGGAGCCAGGGGACTGGTGTCAGTTTCAGTGTTCCGAGTGAGTAGTGACACATTGAGTCATGACACAGTGAGAATTGACACAGTGAGTACTGACAAAGAGTGATGATGCATAATAGGAGTTCAGATAAACTGAGGACTGACACATAACACTGGTCAACACACTTTTTCTGGCATAAGGTATTCCAACATCAGGTTTTGAGATATCAAATATTGCATTTTAATAAAAACAGCAAATGTATGCTCATATACGAATAGCTAAACAAACATCCATACAAGAATAAGATTAGATACAATATACAATAATAATGAAACAAACATTTAATGAGCCGTAGCACAAAGCTGTGAGAGTGACTGCATATCAATGTGAGTGAATGCATATTACCATGTACGAATTGAATTGTGAAGATAAGAAAAATATGTACAAAAAGGTAATTCACAATAGTGATGTTACATCTGCATAAACGACCTCTTTGACGATCTCCGATGTACAGCTTGTGGAATGTCTCTCATCAAGGACCAGCAGTAATCTGCCATCACGTTTGAGTCCCATCGGCCTTGGTAACGTTCTTCCATAACTTTAATGTCTTGATGAAAGCGTTCACCTTGCTCTTCACTCACGTGACCCATGTTCTCTGGAAACTGGGCCAAGTGACTATGTAACCTTGATGCTCATTCTACATCCAAGTGCTTGGAAACTCGAGCAGCTCCTCCACAATCTCTCGATAGTTGTCCGCTTGCCTGTTCCCAAGGAAATTCCGCACCACATCAGAGAATGCATTCCAAGCTCTAGCCTCTGCCGCAGTCATTGTGTGGATCCCTGATGAGTGTTCTTATTTGAGGGCCATCAAATATTCCTGCCTTTTCTTCTCGGCACTGAGACTTGAAAAGGTTGAACATATATAGCTGAAGCAGTCTCCAATGTGATCAAGAGCTTTGACGAATTGCTTCATTAACCCAAGTTTTATGTGCAGTGGGGGAAATACAATTGTATTCCTATCAATCAGAGGCTCATTCTTGATGTTCTTGTCACCAGGCGTCAATCTGATTCCTGGTGGCCAGTTCTTTTGAACCCAGTGTTCTAATGTAGCTCTACTGTCCCAGTAGCACAGGAAACAAGGGTATTTGGTGTGACCTCCTTGCTGACCCGGCAGAAAATTTACCATTTTCAAATAAACACAAATTAGCCATCCATGAAAATGGTATTCCAATCTATCCAGAACAATCTTGATGTTGGCATACTCTTCATTCATTTTTACAGAGTGTCCTATTGGGATTGAACCATATATATTTCTGTTGTGAAGTAACACACATTTCAAACTCCTTTTACTACTGTCAATAAAAGTCTCCATTCACTTGAATAATATGCGGGCAGTCCCATATTGAGAAGAAGCCCTTCAACATCATTACAATAAACAAGTTGACCATCTGAATGGAAGTACTTTCGCAGTGCTGCTTCTCTGTTACGATAAAGGAGACACTAGTGCCAGGTCTGAGTAGTCCTTTCTCTTGCAGCCTGGAAGCCAACAATTCAGCAGACTGCTTTGGCAAATACAAATCTCTTACAAGATCATTCAATTCAGGCTGACTAAACAGAGAAATGTTATGACAATCTGCATCAGATGGCGTATATTCGATCTAAGCATCATCATCATCATCATCTGTAGAAGCAGGTAAACTGAGGGATTCAACATCAATCTCTGGTAGCTCAGTAAATACAGGCACAGGTACTTCCTCACAGTGCTCAATTGGTCGTCTGGCAGATGGGATATCTGGGTATTGTAAGTGTTGTTTGTTTTTCTTATTGAAACATTTTACATTGACAAGGCAGAAGTAGCAGTTATCCAAATGGTTTGTAGGTTCTCTCCAAACCATTGGCACACCAAACTACAGCTTAGCATTCTTTCCTTTAGACCATGATTGCAAAGTTTCAACACAGGTTTTACACACTTTGTGAGGAGCCCAATTTTTGTCTTTGTCTCCAAGTCGTACTATAAAGTAGGCAAGATTAACCTTCTTGATTAAGGTATTGATGTTGCTCCTTTGATCCTGCAAAGTGAAGCTGCCACAGATGTAGCAGAAGATATCTGGGTCATTACTGCATTTCTTTCTTTCGGATGTTGTAGCCATTATTAGATCACACCCTGCAGAAGAAAANTATTAAATAAATGTGGATATCTACATAAAATGATATTATAAACACACTATCCTAAACATACAGCACCATATTTTAACACTAAAGCAGTCACTGACTCGCAACAACTTGCAATCATAAATGACAGAGTTAATTTCGGGTAAAATCAATGAAAATGGGTATGCAATAGCATAATAAGTATAACCCGTAAAAACAAAGTTTTTCACTATAAATCCTTTATATGCGTGGCAGCGAACTTAATATAAAGGATTTAAAAATATATTCGCCTGTGGAGGACGCGGGGATCGATCCGCGACCTTTGGCATGGGAAGCGTGGGCGCTACCAACTGCGCTACTCCGCCACGGCCTGTGGAGGGGTTACACTCTGGGCTCTTATACTGTGACGTTCAGCCAAAGGCATGAATGAGTTCTATTTGAATATATGTAAAATATTTTTTTTTGCCTAAAAAGTGTAACATTTTGGGAATTTTTTTCACGAACATTAATTGTCTCGCACAACGAGTCTGTGTGCAAAATGTCAGCTCGATTGGATCACGGGAAGTGGGTTAAAAAACGACCGAAAGATTTACACGGTCGTAAGCAAGCAAGCAAGCACGCAAGCAAGCAAGCGAACTTAATATAAAGGATTCAAAAATGAGATGTGATAGAGCAAATCTGAGATCAGATTTGGAATCAGCACCCTGAAATTAGTATAAACAGCTGCAAAAAGTCCAGGCCAGAATTTTTTTTGTTGACCAGTGTAATGAGAGTACAGATAGTCCCCGAGTTACGATGGTCCGACTTACGATATTTCGATCTTACGATCGCGATACGACAAAATTGTAAATATTTAAAATTTCGCGTGGCAGGCAAACGCAGCAGTGTACGATGAATCTTGGTGAGTACAGTACAATATGATACGTTACGATACGTTCAATGCATGTGTAATACGTAGCTTTAGCGTTTCATTTTAGGGTTACCACGATACGATACGTTCAATGCATGTTAAAAGTTTTTATAGCAGATGGGATTGTTTCCTGAAACAACTTTCTATTAAATTGCAGTTCATATAGGTGGGCTAAGAATTTACCTTGATTTTTACTTTACATTTTACTGTGCAATACAGTATTGTAATCAATAAATACATACAGTATATAGTTTATACAGTACGGTACTGTACATTTTTCTGTTTTGATAAATTATCACCATTCTTTAAGACTCCTGGGTAGGCTAGGCCATCTTCGACTTACGATATTTTTGACTTACAATGGAGTCGTCATAACGTATCTCCATCGTAAGTAGAGGACTGCCTGTACTGACACAATCTGAGTAATGACACGCAGTGAGAGCGCTGACACGCAGTGAGAGCGCTGACACGCAGTGAGGGTAATGACACAGAGCGCTGATACAGTGTGAGTACTGACACAGTGAGGCTACTGACAGTGAGGGTACTGACAATGAGAGTACTGACTCACAGTGAGTACTCATACACAGTGAGAGTACTGACACACAGTGACTAGTGACACAGTGAGGGTGCTGACACAACGTGAGTAATGAGACAGTGCAAGTACTGACACAGTGAGATAATTGACAGTGACACATTGAGATTGCTGACACAGTACTGTACTGACACACTCATGGGACTGACACAGTAACAGTATTGACATGAGTGTATGGACACAGAGTAAGTACTGACATAGTAAGCACTGACATAGTAGTGACACAGTTAGTATGTACACAGAGTAGTGACAGAGTACTGACACAGTGGGTAGTGACACACGGAGTGATTAGTGACAGTGAGCAGTGACACGCACAGTGAGTAGTAACACAGTGAGTAGTGACACAAAGAGAGTACTGACACAGCATTGACACACAGTGAATAGTGACACACATAGGGAGTAGCGGCACAGTAAGTAGTGACACTCGGAGTGAGTAGTGACACAGTGAGTGTACTCATTTTAGTGACACAGTAGTGACACAGTGAGTAGTGACACACACAGTGAGTAGGGATACACATAGGGAGTAGTTACACAGTGAATACTGACACATTGAGTGTAAAGAGTGACAGTGAGTAGTGACACACATAGTGAGTAGTGACACACAAAGTGAGTAGTTACACAGTACTGACATACAAAGTACTGACACAGTAGTGACACACTGTGAATAGTGACACACATAGGGAGTAGTGGCACAGTAAGTAGTGACACTCGGAATGAGTAGTGACAGTGAGTGTACTCATTTTAGTGACACAGTAGTGACACAGTGAGTAGTGACATAGTGAGAAGTGACAGTGAGTAGTGATACAGTAATGACACAGTAGTGACACAGTGAGTAGTGACACAGTGAGTAGTGACACACAGTGAGTAGGGATACACATAGGGAGTAGTGATACAGTGAATACTGACACATTGAGTGTAAAGAGTGACAGTGAGTAGTGACACACATAGTGAGTAGTGACACAGTGAGTAGTGACACAGGGAGTAGTGACACACAAAGTAGTTACATAGTGAGTAGTGATACAGAATGAGTACTGACACACATAGTGAGTAGTGACAAAGTGGGTATTGACTGAATAGTAAAACAGAGTGAGTAGTGACAGAGTAGTGAAACACAAAGTGAGTAATGACACAGTGAGTAGTGACACACAGTGAGAAGTGACAGTGAGTAGTGATACAGTAGTGACACAGTGAGTACTGACACACAGTGAGTGTATTGACAGTGGCAGTGAAAATACTGACAGTACTGTACTGACACAGTGACAGAATTAATGCGAGAGTACGGACACAGAGTGAGTGGTGACACACAGAATGAGTGGTGACACACAGAGTGAGTGGTGACAGAGTGAGTAGTGACACACAGAGTGAGTAGTGACACACAGAGTGAGTGGTGACACACAGTGAGTGGTGACAGAGTGAGTAGTGACACACAGAGTGAGTAGTGACACACAGTGAGTAGTGACACACAGTGAGTAGTGACACAGTGAGTAGTGACACACAGAGTGGTGACACACAGTGAGTGGTGACAGAGTGAGTAGTGACACACAGAGTGAGTAGTGACACACAGTGAGTGGTGACACACAGAGTGAGTGGTGACACACAGAGTGAGTGGTGACAGTGTGAGTAGTGACACAGAGTGAGTAGTGACACAGAGTGAGTAGTGACACACAGAGTGAGTGGTGACACCCACAGAGTGAGTGGTGACACACAGAGTGAGTAGTGACACAGATTGAGTAGTGACACACACAGAGTGAGTGGTGACACACACAGAGTGAGTGGTGACACACGCAGAGTGAGTAGTAACACACAGAGTGAGTGGTGACGCACAGTGAGTGGTGACACACAGAGTGAGTGGTGACACACACAGAGTGAGTAGTGACACAGTGAGTGGTGACAGAGTGAGTAGTGACACAGAGTGAGTAGTGACACACAGAGTGGTGACACACACAGTGAGTGGTGACACACACAGAGTGAGTAGTGACACAGAGTGAGTGGTGACACACAGAGTGAGTAGTGACACAGAGAGTGAGTAGTGACACACAGAGTGAGTGGTGACACACAGAATGAGTGGTGACACAGAGTGAGTAGTGACACACAGAGTGAGTAGTGACACACAGAGTGAGTAGTGACACAGAGAGTGAGTAGTGACACACAGTGAGTAGTGACACACAGAGTGAGTGGTGACACACAGAATGAGTGGTGACACAGAGTGAGTAGTGACACACACAGAGTGAGTAGTGACACAGAGTGAGTGGTGACACACAGAGTGAGTAGTGACACAGTGAGTGGTGACACACACAGAGTGAGTGGTGACACACAGAGTGAGTAGTGACACAGAGTGAGTGGTGACACACACAGAGTGAGTGGTGACACACACNGAGTGAGTAGTGACACACAGAGTGAGTAGTGACACACACAGAGTGAGTAGTGACACACAGAGTGAGTGGTGACACACACAGAGTGAGTAGTGACACATACAGAGTGAGTGGTGACACACAGAGTGAGTGGTGACACACACAGAGTGAGTAGTGACACATACAGAGTGAGTAGTGACACATACAGAGTGAGTAGTGACACACACAGTGAGGTGAGTGGTGACACACACAGAGTGAGTAGTGACACATACAGAGTGAGTAGTGACACACAGTGAGTGGTGACACAGAGTGAGTGGTGACACACACAGTGAGTAGTGACACACACAGTGAGTGGTGACACACACAGTGAGTAGTGACACACACAGTGAGTGGTGACACACTGACACACAGTGAGTGGTGACACACACAGTGAGTGGTGACACACACAGTGTTGTGTTCACGACCGCCACGTACCCGTGTGCTCGCTGTGCCATGTTCCTCAAGGGCCGTGAGTGAGCGCCTTCTCTGGGACGCTGCTGCTGCTGCTGCTGTTGGAGCTGTTGTTGTTGTAGCTGCTGTTGTAGCTGCTGTTGTTGTTGTAGCTGCTGATGTAGCTGCTGTTGTTGTTGTTGTAGCTGCTGCTGCTGCTGCTGTTGTTGTTGTAGCTGCTGTTGTAGCTGCTGTTGTTGTTGTTGTAGCTGCTGTTGTTGTTGTAGCTGCTGCTGTTGTAGCTGCTGTTGTTTTGTAGCTGCTGTTGTTGTTGTAGCTGTTGCTGTTGTAGCTGCTGCTGTTGTAGCTGCTGTTGTTGTTGTAGCTGCTGTTGTTGTAGCTGCTGCTGTTGTTGTTGCTGTTGTTGTTGTAGCTGCTGTTGTTGTAGCTGTTGTTGTAACTGCTGTTGTTGTAGCTGCTGCTGTTGTTGTTGTAACTGCTGCTGCTGTTGTTGTAGCTGCTGCTGCTGTTGTTGTTGTAGCTGCTGCTGCTGTTGTTGTTGTAGCTGCTGCTGTTGTTGTTGTTGTAGCTGCTGCTGTTATTGTTGTTGTAGCTGCTGCTGTTGTTGTTGTAGCTGCTGCTGTTGTTGTTGTAGCTGCTGCTGTTGTCGTTGTTGTTGTAGCTGCTGCTGCTGTTGTTGTTGTAGCTGCTGCTGCTGTTGTTGTAGCTGCTGCTGTTGTTGTTGTAGCTGCTGCTGCTGCTGCTGTTGTTGTAGCTGTTGTTGTTGTTGTAGCTGTTGTTGTTGTTGTAGCTGCTGCTGTTGTTGTTGTAGCTGCTGCTGCTGTTGTAGCTGCTGCTGCTGTTGTAGCTGCTGCTGCTGTTGTTGTAGCTGCTGCTGTTGTTGTTGTAGCTGCTGCTGTTGTTGTAGCTGCTGCTGTTGTTGTAGCTGCTGTTGTTGTTGTAGCTGCTGCTGCTGTTGTTGTAGCTCCTGTTGTGCTCACGCATCGCCACGGATCTCCCGTGTAGAGCAGCATGGCAGCTGCTACACGTGACATCATCCGCCGTGTCACAAATCAACATCGACTTACACAGCGAGAGAGCTCACACACAGCGTGACTACTGACACACAGTGAGAGTACTCACTCACTGTGCACCAGTACTTACACAGTGAGTACTTGCACACAGTGTGAGTACTGATAGTGCTTACTGACAGTGAGTAATGTAACAGTGTGAGGGTAATGACGGTGTGAGTACTGACACACAGGGACAGTGGGACTAATGACACACAGCGAGTACTGGCACTGCAAGTTACGACACAGTGAGGGTGCTTACACACTGTGACTAATGACACACACGGTGAGTACTGACACAGTGATAGCAATTCTAGATTTGAAGCTTTCGTGACTGCAAGGATTCATACTCTTAGTTTTTCGGTAAAGTCACGTAAGTAAAAAAATTACATTAAAATTAATAAAAATAAAATAATAAAATGACGACGTTTCGGAGGCAACACAAGTCTCCGTCATCAGGTGGGACCGTCACAGCCAGATTTGCTGTATCACTTGATACAGCAACGTCGTGATTTTATTATTTTATTTTATTAATTTAAATTAAAAGTTTTACCTACGTGACTTTACCGAAAAANCTAAGAGTAGTGATAGCAATGGCACACAGTAAGATTACAGACACAGTAAGAGTAGTGACACAAGTGACACTGATGAATGGCACAGTGAGAGTGCTGAAACAGCGAGGTCTGACACTCAACTTGACACACGGTGAGTAATGACACCGTTGTAAGAGTGCTGACAGTGCTCACTGACACACAGCGAGTGTGACACACAGCGAGTAGTGACACACAGCGAGTAGTGACACACAGCGAGTAGTGACACACAGCGAGTGTGACACACAGCGAGTAGTGACACACAGCGAGTAGTGACACACAGCGAGTAGTGACACACAGCGAGTAGTGGCACACAGCGAGTGGTGACACACAGCGAGTAGTGACACAGCGAGTAGTGACACACAGCGAGTAGTGACACACAGCGAGTGGTGACACACAGCGAGTGGTGACACACAGCGAGTAGTGACACACAGCGAGTAGTGACACACAGCGAGTAGTGGCACACAGCGAGTTGACACACAGCGAGTAGTGACACACAGCGAGTAGTGACACACAGCGAGTAGTGGCACACAGCGAGTGTGACACACAGCGAGTAGTGACACAGCGAGTAGTGACACACAGCGAGTAGTGACACACAGCGAGTGGTGACACACAGCGAGTGGTGACACACAGCGAGTAGTGACACACAGCGAGTAGTGACACACAGCGAGTAGTGGCACACAGCGAGTGGTGACACACAGCGAGTAGTGACACAGCGAGTAGTGACACACAGCGAGTAGTGACACACAGCGAGTAGTGACACACAGCGAGTGCAGCAGTCGTAGTCACCGGTAGCGGCGTGGCGCACGCAGCGCGCTGCCTGGAGCAGTGACACCACGTGGTGGTGGTGGTGGCCTCGTCACCACTGCGCAGCGCAGGGGCTGCCGCGCTGCACTTGGAACGACCACTGGGGAATGATCCTCACAACAACAACAACAACCACTCACAACAACCACTCACAACAACAACAACCACTCACAACAACAACCACTCACAACAAAACAATCTCTCAACAAACACTCAACGACTCGTCTCACTCTCTCGATCCACTCTGCCGATCCACTCTCTCCCTCCTACTAGACTCACCTTCACCACTCAGCAGCTCACCCCTCCCATCTCATTCAGCCCCCTCCTCCAACGCTTCTTCTCCCTCTTACTCAGCCACTCACCACCCCTCACTCGTGTAGCCTCAACAGGCCAACGGCAACATCCACTCACAACAATAACCACTTCCAACAACAGCAATTCACAACAAGTCATCACAACAACAACAAGTACTCACAACAACCACTCACTACAACCACTCACTACAACAACCACTCACAACAACAACAACACTCACAACAACAACCACTCACTACAACAACCACTCACTACTACAATAACCACTCACTACAACAACCACTCACTACTACAACAACCACTCACTACAACAACCACTCACTACAACAACCACTCACTACTACAATAACCACTCACTACAACAACCACCTCTTACTCAGCCACTCACCACCCCTCACCCGCTACCTCACTCACCACCTCCACTTCCTCTTCATTCACGGACACGTGAACACAGACAAAGGTCCCCGTGTAGCCTCAGCAGGCCTTTGGGGCAAGTGCTGTTGGCGAGCACCGATGAAGGCGGCACTGTGCACAATGGGGTGGGTGGCCAGCACCACGCCCGATCGCCTTTGTCTCCCTAGATGCGATGTTTACACTTCGCATCAGCTACTCATTTCAAGCTGAGTCGACATAGGGGAAGCCCAGGACCGGTTTAGATGATCGCCACTGGTGGTGGCCGTGAGCAATCGAATTTGGGTCGTCGGGTTCACAGCGCAGCTGCAGCCACCGTTACAACCACTACACTTACCTTACACTATACCTACTACAANACTACCTACAACTACCACAACCACTACCANCACTTACCTAACTACTACCACTACCACCACCATTACCTAACTACAACCANTTACCTAACTACACACCCTACCACTACAAACACCACAACCACTACACACCTAACTACAACTACCACTACAACCACTANAACCACCACACCGCCAGCAGCAGCAGCGCAGTCGCTCCTCACACGCGGAGGGGAGGGGAGACGGAGTGGCCACTAAGCCACTGGGGACATTCACTGTCTCCACTCAGCCACTGGGGACATTCACTGTCTCCACTCAGCCACTGGGGACATTCATTGTCTCCACTCAGCCACTGTGGACATTCACTGTCTCCACTCAGCCAGTGGGGACATTCACTGTCTCCACTCAGCCAGTGGGACATTCACTGTCTCCACTCAGCCAGTGGGGACATTCACTGTCTCCACTCAGCCACTGGGACATTCACTGTCTCCACTCAGCCACTGGGACATTCACTGTCTCCACTCAGCCACTGGGACATTCACTGTCTCCACTCAGCCAGTGGGGACATTCACTGTCTCCACTCAGCCAGTGGGGACATTCACTGTCTCCACTCAGCCACTGGGGACATTCACTGCTCCACTCAGCCACTGGGGACATTCACTGTCTCCACTCAGCCAGTGGGGACATTCACTGTCTCCACTCAGCCACTGGGGACATTCACTGTCTCCACTCAGCCAGTGGGACATTCACTGTCTCCACTCAGCCACTGGGGACATTCACTGTCTCCACTCAGCCAGTGGGACATTCACTGTCTCCACTCAGCCAGTGGGGACATTCACTGTCTCCACTCAGCCAGTGGGCATTCACTGTCTCCACTCAGCCAGTGGGGACATTCACTGTCTCCACTCAGCCACTGGGGACATTCACTGTCTCCACTCAGCCAGTGGGGACATTCACTGTCTCCACTCGGCCACTGGGGACATTCACTGTCTCCACTCAGCCACTGGGGACATTCACTGTCTCCACTCAGCCAGTGGGGACATTCACTGTCTCCACTCAGCCACTGGGGACATTCACTGTCTCCACTCAGCCAGTGGGGACATTCACTGTCTCACTCAGCCAGTGGGGACATTCACTGTCTCCACTCAGCCAGTGGGGACATTCACTGTCTCCACTCAGCCAGTGGGACATTCACTGTCTCTACTCAGCCAGTGGGGACATTCACTGTCTCCACTCAGCCAGTGGGGACATTCACTGTCTCCACTCAGCCACTGGGACATTCACTGTCTCCACTCAGCCAGTGGGGACATTCACTGTCTCCACTCAGCCACTGGGACATTCACTGTCTCCACTCAGCCAGTGGGGACATTCACTGTCTCCACTCAGCCAGTGGGACATTCACTGTCTCCACTCAGCCAGTGGGGACATTCACTGTCTCCACTCAGCCAGTGGGGACATTCACTGTCTCCATCAGCCACTGGGACATTCACTGTCTCCACTCAGCCACTGGGGACATTCACTGTCTCCACTCAGCCAGTGGGGACATTCACTGTCTCCACTCAGCCAGTGGGGACATTCACTGTCTCCACTCAGCCAGTGGGACATTCACTGTCTCCACTCAGCCAGTGGGGACATTCACTGTCTCCACTCAGCCACTGGGGACATTCACTGTCTCCACTCAGCCACTGGGGACATTCACTGTCTCACTCAGCCAGTGGGGACATTCACTGTCTCCACTCAGCCAGTGGGGACATTCACTGTCTCCACTCAGCCACTGGGGACATTCACTGTCTCCACTCAGCCAGTGGGGACATTCACTGTCTCCACTCAGCCAGTGGGGACATTCACTGTCTCCACTCAGCCAGTGGGGACATTCACTGTCTCCACTCAGCCAGTGGGGACATTCACTGTCTCCACTCATCCAGTGGGGACATTCACTGTCTCCACTCAGCCAGTGGGACATTCACTGTCTCCACTCAGCCAGTGGGGACATTCACTGTCTCCACTCAGCCACTGGGGACATTCACTGTCTCCACTCAGCCACTGGGACATTCACTGTCTCCACTCAGCCACTGGGACATTCACGTCTCTACAGCCACTGGGGACATTCACTGTCTCCACTCAGCCAGTGGGACATTCACTGTCTCCACTCAGCCACTGGGACATTCACCGTCTCTAGGCAGCCACTGGGGACATTCACTGTCTCCACTCAGCCAGTGGGGACATTCACTGTCTCCACTCGCACTGGGGACATTCACTGTCTCCACTCAGCCACTGGGGACATTCACTGTCTCCACTCAGCCACTGGGACATTCACTGTCTCCACTCAGCCACTGGGGACATTCACCGTCTCTAGGCAGCCACTGGGGACATTCACTGTCTCCACTCAGCCACTGGGGACATTCACTGTCTCTAGGCAGCCACTGGGGACATTCACTGTCTCCACTCAGCCACTGGGGACATTCACTGTCTCCACTCAGCCACTGGGGACATTCACTGTCTCCACTCAGCCACTGGGGACATTCACTGTCTCTAGGCAGCCACTGGGGACATTCACTGTCTCCACTCAGCCACTGGGGACATTCACTGTCTCTAGCAGCCACTGGGGACATTCACTGTCTCCACTCAGCCACTGGGGACATTCACTGTCTCTAGGCAGCCACTGGGGACATTCACTGTCTCCACTCAGCCACTGGGGACATTCACTGTCTCCACTCAGCCACTGGGGACATTCACTGTCTCCACTCAGCCACTGGGGACATTCACTGTCTCCACTCAGCCAGTGGGGACATTCACTGTCTCCACTCAGCCACTGGGGACATTCACTGTCTCCACTCGGTCACTGGGGACATTCACTGTCTCCACTCAGCCACTGGGGACATTCACTGTCTCCACTCAGCCACTGGGGACATTCACCGTCTCCACTCAGCCAGTGGGGACATTCACTGTCTCCACTCAGCCAGTGGGGACATTCACTGTCTCCACTCAGCCACTGGGGACATTCACTGTCTCCACTCAGCCACTGGGGACATTCACTGTCTCCACTCAGCCAGTGGGGACATTCACTGTCTCCACTCAGCCAGTGGGGACATTCACTGTCTCCACTCAGCCACTGGGGACATTCACTGTCTCCACTCAGCCACTGGGGACATTCACTGTCTCTACTCAGCCACTGGGGACATTCACTGTCTCCACTCAGCCACTGGGGACATCGTCTCTGTGGAGTATTGGTGGCAGAATGTTTATCAGAACAAGGAGCCAGGGGACTGTCAGTTTCAGTGTTCCGAGTGAGTAGTGACACATTGAGTCTGACACAGTGAGAATTGACACACAGTGAGTACTGACAGAGTATGGACACAGTAAGTAGTGACATGCAGTGAGCATTGACACATAGTGAGTACTGACAAAGAGTGATGATGCATAATAGGAGTTCAGATAAACTGAGGACTGACACATAACACTGGTCAACACACTTTTTCTGGCATAAGGTATTCCAACGGTTTTAAGGTAATTTTGGGTGCCGGTTCCAAATCTGGCATCAGTTTTTGTCTATCACATCGGTTTTTGAGATATCAAATATTGCATTTTCAATAAAAACAGCAAATGTATGCTCATATACGAATAGCTAAACAGACATCCATACAAGAATAAAATAAGATACAATATACAATAATAATGAAACAACATTTAATGAGCCGTAGCACAAAGTTGTGAGTGACTGCATATCAATGTGAGTGAATGCATATTACCATGTAAGAATTTAACTGTGAAGATAAGAAAAATATGTACAAAAAGGTCATTCACAATAGTGATGTTACATCTGCATAAACGACCTCTTCTTTGACGATCTCCGATGTACAGCTTGTGTCTCTCATCAAGGACCAGCAGTAATCTGCCATCATGTTTGAGTCCCATCGGCCTTGGTAACGTTCTTCCATAACTTTAATGTCTTGATGAAAGCGTTCACCTTGCTCTTCGCTCACGTGACCCATGTTCTCTGGAAACTGGGCCAAGTGACTATGTAACCTTGATGCTCATTCTACATCCAAGTGCTTGGAAACTCAAGAGCAGCTCCTCCACAATCTCTCGATAGTTGTCCGCTTTCCTGTTCCCAAGGAAATTCCGCACCACATCAGAGAATGCATTCCAAGCTCTAGCCTCTGCCGCAGTCGTTGTAACAAGTGTGGATCCCTGATGAGTGTTCTTATTTGAGGGCCATCAAATATTCCTGCCTTTTTCTTCTCGGCACTGAGACTTGAAAAGGTTGAACATATATAGCTGAAGCAGTCTCCAGTGAGATCAAGAGCTTTGACGAATTGCTTCATTAACCCAAGTTTTACGTGCAGTGGGGAAATACTATTGTATTCCTATCAACCAGAGGCTCATTCTTGATGTTCTTGTCACCAGGCGTCAAACTGCTTCTTGGTGGCCAGTTCTTTTTAACCCAGTGTTCTAATGTAGCCCTACTGTCCCAGTAGCACAGGAAACAAGGGTATTTGGTGTGACCTCCTTGCTGACCCAGCAGAAAATGTACCATTTTCAAATCAACACAAATTAGCCATCCATGAAAATGGTATTCCAATCTATCCAGAACAATCTTCATGTTGGCATACTCTTCATTCATTTTTACAGAGTGTCCTATTGGGTAAAGTCACGTAGAAGGGAAGTAATAAAATAATAAAATAAAACATAATAAAATTATTCTCACGACGTTTCGGCTACAACGCAAGTAGCCGTCTTCAGGTGAAGAATGAGACACTGCTTGCGTTGTAGCCGAAACGTCGTGAGAATTATTTTATTGTTTTATTTTTATTATTTTATTACTTCCCTTCTACATGACTTTACCGAAAAAACCAAGAAGATGAATCCCTGCAGTCACGAAAGCTTTAAATCGAAATTTGTCCTATTGGGATTGAACCATATATATTTCTGTTGTGAAGTAACACACATTTCAAACTCCTTTTACTACTATCAATAAAAAATCTCCATTCACTTGAATCATATGCGGGCAGTCCCATATTGAGAAGAAACCCTTCAACATCATTACAATAAACAAGTTGACCATCTGAATGGAAGTACTTTCGCAGTGCTGCTTCTCTGTTATGATAAAAGGAGACACTAGTGCCAGGTCTGAGTAGTCCTTTCTCTTGCAGCCTGGAAGCCAACAATTCAGCAGACTGCTTTGGCAAATACAAATCTCTTACAAGATCATTCAATTCAGGCTGACTAAACAGAGAAATGTTATGACAATCTGCATCAGATGGCGTATATTCGATCTAAGCATCATCATCATCATCTGTAGAAGCAGGTAAACTGAGGGATTCAACATCAATCTCTGGTAGCTCAGTAAATACAGGCACAGGTATTTCCTCACAGTGCTCAACTGGTCGTCTGGCAGATGGGATATCTGGGTATTGTAAGTGTTGTTTGTTTTTCTTATTGAAACCTTTTACATTGACAAGCAGAAGTAGCAGTTATCCAAATGGTTTGTAGGTTCTCTCCAAACCATTGGCACACCAAACTTCAGCTTAGCATTCTTTCCTTTAGACCATGATCGCAATGTTTCAACACATGTTTTACACACTTTGTGAGGAGCCCAAATTTTGTCTTGGTCTCCAAGTCGTACTATAAAGTAGGCAAGATTAACCTTATTACAAAGGTATTGATGTTGCGCCTTTGATCCTGCAAAGTGAAGCTGCCACAGATGTAGCAGAAGATATCTGGATCATTACTGCATTTCCTTCTTTCGGATGTTGTAGCCATTGTTAGATCACGCCCTGCAGAAGAAAAATATTAAATAAATGTGGATATCTACATACAATGATATTATAAACACACTATCCTAAACATACAGCACCATATTTTAACATTAAAGCAGTCACTGACTCGCAACAACTTGCAATGATAAGTGACAGAGTTAATTTCTGGTAAAATCAATAAAAATGAGATGTGATAGAGCAAATCTGAGACCAGATTTGGAATCAGCACCCTGAAATTAGTCTAAAGCAGCTGCAAACAAGTCCAGGCCAGAAAAAAAAATTGTTGTTGTTGACCAGTGTTATGAGAGTACAGATAGTCCCCGAGTTACGATGGTCCGACTTACGATATTTCGATCTTACGATCGCGATACGACTAAATTGAAAAATATTTTAAATTTTGCGTGGCAGGCAAACGCAGCAGTGTACGATGAATCTTGGTGAGTACAGTACAATATGATATGTTACGATACGTTCAATGCATGTGTATGATACGTAGCTTTAGCGATTTCATTTTAGGGTTACCACGATACGATACGTTCAATGCATGTTAAAAGTTTTTATAGCAGATGGGATTGTTTCCTGAAAAAACTTTCTATTAAATTGCAGTTCATATAGGTGGGCTAAGAAGTTACCTTGATTTTTTACTTTACATTTTACTGTGCAATACAGTATTGTAATTAATAAATACATACAGTATATAGTTTATACAGTACGGTACTGTAAAATTTTCTGTTTTGCTAAATTATCACCATTCTTTAAGACTCCTGGGTAGGCTAGGCCATCTTCAACTTACGATATTTTAAGTAGAGGACTACCTGTACTGACACAATCTGAGTACTGACACGCAGTGAGAGCGCTGACACAGTGAGGGTAATGACACACAGTGAGGGTAATGACACAGTGAGAGCACTGATACAGTGTGAGTACTGACACAGTGAGGCTACTGACAGTGAGAGTACTGACACACAGTGAGAGTACTGACACAATGAGAGTGCTGACACACAGTGAGAGTACTGACACACATGAGAGTACTGACACACAGTGAGTACTCATACGCAGTGAGAGTACTGACACACAGTGAGGGTAATGACACAGTGAGGGTGATGACACAGTGAGGGTGATGACACACAGTGAGGGTAATGACACACAGTGAGGGTAATGACACACNGTGAGTAATGACACAGTGAGTAATGACACANAGCGGGGTAATGACACACAGTGAGTGATGACACAGTGAGGGTAATGACACAGTGAGGGTAATGACACACAGTGAGGGTAATGACACACAGTGAGGGTAATGACACAGCGAGGGTAATGACACAGTGAGTGATGACACACAGTGAGTAATGACACAGTGAGGGTGATGACACAGTGAGTAATGACACAGTGAGGGTGATGACACACAGTGAGTAATGACACACAGTGAGAGCGCTGATACAGTGTGAGTACTGACAGTGAGGCTACTGACAGTCAGTGAGGGTACTGACAGTGAGAGCGCTGACACACAGTGAGAGTACTGACACTCAATGAGAGTACTGACACAAAGTGAGTACTCATACGCAGTGAGTACTGACACACAGTGACTAGTGTGACAGTGAGGGTGCTGACACAACGGTAGTAATGAGACAGTGCAAGTACTGACACAGTGAGAGTATTGACAGTGACACATTGAGATTGCTGACACAGTACTGTACTGACACACTCATGGGACTGACAGTGACAGTATTGACATGAGTGTATGGACACACAGTAAGTACTGACACAGTAAGCACTGACATAGTTAGTAGTGACACGGTTAGTATGTACACAGAGTGAGTAGTGACAGAATACTGACACAGTGGGTAGTGACACACNGAGTACTGACACAGAGTGGGTAGTTACACACGGAGTGATTAGTGACAGTGAGCAGTGACACGCAGTGAGTAGTAACACAGTGAGTAGTGACACAAAGAGTACTGACACAGCATTGACACACAGTGAATAGTGACACACATAGGGAGTAGTGGCACAGTAAGTAGTGACACTCGGAGTGAGTAATGACACAGTGAGTGTACTAATTTTAGTGACACAGTGAGTGTACACAGTGTAGGGACACAGTAGTGACACAGTAAGTAGTGACACAGTGAGTAGTGACACAGTGAGTAGTGACACAGTAGTGACACAGTGAGTAGTGACACTGAATAGGTACACAGAGTAGTGACACAGTGTACTGACACATTGAGTGTAAAGAGTGACCGTGAGTGGTGACACACAGTAAGTAGTGACACAGACTGAGTACTGACACAGTAGTGGCACAGTGAATAGTGACACAGAGTGAAAAGTGACACACAGAGTGAGTAGTGACACAGTGAGTAGTGACACAGTGAGAAGTGACAGACAAAGTAATTACAAAGTGAGTAGTGATACAGAATGAGTACTGACACACAGATAGTGGNAGTAGTGACAAAGTGGGTAGTGACTGAACAGTAAAAGAGTGAGTAGTGACACAGAGTAGTGAAACACAAAGTGAGTAGTGACACAGTGAGTACTGACACACAGTGAGTGTATTGACAGTGGCACAGTGAGATTGCTGACAGTACTGTACTGACACAGTGACATAATTAATGCGAGAGTACGGACATACNGAGTGAGTAGTGACACACAGTGAGTAGTGACACAGCGTGAGTAGTGACACACACAGTGAGTGCTGACACACAGTGAGAGTGCTGAGGCACAGAGAGAGTAGTGACACACAGTGAGTAGTGACACACAGTGAGAGTGCACACACAGTGAGAGTACACACACAGAGTGAGAGTACACACACAGAGTGAGAGTACACAAACAGAGTGAGTAGTGACACACAGTGAGAGTACACACAGAGTGAGTGGTGACACACACAGTGAGTAGTGACACACAGTGAGAGTAGTGACACACAGTGAGAGTGCACACACAGAGTGAGTAGTGACACACAGGGTGAGTAGTGACACAGTGAGAGTGCACAAACAGTGAGAGTACACAGAGTGAGTAGTGACACACAGAGAGTGGTGACACACAGAGAGTGGTGACACAGAGTGAGTGGTGACACAGAGTGAGTGGTGACACAGTGAGTGTACACACACAGTGAGTGTGCACACACAGAGTGAGTGGTGACACAGTGAGAGTACACAAACAGAGTGAGTAGTGACACACAGTGAATAGTGACACACACAGAGTNAGTAGTGACACAAACAGAGTGAGTAGTGACAAAGTGAGTAGTGACTGAGTGTACACACACAGTGAGTAGTGACACACCGAGTGTGCTGAGAGTGACACAGTGAGTAGTGACACACACTGTAGTGACACACTGATAGGACACACACAGAGTGAGTAGTGACACAAGAGTATGAACAGAGTGAGTAGTGACACACAGAGTGAGTGGTGACACAGTGAGTGNTACACAGTAGTGACACAGAGTGAGTGGTGACACACACACNGTGAGTGGTGACACACACNGTGAGTGGTGACACACAGTGAGTGCACACACAGAGTGAGTGTACAGAGAGTGGCACAGTGAGTGGTGACACACAGAGTAGTGACACAGTGAGTGTGACACACACACNGTGAGTGTGACACACACAGTGAGTAGTGACACACACAGAGTGAGTGTGACACACACAGTGTTGTGTTTACGACCGCCAGGTACCCCGTGTGCTCGCTGTGCCATGTTCTCGAGGGCCGTGAGCGCCTTCTCAGGCACACTGCTGCTGTTGTTGTAGCTGTTTTTGTAGCTGTGCTGTTGTTGTAGCTGTTGTTGTTGTTGTAGCTGCTGCTGTTGTTGTAGCTGCTGTTGTTGTAGCTGTTGTTGTTGTTGTAGCTGCTGCTGTTGTAGCTGCTGCTGTTGTTGTTNGCTGCTGCTGTTGTAGCTGATGTTGTAGATGTTGTTGTAGCTGCTGTTGTTGTTGTAGCCGCTGCTGTTGTTGTAGCTGCTGCTGTTGTTTTAGCTGCTGCTGTTGTTGTAGTTGCTGCTGTTGTTGTAGCTGCTGCTGTTGTAGCTCTGCTGTTGCTGCTGATGTTGTAGATGTTGTTGTAGCTGCTGTTGTTGTTGTTGTAGCTGCTGTTGTTGTAGCTGCTGCTGTTGTTGTTGTAGCTGCTGTTGTTGTTGTTGTAGCTGCTGCTGTTGTTGTTGTAGCTGCTGCTGTTGTTGTTGTAGCTGTTGTTGTAGCTGCTGCTGTTGTAGCTGCTGCTGTTGTTGTTGTTGCTGTTGTTGTAGCTGCTGCTGTTGTTGTAGCTGCTGTTGTTGCTGCTGTTGTTGTAGCTGCTGTTGCTGCTGTTATTGTTGTAGCTGCTGTTGTTGTAGCTGCTGCTGTTGTAGCTGCTGTTGTTGCTGCTGCTGTTGTTGTAGCTGCTGTTGTTGCTGCTGCTGTAGCTGCGGCTGTTGTTGTAGCTGCTGCTGTTGTTGTAGATGCTGCTGTTGTAGCTGCTGCTGTTGTTGTAGCTGCTGCTGTTGTAGCTGCTGCTGTTGTTGTAGCTGCTGCTGTTGTTGTAGCTGCTGCTGTTGTTGTAGCTGCTGCTGTTGTTGTAGCTGCTGCTGTTGTTGTTGTAGCTGCTGCTGTTGTTGTAGCTGCTGCTGTTGTTGTAGCTGCTGCTGTTGCTGTAGCTGCTGCTGTTGTTGTTGTAGCTGCTGTTGTTGTAGCTGCTGCTGTTGTTGTAGCTGCTGTTGTTATTGTAGCTGCTGTTGTTGTTGTAGCTGCTGTTGTTATTGTAGCTGCTGCTGTTGTTGTAGCTGCTGTTGTTGTAGCTGCTGCTGCTGCTGTTGTGTTTGCTGTTGTTGTTGTAGCTGATGCTGCTTTTGTTGTAGCTGTTGTTGTAGCTGCTGCTGTAGCTGCTGCTGTTGTTGTAGCTGCTGCTGTAGCTGCTGCTGCTGTTGTTGTAGCTGTTGTTGTTGTAGCTGCTGCTGTTGTAGCTGTAGCTGCTGCTGTTGTTGTAGTTGCTGTTGTTGTAGCTGCTGCTGCTGTTGTTGTTTTTGTTGTAGCTGCTGTTGTGCTCACGCAGCGCCACGGATCTCCCGTGTAGAGCAGCCTGGCAGCTGCTACACGGGACATCATCCGCCGTGTCACAATCAACATCGACTTACACAGCGAGAGAGCTCACACAGCGTGACTACTGACACACAGTGAGAGTACTCACTCACTGTGCACCAGTACTTACACAGTGAGTACTGACACAGTGTGAGTACTGATAGTGCTTACTGACAGTGAGTAATGGAACAGTGTGAGGGTAATGACAGTGTGAGCACTGACACACAGGGACAGTGGGACTAATGACACACAGCGAGTACTGGCACTGCAAGTTACGACAAAGTGAGGGTGCTCACACACTGTGACTAATGACACACACGGTGAGTACTGACACAGTGATAGCAATTCTAGATTTGAAGCTTTCGTGACTGCAAGGATTCATACTCTTAGTTTTTCGGTAAAGTCACGTAGGTAAAAAAAATTAAATTAAAATTAATAAAAATAAAATAATAAAAATGACGACGTTTCGGAGGCAACACAAGTCCCGTCACAGGTGGGACCGTCACAGCCAGATTTGCTGTATCACTTGATACAGCAAGTCGTGATTTTATTATTTATTTTTATTTATTAATTTTATTTTTTTACCTACGTGAACCTCACGTGAGCAGCACCACGTGGTGGTGGTGGCCTCGTCACCACTGCGCAGCGNAGGGGCTGCCGCGGTGCACTGGAACGACCACTGGGGGATGATCCTCACAACAACAACCACTCACAACAACAAATACTCACAACAACAAACAACTCACGATAACCATTTACAACAGCAACCACTCAACAACAACCAATAACGACAGCAATTCACAACAACCACCCACTTTAACACCAACCACTCACAACAACCACCCACAACAACACCAACCACTCACAACAACCACCCACAACAACACCAACCACTCACAACCACTCACAAACACCCACACAACAACAACCACTCACAACAACAACAACCATTCACTGCAACAACTACTCAAAACAACAAATACTCAGAACAGCCACCACCAACAACCACTCACAACAATAACCACTGTGTGTGCACACGGTGTGTGTATCTGGTGTAGTGGAGGGACCTCTGAGTCTGATTCTCTCTCCTCTGGTCACAGGTCAGACCTTCGTGGACTGTGGAGGCCTCAAGTTCCTGCTGAGCCTGCTCAAGCACCACGCCTGCCAGGGCCTCGTGCTGCGCTTTGTGAGTCATGCGGAGAGGGGGGGGGACAGGCGAGTTAGAGAAAGAGTGAGTTAGCGAGAGAGGGTCTAGACATGACTGCACGTTATTGACGTCCAACAACGAACCTTAGATCTGCAATGAGGGAGACAGACTTAGAAGACAAATGCCCACGTCGAGTGGAGCATCCTCAGGGTGTCTTGTCGAGGTGCTTGTAGAATCGCCAGTGTGAGTCCTGCCGGATCAGCAGCTGTTTGTGCACTCTGTGTACATTCTTGTGTTTCTGCTTCTGCTGTGTGTGCCGTGTTGTTGTTCGTGTCTCGCGTAGCAAGTCCGTCCTGCGCCGTGCGATGTCGCCGTGTCGCGTGTGCACTGAGCGTCTCACCCGCCTCTACTACAAGTTGTCACTTGGGGATCGCGACTTCACTGCGGCAGCGACTCGCGTGCGGTCCTCTGCCTCCTCCTCCTCTATCCGCTCCTCCTCCTCTGGCGCGATGAGCTTCAGCCGCGTGCCAATCTGGCGGAGCCGTAGACACGAGGCCACGTGGCAGTGCAGAGTGGCGCGCCATCTCACACAGTGGAGACCTCGCACTGGGGGCACCATCATGCTGGGGCCTGCTGCTGCGCTGGAGTCTCGAGAGAGAGAGGCAGAGAGAGAGTTAGAGAGCGAGGTAGAGTTAGAGAGAGAGTTAGAGAGTGGTGAGTTGGTGACTATATCACTGTATCTGNACTGTGAGTGTGAGAGTTGTGGGGAGCTTGGTGCAGTGTCCTACGCACTGCGCTACGAACCCGGCCGCCCGGGTTCAATTCCCACTCACGGCCAACACCATCAGTGACGATTATAGAAGCCGGTCCTGGGCCTCCCTAGGTTGACTCAGCCTCAAGAGCAGCTGGTGCAGAGTGTGAACATCGCCACTAGGGGACAAAGGCGACCGGTGTGGTGCTGGTCACTCGCCTCCTCGTGCGCCGTGCCGGGACTCATAGCCGCTAGCTAACAGCGCTTGCCCCGAAGCCTGATAAGGCTATCCGGGAGGCCTTTGTCTTTGTCAGAGATGGGGGAGAGGGAGCGAGGCAGAGTGACGGTGAGTGAGTGACAGTGAGTGAGTGACAGTGAGTGACAGTGAGTGACAGTGAGTGACAGTGAGTGAGTGACAGTGAGTGGCNGTGAGTGAGTGACAGTGAGTGAGTGAGTGAGTGACAGTGAGTGAGTGACAGTGAGTGAGTGAGTGANTGACAGTGAGTGAGTGACNGTGAGTGACAGTGAGTGAGTGACAGTGAGTGACATCAAGGTGGTGACATGAGTGAGTGACAGTGAGTGGCAGTGAGTGAGTGACAGTGAGTGAGTGAGTGAGTGTGAGTGAGTGACAGTGAGTGAGTGAGTGACAGTGAGTGAGTGACGTGAG
Source organism: Lethenteron camtschaticum (assembly GCA_018977245.1). Lineage (NCBI taxonomy): Eukaryota > Metazoa > Chordata > Hyperoartia > Petromyzontiformes > Petromyzontidae > Lethenteron > Lethenteron camtschaticum. The sequence goes on along the minus strand of MU249573.1, from coordinate 3,980,550 downwards.
TGNCAGTGAGTGAGTGANAGTGAGTGAAGTATTGGCAGTGAGTGAGTGACAGGAAGTGACGTGAGTGAAGTGAGTGAGTACAGAGTAGTAAAGTGAGTGACAGAGTGAGTGACAGAGTGGGAAGTGAGTACTGTGGTGAGTGGAGTGAGTGGAGTGAGTGAGTGAGTACAGTGAGTGGCAGAGTGAGACAGTGAGTGACAGAGTGAGTGACAGTGAGTGACAGAGTGGTGAGAGTGNCAGTGAGTGACAGTGNGTGACAGTGAGTGACAGTGAGTGACAGTGAGTGATACAGCGAATGACAGCGAGTGACAGTGAGTGACAGCGAGTGACAGTNAGTGAGTGACAGCGAGTGACAATAAGTGACAGAGTGAGTGACAGAGTGAGTGATACAGTGAGTGACAGAGTGAGTGTACAGTGATTGAGTGACAGTGAGTGACAGAGTGAGTCAGTGAGTGGAGTGAGTGACATAGTGAGTGACAGCGAGTGAGTGAGCGACAGTGAGTGTGGAGTGAGTGTGAATGAGTGAGTGTCACAGTGGTGACAGAGTGACATAGAGTGGCAGACAGAGTGAGTGACAGTGAGTGANTAGTAACAGTGAGTGACCGTGATCGGTGACAGTGAGTGANACAGTGAGTTATNACAGTGAGTGAGTGACACGGTGAGTGACAGAGTGAGTGACAGTGACTGANTACAGTGACTGAGACAGTGAGTAATACAGTGAGTGAGTCAGTGAGTGACAGTGAGTTAGAGTGAGTGACAGAGCGANTGAGTGAGTGACAGTGAGTGACAGAGTGAGCGACAGTGNCAGAGTGAGTGNCAGTGAGCGACAGTGAGTGACAGTGAGTGACATAGTGAGTGACAGTGAGTGACAANGTGAGTGACACTGAGAGTGAGTGACAGTGATTGACAGAGTGAGTGACAGTGAGTGAGTNACNGTGAGCGACAGTGAGACAGTGGTGACAGTGAGTGACAGTGAGTGACAGTGAGTGACAGTGAGTGACAGTGAGTGAGTGACAGTGAGTGACAGTGAGTGACAGTGAGTGAGTGACAGTGAGCGACAGTGAGCGACAGTGAGTGACAGTGAGTGACCGTGAGTGACAATGAGTGAGTGACAGTGAGTGAGTGACAGTGAGTGACAATGAGTGAGTGACAGTGAGTGAGTGACAGTGAGTGACAATGAGTTAGCGACAGTGAGTGAGTGACAGTGAGTGACAGTGAGTGAGTGAGTGACAGTGAGTGACAGTGAGTGAGTGACAGTGAGTGAGTGAGTGAGTGAGTGACAGTGAGTGAGTGATAGTGAGCAAGTGACAATGAGTGACAGTGAGTGACAGTAAGTGAGTGACAGTGAGTGAGTGACAGCGAATGGCAGCGAGTGACAGTGAGTGAGTGACAGTGAGTGACAGTGAGTGACAATAAGTGACAGTGAGTGAGTGACAGTGAGTGAGTGAGTGACAGCGAATGACAGCGAGTGACAGTGAGTGAGTGACAGTGAGTAAGTGACAGCGAGTGACAATAAGTGACAGTTATGTAGTGACAGTGAGTGACAGTGAGTGACAATGAGTGAGTGACAGTGAGTAGCAGTGAGTGACAGTGAGTGAGGGCAGTGAGTGGCAGTGAGTGAGTGACAGTGAGTGACAGTGAGTGAGTGATAGTGAGTGAGTGACAGTGAGTGACAGTGAGTGACAGTGATAGTGAGTGAGTGACAGTGAGTGACAGTGAGTTAGTGACAGTGATTGACAGNGTGAGTGACAGTGAGTGAATGACAGTGATTGACAGTGAGTTAGTGAGTGAGTGACTGAATGAGTGACAGTGACTGACAGTGAGTGAGTGACAGCGAATGACAGCGAGTGACAGTGAGTGAGTGACAGTGAGTTAGTGAGTGAGTGACAGTGAGTGACAGTGAGTGACAGTGAGTGAGTGACAGTGAGTGACAGTGAGTGAGTGACAGTGTGTGAGTTCAACTGAGTGAGAGTGATTGAGAGTGTGAATGAGTGAGAATGAGTGGTAGTGTGATTTAGTGAATGAGTGAGAGTGAGTGAGAAGGCGAATTCTTCAATGAGTGCCAGTGAGTTAGAGCTTGGTGAGTGCGAGTTAGTTCATCACATTGATTAAGTATCAGTCAGTTACAGCGGTAACNAGTGNAGCAACAAGTTTAGTTACTGTCCCTGAGTCACATACTGTAGTAGTCGGTGACAGCCATACAGCACCAAGTATCAGTCAGTTACNAGCCCCTGAGCAACAAGTGACAGTGAGTGACAGTGAACGAGTGACAGTGAGTGACAGTGAGTGAGTGAGTGACAGTGAGTGACAGTGAGTGACCGTGAGTGAGTGATAGTGAGTGACAGTGAGTGACAGTGAGCGAGTGACAGTGAGTGACAGTGAGCGAGTGACAGTGAGTGAGCGAGTGACAGTGAGTGACAGTGAGTGACAGTGAGTGACAGTGAGTAAGCGACAGTGAGTGAGTGACAGTGACAGTGAGTGAGTGACAGTGAGTGAGTGAGCGACAGTGAGTGAGTGACAGTGAGTGAGTGACAGTGAGTGACAGGAGTGACAGTGAGTGACAATGAGTGACAGTGAGTGACAGTGAGTAAGTGACAGTGAGTAGGTGGCAGTGAGTGACAGTGAGTGAGTGACAGTGAGTGACCGANAGTGAGTAAGTGACAGTGAGTGAGTGGCAGTGAGTGACAGTGAGTGAGTGACAGTGAGTGAGTGAGTGTGAGTGTGAGTGAGTGAGTGAGTGNGTGAGTGAGTGAGTGAGTGAGTGACAGTGACAGTGAGTGAGTGACAGTGAGTGAGTGGCAGTGAGTGAGTGACAGTGAGTGAGTGACAGTGAGTTAGTGACAGTGAGTGACAGTGAGTGAGTGACAGTGAGTGAGTGACAGTGAGTGACATTGAGTGAGTGAGTGACAGTGAGGAACAGTGAGTGACAGTGAGTGAGTGACAGTGATTGACAGTGAGTGATTGACAGTGAGTGAGCGACAGTGAGTGACAGTGAGCGAGTGAGTGACAGTGAGTGAGTGACAGTGAGTGACTGAGTGAGTGACAGTGAGTGAGCGACAGTGAGTGACAGTGACAGTGAGTGAGTGATGACAGTGAGTGACTGAGAGTGAGTGACAGTGAGTGAGTGACAGTGAGTGAGTGAGTGACAGTGAGTGAGTGACAGTGAGTGACAGCGAGTGACAGCGAGTGACAGTGAAGTGACAGTGAGTGAGTGACAGTGAGTGAGTGACAGTGAAGGGCAGTGAGTGAATGACAGTGAGTGAGTGACAGTGATAGTGAGTGAGTGACAGTGAGTGACAGTGAGTGAGTGACAGTGGGTGAGTGACAGTGAGTGACAGTGAGTGACAGTGAGTGAGTGACAGTGAGTAGCAGTGAGTGAGTGACAGTGAGTGAGCGACAGTGAGTGAGTGACAGTGAGTAAGTGACAGTGAGTGACTGAGTGAGTGACAGTGAGTGAGTGACAGTGAGTGACAGTGAGTGACAGTGAGTGCGTGAGGGACAGTGAGGGACAGTGAGTGACAGTGAGTGGCAGTGAGTGACAGTGAGTGACAGTGAGTGAGAGTGAGTGAGTGACAGTGAGTGAGTGATGCAGTGAGCAGTGACAGTGAGTGAGTGACAGTGAGTGAGTGACAGTGATTGACAGTGAGTGACTGAGCACCAGTGAGTGAGTGACAGTGAGTGAGTGACAGAGAGTTAGCGACAGCGAGTGAGTGACAGTGAGTGAGTGAGTGACAGTGAGTGAGTGACAGTGAGGACAGTGAGTGACAGTGAGTGAGCGACAGTGAGTGAGTGACAGTGAGTGAGTGAGTGACAAGTGAGTGACAGTGAGTGAGTGAAGTGACAGTGAGTGACAGTGAGTGAGTGACAGTGAGTGACAGTGAGTGAGCGACAGTGAGTGACAGTGAGTGACAGTGAGTGAGTGACAGTGAGTGACAGTGAGTGAGTGACAGTGAGTGACAGTGAGTGACAGTGAGTGAGTGACAGTGAGTGAGTGACAGTGAGTGAGTGACAGAGTGGNAGTGAGTGGCAGTGAGTGAGTAACAGTGAGTGAGTGACAGTGAGTGACAGTGAGTGAGTGACAGTGAGTGACAGCGCTCCACTCGTGGCCCTCGCTCGTGGGGTTTAGTGTCACAGGGACAAGAGAGCTTCTCTTTACTACAAACATCAACTTATTGTTTATCACAATGGTACATTTTAAACAATCCCAGCTGGGGATCGAACCCAGATCTGTGCAGTTCCACAGGTGTTGGTTATCCCATTGTGCCAGAGCAACTCGGCCTCACTCTCGTGACGTCTTTGTTAGTTAACAACAATAGTTTTGTATTTCAATGCACGTGGATTTCTATTGCCTATACAGCAAGAGAGAAAGTGGCTGTCGTGTTGAGCAATGTAACCACAGTAGCAGCAGCAGAAGCTGCTGTGGTTACGCAACAGAATCCGGTCTCCTGCAGCAGCTGATTGGGATCCCATTCTGCTGGCGGCCGATCAGATCCAGATTCCCAACACGCGGAGTGGATCTCAGCGGCTGGGATTCGGGGTCAGGCCGAGCGCTCATCGTGACATCGGCTCCCATTGGGGCCCCGCACCGTACACTGCGATGTTGAAGTCAACACCATCATCATCATCACCACCATCATCATCACTCATCATCACAATCATCACCATCACCACCATCACTCATCATCACCATCTTCACCATCACCACCCAGAGGCGTAGCTAGGGGGGGCACGGGGTACATGTGTCCCCGGGCGCCAAGGTTAAAGGGCGCCAAGATGAGGCTTACAACGTTACATTATAACTTATTGCGGCGGGCGCGGCAGCCTGAAACTACTGCACAAATCTACACCTCAACCTAAAAGTTGATATATCCCGCCACACACAGCCTACATATCATGTAATTACATTTTGGTACGCGCGCCTATTAAGAACTTACATGGAAGAACGTCCCAAACAACAGATAGGTGCAGTCTTTCAGCCTTAGTCAACAACGAATATGTGACAAAAATCACAGAGCATTGTTTGTCAACTGTGACAACCACAGCTTAAACTTAGCAGGAGTACACTCAGCTAAACAGGATCCACTTGTCGTCACATTTTTGGAACAGTTGAAAGTATATATTTGTTTTCTCTCGTTCAACAATTCGTTGGGAAGAGTTACAAAAAGCTGTGTCCATCACAGTAAAGTGGGAGTCTGAAACATGCTGGAGTGCACGATCAGAAGCTGTTAAAGCTATCTATGAAGGACTGGATGAACTAGTAGGGCTGCTAGACAAATCGGAGGACGTAACTATAACGCCTGAAACCAGAAGTGATGCCGAACAGTTACAGGCATGCGTTTTAAATTTTAACTTCATAGTTTTATTACATTTCTGGAATGTCATTCTTGGAAAAAATTATCGTGTTCAGAAGCGCTTACATGATCCTACTATGAATTTCAAGGAAGCAGCAACTGATCTTGAATCTTTGGAGCATGAATTTGTCAAGCTTCGTGATGATTTGAGCCAAATTGCTGTAGAAAACACCAAAACAAGATGCTCAGCCTGGGGATCGATGTGGACAGAAGAATGGCAAGATATGCAGGACTTTCAGCAGAAGAAGAAATTGTGCGCGTTATGAAGAGCATATTTTATCGACTTTTCAACACGGTTTTTACGACTAAAAGACCTGAACACAAAATTTGGATTTCTGCTGGACGTCAAAACTCTTCTATCCGACACAGATGTCGATGCAATTCGTCGAAATTGCACAGATTTTGGAAATTTATATGACACCGACATCAATGACCACAAACTTTTCACAGAATTTGGAGATTGCAAAATGCTGCTCAGTAACCGGAATGAAGTTCTACCAGAAACTCCTTTGGATCTTCTTGGTTTTATTGTGTTTTATGGAGACGACATATTTCCTAATTTGCGAATTCACTGCAAAATGTATTAACAATAGCAGTTTCAATTGCAAGCTGTGAGCAGTCGTTCAGCAAATTGAAACTTATTTTGTCGTATTTGCGTGCTTCAATTGGACAAGATCGTCTCAGCGATCTTGCTCTTCTTAGCGTTGAAAGATAAACATTGGAAAAAACAGATTTTGATTACGTGATTGACCAGTTTGCGACAGTGAAATCAAGAAAAAATATCTTTTGTAGACTGTCAACCAGTCTACGACAGTGACTGAGTTAGCCATCTAATATAATTTCTATAAATTTGCTTCTTTAAATACAATGTTTCATTAAAATTTTAATTGTTATTCCTTATTCGATGTAATAGAAAAATGTGATTAAACGGGGGGGGGGGGGGNCGCCAATTTTATAGTTCGTCCCGGGCGCAAAATATCCTAGCTACGCCTCTGTCACCACCATCATCTTCATCATCACCACCATCATCACCATAACCACCATCATCATCATCACCATAACCACCATCATCATCGCTCTTCATGACCACCATCATCATCACAATGACCACCATCATCACCATCATTATCACCATCATGACCACCATAATCACCATCATCATCATCACCACCATCATCATCACTCATCATCACTATCAACACCATCCTCACTCATAATCACCATCATATCCATCATCATCATCTCCATCATCACCTCCATCATCTTCATCATAACCACCATCATCACCATAACCACCATCATCATCACCACCTTCATCACCAAAAGCACCATCATCACCACCACCATCATCATCATCACCACCATTAACAGGACCTGCGGGGTGGGCTGGTAGGAATAATACTAATACCGGTACAGGGATATCGACCGGTATAGAGGAGTTAAAAGAAAATGATTTGTGCATGGGGGTGAGCGATGACGTCCACACCCCCTCCCCACTGACTCGCGCACACACAGAGCAATGACGTCAACACCCCCCTCCCACTGACTCGCGAGCCCACAGAGCAATGACGTCAACACCCCCTCCCCACTGACTCGCGCGCACACAGAGCAATGACGTCAACACCCCCTCCCCACTGACTCGCGCGCCCACAGAGCAATGACGTCAACACCCCCTCCCCACTGACTCGTGCGCCCACAGAGCAAGGATTGCAACAGGCGATGTCATTGGCTGCGCCGGATGCGACGGCCATCTTGTTTAGTTCATTTAGTTCACGGATCGCAGGGGGAGCGGGCGGCCATCTTGTCAGGCAGACGGACGGCCTCGCGAAGCCTGTCGCAGTAGGCCTCGCGAAGCCTCCTGCACTAGGCCTCGCGAAGCCTCCTGCAGTAGGCCTCGCGAAGCCTTCTGCACTAGGCCTCGCGAAGCCTTCCCTGCAGTAGGCCTCGCGAAGCCTTCTCTGCAGTAGGCCTCACGAAGCCTTCTCTGCAGTAGGCCTCGCGAAGCCTTCTCTGCAGTAGGCCTCGCGATGCCTTCTCCGCAGTAGGCCTCGCGAAGCCTTTTCCGCAGTAGGCCTCGCAAAACCTGCCGCACTAGGCCTCGCGAAGCCTGCCGCACTAGGCCTCGCGCCGTGCTTTTCGTGCACAAATAAGGCGATTAAATGTATCTTGTCTCTGTGTTAATAAATGTATCTTGTCTCTGTGTTAAAAAAAACGTGCTGCGTTTCATTAAAGTAAATTTGAAGCGAAGTTTATTATTACACTTGTTAAGCCAGGAAAGCCCCACTGAGTCAAAAGGTTTTTGTAGGGTCCTGCCAAGTGTTTGCAGTAGGGGGCGATGTTGCTACACCAAATCGGACGATACGAAGGGAGAGATTGAGGCCTAGTTCTAGGCTTTAGGCCTAGCTGTAGGCTTTAGGGCGCTGTGAGTTAATTTTTTATTTAAATGTTTTAATGATTCATGTAAAAGCTTTAAATTTAAATGTTTCTATTTAAAAATATGAGGGAATGTAACATTGTTAAACATAACTCCCTTTCACACACGCGGGGATACGATACGAAGGGAGAGTTTCAGGCCTAGTTCTAGGCTTTAGGCCTAGCTGTAGGCTGTGAGTTTTTTTTATTTAATTTCAAAGTTTTAATTAAAAGCTATCTCAGGGAATAAGGGAATGTTACACGTGTCATGCCAAGTGTTTGCAGTAGGGGGCGATGTTGCTACCAGGATAGCGTCACTGAGTCTAAAGGTTTTGTAGGGTCATGCCAAGTGTTTGCAGTAGGGGCGATGTTGATACACGGACGGACGGACGGACAGTCGGACGGACGGACGGACACATTAATCTATTGGTGGTCTGGTCCACTTCGTTCCTACCAGTATAACCATCACTCTTCATCACCACCATCATCATCACCATCATCACCACCATGACCACCATCATCACCACCATTATCACCAACATCATCATCGTTACCATCATCACCACCATCACTCATCACCATCATCACCACCATCACCACCATCAGCCACTATCCATCCACTGCTGGATGAAGGCCCCCCCAAAGCGTCCCATGCATTGTTCAAGACACTCTCAAACAAGTTGCAATGAAGCTACTCGCTTGCTCAGCCCCATCCCATGGCCCAGCCGACTGGGCAGCTGAGTGGGCAGCTGAGTGGGCAGCTGAGTGGGCAGTTGAGTGGGCAGCTGAGTGGGCAGCTGAGTGGGCAGCTGAGTGGGCAGTGAGTGGGAAGCTGAGTGGGAAGCTGAGTGGGCAGCTGAGTGGGCAGCTGAGTGGGCAGTTGAGTGGGCAGCTGAGTGGGCAGCTGAGTGGGAAGCTGAGTGGGCAGCTGAGTGGGCAGCTGAGTGGGCAGCTGAGTGGGAAGCTGAGTTGGCAGCTGAGTGGGCAGCTGAGTGGGAAGCTGAGTGTGAAGCTGAGTGGGAAGCTGAGTGGGCAGCTGAGTGGGAAGCTGAGTGGGTAGCTGAGTGGGAAGCTGAGTGGGAAGCTGAGTGGGCAGCTGAGTGGGAGCTGAGTGGGAGCTGAGTGGGCAGCTGAGTGAGTAGCTGAGTGGAGCTGAGTGGGCAGCTGAGTGGGCAGCTGAGTGGGCAGCTGTACAGAGCTCCGAGGGATCCCTGACAGAGCTAGAGGCAGGCCCCAGCCTCGTGCTGCGCTGCACACCGCACGACGCTCATCATCGTCACAGCAGCAGCAGCAGCAGGCGGTTGTTGTCACTTTTGCCGTGAACAGGAAACCCGCTTCCTCAGCGCGGTTCTCAGCGTCGCTTGCGCCGTTTGTCGCCGTCGACCCACGCTGCTGTGTCGCATCAGGACGCGGTTTGTGTTGCGGTTCGTAACTTTTGTTCGTTGCATTGGAAACTCAAACTCACCGTCTTCGAGTATTGCCTGAAACTCGTTTATGTTGCATTAACGCGCGAGTTGTTTCAACAGGAACTACATCTGTGCATCTTATTCGTCCTTATGCTTCATCAGGATTGTCATTTAAATACATTAATTTGGAGTTAGTTTTCTGATTTAATGCTGTGCATTGACAAATCCAATGTAGCTGTAGAATGAACCTGACACTCGCTGTGGTGACTCGTTGCAGGAATCCAAAAACACGCTGAGGTTTGCAGTTACAACTCTGGCAAACCTGAGCGAGTTGCCGGCGCTGAAGTCGTGCTTCCACCAGGAGCTGGCGGCAGACGTGCTGGCCTGCTACCTGGACGTGCCCGACGCTCCCTGCAAGCTCTCCGCTCTGGAAACCCTGGCCAGGGTCTCCACTGAGCAGGACCTGGACATCATCTGTAACGCACAGGGTGAGGAGGAGTCTCACCACGTGCTGTGTGACCACCCTTGGTGTGAGGGCCACTGGGGTCGAGGTGTGTAGAGTCACGTGACCACGCAGCCCCGAGCGGCCGCTCAGTGCCGCCGTCTCTCTGTGCGTGGCGATCGACCGCGACGGGGGAGTGGAGAGGAGGCCGCGTCACCGACCAGGCCCCTGACCCAGTCACGTGACCCCCCCCCCACTGCCCCGTGCTGCTGAGGGCCCTGCCAGGCCACGTGCTCAGCTCGAGGTGCTGCCGCTCCCTCGCCGTGCCGGTGCCGGGAGGCCCCAGCCAGGGCAGAGACAGCGTGCTCTGCTGTGTGCTGCTGTGTGTGCTGTGTGTGCGCCATGTGTGTGCTGCTGTGTTTGTGTGTGCTGCTGTGTGTGCTGTGTGCATGCTGTGTGTGCTGTTTGCTGTATGTGCTGCTGTGTTTTGTGTGTGTGATGCTGTGTGTGTGTTGTGCGTGTGCTGCAGTGTAATGTGTTTGCTGCTGTGTGTGCTAATTGTTGTGTGTGCTGTGTGCGTGCTGTGAGTGTGATAATTGTTGTGTGCTGCTGTGTGTGCTGTTTGCTGTGTGCGCTGAGTGTGTGTGTGCTGCATATTGTCCATAGGCTGTTTGTGCTGTGTGCTGCTATTGCATGTTGTCAGTGTGCTGCTGCTGATGTGTGTTGTTTATGCTGTGTGTGCTGCTGCTGCAGGAGCCATCTCCCTGCTGACGGACATGGTGAACCGGCCCTCATACAAGAACTTCACGGCGCTGGAGAACATCCTGTACCCTGCCACGGGGCTGGTGAAGACTCTCACCATGGTCTCCATCACGGCCGGCATCCGCAGGAAGGTGAGGAGGCCTCACGCTCCGTGCCGCTGCCTCCTGGCCAGGCGACAGCGGCCGCTGTGCCGATAGCGCCAGGGGAGAGCCACGTGGGGCAGCAGCGTGGCTCTTGTAGAGAGAGGGGGGTGGGGTGGGGGCGGTGGGGACGGGGGGAGCTGTGCCCAGACACCAGCGATGACGACACCAGAGCAGGCGGTGCGAGGGTCTCTCCACACGCACACGCTCACGGGAGCAGCGCTACGACCAGTGCAGGTGATTGACTCGTGGATGTCAATAATTAGATACACTCATTGACTATAACTTGAGATTTCATGTTTAAGGAATTAAAATAAATATTGTTAACAGGACCCTGCGGGGTGGGCTGGTAGGAATATACTTAGTACCGGTCCCACCACCCCCACCACCACCCAACCCCACCACCACCACCCCACCACCCCCACCACCACCTTCTGCACTAGGCCTCGCGAAGCCTCTGCACTAGGCCTCGCGAAGCCTTCTCTGCAGTAGACTTAGCGAAGCCTTCTGCACTAGGCCTCGCGAAGCCTCTGCAGTAGGCCTCGCGAAGCCGCGCTTTTCGTGCACAAATAAGGCGATTAAATGTATCTTGTCTCTGTGTTAATAAATGTTTCTTGTCTCTGTGTTAAAAAACGTGCTGCGTTTCAGTAAAGTAATTTTGAAGCGAAGTTTAAAGTTTCGCCGTGAGGCGCCGGAAGCGACGGCCATCTTGTTTAGTTCACATATCGCAGGGGGAGCGGGCGGCCATCTTGTCAGACAGACGGACGGATGGACACATTAATCTATTGGTGGTCTGGTCCACTTCGTTCCTACCAGTATAATTGTTCATCATAACTTGCGAGTGCACATAAAGCGTACAATCGCTGCAGGATAATGTACTGCGCTGCTTTTGATGCTTGGATATTTACAAGACGCGTGTTTGTCCATGAATGGGCAGCTAGACAAGTCTACAGCTACACTCGCGTCTACACAGCATCACAGCGTTCATACAAATCTGGTTACTGGGCTGAACCTGATCCCCACGTGGTTGGTGTGGCAGCTGTGAACATCCCAGATGCTCCACTCTGTGAGTCACTCACGTGACTGCGTAGAGTGACTCTGTCCAGATTCTCACAGGCAGCAGATCTGTGTGTTTACTGTGTGTAGATGGGAGATTACTGTGTTTAGAAGGGAGATTATTTTGATTAGATAAGAGATTACTTAGTTTAGTTGGGAGATTACTTTGATTGCAATCCACTTGTCCTGCCATCCCCTGGCAAGCCAGGAGGTGGTGGCCTGGCTCCCGTGGGAGTTTCACAAATTTGTGCGATTCGCCAACCCTGGCCTCCACAGCGCTGGGTCACGGTGCACAGAGCCCCTGGCGCTACGTGGGGTCACTAGCGAGCAATGTTCAGCGTCGGACCGTGACGCTGGCTCGCATCACCGCTGGTTTTCAATCGCGGACCTTTAACGTCCGCTGTGAAGCAGGCCGCGTGCACGTTTGGTGACTCCCCCGCGGTATTAACCAGGGCGGCCCCTGGGATCAAACCCTGAGGCTCCACACGAAGCGGTGACCGCGCGCCGCTGGGCCCCGTCAGCCCCCTCGCTGTGAGCGGCCGTCACTCAGCACAGCGCACAGCTGGGATAGTCTCTGTGGGGACTCGGTGGGGTGGGGGGCTCGGTTGGTCTGGGCCCCCCTCAAGTAACACCGGGGAGCCCAACGGCTCCTCTAGCGGAGCAGAGCTGGGCCCAGCAACACAGGGGATGAGTCTACACAGCTTCACAGCTAAATAACAAACATACATTGACAATAGCAGTACAGGAACAGTAAACAATAACGCAGTATAAACAATCCAACTAAATTTGCAGTCAGATCATTTCAGTTGTGGAATGAAACACTAATCAACAGTTATTAGTTTAATGAATTCAGAATCACAACTCAACTCATCAGACGCTGCAAGGGATCCGCGTGCTGCAGGGGCTGCGTGGAAGCGCAGGAGAGAGGCGACGCTTCCCTCGCACGAGACCATCGCTAGCGGAGTCCAGACGCGAGGCGTCCCCTCTGGGACACGGCAGGGGGTGCCGAGGCTCGCACCGCGGGGACTCGCGTGCGGAGTTCGTGCGGCAGAGAGACTCAGGGGCGACCGCCCAGGAAATAAACTCTCCCCGGCGGTGCCGTCTCCCCGTAGCGCCGGCAGGAGACAGCCGGGCGCGCGGTAGCGGTCACGCCGGTGGGCGGAGCGGTCCTCGCGCAGAGAGAAGTGTGGGAGGGAAACCCGAACTAGGCGAGGCCGCGGCGCGAGCCGATCCGCGCACCGCCACCATGCGTCCGCGCGCCGCGTGGCCGTGATCGGTGACGCGGCCGCAGGGGCGGTGGCGCGCCGCTAGGGAGTGGTTCGCGACGAGCGTCGTTCGCTCTCTGGGAGGGAAGCTGTCGTGGGGTCGTGGCGAGGAGGGCGCTGGACTCGCTATGCACGGTTCGCCGGTTCGATTCGATCTGCCGGCGCGGCAGCTGAAACAGGTGGGCAAGCTTCTTAAACCCCCGCCTCTGTCCACCGGCAGTAGATTGCTCACTACAGTTAGTTGATAAGAAGGCCGCGTGTGGTGGGGTAAAGTGTGGGTACTCCCACATCTTTCAAGATGTCTGGGCAGTGTGGAAGAGTAGACCAAATACCCTCGACAGGGCGTCTCTATAGCTTCCTCTACAAGACACCCTTCTGCCGGCAGTGTGGTGAGCAGGCACTTGCAGGGCTGCACCTCTACTTAGTACTTGTGTACAAGACCCTCGTGTAGGTGAGTGTTGTGTACAGGGGGTGTACTCGTGTGCCAACGTGCAGATGAATTACCTGGAGATTTGCCTTTTTCAAACACACAACGTGGTTCATGATATTGCACATTTAATATCTTGCCTGCTTTTATCTCTGCCTGCTTTTTCCACAAAAGCCTTCGGCATATACGATCCTGTTCAATGTTACATGTCCAGGTGCAATGTTGATTGGTCGGTGCTGTTTGATCGGGTCTCTGCGTTCGCCGTACTCAAGAAAATGTATTTTAAATACAACCAGGAAGATTCCCCACCAGTAGCCTCCAATACTTTTTGCCAGTTTATATTCTCTACATCTGCCATAATTTCTATCTTGTGAAATTCGTTGGTGTATCTTGTTCTACTCCTCTATATAAGGAACAAAACAAGTGGACTTCTCCACAAATCTGGCTGTCGCCTGATGAAGCTAGTTGTAATTACTGGCGAAGCGTCGTATTCCGATAGTAAATGTTGTGGCTTGGCTCTCCAACACACCGGTGTGCTGTACTAGTGACGAATTGGCACGTTCTGTTTACGTGACAACCCTTACTAGTTGGCTGGGTCGGGTGGTGGCGGGTTCTAACGACACATTTATATATTTACGCGATCTAACCTAAAAAACCTCTTAAGGATGATATTGGTCACGAAAGGCTACGTGTTAAACGTGAGAGTGAGAAGATGACTCGTCGCTGCTTTGCCCCAGACGCTGCAGCCGGGAGCCAAGCTGGATGAAGAGGCGCTGCAGGAAATCCTCCCCGAGGTGAGGCGGCTCCCGGGACTCCCTCGGCTCCAGCGCGGCACCGCACACGGCGCTCGGGGTGCCGTGTGGCGCACGGGGGCGACGCGACACCACGCTCGCTGCAGCGCCGCGCCCTACGTGTCCATGCTGCTCCACGCGTCCATGCTGTGCTCCTTACACGGCAGTCATGCGTCGTTACACCCGGACGCTCCTTGTATTGATAAACAGCCGTGGAGCTAAACATCGACAAATAATATTATAGTAATAAAACATGATTGGGGCTGTATTGTGGGAGGAGAGGGCAATGCAGAAGTAATATCGTGCTATAAATACTCCCATGTCTATTCTCCTTACTTTCATGAACCCACAATGACCAGTGTGGTGAAGTATGGTCAAATTACCCCCAACCTGCACGGCATGAGGAAGCCCTCATACAGCAGTGGATTGACGACACGGCCTACACACATCCATGTGCACACTGCCTACACACGTCCATGTGCACACTTATAGCTACAATTCTCAGACAACGAATTTTCTTGACGACAACAAAACGCCACCGCGATGCAACACGCCGAGACATTCCAGTAACGGGCTACAGAACGTCGGCGGTAATCCATTGTGACGTCACGGCACCACACGGCAGGGGGAGGGGGAAGGGGAAGAGGCCCCTGCCCCAGCCAAGTGGATAGCTCGCGTTAGGGGGAGAGGAAGATGTACATAGCGAGGGGACACGGAGAGGGAGGAATAAGCAGCATGCTGAGGGGAGCCAGGAAGAGGGGAGAGGGGGGACAGCGAACCCCTTACAGACGAGTTGAGCCACACGCGGCTGGTGGGCTTGGGAGGCGGCCTTCCGCCACTCCTCATTCCGCTGCCGTTTGACCACCGACGGTCTCTGCCCCTCTCTTTCCTGTCCCGACCTCCTCACCTCCTCGTCCGCCCCGCTCATCGTGGACTCTGTAGGAAGGGAGACCACGTGACTTCGAGCTCCCACTCCCTCCTTTAATCTTGTGGCTCAAGTGCTTCAAGCCCGCTTGTGCAGGGGGTGTTGTGCCAGGGGGGTGTCGTACCAGGGGGTGTCGTGTCAGGGGGTGTCGTGTCAGGGGGATGTTGTGTCAGGGGGGTGTTGCATCAGGGAGTGTTGCGACAGGGGTTGTTGTGCCAGGGGATGTTGTGTCAGGGGGGTATTGTGCCAGGGGGTGTTGTGCCAGGGGGGTGTTATGCCAGGGGGTGTTGTGCCAGGGGTGTTGTGTCAGGGGGTGTTGTGTCAGGGGGTGTTGTGTCAGGGGGGTGTTGTGCCAGGGGGTGTTGTGCCAGGGGGTGTTGTGTCAGGGGGTGTTGTGTCAGGGGGGTGTTGTGCCAGGGGGGTGTTGTGCCAGTGGGGTGTTGTGTCAGGGGGTGTTGTGTCAGGGGGTGTTGTGCCAGGGGGTGTTGTGCCAGGGGGTGTTGTGTCAGGGGGGTGTTGTGTCAGGGGGTGTTGTGTCAGGGGGGTGTTGTGCCAGGGGGTGTTGTGTCAGGGGGTGTTGTGTCAGGGGGGTGTTGTGCCAGGGGGTGTTGTGCCAGTGGGTGTTGTGTCAGGGGTGTTGTGTCAGGGGGTGTTGTGCCAGGGGGTGTTGTGCCAGGGGGTGTTGTGCCAGGGGGTGTTGTGTCAGGGGGGTGTTGTGTCAGGGGGTGTTGTGTCAGGGGGGTGTTGTGCCAGGGGGGTGTTGTGTCAGGGGGTGTTGTGCCAGGGGGTGTTGTGCCAGGGGTGTTGTGCCAGGGGTGTTGTGTCAGGGGGTGTTGTGACAGGGGGGTGTCGTGTCAGGGGGTGTTGTGCCAGGGGGTGTTGTGTCAGGGGGTGTTGTGCCAGGGGGTGTCGTGTCAGGGGGGTTTTGTGCCACCGTTTCCATGAAGGAGGTTCGTGCTCCTTCCACTTTCCCAGTTGTCTTCCTGGCTACGATGCTAAAGGGCTGGAGTAGGGCGTGCTGCTGTCTCGTCACAGTAGCGGGTTTCAGGCCCCAGAGTCTCTTCGACCGATGGGGAGAGGTTGGTGCCCCATGTCATTGAACAGTAGTCAGATGGCGATTTTAACGGATTTTAGCTCTTGAGGATGAATGATGCAGGAGCCCTGGCAATGAGCACGGCTCGGCACATGCAGTGGGACACGGGCAGTGACGTTGACGATGATCACGAGAGTGACGTGAAGACGAGTGCAGCAGGCAGCGTGTGTGCATCTCTACCCTCCACTCTGTCTCCCTGTCTCTCGCTGTGAGCGCAGCTGAGAGAGAAGCTGAAGGTGGAGACTGAGAAACGAGGTGAGGAGCACTCCGTGTGTGTCACTTACACTCAGTGTGTGTGTCACTTACACTCCGTGTGTGTCACTTACACTCGGCGCGTGTTACTTACACTCAGCATGTGGTGTCACTTACACTCAGCGTGTGTCACTTACACTCAGCGTGTGTGTCACTTACATTCAGCGTGTGTCACTTACACTCCGTGTGTGTCACTTACACTCAGCGTGTGTGTCACTTACACTCCGTGTGTGTCACTTACACTCTGTGTGTGTCACTTACACTCAGCGTGTGTGTCACTTACACTCCGTGTGTGCCACTTACACTCCGTGTGTGCCACTTACACTCCGTGTGTGTCACTTACACTCAGCGTGTGTGTCACTTACACTCGGCGCGTGTCACTTACACTCCGTGTGTGTGTCACTTACTCTGTGTGTGTCACTTACACTCAGTGTGTGTCACTTACACTCAGCGTGTGTGTCACACTCAGCGTGTCTGTCACACTCAGGTAATGTCACACAACTATCACAGAGCACTTAAGGTATGTCACAATCAGGCACTGTCATGCAACTAGTAAATGTCTTACAGTGAGTGTGCCTTTGAAGTCTGTAAGAGTGAGTGCGTCACAGTGAGTATGATAGTGATCATAGTGTCACACGTTGAGTGTCTTACAGTGAGTGTGAGTGACAATGTCTCACAGAAAGTGATTGTCAGTGAGTGAGTGAGTGTGAGAGTGTCAGTGAGTGAGTGGCACTGTCCCGTCTCACCCAGACTAGACGCTCGAGTGGGGAGACATCGCCTTGAATCTCACTGTCACAGTGAGTGTCTCAGTGAGTGTGAGTGAGTGAGTGCCAGTAAGGGAGTGAGAGTGAGTGACGCTGTCCCGTCTCACCCAGACTACACGCTCGAGTGGGGAGACATCGCCGTCCACCCCACGCGTCCTCCATGCAGAAGTGGCCCAAGGCCAGGGATGGCCGAATCTACGTCCCCTACAAAGTGTCCGTCGCCTTCTGTGAGTGGCCTCACCTCCTCCTCCCTCCTACTCATTCCTTGTTCCACCTGTGCCTTGTTCCACCTGTACTTGTTCATCCTGTGACTGGAAGGTGACGAGATTGAGGGCAGAATTCACATCAACAGAGTGGCCCTTGTCTAGAATGAATCGCAGGGCCCAATGTAAATCAGGATGTAAATTATTCAGAGCTGTGCTCTGTGTGGATTGATAATCACGTGACTGGGCATGGAGGTGGCTGTGGCAAGCTGGTGGTGAGCAGAGAGTCAGGTACAGGGTTTGTCTCTGAAGAAGAAACCCAACTCGGTATCTTAGTCTCTGTGAGTTCTCGCCTGGTTACTTGAATCCTCGTGATAATCAAGCCACATCCACAAGTGCTGACTGATTGACGCTCCATTGAAATAGCTGCAAAAAATGTGTTGTTGATTGACATTTCACTAATGGTCATCCTAAGGGAGAAAGATGGAACCAGAACTCATGATTGAGATAGAATCTGAAGATTAGTGGAGGAATTCTCTGCGGCTCTCTATAGGAAATACATCCACATAGCCCAGGAACCAGACCGACTCTCAGATGAAGAGGACACACAAATCAAAGTGTCTATATACACACGGCATCATCACGCATGGAGGCCTGTTACCAGGCCTCGAGTCTTTGACTTACATCGGTCGTGTCTCATGATACACGCATGGCACCGTGCGTGTAGGAGCCAGTGCGTGCAGCGTGTACCCAGCGTGTGTGACTGTGATGGGAACGCCGCATTGGGGCCAATGGAGCAGAGCGGCGCTAGGGAGGCTCGCGTCGCCACCGCGGATCGTGGAGATTCCTCGCGTCGCCGGGCGGGGGACCGCGGGGCCAAGATTTCACTCACGCAGGGACTCCACTTCGGGCTTTATCTGAAGCAGGGCCACTCAACACAGCTTGATTAGACATTAGAAGTGATGGATACCATTTAGAATGGGCAGATAATGATTTTGTTCTTTATCTGCTGTCAAATATATGTTGTGGGACCCAGCAAATGATAGTTAAGTCAATAAGCCACACGTGATGTTTTTCAGTCAAAGGCAGCGGTAACCATGACGCTACTATAGAACAATGAGTAAATCGCAGCATCTGACCAGCAGTGTCCATGAAAGAGAAGCAGCTCTCGTGAACGGCAAGTTACTCTGTCAACTCAAATAAAGCAGCGCCGTGGTTTGAATGAGCGACGCCTCCTGCTGCGAGTGAAAGCGCGGTGGCGGCCGTGGGGCCGAGGCGACGGAGCGGCCCTCAGGGCCTCCCCATAGGAGCCCAGCGCTACCGCCACTCTCGCTCCACCCTACGCAGTGCCACCACTGTGCCCTCTTTGTGCCCCACCGTGCCCTCTGTGCTCCTCTCTGTGCCCCACGCTCCACCCCACGGCGAGCTCCACGTCGTAGGCTGTGCTTGGCACTTGGCACTCGCTGTGTGCTCTTCCCGCTCACGCCGGCCCNACCACTCACGCCCGCTGTGTGACCTGCAGATGACGGCGATGTCAAGAAGATCGAGGAAGCAGCGCTGGAGTTTGAGAAGAAAACAAGCGTCCGGTTCATCCCTCGCTCCAACGAGACCGACTACATCTACATCCACGCGTGGGAGGGGTGAGGCACGGAGACACGGACATGGCAGAGACACAGCTACAGCAGAGACCTACAGAAACATGGCCACTACAGAGACACGGACACTACAGACATGGCTAGTACAGAGACACGGACACTATAGATGTGGCTACTACAGAGACACGGACACTATCGACATGGCCACTACACAGACACGGACACTATTGACATGGCCACTACACAGACACGACCACTACAGAGACACAGCCACTATAGACATGTTCACTACAGAAACGGGGACATTATAGACATGGTTACTAGAGACACGGCCACTACAGAGACACGCAACTATAAACGTGGCTACTACAGAGAATGGCCACTACAGAGACATGGACACTACAGAGACATGGACACTATAGATATGACCACTACAGAGACACAGACACTATAGACATGGCCACTACAGAGACACGGACACTACAGAGACACGGACACTGTAGACATGGCTACTACAGAGACACAGACACTATTGACATGGTCACTACAGAGACACAGACACTATAGACATGGCCACTACACAGACACAGACACTATTGACATGGCCACTACAGAGACACAGACACTATCCACATGGCCACTACACAGACACTATAAACATGGCTACTACAGACGCACAGACACTACAGAGACACAGCCATAATAGACACACGGCCACTCAAGAGACATGGACACGAGAGACATGGTCATTACAGAGACACGGACTTGATAAATACAGCTACTACAGAGACACGGACACTATATACATGGCCACTCCAAATACATGGCTACTTTAGAGACATGGACATGATAGACATGGCTTCTACAGTGATAGACACTATTGACATGGCCACTTCAGAGATACGGACACAACAGTGACACGGCCACTACAGAGACATGGACACCATAGACATGGCTACTACAGACACACAAACTGGTTGTGATCAGGCTGGCGTTGTCTCTGTGTGATGAGTGGAGAGTGAATGGGGTTCAGTGCTCAGGCTGGGGTTATCTCTGTGTGATGAGTTGTGAGTGAGTGGGGCGCAGTGCTCAGTCTGGGGTTGTCTCTACAGGAATTGGTCGTTCCTGGGCCGTCAGGGCGGGGACCAGGCGATGTCCCTGGAGCCCGGCAAGGTGACCAAGGGCACGGTTCTGCACGAGTTCATGCACGCGCTCGGCTTCCACCACGAGCACTGCCGCAGCGACCGCGACCAGCACGTCTTGGTGCTGAGTGACAACATCAAGCCAGGTTTGTAGCTGCCTCTGAGCTGCTGGTGAACAAGTTTTCCTTCAACATTTTAACAGGTGGTGGCAATGTGTTATTGGCTATGAGGATAGTGCCTATCCTGTCACATTGCTGATTATGCCAAATTACCTATTAATATATGTTGGACACCCCTTTTGAATGTACAGGTGATCATCGATTATCCTGGCGGCTTCGGAGGAAGGGGGCGCTGGATTTTCAAAAACCTGGATAATCACATCATTATTTAAAATAGATTGTTTTTGCACATTCTTGTGTAACGTTATGCTTTCGGTGGTGTCTGTTTTTTGAGTGTTTTAAATTAGTTTAACTCTATGAAGTTTGCACAAATAAACATACACATAGACAAAAATATCCTACTGTAAAAATAACCGTATTTACTACACTTTCCACTCCAATCTCAAATACTGCATGGGATGATAATAGGGAGGGGGTGTAGAATTGGAGGTGGTCATTCATAATCTCTACCCCACGGAACATCACACTAGTGGATCGCTCCTGCTTTTACCATTTCAGAATGGCATCATCTAAATCAGCATGTGTTAACTTTACATTCTTTCTATCAATAACATCACCTCTTTTGTTTCCATACACATCATATTTCGCATGATATATTAAAATGTTACCTTTACTTTTTACGGATAAATATCTATCACAGTGCAAACACCAACACCATATTCACTAGTTATACTACTTACAGTTTGCTCCATTTTCATCTTTCTTAATAATTTCAGCTTGTCACTTATGGAAACTGTTTCATGCTTTCTTTATCAACACTCTTATCTAACTTGGGAGCCATTATTTCACTTTTTGGGGCCACACAAAANTATTCAAAACCGCAAAATAAACGGCAAAGGCACTTAAGATGCTGCGATGTACTGTAATACTTTTAAGGAGGAGGGGCCTACTGTACATACGCTGTTGTTTAAACAACGTGTGTGACGATCACCATACTGGTATAGCCTTTGGAGCAGTATTCCGACGATCGCTGGGTTACATTCTGGTTTTGCCGGATCGGCCAGGACCGCCGGATAATGTTGTAAGCCGGATAATTGCATGCCGGATAATCGATTATCGACTGTAAAACTGTTCATGCCACTCATAATCTTGCCGTGGAGAAGGCTCATGATGAATGCAGCTGTCAGCACTTTCCAAGAACACAGGAGAAGTCTCAAGAGCAGACAGAGTTAGACAACTCAAGTAGAGAGAATGGTTGCTCCAGCCCACAAACCTATTGAAACTGAGCTTTATGGACAGTCTCTGAGCCTTCAATGCTCTGCAAGGTTTCATTGCAGAGCCTTTCAATCGATGCTGCTTAATGATGAATGCCAGTTGTTTGTGAGAGAGAGGGTTCTGTGTTGTTTAATTTAGACATGATCTATTTTAATGTCAATGTCTGCTTTCAGAATGGAAGGATGCGATTGTGAAGACAACACCCCATGAGCACAATCTGACAACTCCATATGACTACAGCTCCATCACCCACTACGGCATGTACGTGATGCTTCTAGGTTTTACCCTCACAAGGGCTGTGTATGAGAAATGTTTAATAGACTGTATTTTAGTGTAAATAATGAAAAAATATCAACTGATTTTGTTGTTCAATCACACAGTTTTGTTGTGACAAAAGTTAACGTTTTTAATTGGTTGAATCACAATGAAAATATATATTATTCTACAGGACTTGTAACCAGGGAGTAGAACCAGTTCATTTTTGTTTACGGTTCTGGGTAATCCAAAACTGATTGAACTGAGTGTGGTTCAATCGGTTCAAAACGGTTTCAGATAGTTTAGTTCCGGTTAACTGTTTTCTAAAAACTAGTTTAAATCAGTTAAAATGTGCACGTTCGTGCACAAGTATAAAAACAAAGACTTGCATAAATTGTAGGATACACAGGAGGTCTTGGATTTTGCTATGTTTAAGCCAATATGCAATGTTTATTGTCATCGATTAAGTACATTCCAACATAATCCATACACCAAAACCAATGAAACAAAACAATAAGCATTTCTCAGTAATTATTGAATTAAATGTAATATCTACTCATGATTATGTTGTATGTATGTTGAACTTCTTTCGCACCATATTTGGCCACCTGTGCTAATTGGAGGTGCAGAGGAAGGCAAAAACTAAAATCAAAAAGCAATTAGTAAGAAATTAGTTTCCAATCTACATTTAAAAGTGCATCGCTCCAGTGGCTTCCTAATATTGGAAGGAAGAGCATTCCAGATGGCCACAGAAGCGCATCTGAAAGTGCACAATGCAGTGACCGTCTCTGTTCGATGACCGGTGTTCACGTGATGGTTTATGCTCCTAGATGACATCTGCAAGGTATTGTGGTTCATTTGTGGAAGCACGTTGTGTGTAATTAGTGTAACCTTATAATGTATTTGTTCAGCAACCTGAATCCAATCCAGCTCGACGAGCACTTGACGGACATGGTCGGATCTTGAAGTACTTTTGACATAGCCGCCGTGTTGGCTATGTCACGACTCAATAGTGGTCATATGTGTCGTAGAGCCCCAATATGAATATTGCAGGACCTGACTATATATTAGCACGTGGTGACCAAACGACATTCTGGTAAAGTATGGTGCCAAGGCTCTTTAGATGAGTAGAACACTGAATCCTGGAGCCTGTGACCACCACCACACCTGATCCTCTCACAATTATTTTCACCTGAGCCTGATTGCCAACCAGCAGAACCTCCTATTTTTCTGGGTTAAGCAGCATTTCCTTTTGTGCAAACCTCACATGCAACGCTCGCGTACAATATTCGAGGTTACCGAGGCTCTCCATATTTAACTTTGACTTCACTATGGTGTAAAATTGTGTATCATCAGCATATTAATGGGACTTAATGTCATGCAATGAGATGACATCAGCGATTGGAGACACATATGTTGAAAATAGGAAGGGCCCGAGGACCAGACCCTTGTGGTACGCCAACTAGGCACGGCATGTTAAAATAAATGCTACATCTTCTTGGTTCTTTCGGTAAAGTCACGTAGAAGGGAAGTAATAAAATAATAACAATAAAACATAAAATAATTCTCACGACGTTTCGGCCACAACACAAGCAGCCGTCCTCAGGTGAAGAACAGGTCTGTCAAGGAGACAGAGTCTGAATGACAACCCCAGGCTTGGAGCGTCTTTTTAAGCTGGGATGGAGGGGGGAGAGCGCCTTGACAACAGAATTTTGCATATCAATGTTTCAATGGAAATGCATAATTCGTGAGAATTATTTTATTATGTTTTATTTTATTATTTTATTACTTCCCTTCTACGTGACTTTACCGAAAGAACCAAGAAGATGAATCCCTGCAGTCACAAAAGCTTTAAATCGAAATAAATGCTACAGTTAACCCATCAAAATCTACTGTTTATATGGAGAGATTATAGATTTTATCTAAATGGAAAAACTGGCAGGAAAATTTACAAGTGAAGTCAGTCACAATCAGAATAAGATGATAAATTGTGAACACAACCAAATGTGATTGGAAATTCATAACAAGCAGAGTATGAAAGCAGAAAAAAGTAGGTTGATGGAAATTCACAAATGGTTGCCCTTAGGAAGAAAGTTGGGACCATAGCTCATGACAGAGATAGAATGTTATAATTAGTGGAGGGATTTTATAAGATCTCTATCGAATACAAAGCACATAGCCCAGTAATCAGACCATTGTGGAGATGAAGAAGATTATGCTCACTGGCAGAGCCAGTGGGGGTGGGGTGCACGTGCCCCCCCAATGATCTGATCGAAATCCCTAAGTTCGATCGAATCATTGGGGTTTATTAGTAATAATTCGGCATTTTGCGGCCCCCACTGCCACTGTGTAGCATATTATTACGTGCTAGGGACTCTGTGAGATGATTGGACAATAGTCTGAGTCTATAATTGGCAATAAGTAACGGCAAAGCAGTAATAAGTGACTCAGAATTGTGCACAGTTGCGTATACAGTACACGACTTCCCTGAAGGCATTCACCTTCAGCAAGCACGATGCCAATCACACACGGTTCGAATTAGACCCTCAATCGATGGCTGCGCCATCGCCATACACGCGTCGAATAAAAAGCAAGGGACAAGTCCTTACTAACAACTCCTATCATTTTTCATTGCCCCCCCTACCTGAAAATCCTGGCTCCGCCATTGATTATGCCCTCAACAGAATAAAAAATAACAAATAGGTTTTTATCCAAAAGTGAATTAACCATGGTTGATGATGATGATGATTTGGTAATAATACCACTACAATGAGATGAGTATTGACAGTCTGGTATAATGAGTCCCGTGATCTACTATGACCACAGATGCGACCTAAAATCCTCAATTATGATAAATAATAATTTGGAGTTATAAGGCATCCTTCAGCAAAGATCTCAGGGAGGGATAATTAAGGAATAACCAGGAGATGAAGGCTATAGTGAAAGATATAAAAAGCTAGATAAAAAAGGCATAATTATACAGGTGGGTCTTCACTTGGGACTTAAATGTCTCAATCAACTCCAAATGCCTAACCTCAAAGGGCTGGGAATTCCATTGCCTGAGTGCCATGCAGACAAATATCTTGTCACCCGAGGTTTGAACCTTATAAAGTGCTGTATTCTGAGTAGGGCACGATTAGCAGATTTCAGAGGTCTTGGTGGAACATGTGGCTGATTTAACTCCTGGATGTAGGATGGAGCGAATCCATTGTAAGCCTTGATCACATGTAGGATAATCTTAAAATCCACTCAGGTTTGAACTGGGAACCAATAGATGTACATAATCACAGTTATGATATTGTCACGACAAAGATAGCAGGTGATTTTGGATGGACTATGCCTCAGGGTCGCTGCCTTCCGTCAAGTGAAAATTTTGCGTGTTACAAATTAGCATGATGACAAGGAAATTCCTTGGGACTCTGGAAAGCTTCCCCCATCCCTTCAACCCTTCATTTGAATTCCAACACACGTAATTTTATTCCCCTTACCCCACCACTTTCCCTATAATCTACCATCCCCCTGGTCCTCCAATTCCTTCTTCGACCATCTCGACTGCCTCCTCTCCTGAGTCCTTCCAGTCACCCACCCCTTCATTCTCGGAGACTTTAATCTCCAGATTAACTGCACACCCATTCCTCTGCCCTCCTCCTCACTAGCTCATTTGACCTCCGTCTTCTTCCATCCCCCCTACTCACACCGCTGGCAACATTCTTGACTTCATCTTCATTTCAGGCTGCAAAGCCGCCTCTATCACTATGGCCCTCCTCCCACCCTTTGATCACCTCCTCCTCTCCCTCTGTATTTCTCTACCTTCCCCTCCTAACCACACTCCATCATGGCTCATCCCAATCTGCGCCGCAACCTCCGCTCCTTTAAAACTATCTCCATAACCACTCATATCTCATATCCCCTTCTTCCTATTTCTGACTTCCTCCTCCTTGCATCCTGATTTAGCTTCCACCACACTCTCTAATTATATTTCTTCTCTTAACCTCCTAGCTCCCATCCATCTCTGATCTCTCTCATCTAAGCCTCCACAATCTTGGCTCACTCCATCCCTTCAATCAGAGCGGCGACACCAGCGTAGAGCTGAAAGGCTTTCGAAGTATACTCCACTCCAGAACCTTTCCTCCTACCACTTCCAACGCGCCTTAGAACTTGCCAAATAAGACTATTTTCTGGCTATAATCTCTTCTCTTGCTCACCACCTGTGCCAAATCTTCTCCACTCTCAACAACCTCCTCAAGCCTCCTACCCCAATCCATTCTTCCCTTTCCCCTACCCTTTCAGCTCTCGAATTAGCCTATTACTTCTCCACCATGATTAACTCTATTCGTTCTACCCTTCTATGATCCTCTTCCCCTAGCTCACGTCAGCAGCCTCTCCCCTTACTTTCAATTCACAATGACGGCTTTCATAATTCCCCTGCAACTTCTGTGACTTAACTCTCTTCTATCATCTCTAAGGCCCATCCCACTTCCTCTCCCCTCGATCCTATCAATGCTTCCCTTTTACCCCGACTGTTTCCTTTACTTCTCCCCTACCTAGTGCCCCTCTTCAATTCCTCCCTCTCCTCTGGTGTCTTGTCCACAATCAATAAGTCAGCCATTATTGTACCGCTCAAAAAATATTCTCTTGATACCTCTGCTCCTGCTAACTGCCGCCCCATTTCCCTTCCCTATTTCTCCAAACCCGTATAATGCCTAGTACACTCTCGTCTTACCCACTACGTATCGTTTAACTTTCTCTACCCCAAATACAATCTGGTTTTCATCCCTCTCATCCAACTGAAACTGCTCTTCTTTCGATTCAGAATCACCTGGCTAACTCTGCCCATGCTGGCCTCTCTTCTATTCTTATATTCCTCAATCTGTCCTCATTTTTCGACATAGTTGACCATCCTACTTTTATCTCTACTCTCTCTTCCCTTGGTATCTCTGGCACATCACTTTCCTGGCTAAAGTCCTGTCTCTCTCTGAAGGTCTCATTCAATCATGCCATTTCTCCCCCAGCCCCCTTCACTGCTGGTGTTCCCCTAGGCTCTGTTCTTGGTCCCCTACTTTTCTCTCTACATCTCACCACTTGTATCTCTCATTTCTTCGCTGAACTTTCCCATCATTTCTTCGCAGATGACATAGAAATGTTCTCCTCTTTTCC
Source organism: Lethenteron camtschaticum (assembly GCA_018977245.1). Lineage (NCBI taxonomy): Eukaryota > Metazoa > Chordata > Hyperoartia > Petromyzontiformes > Petromyzontidae > Lethenteron > Lethenteron camtschaticum. The sequence goes on along the minus strand of MU249573.1, from coordinate 3,953,718 downwards.
TCCCTTTTCCCCTGACCTCGCTTCCCGCATCTCATTTTGCCTGGAGTCTATCCAATCTTGGATGTCACGTCACTTTCTGTCCATCCCCCTTCCAAAACTAAATCATCTTTGGCCCTGCCTCCCTTTCCCCTCCTCCCTGTCCCACCATTATTTCCTCCTTTTTCTATCCCCCTACTTCCTCAGCCCCAACCTTGATGTTATCTACTCTTCCCTCTCATCACCGCACATTTCCACCACTACATGCTTGCTATTTGTTCAATTTGCAAAACCTGACCGCTTATTTCCACCTCTGCTGCATAACTCGTCATCCATTCCCTTATCCATACCCATCTGGATTACTGCAACTCTCTTATGCTCGGTCTGCCACTATTTTGCCTCCCTTTAACAAATCCAAAACAACTCTGCTCGGCTCATATTAAACCTTCCCTATAATTCCCATACCTCCACCCTCCTGCAACTGCACTGGCCCGTTTCAATTTTTAACCCTGGTCTACAAATCCCTCCATGGTCTTGCCCCACTCTATCTTGCCACGCTTGTATCTTCCGACTACCTTCTCACCCTCTACACTCTCAATCTTTGCTGTCTCTCTCTGTTCCTCGTCCTTGTGCTTAATCTATGTTTTTGCTTTCTATGCTTCCCCCCTTCACTGGAACAAACTTCCCCTACACATAAAACAGTCACCTCCGCTGACTAGTTTCCACTCCACACTGAAAACTCACATTTTCCTTAGCTCACCACATAACCCTTAATCTCCCCCTCATAACTGCCACCATTACTTTTCCCGCTTCATATTCTCAAATGGCTCTCACTCATTTCCCTTTCATTCAATCCATTCATCATCATTTACTGTCATCAATTTCGCTTTCACCGATTTCACGCATCACAGATGTGCCCATTGCTTCCTCTCATCTATTTCATTCACCTCATCCCCATCATTACATGCGCATGTACCGTTGTTAATTATGTGTATAGAGCCTTGTATAAGATGCTATATGAATAATTTTAAGATAAGATAATAGTCAGTGAGAAAATTTGCATATGTACCAGTCACCCAGAATCTTCAGGAGAAAGAATATTGTAGGGAGACGATCTTCTTAAGTGAAAGAACTAAATCCTCACAACCTTGTTAACATGTGACTCTAAGGATACGGACCTATCAAAGAGAATACGAGGATTTCTAGCTTCATGTGTTGGGAAACTATTCTGACCATTGTTCACCAGATTGAATTGGACAGCTGGTGGGGGAACTGATGAAAACGATCTCAATCCTATCACTGTTGAGTTGGAGAAATTTATCGCATCCAGGATTTGACGAGGAAGAGCAACGATGAAAGCACAGGCAGATGCCACTGAATACGATCCCAATTTAACATAGCTTTGTGTGTCATCCATATAGCAATGGTAAACAAAAATCAATTAATGTTGGAGCAAAGCATCAAGCAGGGCCATGTACATGCTAAATAAAATTGGACCCAGCACAGATCCCAGAGGGATGCCAAATACGACCCGATGTTTAGGATATCTAAGACTACCCATGGTAATGAATTGCACACAGTGCTTAGAGTAGAATTGGAACCATTGCATGGTGGTGCTCAAAGTTCCCCATCATAAGTTCTAGCCACTCAAGTAAAATTATGTGGTCACTTGTGTCGAAAGCTGCTCTAAGATCGAGGATAAAAAATATTTAGGAAACCTTTGTTTTCAGATATAAGCATATTCACCACATTCACCAAGCCTGTGCTGTATCCAGGTATGAAAACTGACTGGGTCAAGGAGGTTGTTTAGGACTAAATGTTGTGGAACTGTGTGGCCACTGCATGCTCAAGTAACTTTCTAGCTCCCATCCATCTCTGATCTCTCTCATCTAAGCCTCCACAATCTTGGCTCACTCCATCCCTTCAATCAGAGCGGCGACACCAGCGTAGAGCTGAAAGGCTTTCGAAGTATACTCCACTCCAGAACCTTTCCTCCTACCACTTCCAACGCGCCTTAGAACTTGCCAAATAAGACTATTTTCTGGCTATAATCTCTTCTCTTGCTCACCACCTGTGCCAAATCTTCTCCACTCTCAACAACCTCCTCAAGCCTCCTACCCCAATCCATTCTTCCCTTTCCCCTACCCTTTCAGCTCTCGAATTAGCCTATTACTTCTCCACCATGATTAACTCTATTCGTTCTACCCTTCTATGATCCTCTTCCCCTAGCTCACGTCAGCAGCCTCTCCCCTTACTTTCAATTCACAATGACGGCTTTCATAATTTTCCCTGCAACTTCTGTGACTTAACTCTCTTCTATCATCTCTAAGGCCCATCCCACTTCCTCTCCCTCGATCCTATCAATGCTTCCCTTTTACCCGACTGTTTCCTTTACTTCTCCCCTACCTAGTGCCCCTCTTCAATTCCTCCCTCTCCTCTGGTGTCTTGTCCACAATCAATAAGTCAGCCATTATTGTACCGCTCAAAAATATTCTCTTGATACCTCTCCTGCTAACTGCCGCCCCATTTCCCTTCCCTATTTCTCCAAACCCATAATGCCTATACACTCTCGTCTTACCATACGTATCGTTTAACTTTCTCTACCCCAAATACAATCTGGTTTTCATCCCTCTCATCCAACTGAAACTGCTCTTCTTTCGATTCAGAATCACCTGGCTAACTCTGCCCATGCTGGCCTCTCTTCTATTCTTATATTCCTCAATCTGTCCTCATTTTTCGACATAGTTGACCATCCTACTTTTATCTCTCTCGGTATCTCTGGCACATCACTTTCCTGGCTAAAGTCCTGTCTCTCTCTGAAGGTCTCATTCAATCATGCCATTTCTCCCCCAGCCCCCTTCACTGCTGGTGTTCCCCTAGGCTCTGTTCTTGGTCCCCTACTTTTCTCTCTACATCTCACCACTTGTATCTCTCATTTCTTCGCTGAACTTTCCATCATTTCTTCGCAGATGACATAGAAATGTTCTCCTCTTTTCCTCCCTTTTCCCCTGACCTCGCTTCCCGCATCTCATTTTGCCTGGAGTCTATCCAATCTTGGATGTCACGTCACTTTCTGTCCATCCCCCTTCCAAAACTAAATCATCTTTTCCCTTTCCTCCCTGTCCCACCATTATTTCCTCCTTTTCTACCTCAGCCCACAACCTTGATGTTATCTACTCTTCCCTCTCAACACATNTCCAATACATGCTTCTTATTTGTTCAATTTGCAAAACCTGACCGCTTATTTCCACCTCTGCTGCATAACTCGTCATCCATTCCCTTATCCATACCCATCTGGATTACTGCAACTCTCTTATGCTCGGTCTGCCCATTTTACTATTTTGCCTCCCTTTAACAAATCCAAAACAACTCTGCTCGGCTCATATTAAACCTTCCCTATAATTCCCATACCTCCACCCTCCTGCAACTGCACTGGCCCGTTTCAATTTTTAACCCTGGTCTACAAATCCCTCCATGGTCTTGCCCCACTCTATCTTGCCACGCTTGTATCTTCCGACTACCTTCTCACCCTCTACACTCTCAATCTTTGCTGTCTCTCTCTGTTCCTCGTCCTTGTGCTTAATCTATGTTTTTGCTTTCTATGCTTCCCCCCTTCACTGGAACAAACTTCCCCTACACATAAAACAGTCACCTCCGCTGACTAGTTTCCACTCCACACTGAAAACTCACATTTTCCTTAGCTCACCACATAACCCCTTAATCTCCCCCTCATAACTGCCACCATTACTTTTCCCGCTTCATATTCTCAAATGGCTCTCACTCATTTCCCTTTCATTCAATCCATTCATCATCATTTACTGTCATCAATTTCGCTTTCACCGATTTCACGCATCACAGATGTGCCCATTGCTTCCTCTCATCTATTTCATTCACCTCATCCCCATCATTACATGCGCATGTACCGTTGTTAATTATGTGTATAGAGCCTTGTATAAGATGCTATATGAATAATTTTAAGATAAGATAATAGTCAGTGAGAAAATTTGCATATGTACCAGTCACCCAGAATCTTCAGGAGAAAGAATATTGTAGGGAGACGATCTTTCTTAAGTGAAAGAACTAAATCCTCACAACCTTGTTAACATGTGACTCTAAGGATACGGACCTATCAAAGAGAATACGAGGATTTCTAGCTTCATGTGTTGGGAAACTATTCTGACCATTGTTCACCAGATTGAATTGGACAGCTGGTGGGGGAACTGATGAAAACGATCTCAATCCTATCACTGTTGAGTTGGAGAAATTTATCGCATCCAGGATTTGACGAGGAAGAGCAACGATGAAAGCACAGGCAGATGCCACTGAATACGATCCCAATTTAACATAGCTTTGTGTGTCATCCATATAGCAATGGTAAACAAAAATCAATTAATGTTGGAGCAAAGCATCAAGCAGGGCCATGTACATGCTAAATAAAATTGGACCCAGCACAGATCCCAGAGGGATGCCAAATACGACCCGATGTTTAGGATATCTAAGACTACCCATGGTAATGAATTGCACACAGTGTTTAGAGTAAAATTGGAACCATTGCATGGTGGTACCCAAAGTTCCCCATCATAAGTTCTAGCCACTCAAGTAATGTTCTGTGGTCAATTGTGTCGAAAGCTGCTCTAAGATCGAGGATAAAAAATATTTTGGAAACCTTTATTTTCAGATATAAGCATATTCACCCCATTCACCAAGCCTGTGCTGTATCCAGTTATGAAAACTGACTGGGTCAAGGAGGTTGTTTAGGACTAAATGTTGTGGAACTGTGTGGCCACTGCATGCTCAAGTAACTTGGACAGTTGTGGGATATTTTAAATTGGACAGACATTGTTGAGGAGCTCCGAAGCAAGGCCCGGTTTCTTGAAAAGTGGTGTCACTTCTACCAAATTGAAATTGGAGAGAACTACACCAGTTTAATGGGCCTGTTAAGTTTATCTAAAACAAATGGAGCCAAGAGAACAACGTTCCCCCTGGGTAAGCAAGTGTGAAAAAGATCCAGAAGGCAGGTGAGATGAGACTGAGCAGTGATTGTGGTGAGTTCAGAAAGAGTGATATAAGACAACTCAAGTAATACTGTGCCCTTGAAAAGAGGTGGGAGGAAATCTGGAGGTGTGTGCAGTAATGGAGATCGAATGGTGATGTCTTCAGAGAAAAAACTTGGAGTGAATTGCACTGGTCAGCAGAGATTAAGTCATTGAGTTGCTGGTATGGCAGATTTTTTGTGACAAATACAATCCTAGGATTATTCTTTCTAATGGTAATTTGGACAGTGATGTGGAGATATATATAGTCTTAGTTCTTTCGGTAAAGTCACGTAGGTAAAAAATGAAATTAAAATTAATAAAAATAAAAACAATAAAATCACGACGTTTCGGAGGCAACACAAGCTTCCGTCTTCAGGTGAAACTGTCACAGCAAAATATCTGATTTTATTGTTTTTATTTTTTTATTAATTTTAATTTCATTTTTTACCTACGTGACTTTACCGAAAGAACTAAGAGTATGAATCCTTGCAGTCACGAAAGCTTCAAATCTAGAATGGAGATATATAGCCTAAGATTGTTCGCATCTTTGTCGCTACAAAGTGATGTTTTAAATAGTTAGTTTTCAGTTTCATTTATTAGGTATAACCCCGTGAGCCATGCGGCTCTTGACTCGGGTGCAGCCGCAACAAACAAAAACATGAACAAGAAACATATTAAAGTGACTACACACAACAGAAAAATCCAGGAATAAACAGCAAAGTCTTCCAGAAAAAACAATGTATGGGTAAGGCCTGAATTCCTCCAGATCCACTCAAATATACCAACTGTTTATTTCATCGCTCATAGCTCTACCGAATACCATGGGGAGGGCTTGATGGTGGAAATCAATCGTGTCTTAAGAGGAGCCAGGTAATGTCAAAATTTCAGAAGAGTGGAGTTGTATAACAGAGCAGTCTCCTCAACAGGGAGGAGGCTGGACTCAGATGAATAAAATGCACAGGCTTCAATACATTCTACTGAGGTTATGGAGTTTAGCTTGCAGTGTTTTATCTAGCATTGAATGGACGAGAATAAGCGAGGTAAGGGCCTATTGAAGATTCCTATGGAGTGATCAGATAAACCTGCATCAACAATGGAACGGTTGTGCACAGGCAACCGAATGGAGCACACTAAATCCAGAGCATGTCCACGGGTGTGAGTAGGCACCTGAATGTGCTTCGAGAGACCAAACGGCTCAAGAATGGCTAGGACGTCTTTAACAAATGGTTTAATGGAGCAATTACATAGATGCTAAAATCTCCAGGAAGCAGAATGTTGTTGGAACAATTGCAAATAACTTCGAGCCGCTCAGAGAGGTCAGACAGAAAAGCGGAGGTTGGCTTAGAAGGCGGTAAAGCAAAATTAGCAGCAATGTCTGGTGGCACATGGTGTTCATTGACAGTGTGACAGACAATGCAAGCAAATTTCGGTGGCAGGTAAACAATGCCTGAGGTGGGTACATCGTGCAAGATAATGCACAGACAGTAGACAGTCAAGGTGTCTTCGCAGTGGTGGCTGGAAACAGACAATACCTGTGAACGCAGGCTGGCAGCAACCACCCCCGCACCAGTCCGAGCAAGCCGGGCGATGATGACAGCAATGGACCAACAGTTTTCAGGTCATTGTAAAATGTCTTATCTAGGCCCAATTTTTGGATTATTTTGGATGAATACTAAAATTTGGAGCAAATCCCTACTCACTATTTATGCATACTTATGTATTTTTGTTGAACTTTTTTTGTACCTTACATAGCCAGCCGTGCTAATCGAAGGTGCAGTGGAAGGACAACAAGTTATAAATCTTGACTTGAAGTTGTAATTGTCATTTACAGGTATTCCTCGCGTAAGGCGCCCTTTTATAGTCCAAATTCGCAGTTATGCGATTAATCTTTTATGGACATACTTGAGACCCTACGCTTTTCAGTTACGTGCTCAAGAAAAAACAACATTGTAAAATAAAATTCAATACAAATAAAAATTATTTTAAATACATTAAAAACACTATATTTATTTCGTAAAACTGCTTCTGAAAAAGAGAGCCTAATCGCCAGCTGACTATGTGCTAGACTTATGCATGTAGATGACTGCAGACCGTCTTGGCCCACTGATTATCACGCACGCAGTGTTTATGTATTTCGTTGTTTTGGTGGGTATCCTTTTAGAGTTACCAATAATTCTAGTTTACCCCATATTCTGGCTTATTCAAGTCTGGCTTCAATACGTTTAACTGTTATATCATATTGGTGCACATGAGCACGCATGAATTTGCCTCATTGACAATTCATTTGAAAATACACCAATACCCCAAGGGCCTTCATGCAACGAAATAACCAATACCGATTGTCTCTGTCACTATCCCACAATTATGCACACGTTCTCAAATTGTGCGTGCCTTGCATGTAGAGCTCATGCTCAAATCCAATATCTGTAATAGAAAACTCCTGGTATTTGCGTGTGCCTGATTGTTGTAGTGGTGTGCATGTGCACTGTCCTTGAAGTTGATTGGTCCACACCCGAGACAGCTTTCCTTAGAGCCTAGTCTCATATGGGTTGGACCAGATGACGCCAAAAGGCGCACAACTCAAGGACAATGCACCATCAGAGTATGAGAGCTCGGGGCAAGCATCTACACTATGGGGACCTCATTTGCCAGTAAAAATATGATAATTGGTTCTTTACCCTTCTATCTGGCAACAAAACTGACACCTTTTTGCAAGGAGTCATGTTTGCATAGACCGCAATACCTGCAGTCATAATACAAACAAAAGAACATAACTCTGATAATGTGCACTGTCCTTGAAGTTGATTGGTCCACACCCGAGACAGCTTTCCTTAGAGCCTAGTCTCATATGGGTTGGACCAGATGACGCCAAAAGGCGCACAACTCAAGGACAATGCACCATCAGAGTATGAGAGCTCGGGGCAAGCATCTACACTATGGGGACCTCATTTGCCAGTAAAAATATGATAATTGGTTCTTTACCCTTCTATCTGGCAACAAACTGACACCTTTTTGCAAGGAGTCATGTTTGCATAGACCGCAATACCTGCAGTCATAATACAAACAAAAGAACATAACTCTGATAATGTGCACTGTCCTTGAAGTTGATTGGTCCACACCCGAGACAGCTTTCCTTAGAGCCTAGTCTCATATGGGTTGGACCAGATGACGCCAAAAGGCGCACAACTCAAGGACAATGCACCATCAGAGTATGAGAGCTCGGGGCAAGCATCTACACTATGGGGACCTCATTTGCCAGTAAAAATATGATAATTGGTTCTTTACCCTTCTATCTGGCAACAAAACTGACACCTTTTTGCAAGGAGTCATGTTTGCATAGACCGCAATACCTGCAGTCATAATACAAACAAAAGAACATAACTCTGATAATGTGCACTGTCCTTGAAGTTGATTGGTCCACACCCGAGACAGCTTTCCTTAGAGCCTAGTCTCATATGGGTTGGACCAGATGACGCCAAAAGGCGCACAACTCAAGGACAATGCACCATCAGAGTATGAGAGCTCGGAGCAAGCATCTACACTATGGGGACCTCATTTGCCAGTAAAAATATGATAATTGGTTCTTTACCCTTCTATCTGGCAACAAAACTGACACCTTTTGCAAGGAGTCATGTTTGCATAGACCGCAATACCTGCAGTCATAATACAAACAAAAGAACATAACTCTGATAATGTGCACTGTCCTTGAAGTTGATTGGTCCACACCCGAGACAGCTTTCCTTAGAGCCTAGTCTCATATGGGTTGGACCAGATGACGCCAAAAGGCGCACAACTCAAGGACAATGCGCCATCAGAGTATGAGAGCTCGGGGCAAGCATCTACACTATGGGGACCTCATTTGCCAGTAAAAATTGATAATTGGTTCTTTACCCTTCTATCTGGCAACAAAACTGACACCTTTTTGCAAGGAGTCATGTTTGCATAGACCGCAATACCTGCAGTCATAATACAAACAAAAGAACATAACTCTGATAATGTGCACTGTCCTTGAAGTTGATTGGTCCACACCCGAGACAGCTTTCCTTAGAGCCTAGTCTCATATGGGTTGGACCAGATGACGCCAAAAGGCGCACAACTCAAGGACAATGCACCATCAGAGTATGAGAGCTCGGGGCAAGCATCTACACTATGGGACCTCATTTGCCAGTAAAAATATGATAATTGGTTCTTTACCCTTCTATCTGGCAACAAAACTGACACCTTTTGCAAGGAGTCATGTTTGCATAGACCGCAATACCTGCAGTCATAATACAAACAAAAGAACATAACTCTGATAATGTGCACTGTCCTTGAAGTTGATTGGTCCACACCCGAGACAGCTTTCCTTAGAGCCTAGTCTCATATGGGTTGGACCAGATGACGCCAAAAGGCGCACAACTCAAGGACAATGCACCATCGAGTATGAGAGCCGGGCAACATCTACACTATGGGACCTCATTTGCCAGTAAAAATATGATAATTGGTTCTTTACCCTTCTATCTGGCAACAAAACTGACACCTTTTTGCAAGGAGTCATGTTTGCATAGACCGCAATACCTGCAGTCATAATACAAACAAAAGAACATAACTCTGATAATGTGCACTGTCCTTGAAGTTGATTGGTCCACACCCGAGACAGCTTTCCCTAGTCTCATATGGGTTGGACCAGATGACGCCAAAAGGCGCACAACTCAAGGACAATGCACCATCAGAGTATGAGAGCTCGGGGCAAGCATCTACACTATGGGNACCTCATTTGCCAGTAAAAATATGATAATTGGTTCTTTACCCTTCTATCTGGCAACAAAACTGACACCTTTTTGCAAGGAGTCATGTTTGCATAGACCGCAATACCTGCAGTCATAATACAAACAAAAGAACATAACTCTGATAATGTGCACTGTCCTTGAGTTGTGCGCCTTTTGGCGTCATCTGCCAACCATATGAGACTAGGCTCTAAGGAAAGCTGTCTCGGGTGTGGACCAATCAACTTCAAGGACAGTGCACATTATCAGAGTTATGTTCTTTGTTTGTATTATGACTGCAGGTATTGCGGTCTATGCAAACATGACTCCTTGCAAAAAGGTGTCAGTTTTGTTGCCAGATAGAAGGGTAAAGAACCAATTATCATATTTTACTGGCAAATGAGGTCCCATAGTGTAGATGCTTGCCCGAGCTCTCATACTCTGATGGTGCATTGTCCTTGAGTTGTGCGCCTTTTGGCGTCATCTGGTCCAATCCATATGAGACTAGGCTCTAAGGAAAGCTGTCTCGGGTGTGGACCAATCAACTTCAAGGACAGTGCACATTATCAGAGTTATGTTCTTTTGTTTGTATTATGACTGCAGGTATTGCGGTCTATGCAAACATGACTCCTTGCAAAAAGGTGTCAGTTTTGTTGCCAGATAGAAGGGTAAAGAACCAATTATCATATTTTTACTGGCAAATGAGGTCCCCATAGTGTAGATGCTTGCCCCGAGCTCTCATACTCTGATGGTGCATTGTCCTTGAGTTGTGCGCCTTTTGGCGTCATCTGGTCCAACCCATATGAGACTAGGCTCTAAGGAAAGCTGTCTCGGGTGTGGACCAATCAACTTCAAGGACAGTGCACATTATCAGAGTTATGTTCTTTTGTTTGTATTATGACTGCAGGTATTGCGGTCTATGCAAACATGACTCCTTGCAAAAAGGTGTCAGTTTTGTTGCCAGATAGAAGGGTAAAGAACCAATTATCATATTTTTACTGGCAAATGAGGTCCCATAGTGTAGATGCTTGCCCCGAGCTCTCATACTCTGATGGTGCATTGTCCTTGAGTTGTGCGCCTTTTGGCGTCATCTGGTCCAACCCATATGAGACTAGGCTCTAAGGAAAGCTGTCTCGGGTGTGGACCAATCAACTTCAAGGACAGTGCACATTATCAGAGTTATGTTCTTTTGTTTGTATTATGACTGCAGGTATTGCGGTCTATGCAAACATGACTCCTTGCAAAAGGTGTCAGTTTTGTTGCCAGATAGAAGGGTAAAGAACCAATTATCAATTTTTACTGGCAAATGAGGTCCCCATAGTGTAGATGCTTGCCCCGAGCTCTCATACTCTGATGGTGCATTGTCCTTGAGTTGTGCGCCTTTTGGCGTCATCTGGTCCAACCCATATGAGACTAGGCTCTAATGAAAGCTGTCTCGGGTGTGGACCAATCAACTTCAAGGACAGTGCACATTATCAGAGTTATGTTCTTTTGTTTGTATTATGACTGCAGGTATTGCGGTCTATGCAAACATGACTCCTTGCAAAAAGGTGTCAGTTTTGTTGCCAGATAGAAGGGTAAAGAACCAATTATATTTTTACTGGCAAATGAGGTCCCCATAGTGTAGATGCTTGCCCGAGCTCTCATACTCTGATGGTGCATTGTCCTTGAGTTGTGCGCCTTTTGGCGTCATCTGGTCCAACCCATATGAGACTAGGCTCTAAGGAAAGCTGTCTCGGGTGTGGACCAATCAACTTCAAGGACAGTGCACATTATCAGAGTTATGTTCTTTTGTTTGTATTATGACTGCAGGTATTGCGGTCTATGCAAACATGACTCCTTGCAAAAAGGTGTCAGTTTTGTTGCCAGATAGAAGGGTAAAGAACCAATTATCATATTTTTACTGGCAAATGAGGTCCCCATAGTGTAGATGCTTGCCCCGAGCTCTCATACTCTGATGGTGCATTGTCCTTGAGTTGTGCGCCTTTTGGCGTCATCTGGTCCAACCCATATGAGACTAGGCTCTAAGGAAAGCTGTCTCGGGTGTGGACCAATCAACTTCAAGGACAGTGCACATTATCAGAGTTATGTTCTTTTGTTTGTATTATGACTGCAGGTATTGCGGTCTATGCAAACATGACTCCTTGCAAAAAGGTGTCAGTTTTGTTGCCAGATAGAAGGGTAAAGAACCAATTATCATATTTTTACTGGCAAATGAGGTCCCCATAGTGTAGATGCTTGCCCGAGCTCTCATACTCTGATGGTGCATTGTCCTTGAGTGTGCGCCTTTTGGCGTCATCTGGTCCAACCCATATGAGACTAGGCTCTAAGGAAAGCTGTCTCGGGTGTGGACCAATCAACTTCAAGGACAGTGCACATTATCAGAGTTATGTTCTTTTGTTTGTATTATGACTGCAGGTATTGCGGTCTATGCAAACATGACTCCTTGCAAAAAGGTGTCAGTTTTGTTGCCAGATAGAAGGGTAAAGAACCAATTATCATATTTTTACTGGCAAATGAGGTCCCCATAGTGTAGATGCTTGCCCGAGCTCTCATACTCTGATGGTGCATTGTCCTTAGTTGTGCGCCTTTTGGCGTCATCTGGTCCAACCCATATGAGACTAGGCTCTAAGGAAAGCTGTCTCGGGTGTGGACCAATCAACTTCAAGGACAGTGCACATTATCAGAGTTATGTTCTTTTGTTTGTATTATGACTGCAGGTATTGCGGTCTATGCAAACATGACTCCTTGCAAAAAGGTGTCAGTTTTGTTGCCAGATAGAAGGGTAAAGAACCAATTATCATATTTTTACTGGCAAATGAGGTCCCCATAGTGTAGATGCTTGCCCCGAGCTCTCATACTCTGATGGTGCATTGTCCTTGAGTTGTGCGCCTTTTGGCGTCATCTGGTCCAACCCATATGAGACTAGGCTCTAATGAAAGCTGTCTCGGGTGTGGACCAATCAACTTCAAGGACAGTGCACATTATCAGAGTTATGTTCTTTTGTTTGTATTATGACTGCAGGTATTGCGGTCTATGCAAACATGACTCCTTGCAAAAAGGTGTCAGTTTTGTTGCCAGATAGAAGGGTAAAGAACCAATTATATTTTTACTGGCAAATGAGGTCCCCATAGTGTAGATGCTTGCCCCGAGCTCTCATACTCTGATGGTGCATTGTCCTTGAGTTGTGCGCCTTTTGGCGTCATCTGGTCCAACCCATATGAGACTAGGCTCTAAGGAAAGCTGTCTCGGGTGTGGACCAATCAACTTCAAGGACAGTGCACATTATCAGAGTTATGTTCTTTTGTTTGTATTATGACTGCAGGTATTGCGGTCTATGCAAATACTCCTTGCAAAAAGGTTAGTTTTGTTGCCAGATAGAAGGGTAAAGAACAATTATCATATTTTTACTGGCAAATGAGGTCCCATAGTGTAGATGCTTGCCCCGAGCTCTCATACTCTGATGGTGCATTGTCCTTGAGTTGTGCGCCTTTTGGCGTCATCTGGTCCAACCCATATGAGACTAGGCTCTAAGGAAAGCTGTCTCGGGTGTGGACCAATCAACTTCAAGGACAGTGCACATTATCAGAGTTATGTTCTTTTGTTTGTATTATGACTGCAGGTATTGCGGTCTATGCAAACATGACTCCTTGCAAAAAGGTGTCAGTTTTGTTGCCAGATAGAAGGGTAAAGAACAATTATCATATTTTTACTGGCAAATGAGGTCCCCATAGTGTAGATGCTTGCCCCGAGCTCTCATACTCTGATGGTGCATTGTCCTTGAGTTGTGCGCCTTTTGGCGTCATCTGGTCCAACCCATATGAGACTAGGCTCTAAGGAAAGCTGTCTCGGGTGTGGACCAATCAACTTCAAGGACAGTGCACATTATCAGAGTTATGTTCTTTTGTTTGTATTATGACTGCAGGTATTGCGGTCTATGCAAATACTCCTTGCAAAAAGGTTAGTTTTGTTGCCAGATAGAAGGGTAAAGAACAATTATCATATTTTTACTGGCAAATGAGGTCCCATAGTGTAGATGCTTGCCCCGAGCTCTCATACTCTGATGGTGCATTGTCCTTGAGTTGTGCGCCTTTTGGCGTCATCTGGTCCAACCCATATGAGACTAGGCTCTAAGGAAAGCTGTCTCGGTGTGGACCAATCAACTTCAAGGACAGTGCACATTATCAGAGTTATGTTCTTTTGTTTGTATTATGACTGCAGGTATTGCGGTCTATGCAAATACTCCTTGCAAAAAGGTTAGTTTTGTTGCCAGATAGAAGGGTAAAGAACAATTATCATATTTTTACTGGCAAATGAGGTCCCATAGTGTAGATGCTTGCCCGAGCTCTCATACTCTGATGGTGCATTGTCCTTGAGTTGTGCGCCTTTTGGCGTCATCTGGTCCAACCCATATGAGACTAGGCTCTAAGGAAAGCTGTCTCGGGTGTGGACCAATCAACTTCAAGGACAGTGCACATTATCAGAGTTATGTTCTTTTGTTTGTATTATGACTGCAGGTATTGCGGTCTATGCAAACATGACTCCTTGCAAAAAGGTGTCAGTTTTGTTGCCAGATAGAAGGGTAAAGAACCAATTATCATATTTTTACTGGCAAATGAGGTCCCCATAGTGTAGATGCTTGCCCCGAGCTCTCATACTCTGATGGTGCATTGTCCTTGAGTTGTGCGCCTTTTGGCGTCATCTGGTCCAACCCATATGAGACTAGGCTCTAAGGAAAGCTGTCTCGGGTGTGGACCAATCAACTTCAAGGACAGTGCACATTATCAGAGTTATGTTCTTTTGTTTGTATTATGACTGCAGGTATTGCGGTCTATGCAAACATGACTCCTTGCAAAAAGGTGTCAGTTTTGTTGCCAGATAGAAGGGTAAAGAACCAATTATCATATTTTACTGGCAAATGAGGTCCCCATAGTGTAGATGCTTGCCCGAGCTCTCATACTCTGATGGTGCATTGTCCTTGAGTTGTGCGCCTTTTGGCGTCATCTGGTCCAACCCATATGAGACTAGGCTCTAAGGAAAGCTGTCTCGGGTGTGGACCAATCAACTTCAAGGACAGTGCACATTATCAGAGTTATGTTCTTTTGTTTGTATTATGACTGCAGGTATTGCGGTCTATGCAAACATGACTCCTTGCAAAAAGGTGTCAGTTTTGTTGCCAGATAGAAGGGTAAAGAACAATTATATTTTTACTGGCAAATGAGGTCCCATAGTGTAGATGCTTGCCCGAGCTCTCATACTCTGATGGTGCATTGTCCTTGAGTTGTGCGCCTTTTGGCGTCATCTGGTCCAACCCATATGAGACTAGGCTCTAAGGAAAGCTGTCTCGGGTGTGGACCAATCAACTTCAAGGACAGTGCACATTATCAGAGTTATGTTCTTTTGTTTGTATTATGACTGCAGGTATTGCGGTCTATGCAAACATGACTCCTTGCAAAAAGGTGTCAGTTTTGTTGCCAGATAGAAGGGTAAAGAACCAATTATCATATTTTTACTGGCAAATGAGGTCCCCATAGTGTAGATGCTTGCCCGAGCTCTCATACTCTGATGGTGCATTGTCCTTGAGTTGTGCGCCTTTTGGCGTCATCTGGTCCAACCCATATGAGACTAGGCTCTAAGGAAAGCTGTCTCGGGTGTGGACCAATCAACTTCAAGGACAGTGCACATTATCAGAGTTATGTTCTTTTGTTTGTATTATGACTGCAGGTATTGCGGTCTATGCAAACATGACTCCTTGCAAAAAGGTGTCAGTTTTGTTGCCAGATAGAAGGGTAAAGAACCAATTATCATATTTTTACTGGCAAATGAGGTCCCCATAGTGTAGATGCTTGCCCGAGCTCTCATACTCTGATGGTGCATTGTCCTTGAGTTGTGCGCCTTTTGGCGTCATCTGGTCCAACCCATATGAGACTAGGCTCTAAGGAAAGCTGTCTCGGGTGTGGACCAATCAACTTCAAGGACAGTGCACATTATCAGAGTTATGTTCTTTTGTTTGTATTATGACTGCAGGTATTGCGGTCTATGCAAACATGACTCCTTGCAAAAGGTGTCAGTTTTGTTGCCAGATAGAAGGGTAAAGAACCAATTATCATATTTTTACTGGCAAATGAGGTCCCCATAGTGTAGATGCTTGCCCGAGCTCTCATACTCTGATGGTGCATTGTCCTTGAGTTGTGCGCCTTTTGGCGTCATCTGGTCCAACCCATATGAGACTAGGCTCTAAGGAAAGCTGTCTCGGGTGTGGACCAATCAACTTCAAGGACAGTGCACATTATCAGAGTTATGTTCTTTTGTTTGTATTATGACTGCAGGTATTGCGGTCTATGCAAACATGACTCCTTGCAAAAAGGTGTCAGTTTTGTTGCCAGATAGAAGGGTAAAGAACCAATTATCATATTTTTACTGGCAAATGAGGTCCCCATAGTGTAGATGCTTGCCCCGAGCTCTCATACTCTGATGGTGCATTGTCCTTGAGTTGTGCGCCTTTTGGCGTCATCTGGTCCAACCCATATGAGACTAGGGAAAGCTGTCTCGGGTGTGGACCAATCAACTTCAAGGACAGTGCACATTATCAGAGTTATGTTCTTTTGTTTGTATTATGACTGCAGGTATTGCGGTCTATGCAAACATGACTCCTTGCAAAAAGGTGTCAGTTTTGTTGCCAGATAGAAGGGTAAAGAACCAATTATCATATTTTTACTGGCAAATGAGGTCCCCATAGTGTAGATGCTTGCCCCGAGCTCTCATACTCTGATGGTGCATTGTCCTTGAGTTGTGCGCCTTTTGGCGTCATCTGGTCCAACCCATATGAGACTAGGCTCTAAGGAAAGCTGTCTCGGGTGTGGACCAATCAACTTCAAGGACAGTGCACATTATCAGAGTTATGTTCTTTTGTTTGTATTATGACTGCAGGTATTGCGGTCTATGCAAACATGACTCCTTGCAAAAAGGTGTCAGTTTTGTTGCCAGATAGAAGGGTAAAGAACCAATTATCATATTTTTACTGGCAAATGAGGTCCCCATAGTGTAGATGCTTGCCCCGAGCTCTCATACTCTGATGGTGCATTGTCCTTGAGTTGTGCGCCTTTTGGCGTCATCTGGTCCAACCCATATGAGACTAGGCTCTAAGGAAAGCTGTCTCGGGTGTGGACCAATCAACTTCAAGGACAGTGCACATTATCAGAGTTATGTTCTTTTGTTTGTATTATGACTGCAGGTATTGCGGTCTATGCAAACATGACTCCTTGCAAAAGGTGTCAGTTTTGTTGCCA
Organism: Lethenteron camtschaticum; assembly: GCA_018977245.1. Classification (NCBI taxonomy): domain Eukaryota; kingdom Metazoa; phylum Chordata; class Hyperoartia; order Petromyzontiformes; family Petromyzontidae; genus Lethenteron; species Lethenteron camtschaticum. The sequence continues at coordinate 3,936,672 of MU249573.1, read as the reverse complement.
GATAGAAGGGTAAAGAACCAATTATCATATTTTTACTGGCAAATGAGGTCCCATAGTGTAGATGCTTGCCCCGAGCTCTCATACTCTGATGGTGCATTGTCCTTGAGTTGTGCGCCTTTTGGCGTCATCTGGTCCAACCCATATGAGACTAGGCTCTAAGGAAAGCTGTCTCGGGTGTGGACCAATCAACTTCAAGGACAGTGCACATTATCAGAGTTATGTTCTTTTGTTTGTATTATGACTGCAGGTATTGCGGTCTATGCAAACATGACTCCTTGCAAAAAGGTGTCAGTTTTGTTGCCAGATAGAAGGGTAAAGAACCAATTATCATATTTTTACTGGCAAATGAGGTCCCCATAGTGTAGATGCTTGCCCGAGCTCTCATACTCTGATGGTGCATTGTCCTTGAGTTGTGCGCCTTTTGGCGTCATCTGGTCCAACCCATATGAGACTAGGCTCTAAGGAAAGCTGTCTCGGGTGTGGACCAATCAACTTCAAGGACAGTGCACATTATCAGAGTTATGTTCTTTTGTTTGTATTATGACTGCAGGTATTGCGGTCTATGCAAACATGACTCCTTGCAAAANGGTGTCAGTTTTGTTGCCAGATAGAAGGGTAAAGAACCAATTATCATATTTTTACTGGCAAATGAGGTCCCCATAGTGTAGATGCTTGCCCGAGCTCTCATACTCTGATGGTGCATTGTCCTTGAGTTGTGCGCCTTTTGGCGTCATCTGGTCCAACCCATATGAGACTAGGCTCTAAGGAAAGCTGTCTCGGGTGTGGACCAATCAACTTCAAGGACAGTGCACATTATCAGAGTTATGTTCTTTTGTTTGTATTATGACTGCAGGTATTGCGGTCTATGCAAACATGACTCCTTGCAAAAAGGTGTCAGTTTTGTTGCCAGATAGAAGGGTAAAGAACCAATTATCATATTTTTACTGGCAAATGAGGTCCCCATAGTGTAGATGCTTGCCCCGAGCTCTCATACTCTGATGGTGCATTGTCCTTGAGTTGTGCGCCTTTTGGCGTCATCTGGTCCAACCCATATGAGACTAGGCTCTAAGGAAAGCTGTCTCGGGTGTGGACCAATCAACTTCAAGGACAGTGCACATTATCAGAGTTATGTTCTTTTGTTTGTATTATGACTGCAGGTATTGCGGTCTATGCAAACATGACTCCTTGCAAAAAGGTGTCAGTTTTGTTGCCAGATAGAAGGGTAAAGAACCAATTATATTTTTACTGGCAAATGAGGTCCCCATAGTGTAGATGCTTGCCCCGAGCTCTCATACTCTGATGGTGCATTGTCCTTGAGTTGTGCGCCTTTTGGCGTCATCTGGTCCAACCCATATGAGACTAGGCTCTAAGGAAAGCTGTCTCGGGTGTGGACCAATCAACTTCAAGGACAGTGCACATTATCAGAGTTATGTTCTTTTGTTTGTATTATGACTGCAGGTATTGCGGTCTATGCAAACATGACTCCTTGCAAAAAGGTGTCAGTTTTGTTGCCAGATAGAAGGGTAAAGAACCAATTATCATATTTTTACTGGCAAATGAGGTCCCCATAGTGTAGATGCTTGCCCCGAGCTCTCATACTCTGATGGTGCATTGTCCTTGAGTTGTGCGCCTTTTGGCGTCATCTGGTCCAACCCATATGAGACTAGGCTCTAAGGAAAGCTGTCTCGGGTGTGGACCAATCAACTTCAAGGACAGTGCACATTATCAGAGTTATGTTCTTTTGTTTGTATTATGACTGCAGGTATTGCGGTCTATGCAAACATGACTCCTTGCAAAAAGGTGTCAGTTTTGTTGCCAGATAGAAGGGTAAAGAACCAATTATCATATTTTTACTGGCAAATGAGGTCCCCATAGTGTAGATGCTTGCCCGAGCTCTCATACTCTGATGGTGCATTGTCCTTGAGTTGTGCGCCTTTGGCGTCATCTGGTCCAACCCATATGAGACTAGGCTCTAAGGAAAGCTGTCTCGGGTGTGGACCAATCAACTTCAAGGACAGTGCACATTATCAGAGTTATGTTCTTTTGTTTGTATTATGACTGCAGGTATTGCGGTCTATGCAAACATGACTCCTTGCAAAAAGGTGTCAGTTTTGTTGCCAGATAGAAGGGTAAAGAACCAATTATCATATTTTTACTGGCAAATGAGGTCCCCATAGTGTAGATGCTTGCCCCGAGCTCTCATACTCTGATGGTGCATTGTCCTTGAGTTGTGCGCCTTTTGGCGTCATCTGGTCCAACCCATATGAGACTAGGCTCTAAGGAAAGCTGTCTCGGGTGTGGACCAATCAACTTCAAGGACAGTGCACATTATCAGAGTTATGTTCTTTTGTTTGTATTATGACTGCAGGTATTGCGGTCTATGCAAACATGACTCCTTGCAAAAAGGTGTCAGTTTTGTTGCCAGATAGAAGGTAAAGAACCAATTATCATATTTTTACTGGCAAATGAGGTCCCCATAGTGTAGATGCTTGCCCCGAGCTCTCATACTCTGATGGTGCATTGTCCTTGAGTTGTGCGCCTTTTGGCGTCATCTGGTCCAACCCATATGAGACTAGGCTCTAAGAAAGCTGTCTCGGGTGTGGACCAATCAACTTCAAGGACAGTGCACATTATCAGAGTTATGTTCTTTTGTTTGTATTATGACTGCAGGTATTGCGGTCTATGCAAACATGACTCCTTGCAAAAAGGTGTCAGTTTTGTTGCCAGATAGAAGGTAAAGAACCAATTATCATATTTTTACTGGCAAATGAGGTCCCCATAGTGTAGATGCTTGCCCCGAGCTCTCATACTCTGATGGTGCATTGTCCTTGAGTTGTGCGCCTTTTGGCGTCATCTGGTCCAACCCATATGAGACTAGGCTCTAAGGAAAGCTGTCTCGGGTGTGGACCAATCAACTTCAAGGACAGTGCACATTATCAGAGTTATGTTCTTTTGTTTGTATTATGACTGCAGGTATTGCGGTCTATGCAAACATGACTCCTTGCAAAAAGGTGTCAGTTTTGTTGCCAGATAGAAGGGTAAAGAACCAATTATCATATTTTTACTGGCAAATGAGGTCCCATAGTGTAGATGCTTGCCCCGAGCTCTCATACTCTGATGGTGCATTGTCCTTGAGTTGTGCGCCTTTTGGCGTCATCTGGTCCAACCCATATGAGACTAGGCTCTAAGGAAAGCTGTCTCGGGTGTGGACCAATCAACTTCAAGGACAGTGCACATTATCAGAGTTATGTTCTTTTGTTTGTATTATGACTGCAGGTATTGCGGTCTATGCAAACATGACTCCTTGCAAAAAGGTGTCAGTTTTGTTGCCAGATAGAAGGGTAAAGAACCAATTATCATATTTTACTGGCAAATGAGGTCCCNATAGTGTAGATGCTTGCCCCGAGCTCTCATACTCTGATGGTGCATTGTCCTTGAGTTGTGCGCCTTTTGGCGTCATCTGGTCCAACCCATATGAGACTAGGCTCTAAGGAAAGCTGTCTCGGGTGTGGACCAATCAACTTCAAGGACAGTGCACATTATCAGAGTTATGTTCTTTTGTTTGTATTATGACTGCAGGTATTGCGGTCTATGCAAACATGACTCCTTGCAAAAAGGTGTCAGTTTTGTTGCCAGATAGAAGGGTAAGAACCAATTATCGTAATTACATTAGTTTATATAGAAGGTTCTGCATATATTAGAATGTCTCTGTGTGCCCTCAGGACTGCTGGATCTAAAGATGAACACAGCCCCACCATGCTGCCCAGGGACACGAGTAACACGCCTCGTTTTGGTGGCGGCCACACCCTGAGTGACGGGGATGTGGACAAAATCAAGAAGATGTTCGACTGTGAGCCGGAAAANCGAGGACGAAGTGGGGCAGCTTCAGCGCAACTTAACTCATCTGCAGGTCCGAGAGCCACAGCTAATTTCACCATTACCATGAAGGAACCATGCGAGCAACAATGCCATCATGAGCAATTTTACTCCCAATATGTGAAAATAAGGTGGCAACTGGGTGCTTGAGAACTACATGAGATAGTTAAAGCTGCATTGAGTAGGAAACACGGTCTCTCCTTAGCTTATGTGACAATAATAGGTACTAATATTTATTGCATGCAAACGACAGGAGGTACACAAACAATGTGCACGGATAATGTGCATCCATAATGTACGTTGATTTTGCCATATGAATACCCCAACCGGCAATGAATACCCATTGTAATTTATATGCATTCATTAATCCCCCCCCCCACCCTTCACACAAGAAGGGCTCACAAGTGACATCATCACATCGATCCTCTATTTAAGGAACAAAAGAGGATTCTCCACAAATCTGGCTGTCGCCTGATGAAGCTAGTTTTAATTACTGGCCAATCGTCGTACTCAGATTGTAAATGTAAATTTGCTCTCCAACACGCTGGTATGCCGTACCAGTAACGAATTGGCATGTTCTGTTTACTTGACAAACCTTAATTATTGGCTGTGGCGGGTGGTGGCGGGTTTAACTACACATTATATTTTCTCGATCTAACCCAAAATCCTATATTATGGATGATATTGGCCATGAAAGCCTATGTGTTAAATATAGTTTGAATGTTTAAATCGACTGTCGTTGTACAATTCACACTCGTGTCATGTTAAACAATGAGCACGATGTACAAACCAAGAGGTGTAATGGTCAAGGCGGCTGATGGTCCCGTGCCTCTACAGCGACGGTATATTACCATCACGAGGTAATGTCACATGGGATGCGAAGTGGCAAGATAACATCACGGAATGATGTCATGGGGTGTGAGCGAGCACAAGGAGTATGACGGCTTCTCCAATAGAAAAATTATTACCATTTAATGCTGGGTTTTTATCACCAAGATATCGGCAAACCGTTTATCAACTGCTTGTTTTTTTTATTTGGTAAGTCCCTGATAGCAACAACACCTCACTCTAAAATTGTATTTCTATTGGATCTTTAGAGAGTAATCTTGAGCCCATGTTATAGATAGGCAGCAAGAGCTCATCAATTAAAGCTTAGTTGTAAAGCAGATAAAAAAGTGTTCGATTGAGGGGAACATGTCATTCATGAAATCATAAATGTGAAGAGAATAACTGGACATTGAAAACAAGAAAGCCAGACAATTTATATAGATATCGATGGATTCTGAGAGGTGTAGAGTACAACAGCATCTGATGACTTTGGCCAACTTCAGCAGCAGACTGTGATGCCAAACAGTGTTATATGCGGCTGAGAAGACAGATTCTACGAGGGTGGTGAAGGTAATAATATATCTGCAGCAGCTACATTCACTTTGAAATCCAGCTCGTTCGGGAGGTAGATGGGGGTCCATAATGGGAGAAAGTCTGGCAAGCATGGCACGCTCCATCAGCTTGGAAGTTGAGGACAAGAGGGAAATTGGCTGTGTAGCTGGAGGGTGAGTCGTCTGGCTTTCTGGATTTTAGAACAGAGATGACTTTGGCTTGCTTCAACGCTTTTGGGATTTTGCCTGTCCTGTGTAAGACGGAAAGAGTTTACAAGACATTGTTGTCCATTGTCCCAGGTTCTTTAGAATCTCAGAACACAAGCCATCATATCCCAGTGCTTTGTTGGATTCTGTGGCCGAGGGTTGCTTCCACTTCAGCGACAGTCTATGTTCTTTTTAGATATGTTGCTTGTGGTAGTTGGCTCAAGGTGTTGGTGAATTGTTTCTGGATAGCTTGTTTGGTGAGCTTATTCATTGGTAACGTTCAGTAGGACAGTGTGTGGGAAGCCAAGCATTTGCTGTGCTTTTTGCAGTCTGTATTCTGTTGGTTTTTAGGCACCAATAAATAATGGTGGTGATGGAATTGAGTAGTCTGTGTGGGTGTTAGGAGAGTAGAGGGGCAACTGTAATGTTATGTTGTGTGTTGTGTGCTCGTGTGCCCTTTTGTGCAGGAGCTGGCCCATGCTCAGAGACGTTGGTGTCTCGGACTACTCCCTGGCAGATGTGGTGGAGTCTGGAATCAGGTACCATAACTGTGGCTCTTTTGCGACTGGTAAAACCACCAGGTTATTTCACTTGCAGTTTTATAAAGTCTATAACATTTCATCGGACTGCAGAAAGGGGAAATTGTCTAAGAATTCACTGACATAAAATCTGCACAGCCATCTGTAATGAAGGTTCTTTAGCAACATTGAATTTTAAAATGGCAGTAATATGGCTCAGCTGTAGCGCATTCGCTGTATTGCCACAGAGGTTTATGGTTAAAATCCAGTGGCCTCCATAGCTATTACTGTGGGTGTATTAACTGTAAAAATATACATTGTCTGCTTCACAGTGAACATTGAAGATCCTGTCACGTAATTCGCAATAATAGGCCATTTGTGTGCCAGCATCATAGTCAAAATTTGGCAATTTTGAAAAACTACCCATAAATTACTCAATTCGGATTATACATAGCAATCATTGTCCCCTACTATGAAACATTGGCAAGAGCCTCTGGAGAAAAAAAGTCATGAGACTCAAAAAGGCTTCTATAGAGTTTTAAAATTCTCCACTTGATCCACCAACCCATGTTTCTAAGGGATGGATTGCAGGCATTGTACACACTGCCTCAGTCACCTATTTAAGGCCGAGTCGGCCTAGGTGAGGCTCAAGACAATTTTGATTCCACTTGCAACAACGGTAGCCATAAGTCGCAGGATTCAAAGTGCATTGCATGAGCCAATGTATTCCCTACATTATACACACAGATATACACGTTAATAATTACACCAAAACTCTGCCAATTGCATTTATGTTTTTGAAAATAGCTGCAGTCGGCAAATCTGTGATCCACACACTGAAAGACAAATGGCAAAACGAGGGATTGATTCCTGGTTCATAATATGACACCCTTGATTTTGTTTTATGTTACCCTACATTAACTGGAGTTGTTCACTGCTCAGGTACGGAAACCTCTTCACTCTTTCCACAACTACCCCGTCAGTCATGGGGAGTTGAAGGGGATTGTTTGATGACACAGAATACCCTGGCAGGTGCTTAGTTTTGGTGAGACTAATAGTTAGGCCCCGCCTCTCAGTAGCACTATAAAGTCTGGCAACTCCTCTGAATGAGCAGCAAATACCAGATCATCAGCATAAATGACATGGTTGACCAAGGGAGACCAATCCCTCGACCTCACCCAGGCATCGATCAACTTCATATTGTATCTATACCAGATGGAAATTCCTCTGGTACAGCCATGGAAAACTTCTGAAACTACCTGGTCGAAATATAAAAAATGTAGGCACCAGAGAACATCCCTGTCACACCCCAAGGTGAACAGGGAACGACTATGACTCCCGTCCTTGTAGCTTTATCCGGCCTACCCGCCATCGTGAAGGTCCTTCACGATTGAGCATAGTTAGGGACCCGAAAGGACGAAGAACAACAAGGAGTCCTGGCCGAATAATGGTATAATAGGCCTTGACCAGGTCAATAAAGCAAAGATATAGATGCCATATCTCTGTCCATAACATACGGACAGAGAATATGGCATCTGTTTAGGACCGCCCCTGCCTGAAACCACATTGGGACTCTGCAAGCCTCTGCTTAGCATGCCTGGAAAGGCGATGTTTAATCACCCTTGCAAGGACCTTTCCGAGGATACTGAGGGATACTGAGGAGGAGATGCCACAGTAGATGTTACAATATGTGTGGTCCCCCTTCATAAAGAGGGGGAGCACCAGGGCATCCTTCCAATCCTGCGGATCCCATCCAGTGGACCTGTTGTAATGGTGTCATATAGGGCAGTCCCCACACAAATGCTACCCTCCATCAGCAGCTTTTCTTGGGAGGTCATCTCTGCCCAGTGCTTTTCCTGGTTTCAGGATCATCTTCATTCTTTTTCAACAGATGGCACCTCAGTCAGCCACCCAAAAGGGTGACTATTTCTTCCAATATTTGAGGCACCGCAGCCCCACTAGTGTCATCCCTCCAATTCACACGATAAGCACAGTTGGCTATGTACAGTGTGAAATAAGTTCAACATAATACATTCCCACCTTGCCGCATGATGTTATCTAGCCTGAGGGATTTCCCCTCACCCAAGACCTCACATAAACGCTTAGAAAACCTGCAAACCTAAGCGATTGTGACCAATACTGCTGAGGTAGGTTCCAACTCCTCAGCAACCCAAAACCACCACTCATTCTTATAGTGCTGCACGACTCTCTGAACCTTCAAGCAAAAGCTGTGGGAAGTCTCATTTTATAACGTGCAATGCTGTAGATGTCAGGAGTAGGCCTGTTTCTTTTTCTGAGTTAGCCAGACTACCTCTTCTGTCAGCCACGGTTTCTGGGGTGGTCTGAAACACATACCCAATGCAGTAATTACAGCTGCATGAGCCACAGTCCTGAACCTCACCCATTTCCCCTCAGCATCAAAAGGACAGGGGCACTATGCTAATCCATAGCTGTAAGTGATGATGATATTCTCGCTTGCAACATTCATCAGCTAGCTGAGACCAGGCCCGCTGTGGGCATGAATGGGGTCCTAGGTGTGGACACCTACCACTGCAATGGTAGAATGGCAGGTGCATCTTACAGATGACAAGCTGATGGTAATTTTGCCGATCAGCTCCACATTAGATCCTGGTGTCAAGGACATGGGCCCCCATCCACTGTTGAAATACTATATATTCCAGCAGATGTTCACGTTTGTACCATGATGTTTTGTGGATACACCGATGCCGTAATAGCGTGTTGGTGATTACAAGCCCATGGATTGCGCAGAAGTCTAATAGCCTCTTACATTGTTATTGAGCTGATCAGGCCCATACCTTCCAAACACTCCAGCCCAGGTGCCTGTGTTATGACCCACTCGGGCATTAAAGTCACCTATCAGGATGACTCTATCCTGAGGGGCCACTTTAGCTAGCACCAGTGACAGGAGGTCATAGAAGGCATTTGACTTATCGGTCTTGCCTGCATTTCTCCACTGATTTTCATTGGGGGCGTAAGCAACCACCATTCCTCTCCTCTTGTTGATGAAAACATGAGACACAGGCACATGCATAGATATAAAAACATGGAGACGCGTAGACACAATAAGAGACAAACACAGATATGGAGACACAACAACCGTTGTTCGCTACTCAGTGGGAGTAACGTCACCACGGGGATTGTGCCAGGCTAGGTGCACTTTGAGGCCACGTGAAGTGTCGAAGGCTCGTTGGCAGGTCATGGAACAGACCCAGGTGCCATTGTTTGACTGAGATGAGACACGCAAGGAACAAAGACATGAATATGCTCATAGACACATGGAGATACAAAGAAGTGATGACAGAGACACGGAGACAAATACAGACATATGCAGACACATCCACTCACACACTTGAACAAATTCTTGCCACAGATTTTGGCGCAACTTGATCTCCTTGTTTTCGATAAGTATAAGACAGGAAATGTGAATTATCTTTCAGCTGCAACACATTCCCACCCAACCATACAGGCCCACACTGAGTTTTTTGGTTCAGTTTGCTGCAAAGATTGGGCAAGCTCAAAAGTACCGTCAAATTTAAGAGGTTGAGAAGCACTGCTCTACTGCACCTTATTATATTCACAATCTGGCCGAGTGTAGGCCCTAACTCTAGTCTGTCCATAGCATAGACCTTAACTTAGGTAGCCCTAGTTAACTAAGCTCTATAGTGTGTTTTTGTTAAACCTCTACAGGCCCGTAGCCATGGTGCGTGTGGCGGGAAAGGGGGGGCTAGAGTGTGAGTGTTTTTGTTATGCTTTCCCCTTGTGTGGTGCTCGGGGTGGTGCGTGAATGGGCCCGACCTCTCTCCTGGTCGGGAGGCCAACTTAGGGGAGGTCATTAGGGCAGGGGAGATTTTCCCTCCAACGGTCACCATCTGCCATGGGGGAACCAGCTACCACGTGGCTCACCCGGTTCCCCATATGGGTGAGCGAATCCATAGGAGTGAGCGGGGAAGAGTTAACAGGCCGGCCGATGGTGGTAACATACCATGTTCCTGCTAGCCGGGATGTGATGTGGAGCCACCTGGTAGAAAGGGCGTGGAGTGTGGGTGTACATCCACTGTGGATTTTGAGACGGCCATCTTGGCACGACAAACACCCCTGCTTAGCTCCTCCCCTCATATTACTGTACTCCCTCATGTTCTCTGTTCCAGCAACCAAAGTCTCCTTTGAAGCCCCAGTCAATCTTGCTCACTGGACATGTATTATTCTGTAATTTTAACTATATTATCTTGGCTGTCCGTGCTCTCAGCACTGCCCTTTCAAGGCCATAATCAAGGTACTTCTCTTCTCTTCTGCCTATAACTCTTGTCACGTCAACTTTATATGAAGTATATATTTGCCTCGTCCTCCATGATGAATTTGATCTGCTGTTGTGTACAGTGTCTTGAGATGTAGGTGCAGGTAGACACTGTGCCCTGTATGCGAGTGAGGTTGAGGGAGCATGATAGGTCGATTTTTTGCGTTGGCAGAGCGAGTGTGCTAAAAGCAACACATGGCCCCGTTGGCCCATTCTCCCTTGGGAACAACCCCAAATTGGGGAATTTACTATTACCATATTTTCCCGCATATAGCCCGCATACGCATATAACCCGCAGACACATATACCCCGCAAAATAGCGTCTTGTGTAAAACAAATTTCAGATAGCCCGTACCTCCATATACCCCGTATGCATTCATATCTTTAACGTCGTTACCGCAGCTTAATTCCATCATATTAATACAAAGTTTACATTTGTAATACATTCCACTATCAATTGTTAACATTAAAATCATAACTTGCACAAAGAAAACAAACTAACAGGAAAGGAGTGAACTTAAAATAGTAAATAAGTAACAAAAGTAAATATCCAATAAATAAGTAACATAACTGGTAGATAAGTAAAGTAAGCGTACTGTTAGGCTTACCAGCATTCGACCTCAGCATATTACAGCTACTGGACTGGTAGTTACCCCTGTACAGTTTTAGCACTGGTAGATTGCGCACTGCGCAGACAATAGCAGCACTACGGTAACGCCATTGCCTCCTGGCAACAAAGCCATTGGAAGTTTGAAACAAAGCTCTGGTCGCGACTTATAGTGCTCAGCCAATAGCAGCGGCCTAAGGGACTCAGCAATTATGATTCCGCGTCTGGTAGATGCTTGTTAAGGCCCTTCCCATTGTGCAATCCATAGCTTCAGTTGAAACTTTCGCACCCCCGACAACCACTGAAAGTATTACGGTAAACAAAGTGCGCCCACTTCAAACATTGTCGTTTCAATGTACAAAAATTCGAATCATTTGAAACGTGATAACATGTGCAATTTTAGTGTGAGTGGTTTGTTCAGCAGTGCTTTAGTCAAAGGTAAGTGTTGCATAGTGGATAGTCCTACCATGAAAACATTAAACGAGTTATGACATGTCACACGTGTAAAATATTTTTGCGATAGCCCGCACCTCCATACACCCCGCAGGGTCTTGTTTTGTTTGTAAAAGTGGTAGACCCCGCGGGTTATATGCGGGAAAATACGATACTGTTGATCTATTTTATTTTGATTGCACTTTGTATTTAAGGTGTGTGAATATTTTTTCTAATTCTGTTTTGATTTGCTATGGTCATCAGTGTTTCATGACCACGGTAACATTTACAAATAAACTTGACTTATTCAGAATTTATGGTTTGTTCCATGGCAATTAGCTTGTGTTATATTTGCTCTTGTAACCGAGGTCTCCCTTGAAATAGAAACTTGCAGTCGCAATCGGGTCTCACCTTGTTAAATTAAAGGTTCTAAGTCGTCATTACTGTTACATCTGCACGTGCCCCTCTTTATGGCAAATGTGTTCCTATATGGCCTGATAGGTGTGTGACAGTTCTTGTGTTTTGATATTGCAGCTTCCCAAGAAAATGAAGGAAAACAAAGTGCAAGGTATGTGTTTCGTGTTTGTTCGGTTTTACGGGAGCAAATCAATTGGTTAGTCTTTCCGATTATGAGGAATGTCTGGTATATAGAAATAAATCAACTAGTTTTTAAATAAATGTGTATGTAACACGTGACTCATTTAATTAACATCTAATAACTGTACTAAATGTTTGGAATTTGATAGCTTGCAAAAAATCACTCCTGCAGTTTAATCTGAGTAATTTTCTATCACCATGAAGCAGAGGTAGAATGCAGAGGTTCACTTTGTTTACTAGACATCTGTGAAAAAGAGATTTATAGCTAATTGGATTCATCCAGTATATAAAAATATGATTATGTTCATAAAAAATAGAATTTAAAAAATTCTCTCCAGTAGGACACGGGGATAACAAACGCACATTAATTTAATAAAACAGATACGTATAGAGCTTTATAATTATAAAGTAATTATAATTACTTGTTCACAAACACAAATTAATTGTACTTGTTACAGTATTTGAGGATCGTGTATTGCCAATGTTCCTAGTGTTGACAAGGGCATTTGAATTCCTACACATGAGCACAGAGCTTTATGGTAGACTGATGTGTATGGATTTTACTGCAATATCCTGTACAATACTGTGTACAGCTGAACTATCTTGAAGTGCTCCAAGCAGAGTTTATTTTTTTAAATATAGTTATGGTTACCCTTTCCAGCTTACTCCAAATGCCAGCTTTGAGATTTTACTGAAGTTCAGAACAATTTTATTCAGACTAATACATGCATGTTGTGCTCCAAACAATGTTAGGTTGTGGCAGGTGAAGCTTTTACACAATGTTTAACACAAACGGCGAGTGCATGTTGCCACTCGGCCATGATGGAATGGAACCCTCTGCATAAATCTTCACATCAATTAATAAACCTGATTATTACGCTCCAGTGGCATGCATCAATTTGTGCGTTTATGAATTGATTATGTGCGATTCATTTAAAATGATATTCCAGTGTTACATTTAGGCTAATTGAATGCACAAAACTGCAATAATTAGAATAAGAACAAAAACTAGTAAAACTATACAAGAGAATGTATTATTTAATCGAATCGCACCCATGAATTGTGACAATTCATTGGATCACTGGGCCTGAATCTGTACTTTCCGTGACAACACGTGACGCATGGCAAGCTGCTCGCGCTCTGATATGAAACCCACGTAAAACATTCATGCTTGATTGCTCTGCCATTTTCATCTCTCAACCAGTGGCGGCTTGTGACATTTCCACTAGGTGGGGCTGTTGTGAGTGACTTCTGAGAATATGGTGTTCTAATTAATAAAAACCTTGTCATGTTATTGCTTTTCCTGTGAAAGTGATATAACTGTCTTATCTACCAACGGTAGGCATTTGTAAACAATACGACAACAAAACAACAAAGCACTCAAATGCTGTCCCATGGCCCTCAAGTCCACACTACACAACCCCTTTGACACTGCCAAAGCCTAGTGCGCATAGGCCGTGACCTGCTATATTTGCACAGTGCAACTTAACTTTGTGATATGGTCATTACAGCCATGGTCGCCGTTTTCACCACCCTGAATGGGTTTCAAACGGCGTGGCAAAAATGCGAAGCTCATCACAATGAATGAACGGATATCTCTCACTCGGACGCCTTCACAGCCGCCCCAAGACCTCCACGAAACACATGTTAGACTGTGTTGCAGCGGTTTCAAATATGAACAACTTAAAATGTTCTTTTCTTTTGGCAATTCACATTGATAGAATCATGTTTTTAAAAAATTAAACACAACAAAACTACTTATAGAAAAGTGTTTTAATTAGAAAAATAATTTCTCATCTCCAGCTGCTTGGTGGGGCGGCGCCCAATGCCCCTAGATGACGAACCGCGTCTGGCCTCAACATAGATGCCTCCCGCTGAAGCCAGCCCTGGCATCCCCTATCAGTCTTGAAGTGGCCTGCTTTATCTGCTCGCTAGACACAGACTGTCTTCTGCTGCTCTGCTTTAGGTGCTTTCACTGGGTGCGGAGTCAGTGACAGAGTCTCCTCAAAGAACGGCAGCCGCTGGCCCCAGGACCGAAATGGCAATGTCTACATCCCATACAAAGTGTCTTCAGACTTTTGTGAGTAATTACACTCATCAGGGTGTAAATTACTTATATTTGTTGTGAGTATGGTATTAACTGCTCTTTGTGTCATGACCGAGTGTTTGGAACCTTGCATTGCTTTACAGAAGACGAAGTGAGTCATATAAACACTTCTTCAGAGTAAGGAAGCAATTGTTATCAGGAAGAGCATGACCTTTTAGAGTTTTCAATCACAAATACAAATCACAATAAATGACAGCATTCATTTCAGCAGCAAAAATAATGTTGCTATTTTACTATATTAGCATAGCTATTTAACAAATTACGATCAAAATACAGAATCTAACAGATGCTTTTTGGGCGACGAGTGTTAGGGTTTAAAAGATGAATAATTTTGGTGACCTGAATTTGATTCCCTGACACAGTATGGTGAAGTATGGTGAAATAACTCCCATGCTGGACACAATGTGGGGAGACATTCAGAAATCGATTGTTATTTATACCAGTGAAGTAAATGTTACACATTTTTAAAAATAAATATTACCATGATATGAAGAGTTAATGAATCAAGTTTCCATTATTGTGGTCATTAGTATTGCTTTTGACAGTACATGCCATAGAGTAAAAGGCATCAGCATGCACTCTATGTCAGTGCTGAGTAATTTTAGTTAGGTTCACAAAAGACAAACTGCATGGAAATTCTACTGGTGGATGGTGCCGTAGCTTTTGTAGGGAGTAGTTAAGGGGCACCTCAATGGCAAAGTGATATCTCCCTCGCCTGATATGCAGGAGGCCGTGGGTTCGAGCCCTAACTTGAAACCCGTACATTTGGAGTTTACATGTGCTCCCCGTAATTGTGTGGATTTTCCTCCGCATCTTCTGTCTTTGCCCTCTACGTTTAGTAACATCTGTTTCGATGATTTGGCTACCATTAATTTCCACATGCGATAAGCCACTTCAATGAGCTATCATGTGTGGCCAGGTTGCCTCTAAATAGGTCAGTGGCTCTATCCGGTAAATCACATAGTAGCTGTTTTAAAATAGTTTATACCACACTGTCACACACAAGCTGTACACATGGGTGACTGCATTCACAGGAAAGGTCAAATATCTAAACACATGTAAATGATCAATTATTGTGCTTTGTGGCAGATAACTATGATGTGGACATCATCACTCGGGCAGTGCAAGAGTTTGCGAACAAGACCTGTGTCCATTTCTTCCCATACAGCAGAGAGAAGGACTTCATTCACATTCAAGCCCTAGGCGGGTAAGATTTGCTCACATTCAGTATTTACAGCCATAGCACAAGTCAACTTTTACACCTGTCAGCTAAGGTAAGTCCTGGTATGTGAGACTGTTATTCAGAGCCAACCAAGAGCCCTGTTGACCAATTTCCACGACCACTCCTCTGTGTAGCGCCCAGGCTCAGAGCTCTGTCCTTCCCCGACGTGGCTCTCATGTGTGCTTCTGTGCTCGAGGGCACCCTGGTCAATGTGACATGGCTCGGTTTAACGAGTCGACTGATATTTACAAGCAGTGTTTGTTATGCAGGCGAACCCTGGACCTCTTTCGACTTTCAATCTCATCAGCAGGGTGAAATAACACTGGTTCATAATGTCGAGAGACTGATGGATCAAATTTTTCATATTTTTGTGCTCAAACAGACCCTTGTGCATGTTTTTCATTCTATGACCCAACGTGCACCTTTAAGACCATAAGACATGTAAAATGTTTGTGCTTCACTAAATGGACCCACAGTGCTGTAGAACTTGAAACCATTCCAGAATTTACTGCTTAGAAAAATGTGGCTGGAATCATCTCCAATGAGCATGGTTGGCTACGTACGGTGTGGAAGAAGATCAACATACATACATTCATCTAAACAGCTCACTTTGGACCAAATTCATATATGTTATATGGTGAAACTGATCATTTTCCAATAATTAATGATCTTAGAAATTAAGTGGCTGGATGTCTTCACATTGTGAACTTATGTCGGTGCATAATTGCATTATCTGGAACCTTTGTATTGCTACCTATTTGCCCATGTAGTTCAGAGGAATGTGTTTGCACTGACTACTGTTAATAAACATGTTGACACATTCCAAGCCAACGTTGCTCATGTTATTAACCAGGTAATGTTATTTCCCATGTTTCAGGCCTCTCAGCAAGAACTGGTCATATGTAGGGAAGCAGGGGGAGGCCAGGATCTGTCCCTGGAGCCCGGCAAGGTGACCAAGGCACGGTTCTGCACGAGTTCATGCACGCGCTCGGCTTCCACCACGAGCACTGCCGCAGCGACCGCGACGACCACATCTTTGTTCTACATGACAACGTCAAGCCTGGTGTGGAGCACAAATGTGCATACACTCAGTAGTGTAGTTGTAACCCTACATGCAAAAATTGGGATTTAAATATTAAAAGAATAACATCACAAACCATTGTTTTGTAGCACTTCTCCCACTTATACCATATCCTCATATACATATTAACAAACAAGTACAAATAAAGCCCACATACCCAGATACAGACTGCTAATAAGTGTAGTATCAGTGAGTCAGAGATGAGGTTTGTAGAGGCACCTTTATTGAACACACACAATATCGCCTGGACACTTTACAGTCACAAGCCTATACACAACACTAGCCGTCTAACATCGACGGCGCTGACGGAGACAGCCAACAACTATCTAGCAGTGCAATACCGAGTGACGACGATAGCGATGAGATGACAGCAACGATGAGGCGATCCAATCCCAGAACCGGCCGCCTCGAGCTCTTGCTCTTGGCTCCTTTTATGCTGCCAGCGTCCTGGCTCCTCCCTGGCTGCGCCTCCCTTCTCGAACCCACTAGCAGGTTCCAGGGGCTTCCAGATAGGGCCCTCCATGACCCTTGCCTTAGTTCCTCCGCCCTGCCAACACCCGGGTATATGCTTCCCGGCGTGTGTACTGTTTGTCCACAGTTGCCACTGCTGACCATCAGCCGGTGCTATTACACTAGATAATGAAAGCCCAACATTATATGTTACCTCTTGGTTGGCCGGGAAATGTTATGAGCAGGCAAGATCCCACTGAGACTGTGTAATTTTCAATGAGACCTGCATTTAAACAATTACACAGATACAGCAAATACATTACAATTAGTCGGTCTGTCGCTGCATATGGGACACTAAAAGTTTGCTTATGAAATTGGGGGGGGGGGGGTGTCCATGTGCAGCAGTCGGTTGGGGTGGGTGGGGAAATTAGGAAGGAGTGGTGGCTTCATGAAGGCCAAAATTTATCTTAGAGAAATATAATAATAGATGTACAGTGAGGGAAAAAGTATTTGATCCCTGCTGATTTTGTACGTTTGTCCACTGACAAAGAAATGATCAGTCTATAATTTTAATGGTAGGTTTATTTGAACAGTGAGAGACAGAATAACAACAATATCCAGAAAAACGCATGTCAAAAATGTTATAAATTGATTTGCATTTTAATGAGGGAAATAAGTATTTGACCCCCTCTCAATCAGAAATATGTCTGGCTCCCAGGTGTCTTCTATACAGGTAATGAGCTGAGATTAGGAGCACACTCTTAAAGGGAGTGCTCCTAATCTCAGCTTGTTACTTATATAAAAGACACCTGTTCACAGAAGCAATCAATCAATCAGATTACAAACTCTCCACCATGGCCAAGACCAAAGAGCTCTCCAAGGATGTCAGGGACAAGATTGTAGACCTACACAAGGCTGGAATGGGCTACAGACCATCGCCAAGCAGCTTGGTGAGAAGGCGACAACAGTTGGTGCGATTATTCGCAAATGGAAGAAACACAAAAGAACTGTCAATCTCCCTCGGCCTGGGGCTCCATGCAATATCTCACTCGTGCAGTTGCAATGATCATGAGAACGGTGAAGAATCAGCCCAGAACTGCACGGGAGGATCTTGTCAATGATCTCAAGGCAGCTGAGACCATAGTTACCAAGATAACAGTTGGTAACACACTACGCCGTGAAGGACTGAAATACTGCAGCGCCCGCAAGGTCCCCTGCTCAAGAAAGCACATATACATGCCCGTCTGAAGTTTGCCAATGAACATCTGAATGATTCAGAGGACAACTGGGTGAAAGTGTTGTGGTCAGATGAGACCAAAATGGAACTCTTTGGCATCAACTCAACTTGCCGTGTTTGGAGGAGGAGGAATGCTGCCTATGACCCCAAGAACACCATCCCACCGTCAAACATGGAGGTGGAAACATTATGCTTTGGGGGTGTTTTTCTGCTAAGGGACAGGACAACTTCACCGCATCAAAGGGACGATGGACGGGGCCATGTACCGTCAAATCTTGGGTGAGAACCTCCTTCCCTCAGCCAGGGCATTGAAAATGGGTCGTGGATGGGTATTCCATCATGATAATGACCCAAGACACGTGGCCAAGGCAACAAAGGAGTGGCTCAAGAAGAAGCACATTAAGGTCCTGGAGTGGCCTAGCCAGTCTTCAGACCTAATCCCATAGAAAATCTGTGGAGGGAGCTGAAGGTTCGAGTTGCCAAACGTCAGCCTCGAAACCTTAATGACTTGGAGAAGATCTGCAAAGAGGAGTGGGATAAAATCCCTCCTGAGATGTGTGCAAACCTGGTGGCCAACTACAAGAAATGTCTGACCTCTGTGATTGCCAACAAGGGTTTTGCCACGAAGTACTAAGTCATGTTTGCAGAGGGGTCAAATACTTATTTCCCTCATTAAAATGCAAATCAATTTAACATTTTTGACACGCGTTTTTCTGGATTTTGTTGTTGTTATTCTGTCTTTCACTGTTCAAATAAACCTACCATTAAAATTATAAACTGATAATTTCTTTGTCAGTGGGCAAACGTACAAAATCATCAGGGGATAAAATACTTTTTTCCCTCACTGTATGCACTTAAAACATTGCGTAAAATAGTATGTACATGTATGTACATGTACAGCCCTTTTATTAATCCACTGCTGTATGATGGCCTCCCCACACCATATGGTTTGTAGGGGTTCTTTAATTCTACTTCACTTGATTTAGTATAGATGGATAAAGGCTTGGAGCATAGATGCTGGAGCATATAAGTATAATACAATCGATTTTAAACTGCCTTTGCTGAGCACAGTATAGCCCAACAGCAGAATTTAGCATCCTGCTGTGTATGATGGTTATTCATCCAAGCACCATACAGGCTTAAATCTGCTTAGCTCCAAGCTCAAATGAGAATGGGTACATTCTTGGTGGTTTGGCCCTAGGTTCACTGAATATAACTGTATAATTGCTGAAGGAGGGATAATTTCAACTCCTGCACTCTGTATGACATTGTTACAAATGAATTTATTGCAAGCGATGGGCAGATGTTTGAGAGAATTGTTAATCAAAAAGTGAAACCAAATTGTTAACTTGTTCTTTTTTCAGAATGGAAATGCCAAATTGTGAAAATTGAGTCAAATCCTCAGGATCTGTCAGCTCCTTATGACTGCAACTCCATCCTTCACTACAGCATGTACGTATGCGCCCACATCTAAACAGACAACTGCACACCAACATGTATATATATATGCCCACACAATAGTTCTCCTGCACTGTATGCTTTTTTCATAAGCATGGTTGGCTATTTACAGTGTGAAATAAGTTGAAAATACAGACATTTTCTTATTCTGCACATGCATGTCTTTGTATGGATTTCTCTACGATATAAAACACAATATGCAATGAAATTCCACACCCACCTAATGCTCAGACTCCCTTGTATTGAACCCCTGGTCAAGCTAGAGTAGGCTCATGCCTTGTTTGGATGGTCACTGGGAAGTGTGCCGGCTTGAGGTGCAAGCCATGCACGCATGCTCCACATGTGTTTGCATGGCAGCTCAAATGGGCCAACTCAATGTCTACGAGGCCTGGTATGCAAGACTGGTAGCTCGCATTTAATCGCGAGCCTCATGCATCTACTTGGTCCACCCTCAGAGCTGGTTGTGACGTTATATATGCTCAACACAGAAACAAGATTCGCAATCAATTGTATGCCTCAATTATTTCACCTTCAGGGCTGTGTTTAAAACAATACAGGAGAAAATGACAAATACCCTTCTACTTGGGATCAGCTAACTTAACCTAGGCCTCTATTACACGTAGTTTCAAACTTTCATTTTAGATGACTTCTGTCTGGCTTCAGAGGGCAAGGAGGGAGATGGAAGGAGATGGAAGACAGAGTTGTAGGAACCGAGCACACGATGCCCCGTTAATGCCATGTGGGGACACCCTCCCTGGATGTGCTACTGATCCTAAATCACAAATTGGCCGTTTCTGGGCCACCAAACCTGGGTTCCAATGGTGGTGGAAATATAGCATTAAAGACTACCCTCCTCTCTTGGCTAGATATCTCATCCCAAAGATCTCTAAAAAAGCAGGATACCAAATAAAGCAGTCATAACCCATGCAAGTTATGGAAACCAAAAATCTAGACATTACATAAAAAAGTGAAAACTAAAAAATATAGTGTGTGTGTACTTTTTGAGGAAGACAAGAGAAAACAACTCAACTTTTTTATTCAAGACTCAAGATCCTTAGTGTAATAAACCCCGTTGAGACAACGTCGGGAATTCAGAATTCTTTATTAAGTTTCGTCCACAGTTCTCACTACATCCGTTCCTCTACTCTTTGGTTCCTTCACGCTGTTGGCAGACAGCGTGAGAGGGAGAGAGAGAGAGACTGCCGCGGCCCGCCACGTGGCAGGCTCCGGACCACGGCACCAGCGTGGCTTCCACCTTCGTTCCTCTACACTCTGACCACGTCCTGTCCTTCTCTGCCCCTTTTAATCCCTGGCCCACGTGATGCCCCGCAGCCAATCTCAGCCACATCCTGGAACTTTCCAGAAGCCACTGTACAGCTCGAGGGCCACGCTCCTAACTCGACTCCCCATTGGTTGCGGGCTGAAGCCAGCAGAGCCAATCATCATCCTCCAGGTGTAGCCTTCACATTACATCAGGGCCACGCCCTGGCTCAGCCCCCATTGGTTGTGGGCTGAGGCCGGCAGAGCCTATCATTATCATCCAGGTGTAGCCTCACATTACATTAGTATGGAGTGAGCATTGAGGGGTGAAGAGGGAGAGAGGGATCGGACTCGACGGATGTAGCTAGAGCCATTGACCTGCCATTGGGCAGATAACTTTAAAGTGAGAGTAGTTTACTTAACCTTAATAAAGACAGATCATTCTGTTTCCATTATTTCGTGTGGCATTTAAAAAGCTAATCAACACGTTTATAACTTTTTGTTGAGTTTGGAAAGCCATTTGATGGCATCTGAGGTTGCTAGTCAGATTGTAATGGCACATGCCTGCAATACAACACTGTGGAGGTGAGGGCTAGTGAATCACACATGTTGTGACACTTCCTTCCCTTGGGAATCAAGGTACCATAACCTGGATTGCCAGAGGAGGGCGGTACAGAAAATGTGGATCCCACCTGTTCCATCCGTATGAGTGTTGCCCCGTCACACCCGTTGGTTTTCTGAGAGTACCCGAGTTTTTTCCCACATGTAAACACTAATTGGCAGATAACACATTAGTAAATTGAGGATTGCCAACCTTCGTGGGTAATTTGGTGCCGGCTCACCGCCTATCCCGCTTGTCTGTGGTTGAATCGTTCTCTATATTCGAGAGAGAGTGAATACTGTGCACATTAAAACTTTAAGCATTATTTGATTAATCTAATTTGTCCTACAAAAGCATGTGTTGGGCAATGATGTGAGTGCATTTGACCAAAGTCACATTTAGGTAAAACACGTTGAGTCAGTCTGGTAACTTTCCACATTTTAATTATGGAGTTCTTAGTACAGAGCTGAACACACACAAGCTTAGGTGATTCCCTTGCTCTCAGTCCATGCAGGAAGTGACACCCCACCATGCCCGAGTTGTTGTCCTTATATGTTGTCTATATTAATATGCATGAACATGCCTCACATGATTATGCGTAACATTCTGCATTACAATACAGTTATACCTTACTCAACGCTGTTTTTTCCATCACGTTTTTGGGCTATACACGGTTTACTTATTGAGGTATGTTTTCCGGAACATGGGGTTGATGTTTTGGCTATACTCAGTTTGTATTTGCACTGTACAAAGCCAACCGTGCTAATTAGCGGTACAGGGAAGGACACCGCTGCTAAGATTCTCATCTCTGCATTGACAAGTAGTGCGCGGTCCACTTGCACTGTACAGTAGATGCTGAGGATGAATATCTCGTTGCCATCTTCCCTCCCCAACACTCTCATGCGGTCTCACTCCACGCGTTACCAGCCCCTTAACCCCACCAACATCATCTTCACCATCATCACCCTCATTCATCATAAGTAAAATAAACATGTTCAGTTTAACTTTTTAATTTCATTTTATATCCCAATTTATTTTATTTACCATATATGTTATGCATGTTTTTTTGTGATAACAAGTGGGGAGATCACGTAGAATTAAGTTTCACAAAAAGGGACACGGTGATAATGATCACCATCATTCATCGTAAGTAAAATGTTCAGTTTAACTTTTGAAAAAATGTAATTCTATGTCTTAATAAGTTATATATTGTTTTCTATTTAAATGTATTATGTGTCCGATTTTATTTTTATGTGCAACCAAGTCGTGTAATATCATGTAGATTTACTGTAGTTAAACAAAGAGGAAGGGGGTGATTATTTCGGACCCCAGGAACGCAACCCAATTTTTCCCAGTGTCTGTTATTTTGCTGAATGCGGTTTTGCCGAACACGGCATTTTCCAGGAATGCAACTCTTGTGTTCAACAAGGTATTACTGGATACATGAGCATGCTCCATGTCTCATCTTTTTTTCAAAGGGTTTTAAAATTATAATATCCACTACAAACTGCAATGAATTACATGTCATGTGCACTAGATTAAATGGCAAATCATATGCATCGCATACAAATCATAAACTATTTTAACTTGCCAGACCACCAACATCAGGAAAGTACGCGCAGAATGTGATTTCATTTTAAATGGTCTGCGAAGATTAGGCACGCCCCCTTGGCTACCCGCTTAGTCCTTAGTCTCGCAGTGAACTCGCTATTGTGCATTTTACTTTATACATACTTACAGTCGACTCATACATTTTGGTATAAAAGTCGAATGAGGTCCCTCAAAAAAGGACACGAATGCAATCAGGGAAAGTGTTGAGGCTAGTGCTCCCCAGTCCTAAAATGATAACTCTGCATTGTCATCAAACACCTGTATCTCTCTGAATTCCTCACCATCACCACCACCTCCATGGTTATCAAATTCTCATCATCAAATGCAGTTAAAAAANCACATTGTTCTTCATATATTATTTATTGTAGTCATTGTTATTTAACATTTACTATTTCCCCCATGGTGATTAGTACCAGCAATGTAACCCCATTTATCCCATTGGAACAAGGTTTCTGCATTTGCGAATTCTGCATTCACGGTGTTCTCAAGAACATAACCCTTGCGGATATAGAGGGTTTACTCTATCATCATTTTCATCAAAATATTGTTAAGAATTACTTAGAAACATATATGTTTATCCAGTACAGAGGCCTGCATATATGAGTGTGTGTGCGTGTGTTCGTGTCTAGGTTGGCGGGCTCGGTGGACGAGCGCAACCCGACCATCATCCCAAGAACCCGCTGCTCATGCTGCACATGGGACACGGCAATTCCCTGAGCCCCTGCGACGTGGCCAAGGTGCAGAAGCTGTACGGATACAAGGTGGCAGCTCAGACGCCTCCACCACCCTTGGAGAGACCCTCCGCTGCAGGTACGCTACTTATGATTAATTTTAAGACTAAGGTTTGATCATTGTCATCTGAGACCATTAAAGATGGATTTTAAAATGAATTAAACTACCCATTTTCAACAGTTCACAATGCAGTGTGACTACTAGTGAGAGCGTTTGATCCCTGTTGCTTCATATTTATACCAACTGGAGGTTATTCAGACGAAACAAGGTCCAGCCTGACGTAGTCTAGAAGAGCAATTAACATTCATCAAAAGTGTTACTTTACTTAAACCACATGTCTATACTTTATAGTTACAATACATTTGTGACTTTCTGCTCAAATGAACACTGAGACAGTGCTCATCTCCAGTTTACAGCTCTGAGCAAGTGGTGTAATTCCTCATCCCTTCAGCAGGGCCAATCAATACATAGGACAATCACTGTTTGAGTTCCCCAAAAAGTGGTACCTATTTTATCGACTCTTGAAGGAGTATGGGCTGAATCAACATCAAACCAGGTTTTGAACTCGCAACCTTCCAATTGTGAGGCTCTCGCTCTATGGCTGATTGACCTCACGGAATCTATATATGAACATATTTAAAAGTTTAAGGATAAAAATAGATAGTAGCAGTTTCAGATGCAGGTGATCTGACTGTCATACTAGTTTAATTCGAATTGAGAAACAGTATTATGGGGCTCCACGATCATGAGATAATATCTCCCTTGCCTATTATGCACGAGGACGTGGATTCGATCCCAACCCTGGCACCTGTATATTTGGAGTTTGCATGTTCTTCCTGTGGTGTAGGTTTTTCTGCTGTTTTGCCCTCAATTAGAAGCATGTGTTTAGATTATTTGACTCCTTTAGATTCCCATATGATAAGCCACCTCAATGAGTTATCATGGATGATCAGGTCACCTCTGAAAAAGAGCTAATAGCTCAGTGGGATTTAGCTGGTAAATAAATAGAGATTATAATCTAAGTTTATTCTTAAATATGGATAATATGAATTAAACTATTGGAAATGTTTCTCATTTGTTTTTACAAGTAAATACTATGTAATCATATTTTAATTTCAAAATATTGTGTGATGGTTCGTCCTCTATTCCACGATATTCTATGGTAAAATGAATAATCATACAATTTGCCATCACCCTCAAATCGCAATGACTTACATATTAAGAGAGTAAATGTGCCTCTGGAGAGCAGTAAGCCTGCTGATTGCAGCCTTGACTCAAGCTGTCGCCTTCCCATCCTATCCCATTCCTATACTCGGCTTCTTGAGCCATTATGAGGGAACAAGTGTTGATGTATTCTCCCCTTGCCTGGGCAACTATCCCACCTCAAAATGCATTTGTGGTGGGATGGACCTTTCATTTTCCATTATTCGCCTGCTTTGGAAAGTGCACCAGGGAAGCCTCATTAAGTCTCCAGAATATTTTTTAAAGAGGGGCCATGTATTGGGATGTTTGACCAATTTCATTTTAATAAGAAGTGATTTCATTCGGGCTGGAGGAAACTGGCATCTCTGGAACATATGTAATAAAGGTCGTTGAGGCAACTTCTGGAATCCGTCTTTTATTCAACTTGTATTACAGCTTTCCTTCACACTGCTGCCAGCAGCGTGAGAGGGATAGATAGAGAGAGACGCACCGCCACGTGGCAACCCGGAGCCCCACTCCCGCGTGGCCCCCTTCCTCTGTTCGTTCCCGTTCTGACCCCGTGTCGTTCGTCTCCGCCCCTATTTAATACCCGGGTCACGTGGTACGTTTCCACCAATCCTGGTTAGCCTCCATGGAATATTCCAGGCTCCCTCGTAGGCTCCCGGGACCACGCCCCTGACTCATCTCCCCATTGGCTGTGGCCAAAGCCAGCAGAACCAATCCTCTACTTACAGCTGTCACCTTTCCATTACGTCAGGGCCACGCCCTAGGCTTCCCCCCATTGGCTATAGACCAGGACCGGCAGAGCCAATCATCATGACGAGTTGTGATATGTCAGTGAGCCGGATATATCCTCACATTACACATATATATTAAGGTTTATTAATTGCTATTATTGTAATATAGAATTATATTACAGTACCTTTTTATTTAAATAATTGAAAGTTAACACATCTGAATCTTGATTATAAAAGAACAATTAAGCGCTACTGAAATTATTTGATGTGAAGTTCCAATGTCTATTCAGGAAATGGATATTAACATGTATTCAGGCTGCTCGCCATGAGAAGTGTGATTGAATCGAATGTACAGCAGAGGGAACGTACGTGAAGTGACTCACTGTGAGCGCTACTCACACAGCTGGCACTCGTGCCAAGATGGAGGCAGCGGGCTGGAGCCAGGACGCGCCCCTGCACTGCCGCGTGGGCGTCTGGAGAAAGAAGGTGCCGTGGCTGTGGATACTCAAACAGTCGTTGTGTTACTTTAATACTGTGGTTTTTATATTCCTTGGGTCTTTCGGTAAAGTCACGTAGAACACATATTTTTACAAAAAACTACGATGTTTCGATCGCAACACAAGCAATCGTCATCAGGAGAAAAAAAGAGCGGGAAAGCTGCTAAGGCAGGCTCTTTGAAAGGTTTGAAATGGGTGTAGCCCAAGGGTAATAAACGAAGTGGGCAGGGCTAGTGATGTTAAAGTGAGAAATTTGCATGTAAATGTAAGATCATCAGGAGGAAAAAAGAGGGGAAAGCTCCTGAGGCAGGCTGTTTTTTGCATTAAATGTTGATAACAACGGAATTTTATTTTATTTTCATGTTCATACTAAAAATTAAGGAATATCTCTAATACGTGGATTCCTGCGATGTTATATAACACTTTTATATTGAGATTTGCAGATTATTTATCATCAAACACATAACTGCACAAATGCAAAGAGACAGTGGTATTGCCTGGATTGTACATGGTCAAACATAACACAAGCCCAGATTATCTATCCTCTCCTGTGGCATTGTTTCACAATATTAATTACACCACTTAATATTATATTATACATGTATCGACCTTTAAAGCACTAGTGGCATTTACAGCTAGGGGGAATGAAAAAAAAATGTGCTCCTCCAATGATACCCCTTCCCAGATTAGAGATTGTTTTAGCAGAAATTGCTTTGTATACAAATAGTTTATCTCCAATGCATAATTTTCTTATTTTAAAAAGCTGCTTCCCACATTTTAATTCATAAGCATCCATCTGCCTACAATCTAATTAAGAGACTTTGGTACTGATGAACAATACCTTCTCGTACCATCATCTCCCCTATCTGCCTTGCAGTATACTTCCCAATATCTGCAGAGCATCTGGAGATGCAGTTGCTTGTAGACACTGTACATTGTAATTGTATTGTATCATTGTAGTTTCATGACCCCTCAGAGCTGCCCAATAAGGTGGAAGGGTAACAAGAAACACATCTGGACACATCTGGACATAACCATATACCAGTGACCCCAGGGACCCTTAAAGATTGGGGGTTCCTTTGCAGTTGCACTGCTCACATACGCCTTGGCCTGAGCTTTTCACCAGGTGTACCTTCTTTATTGTCAGTCCTTCAGCACACAGAGTAACTCCATGTGAGTTTTCACTGTCAGTAATTGCTCAATACAACAGCAATTAATGGATTATAATAAGTACACCATTTATGCATTGAACATGTGCCCTTAATTTTTCCTTTTATTTTTCAAATCTACAGACTGAGAAAGAAATAAACGAAGAAAAAGAAAATAAAGGTACACATTGTCTTTGCCACACTAAGTCTAGTGACTCTTTTTAACCACAGCAAATAACAATAAAGTTTTTTTTATGTTTTACGCCATAGCAAAATGTTCCTGAACAACGGTCAGTGATTTGAGAATCAGAGTTGTCAGTTTAAATCCACTATGCATCCCTCTCGAGTCAATAAAATGAGTGCCACATTTTGGGTAATCATTGTAGGTCACCCTTTGTAAAGGCAGGCCCTCACCATGGGCCGTAAATGTGGACGAGCCTCATGCTATACTCATTAGAACTTGAAGGATGTCGCGATCCATTTATGGAATTGTTGTGTTTCGGGGTTGCAGTGAAATATATTAGGGTGGTAATTGTAATGGGGTAAAAAAATGAAATTAATCTTCATTAAGGCACTCTACTGTATGGGTCCTATCTCAATGAAAACACATTCGGCAAAATGTGCCGAATGTATGCATGTTAAACATCATATATGCTAGTTAAACCAACAACCAAAGAAAACCCTCTCAAGCAGTCAGTGTAACCTTCCAGAAGTCTGAATCATTTGCATCGTCACTGACAGCACATAGAAGGTACTGTTTTTTCTCCTTATCACAAGTGCAAAGGTGACTGCACTCCACTATCAGTGCGACTCCTCATTCTGCCATGTCATATACCACATTTAAGGCTTTGACCCTTTTGTCCCAAGCAAGTTAGTCTGCATCAAGGAGCCATTCATGAGGATCTGTGTCCAGAAACTTGGAATCAGAATATTTATATTGGAGGAATCCGATAAGCTATAAAGATATTTTTCACAATGTCCAGTAGGGGCAGGTCAGACATTACAACAGCAAACGATACAAAACACGATATGAGTTCAAAGTGTTGGAAAGTAAGCAAATAACTTAAAATATATATAAATAAAACTAAACTTTTTTTACTAGGTAAAGCCCTCGAGGCTATTAGCTTTTTCAGAAGCAACCTGGCCACAAATAATAATGAAGTGTCTTATGTGGACATTTATAGCAGCAAAATAATCTAAGAATCTAAACGCATGTTTCTTAATGTGGAGGGAAAAAACTGAGGACTTGGATAAAAAATCCACGCAACCATGGGGAGAACATGCAAAATCCAAATATCCAGGTGTCAGGGTCAGGATTGAACCCCTGACCTGCATACCAGGCGAGGAAGATAACATCTCACCAGCGTGGAGCACCTGAAATAAAACATAAGTTCAAATTGCATTAGTGCATCAATTCTAAAAAATTGGAAAGGCAGTGAAGCAACAGCAAAACAGTCCCAGACCACACCAAGGCAACACACAGCCCCTCAATAAAATGGTATATTCAAATTGAGCCATCAAATTAATGGCCATGACTTGGAAAAACTTCAAAATTTTTGCTAAGAAGAATCACTCCAAACTTGATGCCATCTTGATCAACAGTGGCTCGTTGAGAATCTCCTCTCCACTTTTCTCCTTTAGTGCTTTAAACCATTTTGTGGTTCATTTCTGGACATACTTTCCTGTCAAAGGAAGAAAGTGCCACCTTATATTTTCCACGGTACCAGAGATACCCAGACAATGTGTTGATGGCTGCATTAGCAACAGTTATTTTAGCTTTAGGCTTCCCTAATCATTTGATGCAGATAACAATCCTGGGTAGGCAGTGCAGGATGCGTAAGGTGGACGGAGGGTCAACATATGATAAGACTTTCTACAAGCCTTATATGATTGTTCTAGAATGAAAGATGTATGTAACACATTAATGCGTAATACTGGTTGTGTCTATGATTAAGATATCATAATACCACCACCGTGTGTCAGCACATTTTATACCATTAGACCCAATTTCAGGAGGATTTAAGTGGCATGAAATTGTGGTGGTGATACCGGCACATTTTGTTCTACATGAAGTATAACTGGTGGAATCTCGTAAACACCTGTCGCTGCAAACACGGAGCAGATAAATGGCCAAAAATCCTGAGTGAGGCACTGTATTATTCACGGCTCCATACCCCTGGACACACCTCACGATATTGTAATTGATATTCATAGTATGCTTTGTGATGCAGTCACATAACCATTCGACAATATTTCCAAAATAGTGACTTAAAAAAATGTGTGGTCAATTGGTTTTTAAATATCTAGAGCATTAAGTGCAGAATACTCTTCAACAACGTCATATTATTGAACACATACATATTTGTGTAATACCGATTTCAAAATACTGAATTGATGGGAATGTTAGCCATAGTTGCTACTTTTCGCAATAATGTTTAATATTCTAGTTCTAGTTTGATCTGTTTAAAGGTTTAAAAATACGGTTTTAATCTGCCATAGTACTTTCTGCATATTCTGAATTCCACTGTCAGCTGCCTAATACCTATATATATTTTTTTTATATCTGCAGAAAAGGATTTGCAGACGAAAACAGAGACAGTTGAAAGCATCATAGAATACGCGAGCAGCTTAAACAGGTGAGAATTTTTGCTCTGATGCAGTGATACAAATAATTATTTTGCGTACATTAATTTGCCAATTCTCAATCGATGCATTCCTGACACCTCTGCTTTTGTTATAATTGTTATTTTTCCATAAGGTGTGGACATAGTTCAAATACAAGATGTTACAGTATGCACAGACTCAACTCGAAGAATGCATTGCCACTAGAGTTGCTCATAATAACAATGATTTTTATTGATTTAGTACAAAACAGATTCAAAATATTCCCCTTTGTACTAAACACACAGGCTACTGGCTTAAGTGAAGAGACGCTTAACCTTCCCATTCCTAGATGTCTGCCAGTTGCAGGGTGGGCCTCATTCACCCCTCAATCTCAAGATGAGCAATTTTATTTAGAGGCGTAGCACCATTGCTTTTAAAGACATTGTACTCACCACAGAGAACTGTAGTGACACGACTGCACTATACAGTTGCTGGTGGCACACTGTGCCACACGGCCTCCTGCATGGCATTGTGGGAAGTGGTGGAGCAGTGGTTAGCGCTGTGTTCTACGAACCCAGCGTCCCGAGTTCTAATCCTGCTCATGGCCACAACGAGTGGTGATTATATGAATCAGTCCTGGGCCTCCCCTAGGTCCTCTAGGTCTACTGGGCCTCAAATGAGTACCCAGTGTTTTGTAAATATCGCCACTCAGAAGACAAAGGCGGCTGAGCATGGTGCTGGCCACCCACCTCCTATGCCATGCCATCCTTCATAGGTGGTCGTGACATATGCCCCAAAGTCGTTTAAGGTTATACAGGGGATCTTTGTCTTCGGTGTCACTAGAGGTCACCGTGGTGTCACTCCACCTGTGGTGTCCAAAGAGAGCACTGCTGGTGCAACGAAAAGTCAAGTGACTTGAGAACTCACAAAAATAAATCGACAGTGTCTTGACATCTCTACATGCATAACCTATGTATTGATATACTAATTGGCACTCCATTGCAGTGAGATGAGAGATATAAAAGATAGATATGTATTGAGAGAAAAATTAAATACAGTGAATATAGAAGTAGTTTCACTTGAGAAATATGACAGGAGAGAGATGGTAGGAGATGCATTCATATAGGGTGTAAGTAAGATGTATGCAATAATAATAGGGTTTTTCCCCTTTTTCTGGCAAAAAAACTGAAACCTTTTTACAAGGAATCATGTCTGCATTAACCACGATACTTGTGGTCAAAATGCAAACAAAAAACACACTGGATAATATATGCATTTCCTTGAAACTGATTGGTCCACACCAGGAGGCTTTCTTTGCCTCTCTCAATTGGTGCTAGTAGGTTTCAGTTTTGTTGCCAGAAAAAAGGGTAAAAACCCTATTATTATATTTTGGTACTGGCAAAGGATTCCATGATGTAGATGCTTACTCCGAGCTCTAATGATGAAGATGTATGCATTCAAAGATGCAGATGTATATAGCTCAAATAATGTGTTTACAGTGGACTACTCACACACTGCATTTCAACACCACCAGGCCCTACTGAATTGCATTCAGATGTAATACCTGTAATTAGGTTTATATACTTTACTGGATTAAAATGTGTTTATATCAGCTTTGCAATTTTAACATTCACAATTTTTCTAGATCCTAAATATGAACATGGCTGGATAGCAGCCATATTGGATTACGAATAAATATACATCTCATTGTCTCTCCACATGAAGTCAAAGTCATTGGGTCTATCGGCCTCTGGGCTTTTAGAGCAACATCTTCTAGCAGCATTTGTTTAAACAAAATGCTGTGGATTGAATTAGACATTCATGGTCTCATCCGCTGTTAGGGTTGTTGAATTAACACCGCTTGGTTGCCAGATATGATTGGTGAGAGTTTTTTGTCTAAAAGATGGGGCCCCTAATGGACGCAAATAATGGTTATTATTTTGATTTAATCTATCTTTTAGACAGCTCTTGCCAATTACATTGGGTAACCCAACACTAATATATTAACAAACATGATTGCTGATGAGATATTAAAGCCTACACCTGGTTCAGAGTTTGTTTCTTTAAACAAAGTCTGCAGGAAATTCCATAGGTTAATGGACTAAAACAACTGTGTATTATTAATGCGGCAAGATTAATCTAGGTATATTCATGAATTTTCGACATATTGGTCAAATATATTACCCATTACAAAAGTGACAATATTTTTGTGAAATATAATGATGGGTGTGACTTTCTTGTTCACAGCTTTGACGAATCTACAATCACAAGTCTAGAGTGCCTTCATGAAATTCTGTCAGCTGATGGTCCAGAGGAGGAGACTGCTGCTCTGCACCTGGCTTTCAAAGGGAATGGGGGCCCTGGTATGAACTGAATTGTACCACTTGTGGGAGGGTTAAACATTTCCCTGGGTTTGAATGGTACAGCCTTTCTTGCTGTCATTCCATATGATGTAAATAACATGAGCAAAGGGATGTCTCCAAGGATTCCTTATTATTTAACTGTTGAATGTTCAATTCAGATGGGACTTTATGAACAGTAAAGCATAGAATACAAATGTAACAATTTGTATAATATACTTTTGATTATAATAGGTACACAGAATTGTATTGGTTTTCTTTTAAAATCACAAGTAATTGTTATTCATATTTTAACAAAAGAATTGGAGTGTTATTGCTTGAAACAGTCTTGCCTTGGCTGAGACCTGCTCTTAGTTTTGAGTGCATGATACAGCTGCCTCAGACTGGCGCTACAAGTGCGGCTCTTCACCCTCTGTGGTTGCTCCTTGGTCAAGGCATAACAGGCTATCTTTACGTGTAGTCGTGAGAGAAGCTGGATATGACTGCACCGTTGATGAAGTTGTGAAGGTTTTCAGAATTTAAGGCTGGGTGAACTGGATGGATGGGTTTTGCGAGTTGAGATGATTTAGAATGTCGTTAAGTGTATCCATGCCTTGTGGCCAGACCACCGATGTGTCATCCACATATCTAAACCAAGCAGACGTTTTTAGTGTGCTTGAAGCTATTGCTTTTGTTTCAAAATCTTCCATGTACAAATTCGCTATCACAGGAGACAAAGGAGAGCCCATTGCTGCTCCTTGCTTTAGTTTATAGAAGTCATCTTTCGACAAGGAATGGGATATACATGCTTAAGTGGTCTGGTGTACACCAGAGGAGAGTGGCCTCCGCGACAAGTATGCGCGTGGCTACGTTAATGTGAGAGATTAGCATGTTAATGTAAGATGGCAGAGCCACCGTGAGGTCGCGGTGGCTCTGCGATTTTTACATTAACATGCTCATTTCAAACATTAACATCACTAGCCCCGCCCACTTCGTTTATGATCCCTGGACTACACCCTAGAAAACAGTCGGCATTCAACAGCTTTCCCCCTCTTTCCTTCTGATTATTAGCACTTGTGTTGTGATTGAAACGTCGTGGTTTTTAGTTTATTTTATATTTATTATTTTGGACCTATCTACGTGACTTTACCGAAATACCCAAATAATATCTGTATTTTTACTTTCTTGTACCTGAAATCTGTAAAACCATCCGTGGGTGGCCTTGAATGCTTTCTCTTTCACTGCTTCTTCCTCTCCCAAACCCTTTTTCAAGTCCCCATATAAGCTTAGGGCCTTCTCCTGAATCAGGGCTAAGTAGATCGGCGTGTTCTTGCTGTGCTCATCCTCGATCCATAACGTTAGCAATTGTACCCGTTTTTCCATGATAACACTTATTTGCCATTTAATTTTAATCTCCGAAGGCTTTTAAGCATGTTTAACTTTATTTTCTATTTCATCAGCATTATTGACTATTCTACCTTACACTCATTAAAGGAAGATTCAAATGGCGCCCAATATTAGCCGCACGTTCACCTTTTCTACTACGCTTTAGCTCTTCCCTTTTAACATCAAGTGTAATACTACTGCGCTTTTTCTTATCCTCTCACCACCTGCACTGTCACCTGCACTGTCACTAGCACTACGCTTGCTACTCATTATTGAAGGTTTGCGATGATATTTTGCGATATAGTCCACACTGATCTACAATGAGCACTTGCTATGCACACGAGAGAACACGATGGGACAGAACATGGCGGCGCATGCACGAGTTGTACAATACGTTCCCCGCGCCGAGTTCAGCTGAGCCGAGTCGAAAATGCTAATTATTATAATCGAAACAATAATCATCACTAGGGTTGGCCGTGAGTGGGAATCGAAGTCGGTTCGCCGGGCTCGTAGCGCAGCACGCTAACCACTATGCACCCACGTGCAGTAGATTTTGGCTACACAAACAAAGACGATCACTGCATCGCGCACGTTCAGATACGCTTCTGCGGCCGTCTGAACACTCTTCCATTCCAAATTAGGAAACCACTGGAGCTATGCACTTTTAAGTCTAGATTTAAAACTAATTTATTTAGTACTGTGTGTTTAGTTTGTTGTCCTTCCCCCACATCTCCAATTAGCACGGCTGGCAACATACCATGCAAAAGAAGTTAAATATATATACATACATACAGACAATCTTGTCAGTCTAATCGTCTTAATCCAACTTAATTTTGGGTAGAAATATGTTAACAAATTCAAAACCGCACCGGCATGAAGTGAGGTAAACCTGCAATATAGAAATTTGTAGCTGGTGTATTGGTCATTTCAACGTTAACTAATAACACTTGGGTTTGGTCCATGATAAGCAATTGAAACTTTAGTGGTGTAAAGTGCATTCCATTGAGTACCAGACGTGTTTATTAGTCATCAGACGTACAGTAATAACAACTCATGGTAAATTGGTATACTCGGAATTGCATACCGTAATGTGTAAGGAGGAATGCAGTTTGGGAGACGTTAGATCTTTTCTTAAAATAATTTATATTGCGCCTTATCCAAGGTGCTTTACACAGAATTAGCAATAGTACGTATGAATGTAATGGTGGAGATGAGGTAAATAAAATGAGAGGAAGCAATGGGAGATCTGTGATGCGTGAAATTGGTGAATGCAAAATTGACAGTATTGAATTAATGAGGGAAATGAGTGAGAGCTATCTAATGAGAATATAAAACGGGAAAAGTAATGGTGGTTTAAGGGGGTCGTGGGGTGAGCTAGGCAAAATGTGAGTTTTCAGTGTGGAGCGGAAACTAGTGAGCGAAGGTGACTTTATGTGGAGGGGAAGTTTTTTCCAGTGAAGGGGGGGACGAAAGGAGTGAAAGCATGATTAAGCACAAAGAGGAACAGAGAGAGNCAGCACTGATTGATAATGTAGAGGGTGAGAAGGCGTGGTAGGAGGAAAGATAGAGTGCGGCAAGACCATGTAGAGATTTGTAGACCAGGGTGAGGAATTTGAACAGTCAACCGTAGTAGACAGGGAGCCAGTGCAGTTGTGTGAGGAGGGTGGAGGTATGGGAATTATAGGGAATATGAGTGGAGCAGAGTTGTTTTGGTTTGTTGAAGGGGGGGGGAATAGTAAATGGGCAGACCAAGCATAAGAGAGTTGCAGTAATCCAGACGGTATAAATAAGGGAATTATGACGAGTTTTGCAGCAGAGGTGGGAATAAGCGGTCAGATTTGCGAATGTTGAACAAATTAATCTGGCAAGCATAGGTAGTGGCAGAAATGTGATCGGTGAGGGAGAGGGAAGAGTCAAAGATAACACCAAGGTTGTGAGCTAAGGAAATAGGGGAAATAGAAAAAGGAGGGAAATAAATGGTGGGACAGGAAGGAGGGCAATGGGAGGCAGGGACAAAGATGATTTGAGTTTTGGAAGGGTTGATGGACATAAAGTGACGTGGCATCCAAGACTGGATAGAAACCAGGAAGTATGAGATGCGGGAGGCGAGGTCAGGGGAAAAGGAAGAAAAAGAGAACATTTGAATGTCCTCTGCGAAGAAATGTAGGGAAAGTTCAGCGAGATGCAAGTGGTGAGATACAGAGAGAAAAGTAGGGGACCAAGAACAGAGCCTTGGGGAACACCAGCAGTGACGGGGGCTGGGGAAAAATGGCACGATTGAATGAGACCTTCAGAGACAGGACTTTAGCCAGAAAAGTGGTGTGCCAGAGATACCAAGAGAATAGAGCGTAGAGAGTAAGCCAGGTGATTCTGAACCGAAAGAATAGCCGTTTCAGTTGGGTGAGAGGGACGAAAACCCGATTGGAATTGGGGTGGAGAGAGTTAAACGATATGTAGTGAGTAAGACGAGAGTGTACTAGGCATTATACGGATTTGGAGAAATAGGGGAGAAGGGAAATGGGGTGGCAGTTGGCAGGAGAGGTATCAAGAGAAGATTTTTTAGGAGCGGTACAATAGTGGCTGACTTATAATTGTGGACAAGACACCAGAGGAGTGGAAGGAATTGAAGAGGGACACTAGGTAGGTGAGAATTAAATGAAACAGTCGGGGTAAAAGGGAAGCATGTATGAGATCGAGGGGATCGGAAGTGGGATGGGCCTTCGAGATGATAGAAGAGAGTTCAGTCATAGAAGTTGCAGGGAAAATGGTTAAAGCACAATGATTATGGGTTTTACAACGGGGGAGAGGCTGCTGAGGTGGATTTGGGGAGGAGGAAGATAGAAGGGTAGAATGAATAGAGTCAATCTTGGTGGAGAATTAATAGGCGAATTCGAGAGCTGAAATGGTAGGGGAAAGGGAAGAATGGATTGGGGTAGGAGACTGGAGGAGGTTGTTGAGAGTGGAGAGGATTTGGCATGGGTGGTGAGCAAGGGAATAGATTAGAGTCAGAAAATAGTCTTGTTTGGCAAGTTCTAGGGTGCGTTGGGATGAGAAAGGAGGGCGTGGTAGGAGGAAAGGTTCTGGAGTGTGGAAATCCTGGTGTCTCGTAAAGGTGTTTCACATCCATTAAAATGTTTTTAAATCCAACTTGAGTGAATGTAGACTGTGCGGAAGTATCTTAACCTAATATATATTTTTTTATCTGCAGAGCTGCTCATTAAGATCATGGATTCGCCCAAACCTCGCGACTTGAGAATCCCACTTCTGGATCTCCTCACCAAGATCTCCAGTGCCATGGCAATTCATGATTCAGGGATGGGTAAGAGTTCGTTATTAGTTCTTGGTACTAAACTAAATGATGCAACATTACTATCCCATCTGCAATTCACATACTCTGTCAAGAGTTGAATAACTTCTGTGAATGTAGTATATGACAAGGTGTTTTAACCACATTTTTATGGAAAGGTGTTATGTATGAAATTCGAGATAGGTTAGGAATGCCTTGTGGGATCATTGACTGTCACAATGAGAACTGCCAATAGTCATCCCTGATGCGTAACACCTTTTGTTGACCACGTGTTGTATCATGAATAGCATATGGATTATGGTGTCAAATATACCCTGAGCACATTTTAATGACCTTGCCATGCATCCTTGTCCTCGGACCACACACATTACTTCAGTGAGCACACACTTTCCGATTTCCCTTTAAGTACTGCACCGAGCACAGCGACTCACCGGGTGCATGCTATTGCAGCTGCTCTCAGCATTGGAGGTAAGTGTTACGAAACCCTTACCTCCAGTGACAATATGCAAATTAACGCTTCAGCTTTACTATCCATGACAACTCATTAAAAGGCACAGTGCAATTTATCACTGACCATTGTAAACTCATGTTGAAATCATATGATTGAGTTAAAACAGAAAATGTTTGACTTTTTGTAGATGAATCCCTGCAGTCACGAAAGCTTTAAATCGAAATTTTGTAGATAAAAAAAAATTCTCCACATTCATCAATAGCACTGCCTTAAAAGAAAATGCTTGTAGTCGATGACATTTTAAGCAAAGGCCCTTATTCACAGCACAAGGGAGATGGGACATTTCCAAAATGTCACCAATGATATGTTTATCTTTTAAGACAATATTCTTAAATGTGAGTTTTTTTTGTTATAGTGCTAGTGCTCCACTGCCAATGCAGTATACTAAATAATGTGTTTAATTGTGTGTATTAGGTGGTATAGTGAATGTGTTTCTCCATTGTCAAATGAGCATTGTGGCAGAATTCATGGCTATTAGAGATCATGAGCTCACGGTGGAAATTCCTCATTCCAGGGCGAGGGTCAACCTTTCTCCATGACGACCACTATCCATATTCCACAAAGTGATCATCCTGTTATTGACCCTAGAGAGATGGTGATGGGCTGTGTAATGGTGATAATGATGATGGGTTGAGGAATAATGATATGATAGGTGATAATGGGGTGAGGAATGATAATGATTATATGATTTATCCCCTGAGAAATTGTCACTTTAACATGAGTGCCACTTGGCTGTTTTAAGATGTATGCTATATCTCGGCCTCGCTGTGCGCTGCGTTGCACCGCTAGTCGAGTAGACAACCATGTGTTCAATAAACCCTCGAAGCCAGGATGACCGTCCAACTCCGATCGTCATTTATTGATTTAACAGGTAAAACTGGTGAGAAAACACAGATACAGCATCTGTTATAATTCGGAAACACCCACACAATGAACACCACAGCATCAGAACATTGTCTCAGATAACAATAGATCCTGGAAGGACCAGGCCCCACGTTACCCCTGAACAACTAGACAAAGGCACAAGTGTATTCATCCCACTGCACCCAAATGTACAGCATTACACTTAACACTAAACTGTGGATGAGATACTTCGTTATCACTCTCAGGATCGCAACATAGGCACAAGTCTGACTCGACCTACTAAATCACAAGTAACATCCACAATAAGGAAAGTACAGGCATCGTTACTAACTAGGCCTCGTATTTACTACAACAACTTAACGGCACCATAAAGGCATTTACATTGCTATAACGGTCATTCCAACATTACAACAGCATTTCCAATATTAGATTTATATAAACAACTTACAGATAATGCTTCTTAAGCTCCCACAATGGATAAGTGCGGCTGTGGTCTCACTGAGATGCGATGCGTGCCGCCATCTTGACTTATATGTGTAATGGCTGACGCCCGCGTGGTACAGTGGAAATCTGACATCGTCACTTCCTGGTCACGTGACCAACATTAGCATCAAAAAACAGGAACTTCCTATTAACGTACGCTCCCCATCTGCCGTGAGGCAAGACATGCTATCTTACCATATAAAATACCTCCTCAAACTGCAAGGCACACATTTTGTCATAAGTTTGCAAAGATAGTCATGTATACTATGTATATCAGGAACTTTCTTAATTATCTTGTAAAACAATTATGTAAAAGAGACAGTGATTATTGAAAACAAATGCTTTGACTTCTCCATTTAGATGGCGGAGATACCTCAATGAAGACTGGGGACATTGCTGGAGACCCCACGGAGAAAATTGTGGAGTGGTCCAAACACCAGGATGGCAACGTGTACATCCCAATCAACATCTCTATTGCTTTCAGTGAGTGCGAGTCTATCACACTTGAGATTACATTATATCAGAGGTTTTTTTAGCTGAGTTATATTGCCAAGTTAGTATTTTTTCGATTTAAAGCTTTCGTGACTGCAGGGATTGATCTTCTTGATGCTTTCGGTAAAGTCATGTAGAAGGGAAATAATGGCTGAAACGTCGTGAGAATTTTATTTTATTATGTTTTATTTTTATTATTTTATTGTTTCCCTTCTACGTGACTTTACGAAAGAACCAAGAAGATGCCAAGTTTGTTTTAGGGCTGCATATACCACGAGAATGCAAGTCTGAGTAGAAGGAGCATCAAGCTAAACGTGGGCTTGTTAATTCGAATTCAGGAGTGCTCGCCTATTAATGCCTAGTGCCGAAGCAATATATGTTGCACAGGTCTGTCAAGTGAGCCACTTGCCCACGTGTCCATTCATACACATGACATGCAAGTGTATAATGTTACGAACACAGGATGTCTCGTGCCAATGATATAGCCCACATTAATTTCAATGAAATTGACGCTTGCAGTACATTACACTCAATTATTAGTTTTCAGCAGTAGCATCCACAACTCCAGAAGGTAAAATGAGGAAGAGTTATTGGGATGAACATCACTCGCCGGCTTGTTTGGCTGCTTTGCTGAGATTTTCCTACGGAGAAATGGTATCGGTCAAAATTATACCTATATTTCTGTACCCTGGAAGGCTCTACAACCACGAGACTGAGTGCAATATTCTGAACCATTTATTTTTACATTTTGAAAGATGCTTGGCATTAAATATAAGTCATTAATCAAAAGTAGTAGAAGGATGCCCCCATACATTAGAAGTAAAATAAAATAATCTTCTTTCCAAAATCCAAGTTTTTTAAAAGTTCTAATTATGCAAACCATTTAATGGAGTTAGCGACTGGTTTGATTGCTTGATGGATGTAAAAATTGTCATGGGGGCATGATATGAACGGGATAGATAATACAAACAAGACAGAATACACAATACAAATGAAAAAATGAGATAAGAAAAAAGTAAAAAAGTAAACAAAATGAACAATGCAAATGAGACAGAGCACATCCCAGAGTATATCTACTGTGGAAATGGAGAAATAAAATCTGCTCATGTGCAGGTATTAGCTGTTACAAAGCAGGACTGTCATAGATGTTAACGGTCTTCATCTAGCAGTGGATTGATCATGGCAAAAGATGGTCAAAATCTTCGTAAAAAGGGGCAGCCATATATATGTGGGTCTGTATTGCAAAAACAACCCCCCCCCCTCCTTAATGGTGCTGGTCAGAAATGCTGTCATGGCTATGAGCAATGCCATTGCGGAAAAGCCGATTTCAATTGTCTGTTTCCACTCACAGCGGCCAACAGGGGATCTGGACAGGTGCGAAGGGCTGGTGACCCTTCCATCTTCAATTCAATTACCACTAAACCGTGTGTAAAATATTAAACTGGAGACCCCGGGTGGACAGGCGTCTATGACGTCTCTGAGTCAAACCCCATTTGGCGGACCCAGGAGACTGAACCCGCACTCTCGGATATCCTCCAGAAACGGCAAAAGCCACTGCGAGTGGCCAAGTGGAACGTTTGAACGCTCACGGCGGAGGAGAGACTGTCAATCTTGTGGCATTCAGAAGGTCCGGGGGACTGGTTCTAGCTCCAATCAAAATGAGGGGTGGACAGTCCTCTACTCGGGGCAGGAAACTGCTAAACAGCAGGGAGTGACTCTTCTTCTGAACAAAAGAATGAAGGGAGCGTGGGAGCGTGATGGTGAGGTGTGGGAAGCTGCAAGTCCTAGGCTATTGTGGGCGTGCCTCCCCATCCATGGGAAGCAAGGAATGGTGGTAGTGGCTTACACCTCCACCGAAGATGAATATCAGTGGAGGGATGCAGGCAAGGCCGATGAGTCAGATGCCTGCTATGACTTCCTGTCACATGCACAAGCTAAAGTGACCCCTTGGGATAGAGTCATTCTGTTGGGTAACTTTAATGCCCGAGTGGGTCACGACGCAGGCACCTGGGCTGGAGTGATTGAAAGGTATGGACAAGATCGGCTCAATAATAACAGTAAAAGGCTTGTGTTGAGCCCATGGGCTTGTTATTACCAACATGCTTTTCTGGTATCGGCACATCCACACAATATCATGGATGCACGCTGGGTCCTAGCAACAGCTGTCCTTGAGAGTAGGACACCAGGACCTACTGTGGAGCTGATGTGCCCCCTGACCATCGGCTTGTTATCTGTAAAATGTGCCTACCATTGATAATAGTTTTTTTACCATTTTATCTGGCAAACAAAACTGACACCTTTTTACGAGGAGTCATGTTTGCATAGACGACAATACCTGCAGTCATAATGCAAACAAAAAACATAACTCTGATAATGTATGCACTGTCCTTGAAGTTGATTGGTCCACACCCGAGACAGCTTTCCTTAGAGCCTAGTCTCACATGGGTTGGACCAGATGACGTCAAAAGGCGCACAACTCAAAGACAATGCACCATCAGAGTATGAGAGCTCGGGGTAAGCATTTACACGATTGGTACCTCATTTGCCAGTAAAAAATATGAAAAAAATTTTTTACCCTTTTATCTGGCAACAAAACTGACACCTTTTTACGAGGAGTCATGTTTGCATAGACCACAATACCTGCAGTCATAATGCAACAAAAACATAACTCTGATAATGTGTGCACTGTCCTTGAAGTTGATTGGTCCACACCCGAGACAGCTTTCCTTAGAGCCTAGTCTCACATTATGACTGCAGGTATTGTGGTCTATGCAAACATGACTCCTCGTAAAAAGGTGTCAGTTTTGTTGCCAAATAAAAGGGTAAAAAAACAATTATCATATTTTTTACTGGCAAATGAGGTATCAATCGTGCCTACCATTCTTCCACTGTTGTGGTAGATGTCCACCTAGGACCCCATTCAAACCTACAGTGGCATGATCTCCTCCTGATGCTGAGGGTAAATATGTGAGGTTCAGGACTGCATTGGATACATGGTCCAGAACTCACCAGAGACCCTGGCTGACAGAAGAGGTGTTCCGGCTAGCGGAGAAAAGTGATAGGCCCAGTCCCACCGTTTACAGCTTCCCATCTTAGAGAATGAGGATGCTTACTGCAGCATTTGCCCGAAGGTTTGGGGAGCTGTGTGGTGCTGCAAGCATGAGTGATGATCGCGGGTTGCTGAGATGGAATCTGCCTCATTAGCCCGCAATCACAAATCACTTTTTTTTATGCATCCATTTCAAGCCCCACAGAGTTGTTTCAATTGAGGGAACATATCACTCTATAATTCCATAAAAAATAAACTTGCAGCACCACACCTATCACCAACTTTAGGGGAAAAAAAGTTGATAATTTCTGTGAAGTCTTGGGGAGGGGAAATTCCTCAGCCCAGAAAACATCATGGGGCAAAGTAGCGATGATACTGCTGGGGCTGTATCATAGAGTTGTTGCTCTTCAACACGTCAAGTGCTAGTTAAACCCTACGAAAGATGGGACTGGTAAACGGTGGGAAGAGGAGTCTGTGAGCCCATGCTCCCTTGCTGGGTTTCCCCAAGCTTCGGCTAGGAATAGGCCCTGGTGTATTAAGCTGGTGTACAGTTTCTTCGATTCTGGGATATGCAGTGGAGGGATGCACGCATCCCTCCACTGCATATGCCTTTCCATAGAAGATCGCCCACTCTGTGGAAACCTGACCTTGAAAGTGGAGGGTAAGGAGACAAGGTGGGCTAGCTGGCGTGAGGCTGCCTGGAAATGGTGGGTGACCTTCTGTCCGAGGAGGACAGCATGTTGTCTTTTGATCAGGTGCAAGTTAATTATATATCCCACGGTTACACTTTTTAGGTATTTGCATGGGTTGTGTTCCTGAGACCCGTTCGTAAGTCGATTTGTTTGTATCTCGGAACTCAATACAGTATTTCATTGTCCAGCACATATGGTCAGTGTAATACAATGTATTATTGTTCAACAAAAAAGGGAACCATTTTAAACTCATAAATAACAAATATTCTACATTTTCATGTAGTACTGTAATAAGTAATATATAGTAAAAAAAAGTAAAGTCACGAAGGTAGACAAATAATAAATCACAATTTTTCGATCACAACACAAGCAATCGTCATCAGGTGGGACAAGCACGGCAAGAAAAAACTGCCTACTTCAGCAGTTTTATTATTGCTGTGGTTGTCCCACCTCATGACGATTACTTGTGTTGCGATCGAAACGTTGTGATCTATTATTTTTCTACCTACGTGACTTTACCGAAAGAACCAAAGAGTATGGATTCCTCCAGTCACGAAAGCTTCAAATCAAGATTAAATAAAGTAACATAAAAAGAAAAAATAGTGTATTTACACTTTGAGTCATGATGCTGGCTTGCTTGTTGGAATGGGCATAATGAGTCCCAGTGAGATGCTGGAACTCATTACATCTCACGGAGGATCACTCCACTCAATAAATAGTCCGCGGTTCAGTTCATAGGTACGAATGGACGTTCGCAAGTCAGATGGTTAAAAATAATACTTATGGGGTTCGTAAGTGCGGATGTTTTCAAGTCGGACATTCGTATCTCGGGACGGCCTGTACAGTATAATGTAACTCCTTTTATTTTCATTTAAGTTGGGGTGTTGAACAAAAAACGAATTGATGGTTTTGGTAGAGATTTCATTGAAAATGTATTTCTCATCATAGTTTTGCTTTGGAACAAATCTACTAGTAGTACCCAGAAGTTTTACTCAGGTTAGGATTCAAGAATTTATTTTGTTGCTTTGTAGTTATATCCACTAAAACATGGATCAGATCCATGACCCGTCGTCATCAGGTTCCTTTTCACCTAAACTGTGCGCCCCAGTATTTCCTATGACAATCGTAAAATAATTCCCAAATTTCTCTGCTAAAATCCAGCTTGGGTTAAAATGTTTGAACTGGGGATAGATTGATGGCATAGTGGCTAGTGCACTGCACTATGAATATACCGGCCTGAATGAAATTCCCTGCCATGACTAACATCAGTGGCAGGTCATATCTGATCCAGTCCTAGGCAACCACACTGTGGTCAAACCAACCCCATAACTGACAGAGTTTAGGGAGAGCCTTAGCCAGCACTGTATTGGCAAAAAGTTGTAAATGTGAGACATCTCTTATAGATTCTAACCGCTTTTGCTGTGAAATGAATTGATATGCTCAAAGTACTGTCTTCCACAGAAGTCAACAAAACTGTCTCAATACTCTTTTTTATTTCTAGATTCCAGAGACAAGAAGGAGATTGAGAAAGCTATACGAGAATTCCAAGAGAAAACGTGTGTCCGCTTTGTTGCAAGAAAACAGGAGCTGGATTACATTAACTTCCAGGCACT
This sequence comes from Lethenteron camtschaticum, assembly GCA_018977245.1. NCBI lineage: Eukaryota > Metazoa > Chordata > Hyperoartia > Petromyzontiformes > Petromyzontidae > Lethenteron > Lethenteron camtschaticum. The sequence goes on along the minus strand of MU249573.1, from coordinate 3,892,057 downwards.
GGATGGGTGAGCACTGATGGATGTTTACACTTTGTGATGGAGCTGGCTTCATAGTTCACAGGGCCTATGTGTGTTAGCCTTGTCAAAAAACTGAGCCAGCAAAAGTTTACATGCTTTTTTCACATATCACCTGAGAGCTCAACTGAAACTATGCTTCATGTACTCGAGTCTCCGTTGCAATGCTCTCCGATTTGCTCCACCGCATTCTACCCAAAACAAAACAAAATTCCAAGCCCTCAACAAAGACTCCTCCACCTTCTTCTTAAATAGTGAATCTAAGTGTGCCAGCTGCATTTGAGGGGCTTCTCATTGACTGAGGTTTCCTTCTCACCTCACATTCATAAGACCTTATACCTGTGCAACAAATACCAAATATGTCAATGTTTTGCCTTTAGTGGCGTAGTGGTAAACATAAGTGGGTAAACTGGGTTATGGTCTCTCAATAAAAGTGAATCATCTGTTTACCTGTCACTGCACTATTGTCTGTCGATTAAGTCTCATTTAAATGTGCCTTGACCTCTTTCAAAATCGGATTAAGTAATGCATTTAAAACAATGTCATGGTTCAGAATATCATGAACTTATTTGACTAAAAGTTAAATACTAAAAATATACCTTAACAATGGTTTGTATATGTTTTATTGTTGCTTCTGCCTCTTCGTGCTGATTATATTTAATAGGACATCAAACAACGAAACAGTTTACATTGGCTAAATATGTATGTTCAAAGATGATCTCTGCTGAGACACAAGTTGAAAGTCAATTATATTTACTTTGTTCAAGGAATATCTTACTAAGTGTATCATTTTCTCCTTTCACAAGCAAGATCTTGTTTATAAGACTTATTTACGTAACATCAAGCTTCAATGACTCTTTAGAAAACATAATTATGAGCATTAAAACCCTGGTTCACTTAGCACTTAGATGACGTTATTAATTTTAGAATGAACACATCTGAATGAATTCAAGTGCTATATTGCACTGAATACGGTTTTTATAACTTCCATACATTTGAATTGAATTACAGTTCTAAATGTAGAGATTAACTAAAATAATTAGTACAATGAGTATTCACACCATGTTTATCGCGCAAGGCTATCATGAAGGTGCTATGTTTCCTAGACAGTTATAGTCTGCCAGTAAGGGACGATGTTGTTATGTGGGCTTTATGAAATAAAAGTAGAAAATTTGGCAGATTTGGATCATCCAACCAGCACACATGGCCTGCACTTTTCTTAATGTCACAGGATTTTATAACATCATAGAGCTTGGTCATTTACATAATGTGTAGTGCATGATTATCAACCTGTATTGACCGAAAATGACCCCAAACAAATGTGCAGCCGAATGGCTAGTTTGAAAATTAACCAAGGTCTCCAAATTGACCGAAAGAGGCCTCCACAGGGATTGGTCGGGAGAGATAAGAGGAAAAAGGGTTTGAACGAAGATAGGGGATTCTTGATTTGAAGCTTTCGTGACTGCAGGAATCCATACTCTTTGGTTCTTTCGGTAAAGTCACATAGGTATCAAAAAATAAATCACTACGTTTCGATCACAACACAAGCGATCGTCATCAGGTGGAACAGATACAACGAGATAACTGCTGACATAGGAGAAAGAGCTGCTGCTACAAAAGTTTATATAGGATTTTGGTGGGCTCAACCCAAGGTAAATGGGCGGAGCTAGAGAAGAATTTGCGTAAATGTAATGTGAGAGATTGCATGTCAATGTGAGACGGTCCCAGCCACCGGAGGTGGCGGGGATCCTGTGCCTGGGCTGCCTCACAGATATTTAGCCTGGTGATGTACTCAGAGAGTCGGAAATAACAGCTGACATAGGCAGGTAGGATGGAAACATCACAGTCAGTTAAGACTTTACTTGGTTAATAACATCCTTCCAATGATTGCTTAGTTTTTATCCATCTTCTCGGTTGAAGTTTTGTCTGTGTTTATATATCTGAATGGCTTCATGAACAAATCTCTGATAATAGCCGGTGGGTTTGCAGAGTACCTTCGTCTTGGAAAAATACATTTTGTGTGAGCCCGCAGCATTAAAACAATGATCAGCAACGGCAGAGGTATTGGTCCTACCGTGTTTCAGATCTGCCTTGTGTTCACGAACGCGGTCCGAGACATGTCGTTTCGTTTCCCAAATGTAACTGCTGCCACAACCACAACTCAGTTTGTAGACACCAGGGTATTGCATGTCAGGAATCATATCCTTTACAGATGGGATTAAATCACGTATTTTGTGTGCTGTGTTGAAACGAACCTGGATCTTGTGTTTATTTAAGATTTTGGAAAACTTTTGGTAACCCTGCTATGTACGGGAAAGTGATGGTTTTGGTTGGATCCTCAGAAGGTTGTCTCCGCATGGAGACAGCTTTGTGGATTGTACGGTCCGAATATCCGTTCATCCTGAGGGCTTGGTGTAGTGCTCTAACTCCTGGCTAGGTGGTGCTGGTTGGAGATGCAATGGGCCCTATGGTGTGGTGTTTTGATGAGGGAATTCTTCTGGCTGGATGGTGGTGGGAGTCAGGCTTTAGATAGGCATCCGTGTGGGTGGCTTTCCTGTAGACCGTGTCCCAACGAGCCATCAGGACTCTTCTCGATCAAACATCCAGGAATGGTAGTTTGCCATCCTTTTCCACTTCCATGGTGAATTTGATAGATGGGTGTATGGAATTGATGTGGTTGAGAAATTGGTTCAGTGCTGGCAGGCCATGTGGCCAGATGACGAACGTGTCATCCACGTATTCTTCCACAAGGAAGGACATAGGGTGGATGTCTGGATGGCATCTGTTTCAAATTTCTCTATGAAAACATTTGCTACCACTGGCGATAAGGGAGAACCCATTGGGGTACCCTCATTTTGTTTGTAGAATGTACCATTCCAGGTGTAGTGCCTTATCAAAGTTGGTACATCTGGATTCAGTCCTTGTTGGACCAAGTCTTCAATGATTGCAATGGTGTCAGGTACAGGTACATTGGTGAACAGAGAGACTACATCGAAACTGACAGGCAAATCATCTGGAGACAGTGAGATGTCCTTTATTAGAGAAACCAAGTGAGCTAAGTACAGCTGAGGTGGACTTGCCGTGAAAGGAAGCAGAATAAATCGGGCCAGTTTGTAGGTGGGCGAGTTAATGGTGGAGACGATAGGACGGAGCGGGGTATCTAATTTGTGGATGGAAGGCCATATAATCTGGGTAGTCTAGCAGCCGAAGGTTTTAGGGAGCTCTGCTTGTTTGATCGATTAGAAAAGTCGATTTAGTGATGATATTGTTGGTTTTTGTAGCTTGGCAGTTGGTGGGATCTCTGTAGATTTTGCTATATTTGTCATCATTAAGAAGGTCCTGCATTTTGTTGTTGTAAGTGGTTTTATCCATGAAAGTGGCATTGCCCTTGTCGGCTGATAGGATGACAATGTCATCCCTGTTTTTTAATTTAGAGAGTTCAAAACGATTGTCCCTGCTGATGTTGCTAATGGGTTTCTTAGCGTTTTTGAGGATGGCAGCGATTTTAGATCTAGCAACGTCTGCCGGGATGTGTCCCAAGCCTTTGAGGGCTACGTCGATCTGGGCAATTATATCATCCACTGGGATGTGTTTAGGGGTGACTGCGAAATTCAACCCTTTAGCTAGTACCGATTTTAGGCTGTCAGAAATTGGGATGTTACTATGATTGATGACAATCTTGTTAACATCTAACTTTTTAACGTGTGGCTCTGGCTTCTTTTTGGACAGGAGGTTGAATTTAGCAATCAGGTTAACTTTCCATTTGGTTGACATTGAAGTAGCAGAAGAAACTGTCATCGTATCTACATGGTCCCAATCAGAAGTGGACATATTATCTGTAAATTTTAAGTGTGAGTGTAAGAGAGTCTTGTCTAAATGATCAAGTTCAAATCTCTCTGAGATTAGTGATAGGCTCGCTTGGAACATTTCATTTTTTTCTTTCGCTAAACTTAAGTACATTCAAACATATTTTTTAACAATCTCCTTGCATTTATACGAATACTTATGTTTGTGTGCAGACAACTCATTTTTCACATTTTACCTGCTTTTTTATGTGTGTGCCTATGTCCTTGTGTCCGTGTGAGTCCATCTGCGTGTCAGCGATGGTCCCTTTGTGTGTGTGTGCACGAGTCGATGCGTCTGTGTGTACGTCGATGTTTGTGTGTGTGTGTGTCGATGTGTATGTGTAAGTCCATGTGTGTGTGCGAGTCAATGTGTGTGTCAGTCGATGTGTCTGTGTCAGTTAATGTGTGTGAGTTCATGTGTGTGAGTGTCAGAGTCGATGTATTTGTGTGTGAGTTCATTTGTGCATCTAAGTCGATGTTTATGTGTTTGTAAGTCGATGTGTGTGTGCGAGTCGATGTGTCTTTGTATGTATGTAGGGCGTTGTTTGTGTCAGTCTATGTATGTGTGTGTGACGTGGTTTAGTGGTCTTCTCGGCCACGGTCATTCCCTCCCTTCTCTACGCTTGCAAAACGTGGACCCCCATAATGGAAAATCTTCGCTGGTTAGAAACATTTAGGCTGGCCTGCCTACGATCCATCCTGGGTTTAACAGGCTGGATTGTGTGAGGAGCTCACAAATCCTTGAAAGATGTGGACAAAGTCCCATCAGTGAGCTCCTCCGGCAGGCAAGGTTGCGCTGGCTGGGTCATGTAGCCCGCATGCCCAGCCACCACATGCCTAAACAGCTTTTGTTCAGCCGCATCGAGGGGCTAAAAGGGCGTGGCACGGGCTAGAGAAGAGATGGAGTGATGTGTTACGGGAGGACGTGGAGCTGAGTGGACTTGCCGATGACTGGTACCAGCGGTGTCAAGATCGGCTTCTGTGGAGTAGGTTCATGAAGGATGCTATTGGGCAGTTGGAGGCAGTCACCCTCTAACAACAACGGAGGGCGGAGGAGCGACGCTCACTACAACTAGCGGAGCGCCGGGTGGCTAAAGCACAGCAAGTTGGCACAGTAGGGGGCACAGGTGGTGCATCAGCCAGTCGTCTCAGTCAGTCGACCTGTGGCATCTGGGTCTGCCCCGTGACTTCCTGCCAGTGGGCGTTCGTCACTTTACGTGGCCTCAAGGTGCACATAGCCTGGCACAAGCGTCGTGGTGACGTCACCGCCACTTAGTGGCGAATGGCGGTTGTTATTGTGTGTGCGAGTATGTGTGTATGTAAGTCGATGTGTGTGCATGGCTCCATGTGTGTGTGTATAAGTCCGTGTGTGTGTGTAAGTCCATATGTGTGTAGCTAAAGTCGATGTCTGTAAGTGTGTGTAAGTCGATGTGTGTGTCTGTCTTTTTGACCCGGGCAACGCCGGGTACTTCCCGCTAGAAGTACATAAACGCAACAAACACAATGCACTACAATCACTATTATACACTCTACGTAGTAAACACATTACGATGCAATGCATAAGAAATGCAACACAACAGAAGTAGAAGTAAAAATAATCATGGAATGAAATAATCATCTGAGAACTTATTAATGGGATGATTATTTAGTGGAAGTGGGCTTGAACTTGACCAGTCTCGTGAGATGTTACTGCTGTAATGTAACAATAGCGGCTCTTAAGCAGGTGTTGTTGCGCTGTGAGCTGGCCTGTTGATGTTGTTTTCATGCAGCAAAAAAAAACATTGTAACTGATATTGCCCAAATATTCCATGCCAATTACTCATTTGAGATTACACATAGCAGCATTGCCCCCTCCTGTGAAAACTTGGTAGGACCCTCCTGAAAGAGAGCATTCAGAATCAATGAGGTTTTGCCGAGTAATTAAGTGTAATAATAATAATAATAATTGGAACAGTGTGATGAATATCTGCATGTTTTGGGATGGCCACGTGTGCCAGAATGTTTGACTGACTCATGCTGGGTGCTGTGTGAGCAGGAGCTGGTCGTTCCTGGGCAAGAAGGGAGGGGCTCAGTCCGTGTCCCTGGAGCCCGGGAAGGTGGACAGTGGCACGGTTCTGCACGAGCTCATGCACGCGCTCGGCTTCCACCACGAGCACTGCCGCAGCGACCGTGACCAGCACATCACAGTCCAGGAGGACAATATCAAGGAGGGTACGTTGTTAATTTTTCAAACGGTGATAACGAACAATAGTTGTTTGTTTAACTTATGCTTATGTTTACACTTGCACCACAGGTAGCAATTAAAATGAGGGAAATTACATATATAATTTATAAGGACCAGAAATTTCAGTTGAGCAGTGAACTCGGTAACCTGCAGGTCGGCATTGAAATATTAATTTTATCGATCGATTAAAATCTATGTGATACATGTGTAACGGGTTCCGGAGACACTTGTAGAGGTAACTTCTTTATTACAATACAACACTCCAACAGTCCTGATACTCTGTTACAGCCTAGGTACACAGCCTAGGTACACAGCCTACTCTAGCTACGGTCTGGAACTCGCCTCACAAGGTCGTAGAGTCGGGAGTTCCAGAGTCCCACCACTCGCTCTCACAACATCCCAGGGTCTTCAGATGGCTGGTCGTGGGTCTTGGGTCTTGAGCTACAACTGGCCCCGATCATCCAGGGAGCTCCACTTTTATGCCTGGTCCAACGAGGGGTGGGGCCGTGTGCGCCCCAGATATCCCAAGAGCACACACAGCCCCCCCCTTGGGGGCGCCAAGGGGATTAAGCGCCTGGGAACCCAACGCCTGACGCCAAGAGGCTTAAGCGTCTGACCCGCCCAGGGACCCAGAGCCCCCAGCAGCCCCTCCCTTCTTATGTCACTACATTACCCCCTCTATGTAGCCTCCAGCTGTCCCGGCTGTCAATAATTAGAAAGTTTAAATTAACGAAAGGGAGAGAGAGAAAAAAAATATGCGAGCCTCAACAGGAAAAGAAAAGAGAACAAGAAAGCAACCATAAATACCATAACCAACCTGTACAACTTTACACTATATACAAGCATAATCAACAAAAAGGTGAAGCAATGACACATGAACAAACGACCCGCGGCACACCTAGCCCTCCTCGGGATCCGCATAGAAAACTGGGAATTAACAATAGCAAATATACAGATTCCGACGCGTTGGATGCACAACCACCGCATGGATGGCAGGGTTCCACACCACCCTGCCAGCCTCCCATCCGTCAGGTGGAGAGAAGGCGAAGACCAACATGTCGAGCATCCCTCTACACACACTAATCCGGACGTCTGTCTACGTCCCGGGTCGAGAAGTCGTACTTCAGGGCCGACCCATGTACTGGGCAAAGAAGTCGCACTTCAGGGCTGCTCCAGTATCTACATTTTAAAATATATATATACAATTGACATGACACAAACAAAATAAATCTGCCTGCTCTTGTCCAGAAATAGTGGCCGCACGCACGAACCGCATCTCCAAGGCATCCCGTGCTTGCGTCCAGCAGCCCTCAAAGAGGACTACCACCGACATTACATGTCAACCGTTAGCACCCCCCGCCTTTCCAACGTGGCGTCTCCATCCTAAAACCGCGCACGTCGGCCATATCGGGGGGGAATTTCCGTGTTACCACCCCACCGCCTTTCCGACGCGGCGTCACAACCAGTAGCACGCATCGGCCATATCGGGGGGCTTCAACCCAGTCTCTCTCCAAGACTCGCATCGCAGCATATAGCTGTACCGACCGAGCTGAGACGACCCATTCTCTCTCCAAGACTCGCATCGCAGCATATAGCTGTACCGACCGAGCTGAGACCCAGTCTCTCTCCAGGACTCGCATCGCAGCATATAGCTGTACCGACCGAGCTGAGACCCAATCTCTCTCCAAGACTCGCATCGCAGCATATAGCTGTACCGACCGAGCTGAGACGACCCATCGTTCACTCCCTGCACAACATGCACCCTAACAACTGAGGGATACAGTCCCAACGTAACGGGACAACTACACCTGAACACCACGAATCTCCAGCCCACTGTTTCAACGCGCCTCGGAGTGTTTCAATCTCCGGGCCGTCAGGGCGAGCCTACTGCTCCAGACGCACCACGGAGGGTCTCAACCTCCGGGCCGTCAGGTCAAGCCGTCAGCTATTCCATGACGGGACCACACTCTCCGAGCCCTGTGAGCGCACAGCCCACTAGGCTAGACATGCCACGGAGTGTTTCAATCTCCGGGCTGTCAGGTCAAGCCGTCAGCCATAGCATGACGGGACCACACTCTCCGAGCCATGTGAGCACACAGCCCACTAGGCTAGACATGCCACGGAGTGTCTCTATCTCCGGGCTGTCAGGTCAAGCCGTCAGCCATAGCATGACGGGACCACAACTTTCGTGTTAGACACGCAACACCCGCTGGGCCATCCTGGTCAGGATCTGCACCCCAAGATATTTGAGAGCCAGCATGACAATTCCAAATCCTTGGCAGCATGTCACCATCTCAAGATAAATGCCCCATACAGTATACATCGTTAACAATGACAGCACAAGCTATACATTAACAATCACGAACAAAGCTCAATACAAACCATACATTGTTAACAAACACACGCAAAGTTTCGCACACACATTGACAACACTCACGAGCGAAGCTCCACACAGTTTACCCAACAACAATCACGACTCCCCGACGACAACGAAGAAAATGTCAACAAAAAANTCATTAATCCGGAGCGCGTAAATGTACGAAATGTCAGGGGCCTGGTCTCTCGACCTCCAAACTTTGGCCAGAGCAGCAAAGGCGGCGACCAGTGGCGTCGGTCGATGTGCCGGCCCCGGCGCCGGTTACAGTAAGAATGGCGCCCTCACTGTCCGGTCGCAGCGCTGATGACGCGGTATGCTAGGTTGAAGCCAGCTGTCGTCCGGCAGTGAAGGTCGCAGCGCTGATGACGCGGCGTTGCTAGGTTGCAAACAGCTGTCACCCGGCGGTGAGGGACGCAGCGCTGATGACGCGGCGTTGCTAGGTTGGACAGCGCTGAGCCCAGAAGTGACGTTGCTCCCAGCGGTCATTGCTCCCCCGGCAGAAGTGCCGGGAACGGCTGCCATCTTTGTGTTGGAGCCGGCGGAATGGCGCGGCCGCTGCGCCGCCTCTCTCCCTCCTGCCTCCGCCTGTGAGCGACGCATGTCGTCCAGGATGGAGGCGGTGGCGTGGAGCAGCTCAGTGAGGCGAAGCAGCGCCTCCTCCATCGCTGCTCCCGACGCTGGAAAGGGGACGGTCGGCGGAGCAGACAGCTGCTCAGCCGGCGGTGCGGCGTTGTTGTCGGCCGGCGGTGCAGCGTCGCTGTCGGCCGGCGTTGGCCGCCCCATCGCTGCTTGCTCCTCTTCATCGCCGTCAGGACTGAAGGCTTACTTCTTGTCTCCATAGCCACTTCTGACGCCAAATGTAACGGGTTCCGGAGACATTTGTAGAGGTAACTTCTTTATTACAATACAACACTCCAACAGTCCTGATACTTTGTTACAGCCTAGGTACACAGCCTAGGTACACAGCCTAGATACTCTACTCTGGCTACGCTCTGGAACTCGCCTCACAAGGTCGTAGAGTCGGGAGTTCCAGAGTCCCACCACTCGCTCTCACAACATCCCATGGTCTTCAGATGGCTGGTCGTGGGTCTTGGGTCTTGAGCTACAACTGGCCCCGATCGTCCAGGGAGCTCCACTTTTATGCCTGGTCCAATGAGGGGTGGGGCCGTGTGCGCCCCCAGATATCCCACAGAGCACACACATCCCCCCCCTTGGCGGCGCCAAGGGATTAAGCGCCTGGGAACCCAATGCCTGACGCCAAGAGGCTTAAGCGTCTGACCCGCCCAGGGACCCAGAGCCCCCAGCAGCCCCTCCCTTCTTATGTCACTACACATGTGTAGTGTTGCTCCAGGCATACTTTGTAGGGGCACGTCTTTATTATACACACGCACCCTAACTACTAAACATCAACTCCTCGTACAGTTTATCTCAAACACTTCTTCCACTTGGTATATTATACACCTTCTATGTAGCGTGCCTACCCCGGCTACGCTCCAGGTCCTCTGGCTATAATATCCTATGGGAGGCTACGTGACCCGACCCAGCGAAGGGACAGGTCCAACACTGACCTCACAGAGCTTCTGCCCTTAAAAGGACGGCGAAGCTAGGGGTTCAGAGTCCTATTCTAGCAGGTCTTCTTGCTTCAATTGGTCGTCTTCAACTTAAACTGCCACGAACCTCTCCAGAGGTCCGCTTTATATACGCTTCTCAGCCGAGGGGCGGGGCTCTGTGGGATCGTAGAACACCCCGCAGCTCCCAACCGCTTTTGGGCTGTCTGCCGTTGCAGGCAATTGCAGCCGCAGCCCTCAGCCATTGGGATGGACTGCGGAGGATCCTAGAACCCCCACAGCCCCCAACCGTTTCTGCAGGCCAGTGCAGCCGCAGCCCCCAGCCGTTGTGAGTGTTTGCGAGGGATCGTAGAATCCCTCACAGCCCTCAACCGCTTCTGGGCTGCTTGTCGTTGCCTGCAAGTGCAGCCCATCCATGGCGCTGCACATGCATAAAATTGCGTGTGTAAGAATCAATAATAGTAACACTTTCCATGTGTGGTGGCAAGAGATTGACCATTGGCTTTTCATTTGTAAGGTCCGCCTACCATACTTTCACTGTGGTGGCAATCATCCATCGAGGACCCCACTAAATCCCACAATAGCCTGGTCTTGTCTAGCTGATGAAGGGGGCATTTCATTATCACTTGCAACATCGTCCACCCCTCTTCCTGACGCCGAGGGAAAATGGGTGAGTTTCATGCAGCTGCAAGGGCTGCATTGGTTACACAGTCCAGAATTCCCCAGAAACCCTGGATAATGGAGGTGTTTTGGCTCGTTGAAAGTAAGTGGCAGGCCCACTCGCACCGTCTACAACATCTCACATCTAACAACGAGGAGGCTTACCACAGCCTTCGTTAGGATGTTCGGAGATCCGTGTGGCCCTGCAAGGATGGGAGGATGCGTGGTGGTTTGGGAATCGCAAAAGAAATGCAAACCGCCTCAGTAGCACACGATAAAATATCACTTTTTAATACCATTAAAAAGTAACTTGCAATGCCACACCTATCAACATTCTAAAGGGAAAGAACAGTAAACCAATTTGTGACCCCAAGAACAGGTTCACAGATTTGCTGATCATTTGTGAGATCTTAGGGGAGGGGAAACCCCTCAGCTCAAACAACATCATAGGGCAAGGTGGAGTTGACCCTGCTGGTGCTGCTGAGCCTCACATTTTCAAGGAAGTAGCCACTCCTTGTGAGTGGTTGTCTGATGTGCCATCTGTTGAGAAGTGCGAAGGGAAATCCGGAGCTTGAAACCAGGTAAATCACCGGGGAGAGATGACCTATCAAGCAAACTGCTGAGGAGTGACATTTGTGTGCAGACTGCCCTATATGACATAATTACAACTGTTTGGTCCACAGGATTTGTTCTGCATGATTGGAAGGATGCACTGGTGGTCCAAATTTAAAAAAGGGGACCACACTGATTGCATCAACTACCTGAGCATCTCCCTCCTCAGTGTGCCGGGAAAGGTCCTGGCAATATTCATTAGCATTGCCTTGCCAGACATGCTGAAGAGAAGCTTGCAAAGCCCAATGTGGTTTCAGACAGGGGCGGTCATGCATCGACGCCAATTTCCCTGTTCGTATGCTACAGCAGAGGTGTAGGGAATTTCGACAGGAAATTCATCTCTGCTTTATTGATCTGGTCAAGGCCTTTGATACTATTAATAGGCCAGGGCTCTGGGTTTTTATTTGTGCTTCAGACCATCTGCTGATATTCCTTAAGGACCTTCATGATGGTGGGCAGACCTGGGTAAAGTTTTGTGGTCAGGTGTCGGAGCCATTTACTGTTCACCTTGGGTTGCGACAGGGATGTTCTCTGGCCCCGACACATTCACATCTTCTTTGACCATGTAGTTTGAGAAGCTTTCCATGGATGTACCAGTGTAATTTCTTTCTGGTGCGGTCAAGGGACGGCTCTGTATTGGTGAAATATATTACGTATGCGGTTGATCTGGTGATTGCTGTCCACTCTGAGAAGGAGTTGGAGATGTTACTGCTGATCCTGGAGCATGTGGTAAAGAAATGAGGCATTACCATCAGACCCCCAAAAACAAAGCACCTGCCTAGGTATTTAATGTCATCAAATGCTCCCCCTCCAACTCCCCATGAGTCGTCATAGAGAAGTTGTAGAGAGAGTGGAGAAGTTTACATACTTGGGCAGTGAGCTTATGACCATCTCAGGTTTGGCAGCTGAGATCTCACTCCGATTCACTCAAGTGGCATTATCTTTTTCATCAGCTGCATAACGCTGTGTGGAAGCTACCTGGTCTGTCGCTCCATACAAAACTCCGGGTCTTCTTGACCACAGTTTTTCCTTCCCTTCTCTATGCTTGTGAGACTTAGAGCCCTCTAAAGGAACATCTGTGCCGATTTTAATCATTCAGGCTCGCATGCCTACGATCCGTCCTGGGTTTAACTGGACTGGATTGTGTTAGGCGCTCACAGATCCTTGAAAGATCTGGACAAAGTACCATCAGTGATCTCCTCCGGCAAGTGAGGCTGCGCTGGCTGGGTCATGTAGCCTGCATGCCCAGCCACTGTATGCCCAAGCAGCTTCTGTTTAGCCGGATTGATGGGCATAATCAGGCGCAACGTGGGTGAGAGAAGAGATGGACTGATGTGGTACAGAAGGATGTGGAGCTGATTGGACTTGCCAGTGAAGAGTACTGGCAGTGTCAAGATTGGCAACAACTGGGGGCAGAGGAGCAATGCACACAACAACGAGCACAGTGCCGGGCGGATAAAATGGAGAAAGTTAGCACAGTGGGGAGCACATTTGATGCATCTTCCATTCATCTCAGTCAGTCTACTCATGGCACCCGGTTCTGTGCTGTGACTGAGTGGCAAACGGTGGTTGTTTTTGTACTGTAGAGTACAATATATGATTAACGTACTGTGTTTTGGAGATGTTTTATCATGCACTATATGTATTGCACTCTGTATAATTTGTGTTAAAATTTACTGCTGTACACTAGTGTTAAAGGACAGTATTTTATGCAATTTAATGTAACATTGTGGGTACGTCTAGGATGAAGATGCACACATTGCATCACCATTCCTTCTGTTGTCTTTGTTTAGCGTGCAGACTACGTTTCCCGATATGTTGATTTGACTTACGTATTTGTCACAACTTTCAGGAACGCATCCCCGACGTATAATATATTACAAAAAACTATATTTTATTATGTAAATAATTAATACAAACTATTAATATTTCATTATGTAAAGGTAAATTTTCATTGTATTAATAAGTATGTAAAATTTATTTATTTTCCTATCCAAATAATCAAATGAAACTGATAAACAATTATTAAACTCTGCTCACACCAAAACACCTGGAGCTCCTGCTTGACCTGAGGCTGCAGGGTGGACATTTTGTGTGTTTTTAACCAACATAACTGAAAAGGTCAAAATATGACATTGAACCAACCAACCAGGTTATTTTGGGTTTGAATGAGATACACGGTGCATGCCCACCACGAAAATGGAGGAATGGTAGGTTCATTTTACAGATGACAACCAGATGCTCAGTTGGCAGAATCCGCTGCTTGGTAAGTCCTGGTGTCAAGGACGTGGGCCCATATTTGCTATTTAGTCCAATAGATGTGTGGTTCCATTGATGCTGGAACAGCATGTTTGTAATTCCAAGTCCATAGGCTGGACAAAAATATAGCCGCCTTCTACCATTGTTATTGAGCTGATCTGGTCTATCTGCCAAAGTATTCGTGTCATAAACCACTCCAATCAGATAACTATCCTGAGGGGCCACTTCAGCCAACAGTCGGATGCATTCAAGATCATAGAAGGCATCCGACTTATCAGCCTTGCCTGCATCCCTCCACGGATGTTCATCTTTGGTGGGGACGTAAGCCCACCAACATGATTCCTTACCTCCCATTGATGGGGAGGTGATCCCACAATAGCTGTAGGACCTTTATCATTAACAAGAAGAGCCAGTTCTTTTCCGCAATTGGAGTACTCGTAACTGGAGCGAGAACCAGTCCACCAGACCTACCATATTGCAGAGTCTCGCTTCCCCAGTAAGAATTTGGATTTTACAACTGCATTAATATATTTTTTTCTGGAGGAACCCCAGAGGGTGGGAAAAAGGGGGATTTAATCTCCTAGCACCTCCTATGAGGTTTGTCCACGAGTTGTCATAGAGACCAGGAGGCTTTGGGCCTCTGGCACATGCTTAGTTTGGTGTTTTGTGTGTTTAATTGGAAAAAAGTTAAAAGGAGGGCTCATCAGCCCCTCACACCTGACCAACTCCCCTCTTAGCCATTGTGGTGGATATGAGCATAGCATGAGGGTAAACAGCTGACTAGCATCAGCCTTCCAGCCTTTCCCCAATGACATTGCTCAAAACAAACACCAGGATTTGCATTTTACAGCATTGAGGTGGCATTTTTTTCCAGACCCAACATGCATGCCTATACGCAAATCTGATCACATTTCCCCATACATGCGTAGGGTTGCGTGAGAGATTTGAATCTGGTTGGAGGGCTGCTCAAGTGGGTGGGGCTTGTGTTAGCTTCGCACTGCAGTAGTTTCCCCTTCCCCACACGTCTGTGCTGTGATTGGCTAGTCACATTGTGCGTGTCACATCCATCCCACTGGATGGCAGGGTGCTCAGTCACAATCATGAAGGCTAGAAATCGACCCTGCCATATTTCCTGGTGACGAGCAATTCTGCCACTGGGAATTGCCTGCCAGGTAAGTGAATCATGGCCCATGATGCTCTTTATGATTTTCTTTGCATTCTCTGCCTCAGACTTATCTGCCTCATTTCCAGCTCATAATGCCACTCAATGCATTTTATTTGTTCTTGTTTTTTTCAGATGCTCTGTGCCAGTTTAAACGTCTTGAATCAAATGAGCATGACTATGGACTGCCTTATGACTGCATCTCCATTACACACTACAGCAGGTAAGCGTTCAGATAAGCAGCCATCACAGCGTTGGCATCGCATATTCAGTTGCCCATATGAAACCAAGAGAAAGACTCTTGAGACACTTTATCTTATAATGCAAGTGATACCTGGTAACCATGTAAGCTTATTTTAGCTTTAAGCTATTACGATATTTGGTCTATTACAGTGCCACATAGTGTCACTCTTGTTTATTATTTCAGTGTATTTTGCATCGAAGAGACTTGCAATATGCAGTCTTTGTGTGTTCCGAATGTTTTCTCGTGAGGGCCTTGAATGCATAATTGCAGTTCTTGGCAGTTTTAGGCAAAGAGATTGGAGTGTGAGCTTCCAAAAAACAAGGTGCATGGCAGTGGTGAGGAATGGGTATATTGTAACTGTATCACAGCTGTCAGGAAGTGAGTGTGTGAATGTAGAAAGTAAATATATATATTTAGGTAGTAATTATGCATTATACAGGTAGGTGGTTGTGAGGATGTTTATATACATTATAAAGCAACCAAAAATATATATTTTGGTTGAGACTGCTTCAGTTTCTGAAAGCCAGTGTCCCAAAGATTTTTTTTTAGTACAATTTTTACCCAGCTTTAATTGGTCAGCTAATTAGGAATGGCTACAGAGCATAGCAGTGGGCACACTTCCCTTGCTTGACTCGTGATACGGGCAAAGGTCGGGGCTACCCAGCTAGTGGATGAGGTTGACAGTGGGTGGGGCCTGCGGGCAGTGGGCAGGGTGCGTATAATTATGTAAAAGTGGGTGGGTTTGACATAAGGAGGGGCTGCCATCTCATGTCCCATTTGAGCCTCCCACAAATGTGGTAGTCTTTGGTTCTTTCGGTAAAATCATGTAGGTAGAAATAAAATAAAATAGAACAAATCACGACTTTTTGATCGCAACACAAGCGAACTTCATCAGGTGGGACAACCACAGCAAGAAAATTCTGAAGTCGGCGGGAGAGCTGCCGTGGCACGAGGTTATATAGGTAAGGGAGGGGGAGGAGGCAAGGGGGAGAGAGAGGGGGGGTGTGGGGTAGGGAGGGGGGCGTGAGCGCTTGGGGAAGAGGACGTGAGCTTGGGGGGGGGAAGTGGGCGGGCTAGAAGTGGGTGGTGGAAGAACAGAAAGAGGATGTGAGGCTGGGGGGGGCGTGAGCAGTAAACCGGCAGTAAACCGGCAGGTACGATGGAAACAACAACAACAAGTTAAGGCATTACCTGGTTGATAACATCCTTCCAATGATTGTTCAATTTGTATCCATCTTCTCGGTTGAAGTTTGTCTATGTTTATATATCTGGATGACTTCATGAACAAACCTTTGATAGTAGCCCGAAGGTTTGCAGGGTACCTTGGTCTCGGAAAAAAACAATATCATGCGAGCCCACAGTGTTATAGCAATGGTCAGCTACGGCAGAGGTATTGGTTCTGCCATGTTTCAGATCAGCCTTGTGTTCGCGAACATGGTCCGAGACATGTTGTTTAGTTTCCCCAATGTAACTCCTACCGCAGGTACAACTCAGTTTGTAGACTCCAGGGTATTGCATGTCAGGAATGACCTCCTTCACAGATGGGATTAGATCACGGATTCTGTGTACTGTATTGAATCGGACCTGGATCTTGTGTTTGTTTAAGATTTTGGAAATCGTTTTGGTAACACCTGCTATGTATGGTAACATGATGGTTTTGATTGGATTCTCAGGAGATTGTTTCTCCATGGTTGGAGAAACAGCTTTACGAATAATGCGGTCCGAGTACCCATTCATCTTGAGGGCTTGGTGTACGTGTTCCAGTTCACTGGCTAGGTGGTGTTCGTTGGAGATGCAGTGGGCTCTATGGTGTAGTGTTTTGATGAGGGAATTCTTCTGTGCCAGATGGTGGTGGGAATCAGGTTTTAGATAGGAATCTGTGTGGGCGGCTTTCCTGTGGACAGAGTGTCCCAACGAGCTGTTAGGCCTCTTCTCAAACAGAACATCCAGGAATGGTAGCTTACCATAATTTCCCACTTCCATGGTGAATTTGATGGATGGGTGTATGAAATTGATGTGGTTGAGAAATTGGTTACATGCTGGCAGGCCATGTGGTCATTTTGGTAAGCCGGATAATGTTGGAAGCTGGATAATCGCGTTCTAAATAATCGATGATAAATTGTAATTGACACGTTTTGTTTCTGTGACAAACCTTACTAATTGGCTGTCAGGTGATGGCAGGTTTAATTACACTTTTAAATGTACGCAATCTAACCCAAAAAACCCATATTATGGAATGTAATTATTATTTATGATCATTCCTTCATGCACGTACGACATGAATTGTTATGCCATGTGCTTCATCCCTTGCACTTTACATCACTGTGTAACATGCACTTAAGAATTTCAAACCATTTTTTTATTGAAGAGAGAAGAATAAAACAAGTGTTAAGATATTCAAACACTAATTAGATACCTATGGCAAGGCATCAAGTTTTCATTAACCACACGTAAGTGTGGCAAAACATGCAAACAAACATTCTCTGATAATATATGCATTGTCTTTGAAACGGATTGGCCTACACCAGAGACAGACTTCTTTATGGCCTTCTGGCCAGTGTTGGACCAGAGATCGCCAAAAGGCAAACAGTCCAAAGGCAATGCAAGCATCAATGCATTAATATCTTGGATCGAGCAGTCATTTATGAGCCCTTTTTGCCAGTATAAAAATTATGAAAAAATAAGAAAAGCAATCCAACAGGAATTTAACAGATTCATGTATATTTGATGAATTGCAGTATCTATTTGGGGTTTGAATATCTTAACACCTGTTTATTGCCAGTAAGGGTAAAAACCTATTCTTTTTTCATCATTTTGATCCTGGCAAAAAGGTCCCATGCATTTTTACATGCATCTGTTTTATTATAATATTGTATGTCCTGTGTAATGTCAATTGGTTATGTTTGCGAATAGTTTTTTACTCTGTAAATGTTTTTGATAATTATAGTTTTTGTTGAACCAGGATTGACCCTTGATATCCACTTGATGTTCTGCTGTCATCATGCCAGGACCTCATAGAAAGTGAGATGTAAATATCAAGGGTCAATCTTGGTTCAATAATGTTTTTTGTTATTGTCATCATCATCATCAGCCACTATAACAACCGCTGGATGAAGACCTCCCCACACTGTCACGTTCACCACGGCCCCCATGGCCCTGTTATGGCCACAGTCTGTCTCACTCCTATGCTTGCAGTGATCTCATTACCATATTTCACAAATCAGATGCATTGTCCATAGGTCTTCATCATTTCTAGCCATGTGTCCCGCCCAATTCCACTTTTTTTGATCCATGTGTATATACTTTTAATGTCTCACCATAACTTCCAGCATGCATCGCTCCATAATGTTTTTGTTTCATTTATTTTTCGAGTCATCTGATCCATATGTCATAGCAGGTCCTGTGTAATAATTGGAAATGTAATATATTGGTGAATTGCTAAGTTGTTTTTTATAATCATTCAGTTTTACAAAATCACTCGGTTCTTCTCTCACCTACCTCTTCATGTTGCCACTTTGTTACTGATCAGCTCTCATGAATTACCCTCTATACACATATGTATGCCCTCTTGTCCAGTTGTATCCCGACATTAATTATTTTATTCATCAAACTTGTACAGGACATTTGTTATATTCATATTTGACTCAAGTTTATAACCCATTTTGAAAACAGAATAATGCATCTCTCTATGCTTCTTAGTGCAATGATAAGCTTGTGTTTCATTTTATTTGTCATTGTCCACGTTGCTGATCAAAATTCTAAAAAATATGCACTGCTTGATTGAGCGATCTATAAATTTCTTCTTCCAACACAGCGGGAAAAAATGGAGATTGTGTTAGTACCTACACAAATAGACAAAAGACGTGGGAAAATTCAAGAAACATGTACACAATAACTAGGTTTAATTGGAATTAGACAATTTTTCCTATCAAATGAGTGTTGTGACTGATGCTGGTTTCCTCCTCTGCTTGCTTGCCGTGTAAAGGCACGCATCATCAATCGATGGAGTCAGCCCCACGATTGTGCCGGTTCAAGACAAGAAAACTCCAATCGGTCAGAGGGACTTCCTCAGCCCACTCGACGTTCTCAAATACAGCGCATGTTCCAAGGCGTGAGTTTTATTGGATAATTATGTGGTTGTATTTTGGAACAGTCAAGGTTAACAACATATGTATTTAAAAAGAACGTGCATATGTAGAATAGTATGCAAGGGTGTATTGTTGCATACACTCTACACAATAAATACTTAGTTAAAATTTAAGACTAACACACGCCTAACCTTAAACACTGTGTAACACATATTGCTGATTTTTTTATTACCTTAAACAGATGTATTAATTGGTGTAGGCCATACACTCCCGGAATGATTGTGAGTTAGACCACATTTTTATAAAAGTATTAGCTTATAAATGTGGAGTGGTTTACGTGAATCATCTTCAACAACTAATACATGTGAAATTCATAGTTATGGCTGTTAAAATGCTATGGTGAAATAATTCTTCTCCATGTGGGCATGTCGATATCTTAACCCCAAAATAGTTGATAATATTTAGGATTACCAATAGTGGAGAATTTTAAGCAAGGTCAGTTGGAACATTGTTGGGGCCTGACCTTGGAACATGGAGAGATTGAATCCTATGTTATCTTATGGGGAGAGTGGATATGAGTGATGAAAGGAATAAATAGCGAAATAAATGCAGGTCGATTTGAGGATGCTTGGAATGATGAAAAGGCATAAATTACAGATACATGCAGATAACGCGCCTATGATCAGTACCGTTGGTTATGTATGGTGTGAAATAAGTTCCACATATATAATACATTGGTAGTTGGTGAGGTCACGGCAGATTCTTGGGAGCACAGCGTCAGCTGATGAAGCTCAAAGCAGTTTCAGAAACAAGTCTTAAGCCACTGGCAAGCAGCTTTATTAGTCAGAAACTTATCAAAACATTGCCACATATAAGTCATATCTTTGTAAATGTAACAATCTTGGCAGGTGGTGGAGGGTTAATTGCAAGAACTTTGAGATAAAACTACCACATGGCCTCACGTGGCCTAAACAAAAAACAAATACCAAGAAATGTATTGGCTCTGAAAACATACGTTTTAAATTCGGGCTGTATATGTATACCTGATACACAATGAAGAGTTACGTCCCCTCAATTTAATTTAAAAAATACACGTGGCAGCATGAACTTGTTAATGTAGTGCAAAAATACCCACTGATAACTACAATTGTATTGCAAGATATCACCGCCAATCAATTAACTATTCGTTGCATTGTCACATATAAAGTCAAATTGATAGAAAGTATGAGCATGTGAGTTACATATGTCTAATTGTTGAATATAAATACGCGAAATGGTGGAGCAGTGGCACAGTGGAAAGCGCAGTGCTATGACTTTGGCCGTCTGAGTTTAATTCCTGACCATGGCCAACGTCGATGATAAGGCCCCCATCTTCACCAACCCACACTGCCAAGTATGGTGAAGTATGGTCAATTAACCCCCATGTCTGACACGATGCTGAAATATGTCCATCCAGCAGTGGCATGATAAATCTGTAAGTTATCTTTATTTACATAATATTACGTGACATTAATGAAAATGTAATTAATGATTTTCACTTCCTTGAAGCCCGTGGCAGCCAACGGCAGAGATGAAGCGCTGGAGAAGGCCTTGGCCGAGGTGAGTTGGCACTGCCTGGGGCCTGGGAGAGAGAAGCGGGGCTCCTTGTGGAAGTTAAACTGCCCTTGTCTCATCGCACCATGGTTATGTTCCTTAAATACATTTTACAGCATTATTATAAAGCATCTTAACTCAGTACTTCACACTGTCCCATTTATGTGACACATTTGTCATGACATTAAATTTTTTTCTAGTGTTCAGGTTTCGTATTATCTTTTAAAAATAACATTGATGTAAATCACAGCAAAATATCTTTCCAAACACAGTTCTGTATTTCATTATCAATAGACAAATACAGCTAAGTAATGTAATTTTCCAGCATGATAGAGCCCTCAATTATACAGACAAATACAGAGTTCAGGAACATCAGTTCAATAGTCACAACTATGAATTGAGAATTTTTCTTTCTGTACTAGCAATTTATCCTTTATGAAGTAAAGTTGTGTTTGATATTGAATGGGTGTTATGATTCAACTAGAGGGCAGCCTCTCCTACAGATGGGGTGATTATCTCAGCGGCTCAGTCCCGTTCTATCAACTATTCTTCCCTTGCTGGTTACACTGCCACTGGCTCCACCTATCCTCTGTTGGCCACTCTCAACATTCACCAGACACATGACACTACTCGCTAGCTGACAATGTCAGCAGATACTCACCACTCACCTGAAACGAATGTCAGTCACTCATCTGATATTTGACCCTCACCAGACATCACTCATGAGAGACATCACCAATTCTCAGGACATCACCTATCAGTCATCCACCTGACCCTTACCAGACACACCTGACACATCGCCACTTTGTAGACACTCACCAGACACTACTGTGCTGCAGTGATGTGCGGTGAGGTCAATGGCTGGGGAGGCACTGGCTGGTGTCAGAGCCAGATTCACACACTGCGGGGGGCGTGGCCTCACGGACGGGGGCGTGGCCTCATGGAGGGGTCGTGTCCTCACTGAAGGGGGCGTGTTAGACACATCACCTTCAGTGAGGCAGGTGTGATAGCTGCCTCCCCTGGTGTTTTGTCATTGCAGTTTCATGACGAGACCAGCGAGCCTAAATATCTTTATACACATACGTTAAATAAGTTACCTGGAGTATGGAAGGCGAGGACATGAAATGAAGGGGTCTACAAACATTACATTGGTGACATACTGAGATAGTAACAGGCACGCGCTTATTGCCCGCGCTCCATCCAGTTACTGAGGGGTTGCGCAATCAGAGGGGAGGCTGAACTCGTCACTGCCTCACCTCTCGTCTCTTCCTGTATTTGCAGCGGAGCTCCGCAAATTTGGCGATTTTGACTATAAAAATGATTGGAATTGTACAGAAATTACATTTATAACACAGATCAGTGGATTGTTCTTTTTTTTTTACTTTTAGTAACAGCTATTTTCATTGGAGAATAACAGGTGAGGCTCTGCCTCCCCTGCCTCCGCTGCTTCCCATGACCGCACATCCCTGCTGTGCTGAGATTCACGAGACGGACTACTCTCCTGAAATTCAGCAAACATCACCAACCACGAACCTGACATTCACCAGCCACCAGCCTCATTGTCCACACACACTCACCAGACCAGCTGATTTCGGTAATAATTTTCATCAAAAAATGTTTCTTAAAGGTCTGTGGATGTTGGTTCAACTCCTGGTCTCACTTCTTGTGACGATGTCTCCAGTTATACCATGTCGGTACATCCCTTTAGTCATGCTGTTCACTTCAAACAGATCTAAATAAAAACACGTAGAAAAAATTTAATCAGTCTAACCACCAACATTGTACGATCACATTCTGATTGAATAAAGATACACAATATATTAATTAAAAAGGCAAATGTTGCCAAAGTTATTGAAAATTTGATTGCAAAAAAAGAGAAATATAAATGGAGATAATGTTTTCCATCTCAGAGTTAATTACAGCCGATGGAAATTTACGACACAAAATGATTTAATAAGTTAATGAAGAAGGCTATAAAATTGCCCTCAATATAAATATTAACAAAAGTGATGCAACTTTGCTAAGCAATTGAGATACATCAATCTAGTCTTCTTTTGTAAAGGGTAATAAAAATGACTTGGGCATTGTCCTTTCCTGGGCATTTCATTATCGGAATTTTCCGAGTGTTGTTGATTTGGTCGCTAAATCCCACCCACATTTTTTACTCTATCCCTTCCCTACCAAATTGAGGATAATGTCCATATACTCAACCCATTGTCTCTCTGCTCTGGTATTGTCTCAGGAACTGTTCTGCATTGGTTCAGATCTCATATGTCTAATCGAGAACAGTCCATATCCATGGGATAATTTAATGGTGTCCTTGGTCCCTTCTCTTTTGTATGTACATGGTCTCACTGGAGCATTTTCTTCAAGATCTCGGCATAAAGTTTCATTGTTCTTCGGACGACACCCAAATTTACTTTCAAACTTGAGTCCAATCTCGTTTCATCTTCCACTATGCTCACTTTAGCGCTAGCTTCTATCAAAAGTTGTATGCAACCAAACTTCCTCCAATTAAATGGTGTTAAATAGGAGGTGATGCTCATTGGGTCACACCACCAACTTAAAAAAACTGTACCCTTCAACATTGTGATTGATGGCCATGTATTTGGTTTAGCACATGAAAGTCAGTAATCTCTAGGGGTTATCTGTGATCCCACACTGTCCTTCGAGGGTCATATAAAAAATATTACAAATACTTAGTTGTTTCCATCTGAGAAATATCTCCCATATCCGATCACTTCCCTCTGCCTCAGATGCACAGAAGCAGATCCATGTCTTAATTTAACCTTGCATCGACCATTGCAATGTCGATCCCTTTACTATGTTCAGCATCTTCAAAGTGTGGCTGCGTGGGCGTTAACCAGAGCACCTACTTCAGATCATATTACCCCTGTGTTGGCCTCTCTGGATCTGGCTTTCAGTCTCACATAGGATTCAGTTTAAAATACTATTGCTAACCTACAAAGCTTTGAACTACCTTTCCCAGCCCACATCAGAGATGCTCAGCACCCATATGTCCCCTCAGGGTCTCTTAAGAGCTGAAGATCCAGATATTCTCTGCTCTTCCAGATTGAATCTTCAGTCTATAGGTGGCCACGCTTTTTCTCATGTAGCCGCAGACTTACCAGGATCTCTTAAGTGTGGAATTTTTAAATAATTAATGATAATGATTATTATGTTAATTCAGCAAATGGATTTTAACGTTTACTATTTGCCGTTTTTTGTTTGGTTTCATGAGTTATTGTCATGCAACATATCTGCTGCTGTGTCTTATACAACACTTCGAGATTGTTGATGAAAGATGCTTTATAAATATAATTATTTTAAAAACTGAAATTGCTATTATATCGTATTGTGGGAACAAATATTTGCTTCAATTAAAGGAGATGCCTTACTGTGAAACAAATTGAAATGTGGTGAGGTAATAATGTCTTTGTCTTTGTTTTAGACGGCAGAACTTATGCAGTCCATGGATGAAATCCCTTCAGAGGTGTGTGCTTTCGTTAAAACTTAACAGAGGTATATTAAAGTTGGTTTAGTGATGAGCTCTTGAAAAGCAGTTGAATGTGTAACTGTTGAACAGATCGATTGTGTAATTAGTAAACTGTTAGACTATTGCATCAGTGATGTTTTTGGTCTTGGAGGAAGTAGTGCACATAACGTATATAGTATAGAGTTGGTGATATTCACACCTGATTCACTCTTATGTATAGCAGATGATAATATACACCATGACGCATACAATGTCTCAGCATAGTGACTAAGGGCTTTGCAGCTTTTCTGTATTCTACATCATATTGACATTGTGTAACATTTGCAAGATAACATTGACCATAAATAATGATACATTCCCCAGAGATGAGGTTTCTGTGTGTTGAATTCAGTACGCACGGCTTCACAGTGGAGTATGTTGATGCCCTGTGTTATCTCTGAATCTGATTTTCCTTCTCTACAGCTTCTGCGCACGCTGGCGAAGGAAACACGAGGTATGGATTTACAGCTGCTGTGCAAACGCGCAAGAATAAGATTATTTAAATAATGTATTTACATTAAACACATAGGCTTTTACGAGCAATATGATTCTTAATTGGCTGTGTCGGGTGGAGGAGGGTTTACGACAAACATTTTACTCACATGATCTGACCCAAAAATAAATTGAGAATGTAATTAATGTTATATTATCGAAATGTCTGGCCTGTGTGGAAAGTCCAAAATCCCTTCTAAAGGGGCTCTCTAGAGTTCCCTCTAGTGGAGGCCTTTCTGCCAGTAGTGGCATAAGCAAGTAATTGCAGGGCTACAACTTTTTATCTTTTTATATGCTTTAAACAATTACATTGCCTTATGTGTGTTGTTCATAGGCAGTCGTTTTACATTGTGAAAAGGTGTCTGCTACATTTGTCATTTACATTACTGTTATCTGTTTTATAAAAGTATGATATTTGTAATTTTACAGTACATGCATTGCTGTTCATTTAATGTTGCACATAAACAAATGCATACAATTTAAGTTTACAAACAATTAAGAGAAAGTTGTTTAAAATTAGTTTATTTCCACAAATTTCCATTTAAATGCCTTTAAAAAGTAAAATGTGATTAAATATATCAACAAAGCATTCTGTGATATATCTGGATTTGCTCTAGTCCCCTCATCTCAACCCCTCAATCCCTGCATGTCTCCTTCACAATCCTAATTATGACGTTGGTCCATTTGTGTTGTTCTTGTTGTCTTGCTCATATTTCTGTCATGTTAATAGGGCCAGAATTGAAAAAGAAAGTAGATGAAGTTGTAAAAATTGTAAACGACATGAAAAAGCTGCCCAGGTAAGATATTACTGTTAATATACACATATTGGTTTCTTCACAGGAAGGATTTCCTACTGTTATTCACATACAGTGTGAGTGTAACCCTATTTACACTGTTATGACACAGCCAGATTTGTGGGTGTGTAGTCAGGATGCCCAGGGATTCCAATGTTTAAAATGCACTTTTTAACAACCAATAACTTTTTTCATAATCACACAAAATCTTCCAAACTTTGCAACAAGTGGAATTTCATTGCTCCCTATTAATTTTATACATGGCTAAATAATAACACACCCCTTTACCCAATGGACACCATTTTAATTATAGCCATTTATCAAAACTCCTCACTCGTGTGCCACAGCACTTCATAGCTCACGCACAGTAATCTCTCCCTTTCATCCTTAATCCTATATTTCATTGGCCATCTGACCTCCCCACACCTGAGCAACACACCAATGTAGTCACACCATCACACCACACTGAAATCCTCTCTCATCAAGATGCTGATATATCAGGCTAAGAAAATTTCAGATGGTGAACGTCTGAGTGAGATTGAACATGTTAAAGAAGCACTGCAATTAAACTGTTACAATTATGCAGAAATCAACAGGGCACTGAATGCTAAAACCAAATCAAATAGCACAAGTGTTGAAACTGATCAAGCAATTAAACTATAAAAATGCCGTACATTGCAGGAGTAACTAATATACTAGCCAGATTTTTGGAAAAATAAAACATCCGAGTGAGATTTGGCACGGAACATAAAATACAAAAACTAATATCTGGTACTAAAAATGTATTACCGAAGCTATCAACAGAAAGTATACCTGATTTAGTGCTCCTGTGGAAAATGCTATGTTGGTCAAACAGGACTAATGATCAGCATAGACTAAAAAAACACCGAAGGAATATTAANTACTCCCAAATATAACTGTCAGCAGTGGCAGAACACACGTGCCAACAAGGCCACTCAATTGGTTTTGATCATGTTGAAGTTCTGTGCAAAACTAGTTACTACTGGCCAGGAATAATTAGAGAATATATCGAAATTGAGAGAAATAAACATAATTTTAACCGTTCTGATAGCTATAGGCTTATTGCTGATTGGAAGCGTATTATCAAGTAATACGACTATACTATTTAACTGCATGCCTATACAGGTCACGATACGTCAATGGTGATTAACTGTCGTGAGACAATGACAGGTATTGCGATTTCTTGCACCCAAACGCAAGATGTACAAGCATGGTGTGGATGCATAATATATGTTGATTACCCTATGAATAACCCAACTGGCATTGGATATTCATTGTAATTTATATGCATACACTAACCCACACCCACTCCTTCTTTTGTCTTCGCACCTGATTGGCTCAGACGTGATGAAATCACATTTATCCCTCTATTTAAGACCGAAAAAGGATTTCTCCACAATTATGGCTGTCGCCTGATGATGCTAGTTGTAATTACTGGCGAAACATAGTTATTTTTTAAATGTTGTGGGTATACTCTGCAATACACCGGTGTGCTGTACTAGTAATGAACTGGCATGTTTTATTTACGTGACAAACCTTACTAATTGGCTGTGTCAGGTGATGGCGGATTTAACGACGTTTATATTTACGCGAGCTAACACAAAAAAAAACCTCTGATAGACACCACCAACACCGCACTATTGACAGCAATACCATCAGCCCCTCAACCACATTATGCATCAACATTATCATCATTATCCTCATTCAACCCACAAAACTCAGTCACAAACACATGCACTGTGTCTATGAAATAACTATTCATGGTAGAATCATCCTGAGCTGCTGTCATGTTTTTATTTGTAGTGTCCATGCTCTTGCTAGATGAATACAATCCGAAAAGAACACGAGCATATACAAAGGTAAAATGTATTTGTCTGTAATGCTCGTATTTGTATATTCCAACCTCTTTTGCAGCTGTGACTATGCTATGACTGAGCTCCTGGAAAGACTGATGGAGATTATGACGTTTGTTGATTCCACACGTGAGGAAAAATTTGCCCTGAAAACTGTTTTTGTCAAAGAGGGTGGCCCAGGTTTGTATAAAGATTACCATGTGTACGATGTATCTATCAGTTGCATTACACACCTTAGACCAGCTTATTATAAAAATGTAAGTCACAGGGGCTCTCCTCACCCCCTGTTCGATACTCTACCCAAATAGTCCACTCCTCTGTGGTTTTAGGCCCATTTCTTTCTTTCTATTCCAGTAAGCGTCACGTTACACTGGTCTACAGCCAAAATGCTTCCGAAATAAATGTCGTCCAACTTTACAAATTCTGGTCACTGAGAATGAAATGATGCTTCAAATTGCTGATTGGCTCTAGTTTCAAAGAAATGCTACTGGGTCAGTATATCCGACCCTTAACTTGGGAATGGCGGAGGAGAAGGGATCTCAATTTAAACCAGAAATGACTAAAATACATATTTGACTGGATCTATAAATACATCTCTGACTGGGTTTGGACAGTACTTGCTTTTCGAGCAAAACAATGAATGATGCAATCTGAACCTGGTATTTTATCATACATGATATGAATTGCATCATGTTATTCCTTGAAGTCATGGATGATGCAATCATAACTAGGCTTACAACCCCCTGCTGAAAAAATTGCCCTTTATCAGCTCTAGAAATCATACAGTGTCATGCTCTCTTATTTGTCAGTGTTTGATTTTGCAAATGGACACATTTCTGTTGAGCCAAAGTTAACAAAGCAAATAACTTCTGCTATTTTTGTGGTGAAGTGACTTTTGCATCACAAAAGCGCAGTATAACCACTATGGTTAAGAAAGCTTATCACCTTTATTTTGGCTGCAAAATTGGAGAGCAGGACAAGATGTGGGCCCCACACATATGCTGCAACACTTGTGAAACAAATCTTCGCCAGTGGTTGACCAGAAAAGGAAATCTATGCCTGATGCAGTGCCAATGACTTGGAGGGAGCCAACAGATCATATCAGCAATTGTTACTTCTGCATGGCGCCTCCAGTCGGGAAAGGTGTGTGAAAGAAGAAAAAGTGGACTATGCATTATCCAAACATTCCAGCAGCTATACGCCAGTACCCCACACAGAAGGACTGCCAGTTATTAATGCACCAGGATCATTCTCACTTGAGTCAGACGAGGAATGGGAAGAGGATGAAACTTCTGATCCTGAACCATCAAGGTCACATGACCCAGATTTTTTCCCATCCTCCTCCTCTAAACCACACCTCATGCCGTATGGTGAACTGAAAGACCTTGCCGGGGATTTGGAACTACCCAAGAGTAAGGCAGAGCTGTTGGCCTCCAGACTGCAGCAGTGAAATCTACTGGCAGGTAATGTTAGGGTTTCCATGTTCCGTGACCGTCAAAAGGATCTTGTCCCATTCTTCTTCATGGAAGGCTATCTTGTAGTCTGCAACAACATCGATGGTGTGATGGCAGCCCTCCACATTGTTCATGATCCAGATGTGTGGAGACTTTTCATTGATTCATCGAAGATGAGTCTTAAAGCTGTTTTGCTGCATAATGGCAATAGACTATTCACAGACTGTTGGAGTAGGTGCTATTAGCGGGCACCGATGATGGGGATGGGTGGCCAGCACCACACCGGCCGCCTTTGTCTCCCTAGTGGCGACGTTTACAAATTGCACCAGGTATTTATTTGAGGCTTAGTCGACCTAGAAGAGGCACAGTACTGATTCAGATAATCGTCACTGGTGTTGGGCATGAGTGGGAATCAAACTCCGGTTGCTGGGTTAATTGTATAGTGAGTCAAACTGAGTCACAGACGTTCCTTTTAGAGGCAACACTTTTATTTGTAACACCGTAACACCAAGGGGTAACTGCCCCTTTACCAGACTACACCGAGTTACTGCTACGAAGGGTCGATCCCTTATTCGGGTCTCCGACCACGTGGTTGCCTCGTAGGACGAAGAGCTTCAGCTTGAGACGTAGAGCTTCCTGCTTGTAGATTTTGAGCTTCCAGCTTGTAGAATGCAGCGACCCCGGTCCCTCTCAGAGACCCACCTTATATCCCTCTCCGGTCGGCCCGCTCCTCCCCTCGGCCCCGCCTGCCTGCTCTAGTATTCTCGTTCCCTCTCGATCCTTCTCAAGAGCTCTCTCCGGACACGTGTTGTATATGCCGGATTATGAAATTTTGCTAAAAATAATAAAATTTAATAAAATAGAAAAAATTGAGCAAATCGCATGAATTATGCTAATGTATATACATATATGCATATGAAGTACTCTTGAAGACGCGTGGACAACATGGTAAGGCACACGTATTTATTTGCACAATGTCTTACAGCACTGGAGGGATGTATCGGCCCCCTCACCCGTATAACTGGGAATTCACCCCTAGCTAGCCTTCCTAGCCGAGTCCTCCGCTAACGGGCTAGGGGAGGCTGTCTGGCCCGACACTGGTCAGTCGGGCTACGGTACCCGGAATCCCAGAGGTCTAACTCTGGTTCCGGGACCACGCCACTGGCTCCAGCCTGCGCTGCCCTTACAAGGGCGGCGTCCCAGGGGAGTCCAGGGCCTATCTGGCCGGTCTTCTGTCTTCCCTTAACTACACTAAGACTGAGCCCCGAGCTCTCTGGCTCATCCCTTTTTATACCCCCCTAGAGGATCGAACCCCCCTCACGCCGTCCAGTGCGGACGTCGTTGCGGGCACCACCCCGTGTGCTCACGGAGTCCCCGCCCACTGTGTTTGTTATCCGTTAGCCCCTATGCAAACAGCCCTACACAAACAGCCCCTCTGTAACAGCCCTACATCACCCCCCTGTACAGCTCGCAGCCGTCCCGGCTGCAACAACTTTAATAAAGGTTATTTAACCCCTGGATCCCCGCGTGTGCCTTAAAAAAACGTTTTTAACGCTAACATGAAGGAAACAACAGCAACAACGACAACAACAACAAAACCCACAACCCGAAGGGAACAATCCGACGCACCCCCTGAATAAATACGAATACCGTAAGAGCGACGTATATATACAGGTTTAGCAGGGAACTCCCAGCACGCATGCAACACAACAAAAAAATGTGGTAGGAGCTCCCCACCGACGCAGCACCACGCAACCGTACGTTAAGAGAGAAGAAAAAAAATGTTCGTCCAATGCATTATAAGAGTCTGCGCATTTTTGCGCGTGTCCTTGCTGCAGGCCCGTCACACGGGGCAATCCCGGGTGGCGAACCCGCCGGTGGCGGTTGTTCGTTTTGTATAGAGTCCGCGTCTGACGTCGCGAGACCCTCGGCGTCCCTCGCAGCAGTAGGTGGGTGCGAGCTCGTCAGTCCCGGTGCACCTGTGGGTGGGACAGCCGGCGACACGTCAGGCGAGGGCAGTGAGGACGGACCCTCTGAGTCGGCCGACCCCCACATGTTTGGCCATGCGTGTGTGGAGTGGGGCCTCGCACCGCAACGAATGGTTTTAGCCTCGAGGGGTGCACAAACCACCGGCGCTTCCCCCATTTGATGCGAACACACTGAGGCCGCAGAACCTCGACCACCTCCACGGGCCCCCTCCACGGCCGCGCCAGTTTAGGGGATGTTGCGAGCGGTACCTGGGGGCAGTGCAGCCATGCTCTGTCCCCCGGCTTCCACTGCAGCACATGCGCGCGACCCAGTCTGAGGCGCTCGTTAGCTTTTTGACGCTGTTCCGAATTTAACATGGCAGCATCCCGTGCCTCCGTCAATTTTTCAAGGTTAAATTTGACATGGTCAATTAATTTAGTTTTTCCTAGTGGTGTGGGGATCTGCAGCTGCGCCCGAATGGGTGGGTCAGGGTCGCGCCCATACATGAGGAAGAATGGCGAAAATCCCGTTGCAGCATGGGGGGCCAATCTGTATGCTGCCAAGACCCCTTGGATTTTCAAGTCCCAATCCGTCTGTGAGTCCGAAACCTGCTGTGATAACATAGACGAGATGGTACGATGCAGACGCTCGACCATCCCGTCAGTTTGCGGGTGATAGGGGGAAGTACGAATCTTTTTCGTTCCTAGGAGCTCACAAACCTGTTGGAGGAGTTTTCCGGAAAAATTTCTACCTGGTCGGTCAGCAGCCGTTCCGGGGCACCTTTGTCCATGACATAGCCTTGGACAAAGGCGTCGACGATGGCTGCTGCCGACTGATTGGCCAGGGGCCAGGCCATAGGCCAGCGCGTAAAATACTCGACCCCGGTTAACAAGTATCTGTTTCCCTAGGGGTGGCGGGGAATGGGCCCAGAATATCCAGCGCGACAAGTTCGTTTACTCTGGAGACCCTGATAGACTGCAAGGGCGGGTTAGATTCTCGCGCTGGTGGTTTCCGCTGTGCACACCTCGGGCATGAAGCCAACAGATCAGGGACATCCCTTGTCATTCCTTGCCAAAAGAAATCACGCTGGAGCAAGGCGAGGGTCTTTTGGGTACCCAGGTGGAGGAGGCGCTCATGAGCAGCCCACACCACCCTACCCCGTAAGCCCGAAGGGACCACCAGCCGGTGTCGGTGGGATTTCCCGTCCCAGTGCAACAGCAACCCCGCGTGCATTTCCCATGCGTCGGCATCACCCGATCCCGCCCTGCTCCCCGGCGCGACGACGCAACGCGAGGAGGGAGGTATCCTCCATCTGGAGGCGCCCCCATTCCTGGATGTGCAAACCCAACAGGGAATCTTTCCCTTGTTGTTCAATGGAACTCAGAACAACTGTCCCGCCGTCGGCGGCAGCCGCAAGGCCCGGAACCGACCCGTCCCTGCTGGTTTGCAACGTCCCGACCCCAGGAGGCACGCGCATTCCGAGGTGGTTGGCATGCGCGACAGAGCGTCCGCGTTGGTGTGGCGGACGCCCTTACGGTATGTGGTGTCAAAATCAAAATCCTGGAGGATCTCCAACCATCGGGACAATTGTCCCGATGGCTGTTGAACTCGCAGGGCGTACTGCAGTGCCGCATGATCTGTGCGGACGGTGAAACGCCGACCGTACAGATATGGGCGATACTGTTGGATGAAATAGACAATTGCCAACAGTTCTCTGCGGGTAACACAATATCTTTGCTCTGCTTGAGACAACACCCGACTGCCGTACGCAACCACCCGTTCGACGCCGTCAACCACCTGGGAAAGCACGCCCCCAATACCCGTGTTGCTCGCATCGGTGTCGAGCAGGAACGGCTTTGAAAAATCAGGGTAGATCAAGGGAGGAGCTTTTACCAAGGCGTCCCGAAGGGAGCAAAAGCAGCCTCCTCCTCTTGACCCCAGTGGAACCGGACCCCTTAGATGTTAATGCGTGTAGGGGTTTGGCAATTGTTGCAAAGTCGGCGACGAACCGTCTGTAATATGACGCGAAGCCGACGAAACTCCTGACCTCTCCCACCGTGGTGGGAGTTGGCCAGGAGCTGACACACTGCGTTTTGGCGGGATCGGTAGCAATACCCGAGCGCCCTACGATGTGCCCCAAATAACGCACGGAATCGCGTAACAAATGACACTTTTGGGGTTTGAACTTCAAATTAGCAGCCCGCATCTTTAGGAAAACCGCCCGCAACCTCTGGAGATGTTCGTCAAAAGTTTTAGCGAAGACAATAACATCATCCAAATAAATCAGGCACGACTCCCATTGCAATCCAGCCAAAACCAATTCCATCAAACGTTGGAAGGTTGCCGGCGCTGAGTGTAAGCCCATCGGCAACCGGTTGAATTGGAACAGGCCGTGCGGTGTACGGAAAGCAGTTTTAGGTTTCGATTCATCATCCAGAGGAAGCTGCCAGAATCCCGAAAGTAAATCCAGCGTGGAGAAGAATCGCGCTCCCGCCAAGGCGTCCAGCGATTCATCCATCCGTGGGAGCGGGTATGCGTCGGCAACCGAGATTTTGTTAAGGCGCCGAAAATCAACGCAAAACCGCAACGAGCCGTCCTGCTTTTTAACCAGGACGATCGGTGCTCCCAAGGGCTGGTAGAGGGAGAAATGATGTCGGCGGCTAACATGTCATCCACAGCCAATTTGACATGGTCCTTTTCGGCGGGACTCAACCGAAACGGATTTTGGCGAATTGGCGCGCTGTCACCCGTGTCAATATGGTGACGCAGCAGATGAGTGCAACCCAAATCATATTTATTCCGACTAAAACGTCGGAAAATTCCTGCAGTAGTGCTCTAAGCTGTTGGCGCTCTGAATTTGACAGGTCCGTCGATCCCGCACAAAGCGCGTCGAGCCACCCGTCATCGCTGTCCGAATGTGGGTGCAGTCGGGTGGCGGTGCCGACGTGATTCGCAACCGGTTCCTCGCAGGGCATCGGCGTCGCGTGCGCAAGCACCGTCCCTCGAGGAACCACAACAGGTTGCGATCCCACATTGAGGACCGCGATGAAAGGGTCCCCATCTCCCCTCACAACGGTCAGGGCCGGGATCAATTGCGGTCCACTAACCCCGGCCCTAGACGGTCCCAACAAGATCCCGTGGGCCCCCATACCCTCTGCGAAGGGCCGACGAAGTTTTAGAGGTACTAACATCTGAGCCCCGGCGGCACACGAACGGTTTCAACGACGGACGCTGGTATGGTTACGAATGCCGTCCGAATCACCGAAGGGGAGGGTAAAAACGCCATGCGCCGTCCCGACGGGAGCTCAATACATCCCTGGTCTATTAAAATACGGATCGGCATTTTCCCAAGAAGTCTGTCCCCAGCAGGCACGGAACCGCCAGTGAGGAGGAGACAAAAATCGGGCCTGATAATTTGATATCCCCAATACAAATTTGCGCTCGAATTTGTCCAATAATACCAAGGGAGCCCCCATTCGCCGCATAGAATGGGACATTAACTGGTAGTAAGGGACGGCTTTGGACAGGCAAAATGTTGTAAATCAATTCGGAAATAATGGTCGCCGATGCCCCCGTGTCAACCAGGATGCGTACCTCAACCCCGTCAATAAGTCCCACGACGGCCGACGACCCTGACGATGCGGCCACAACGCGATGGGCCAACGCGGACACTGCCCGGGCTCAATTCGAGTCCCCACAGTGGTACGCGCCGGCCCGTCGCGATGCAACGTCGTCCCCCCATTTGTTGCGATGCGAGAGTGTGCGACAGGTGTGTGTGTTGGCCAAACATGTGTGGTGTCGCGACTC
The DNA here is from genome assembly GCA_018977245.1 of Lethenteron camtschaticum. Classification (NCBI taxonomy): domain Eukaryota; kingdom Metazoa; phylum Chordata; class Hyperoartia; order Petromyzontiformes; family Petromyzontidae; genus Lethenteron; species Lethenteron camtschaticum. Next base: position 3,857,486 of record MU249573.1, on the reverse strand, counting down.
GCCGGATCATGCTGATGGAGCTTGGGAGGAGGAGGAGGCCCGGCGTCCTGGCGAGGCGTCGTCCCACGCTGTCGGGGAGAGCGGCACTCCGAGGCGACATGGCCCCGGACGCCGCAGTTGAAGCAGCGCGGAAGCGGCGGCGGCGATGACGGACGGTCGAAGCGGCTCGACCCATCCCGGGCCGGCCGCGCTCCCGTCCCNTGCTGCCGACGATGGTTGACGGCGAAGACCTCCTCCGCCGGAAGGGTGGCTGCCGCCACCGCACGCCCAGCCGCTGCCCTGCTGGCCTTCCGCCGCTGCGACAGCAAGTTGGCGTGGAGGAGTCGCGCCGCTTGTAGAGAAGTCATCTCAGAATCCTCCTGTGCCACGACGGCGATGTCCAGGTCGTCTGCTAGCAGGAGGATTTTCTCAGTTACCATGGCGTCGACCCCGTCCTCGTCCATGCGAGGAAAGGCTGTCTTGGCCAATGCCAGGAGGCTTGTTCTGTAAGCCAGCGGCGACTCCTTCGCGCCCCGCTGGCGGTCGTAGAACTGCTGCCTACACTCCGCGGAAGGCCCGTAGACTCCGGCCAGCAGCTGCAGCGCCATCGGCAGCGTAGAGCGCCTTTCCTTCGGCGCCGATGTTAGGGCGGCAAGCGCGTCGCCGTCGAGGAGCGCCGGCAGGGCGCTGAGAGCTTCAGCGTCTGTCCATTTGGCCATTTCTTGGTGGGCGAGGAAGCGTCTTTGGAAGCCGCCCCAGTCGCCCTCTGCGCCCACGAATTCTTTAAGCGGGGGCAGCCTTTGGTGCAGCGCAGCGGTTGCCGTGGAGTCCCGTGGGCTGCTGTCTCCCCGACTCGGCTGTGTCTCGGCGCGAACGGCAGATGGTATCGCCTGTCGCAGCCTTGATGACGCGCCCTCCTCCGTCGTTGATGCGGCAGCCCAGCGCGGCCGATGTCCGACCCCAGGTTGAGGTTGGCCACGCCCCTAGCGGTCGCCGCGTCGATGGCGGGAAATTCAAAATTTGAATCTTCAGAAATGGCGGGAAGGCGCTCCGGACGCCGGCTCCCCTCGCCCCGCGGTGGACCACCAGCCCCCAGCCGTGTGATGTTTTCCAGCGTAGCGGCAGCGGCGTAGAGCAGTTCAGCCAGCCTCTCGTGAGCCAGCCTCAGGTCGTCTGTCCGCTGCTCCTCTTCATGGCGACGCTCCGGTAAGAACGCGTCCGGCCCCGGCTGCACGTTGTCTTGTTGAGCCATCTCGGGCTCGACAATTTCGGCGGCGTCTTCCGTTTGCTGTTCCCTGGCTCGAGCTGATTGGCGCGTGTCCATGTTCTTAGTTCTTCTGACACCAGATGAAGTACTCTTGAAGACGCGTGGACAACGTGGTAAGGCACACGTATTTATTTGCACAATGTCTTACAGCACTGGAGGGATGTATCGGCCCCCTCACCCGTATAACTGGGAATTCACCCCTAGCTAGCCTTCCTAGCCGAGTCCTCCGCTAACGGGCTAGGGAGGCTGTCTGGCCCGACACTGGTCAGTCGGGCTACGGTACCCGGAATCCCAGAGGTCTAACTCTGGTTCCGGGACCACGCCACTGGCTCCAGCCTGCGCTGCCCTTACAAGGGCGGCGTCCCAGGGGGAGTCCAGGGCCTATCTGGCCGGTCTTCTGTCTTCCCTTAACTACACTAAGACTGAGCCCCGAGCTCTCTGGCTCATCCCTTTTTATACCCCCTAGAGGATCAAACCCCCCTCACGCCGTCCAGTGCGGACGTCGTTGCGGGCACCACCCCGTGTGCTCACGGAGTCCCCGCCCACTGTGTTTGTTATCCGTTAGCCCCTATGCAAACAGCCCTACACAAACAGCCCCTCTGTAACAGCCCTACACATACATTATGATAATCACGGAGATAATCGTATTAAATTATGCGAATGCTTGCGATTATGTTAATGTGTGCAGTTATGATAACTAGGCTTAGTTTCGTTATCCAGAGTTGTATCAATCGGGATAACGATTATCTTGATTAAACATTTATTGATTATCTTAGTGTGTTTTGTTATGTTAGGTCTCCAAATTCATATCTCAACGCAGGTTACAGTTCTTATGAATAAGACAGTTTTGCATGGACTGGGAAAGAAGCACTCGAACACTTGGTGTTAAGCAATTGAAATTCTAAACAAACATATGACACTCTAATATGCAAAGGCAAAAGTATACGTCAATAGATTCATCGGCAAGATTATGCAATTAACAAAANTGAATGACTAAAACACTTCTCATTCATGTAACTCGACGGCAGCAACTGCTTTGCACGATCAGTTGATATTGAACGCACCACCTTGAAATGGCAACCCTTTTTGAAACACAAAGATAACGTTTTGAAAGTCTTATTCGTGTGCATGTTGTGTGTGCGTTGTCCCTTGTAAAATTAATTATTATTTTTTTAGAGCCGGGAGTTGTGTAATTAGCTTGTGGGGGTGGGGGAGGGGTTATACAACCAGCGGCCAGAGAGGTTCTCTCTGCTTGGGCGTGGCCGCAGCGAGCCCGTCCTGCTTTCTCTCTCCACTGCTAGATTGAGCGGCGTTGGCACGATGTTCCTTGAAGAAACTTGCTTGCTTGGCGCTTGATGGTTCCGGGGGCTTGGTGCTGCTCGTGCACTCTCTCTCCGCTGCTAGATTGAGCGGCGTTGGCACGATGTTCGCCGTCGTAGTGCGCGAAGATTCCGTTGTCGGATAGCATGCAGCTCCTCCACCGCTGGATGAGGAGTTGGCACGACGCTCGGTGACGCCCGGGTCGTGCTGCTCGTGCGCTCTCTCTCTACTGCTAGATGAGTGGCGTCGGCACGACGCTCGCCGTCGTGGCGCGCGATGATTCCGTTGTCGGATAGCGCGCAGTTCCTCCGCTGAGGGATGACGAGTCGGCACGACGCTCGGTGACGCCCGGGTCGTGCTGCTCGTGCGCTCTCTCTCTCTCTACTGCTAGATGAGTGGCGTCGGCACGACGCTCGCCGTCGTGGCGCGCGATGATTCCGTTGTCGGATAGCGCGCAGTTCCTCCGCTGAGGGATGACGAGTCGGCACGACGCTCGGTGACGCCCGGGTCGTGCTGCTCGTGCGCTCTCTCTCCACTGCTGGATGATTGTTGAGTCGGCACGATGGTCGCCTTCGGCGGTGCCCAATAGCGCTCGCAGCTCATCCGCAGGTCGTCAGTGCTGACACTCTTTCTCCCTTGGCGTGCAGCTACCAGCTTCACACGGGTACTCGCTGATGCCTCTCCCGCCCTCACTTCAGGGGTTTCGTTGGTCCAGGCTTTTTCCACTGCTCTTGTAATCTCTCCGTGCCCTCTCCCTTGGCGTGCCGTCGCCAGCTTCGCGCGCAATGTAGAATCAAACTTTTAGCGATACTCTGTCGGTCCATGCCGAACTCAGCCCCTAACGACCCCTCCTCGTTCCATCTCTCCTCGAGGCACGATGCGCCCCAGCTCCCTTGCGAGCCCTGTCGCAACGCCGCGTCGCAAGCCGAGAGCAAGACTGAGCGCGACTCGAACCAGCCTGCACTGCTTGATGTGCGTTTGTTTAAAAACCCAAAAACATGAACCCCTCCCTCTGCGCATCTCTTGCGAGAGAAACAACAACCGAAAAACAGACGTCCCAGCTATCCAAGGCACAGACCTCCCTCGCGACCCTTTGACCCCTTCTCCCCTGAGTGGGTCGTCCCGAGGCCAGACCCCTCTCTATTTGATGGCATTCCACGTTTCCCAGATGCCTGTCGTGGAATGTGGCGAGTAGTGGGTTGTTTTCATTATTTAATTTAACAAAAATATATAAAAAAAATGTTGGCCTAATTATTCGTAATATTAATTTTTGGAAAACGGGCATAGATATAACACACGTGATCACCCACTAGCCCCCCACCGGGGGCTCTCTGGACAGTCCCGATCACGTGTCTACGGGGTCAACCAGAGTGCCACGGCCCGGGGCAACCCTGCCCCTGGGCTGAAACTCACCTCTTCCCCCTCGGGGGAGCCCCCACCACACGCTGTGTGTGGTGCCCGCACTATCCCAATGCTCGCCAAGCCCTGCTAGGGCTGGTATTACACACAGCCACCCACACGGTGCTGTCCACGATGTAGAAACATCGAACGGCACGACCCTTCCTGGCCGGCACCATACAGTGACATCCCGATGTCAGGGGCGGTTTCTTCATTAGGGCGATTGGGCGACGCACCACCAATGTCATTCAACCACAGAGTTTCATGAGCCGTTACTGTGCCTCTGGATATAGTCCAATCAGCGTCATGTCACGTTCTGTGGAGTACCGCCTCTTTTTGGGCGATTTCACTCCGGCTGAGAATCGCCCAGAGCATTCTCTATGGCTTCCGGGAGGGCTCGCACTAACGTGCTTACGTCATCATACGTCAGCACGTTTCATCCAACAATATTATTTGTCGACACCTAGTGCAATCTTTAATAAAATAAACTGAGTGGATTGTATTAATAGTGAGTATAGAAACAAACAAGGAGATGTATTGTAAGAGTCACTTTATTTTTCATTAATATTAAAGAAGTGAAGTTGCCTTTACATGCTTAAGTTGTTAATTTATCCATTGCATGGGTGGACCTTATCCTTATCAATCATCCAGACATTTGCCCCCCTGAGAGATTTTGCAGGAGCCGCCACTGCCCGATGTCACTACAATTGCGCAACGTGCTAACCATACACTACCGCTCCCAACTCGCGGACAAACACACACACACATTGGATCATTATGAGCAAGTATTTATTCAGTATTACAATGCTATTTCTGGTAATATTTTTGTACAGAGTTTTTACACGTTTATTTCAATTTTTTACTTTATTTGGCATACAGTACATCACTTATTTCAATTGTGATGTGTCTATTTTTGTTTCCAAGTACCTAACCACACTATTTAGGTAAGGATTTAAGTATTTTGGCTTTTGCAGCACTTTTCAAGAACTTAACCCCGCGATATTCAAGGGTCTCCTGTATTCTGCAGTTTTGTGTGCGATACACATCCGGGTGGAGGGTGAGTGGGGGAAGTGTGACGTCAGCACACACGTACCATCTCAACGCTGTAGGATGCGGTTTATGTAATCACGTAAATGTGCGCGTGACATCACCACTGCGCAAGTGCACTTGGGATCATCGCAGCACCCAGCCAGACAGGAATCCACCCAGGTCATAGAGCCAATTGTTTTCCTAATCTAGTATGATATATTCTTAATTAATTTAGAAACCTATTTTGGAATCTAGATTAACACCCAGATATTTGAAATTGTCAATGAGTTTAGTTTCTTAGAGTCTAGAGAGAATTTGAAGTGAAGAAGGGGCAGGCTTGTGTTTACTCCAAAACTAAATAATTGTTGCACTTAGGACAAGTGAATTGTAATTTCAGGGACTTAAACTCCTTTTGAAGTTAGGAGTAAATATCGTCCACATGTTTTCTGAAGACCATGAGGGCTATGTCATGAGCAAATAGTTTTATTTCCGAGTGGATTAGATATCTACCTAGGTCTTTGACAAAGAGTGAGAATAAAATGGGGCCCAGGATGGAGTCTTGAGGAGCACCCTTTGTGATGGGGATTTTATCAGATTAAATTTTGTCGACAGAAACTAGCTGAAACTGGTTAGATAGGTAACTATCGACCCAGCTTCTTGCCAAGTTTGAGAAGTCTCGGCATGCCAATCTACTTAGTAGGATGTCATGATCTGCAGTGTCAAAAGCCTTAGAGAGGTCCAGGAAGAGGATGGCACACTGAAGTTTATTTTCAAAACTGTTCAAGACAAAGTCGGGAGTATCGAGCACCACCAAAGTCATACTGTAATTCTCACGAGGGCCAGATTGTTTGGGATGGAGCAGATTATTTGATTAGATGTAGAGATGTCCATTTGTAATAAAGTATTTTCTCAAATATTTTGATGAGAGAGAAAAGGATTGAAATCGGGAGACAGTTGTTTGGATCATCCGTCATGCTTTACCATAATAATCCTGGCCCTATCACTTACAGCGGCTATGTTACGTTGGAGTCTTTGACAATGTTCTGGGAAATCCCTGAATGCAATGTTAATAGTGACATTACTTTTAGAACTGTTATTATTGCTTTGAAATGGCACTGAAAGTCAGAGACTTTTACTGGGGATGTTTAAGGTTGCATTTCAGACACAGTTGTAAATTGCATTCACAGTAAGACTACGTTTATCGACACATACGGTAAGTCCTCACTTAACACGTGTTAATACAACTAGTTTTCACTGTAACGCGGTTCTTTCATTTGGAACACTTTTCGCATAACGTAGAATGCACCCGTTATAACGCAATTCATGAGCAGTTGATGACGAAATGCTTTCTTGAGCTGTGTGGCTGAGCAGTATAGAAATTCTGGGTATATGCATGATTATACAGTACTCGGCATACTCTCATCTCAGTTGTTTGTGCTTCCATCTTAATGTGTGCGTACATCGTATTTTGCCAAACTTCATCATTACATTATTTGGTATGGAGAAATTGATTTAACTGTATGTGTTTTCGCCGCATCTACTCCGTTAATGCATTTACCGCGTTAAACAAGGAATAACTGGACTTAGGTATCGATAGCTTTTTTTTATTACTTGGTAGTTGTGGAAATTGGATAATTATCTGCAAAACAGCCTTGCGTCACTATTTTACAGTTAGGGCTAACTCATAGGGCCTGTAGTAGATACATTCACTGAGCAAATAAGGTAAATATTAGGCATAACTATTAATTCCTCTGTAAGGGACTTGTCACGATTTGGGGTCATTCTACAGAAGAATCAAATATTTGTTGTCTTGTTTTTACTGTCATCATTGCATTGTCAGTCTCATGTCCTTTGTCATTTGTACAGTCTTGTTTCCTCCTTTATCCTAAATGCATATAATGTGAAAACATTCTTATATGAAGTTAGTGTAATTATTTCATGAATAAAGCATTACATGTCTCGAAAATATAAGTGCGTGAAACATTTCTGATAACCATTGCCAGCGTATGCAATAGGTGGTTGTACAAATATAGGGGAATGGAATATACACGTACTTATTAATCTTGTTTGTTTGCTAATGAGTCTGGTATCCTGTGTAGAGATGTTTCAGAAGATCCAGAAGTCTACCTCTCCAGGAGAGGGCTCAGGCATGCAGCTCCAAACGATGACAGAGCTCATTGAGGACGTGATGAAGAATTTCACACCAGAGCAGAGTGAGTGCTTGTTATGCAGTGTTCTCACTTTTACAAAGTTTACATTGCACAGGTCACAGCTGATTCAGAGAAGCCAGGACGTATTGCTTAAGAACTCAACACATGAATACAAGCTGTCTGCACTTAGGAAATTTGTGTTTCCTGCTGAAAATTTGGGAAACATTTGCAGGTAGCTGGATTGTATTTGCGGGCATCAGAGTAGACTGAATTACTCCCACAGTTCAAACAGCTTCATTGGAGTAGACCTGTTATCCAGGTGCAGTTATCAACTGGACAAAACTCATTATGCTCTGTCATAAAGGATTTGGATAATACAATAGTAAATTACATGTCTCTCCACTTGAGGGTAACGTCACATCTTAACAAACGAAGGGCCTTCTCTACCATTGATTTCCAGCTGCATTTGTGCAAAGAAGCAAACTCTGTGCCAGTTTTGACTTCTCATCTTCTTGGTTCTTTTAGTAAAGTCACGTAGATAGAAAATACAATAAAATGTAAAAAACAGGCGGAGAGAAAAGAGGGGGCAAGCATTCAAATGACACTGCTGTAGAGATTGAGGTGGAGCTGAAGGCGAGGGCGCAGTCCAAGTGTGTTAGACAATGTCTAACACACCCCCTCCCTCCCCCATTGTCTAACACACTGGACTGCGCCCTCGCCGTCAGCTCCACCCTATCTCTACCACTCTCTCTCTCTCCCCTATCTCTAACCCCTCCTCCCCCCATTGTCTAACGCACTCACTTTACTTGTACTACTTGTACTTCTGGTGCTTTTCTCCTACATTGGCGCTGGCTGCCCCGCCAATGCTGTTTACGCCGCACAGCTTTGCTCACTCTGAAAGCCCTTCTAAGCAGTTTCATTTGGAGGCTTGCACCCCTTTTTTTTCTCTGCCTGATGAAGACCGCTTGTGTTGCGATCGAAACGTCGTGGTTTATTTATTTATTATTTTTACATTTATTTTTATTTTCTATCTATGTGACTTTACCAAAAGAACCGATAATATTAATTCATGCAGTCACGAAAGTTTTAAGTCAAAATTCATGAGTCTCATCGGGTAGTAAATCAATGTTATACATTTATACAATACATTTTCACCAGTGGCGGCTCCTGCAAAATCTCTCAGGGGGGCAAATGCTTGGATGATTGATAAGGATAAGGTCCACCCGTGCAATGGTTAAATTAACAGCTTAAGCATGTAAAGGCAACTTCACTACTTTAATATTAATGAAAAATAAAGTGACTCTTACAATACATCTCCTTGTTTGTTTCTATACTCACTATTATTACACTGCTTACATCACATTACTCGCTTAATACACTGCTTACTTATACTGAAATTTTGCTCTTCTCTCTTTCAAAGTAGCAAATTGATTAATTACTCTCTCATTGAAAGCAGGCATGTTCCTGACTAGTTCCCTCTCCATGGAAAGCATAGCCAGTGCATTAAGACGTTCCTGTCCCATTACATTTCTCAGGAATGTCTTGATTCTCTTTAAGGTTGAGAAACACCTCTCAGCTTCAGCAGTTGTCATGGGAGTGGTTATGAGGATGTTCAACAGAGCAACAGTCTCTGAAAAAGTATCCTGGAGGTTGTACTTCAGCAAAACCTGGTACAGCGCCAGTGCACCACAGCAGCCCTTGAATTCTCATAAATGAGAGACAGTTCAGTCTTCAGCTTCGCCTTATTTAACATAGGGTATGCCCTGACAGTGATGTTCAGAGCCTCAACAGGGAATGTATGGCCATGCTGTTGAAACATCTCTCCTTGTCGCAGCCTGGCACTTACAAGGTGGTCGGTAAAGGAGAACCTTTCTTTGGTGTGGACCAAGATTGTGTCGCAGACCTGACAAAATAAATAAATTTATTTTAGTTATAAAATAAATTTATTTTAGTTATAAAAGAAATTATTTATTATAATAGAAATATGGAGATACAAGGTTTCCATCCCGACAGCAACAATGTATCAGGCAGAATCCATATTTTATATCTCCATATTTTTTCAAAAATTTATGCTATTGGTCACCCTTTACATCTGTCAATGTGTTTTACAAATATTTAACCAATGAAAAGCATTAGAAGAGCTTGGAAATTATTTTGGGGAAAAAACAGGTTTTCTTTCGTTTCCTGAAAAGTAACAGTTTTGGACATACAAGGCTTCCGTCCGACAGCGATAATTTGTGTGTGTGTGCGTGTTATTACGTTAATTAACATTTTACCAAAATTCAAGCTCAAATGGAGTTTGACAAGGGTTTTTGACCAGTAAATGTATTTTCAATCCACTCAGTTTCTTTTATTAAAGATTCCACTAGGTGGCGACAAATAATATTGTTGACTGAAACGTGCTTACGTATGATGCCGTAAGCACGTTAGTGCGAGCCCTCCCGGAACCCATAGAGAATGCATTGCAGCGCCTGCAGTTCGACCCTTGGGCTACACCCATTTAAAACCTTTAAAACAGCAGCTTTTCCCCTGTTTTTTCTCCTGATGACGATTGCTTGTGTTGCGATCGAAATGTCGTGATATTTTTATTTTTGTATGCATTTTATTTATTTATTATTTTATTGTTCTATCTACGTGACTTTATCGATAGACCCAAATAATATGAATTCCTGCAGTCACGAAAGCTTTAAGTCAAGATTAATGAAAGGACCGTTCGACAAAAATAACCAAGCAAGAGATCCATTGTCATGTACACAGGACAATGACCTCAATCCTTCCACAAGATCCCCAATACCTGCCATTCACCACTAAGTGACGGTGACGTCACCACGGCACCTGTGCCAGGCCAGGTGCACTTTGAGGCCACGTTAAGTGTCGAAGCCTCGCTGACAGAGGTCTCGGGACAGACCCAGGTGCCATGGGTTGGCTGACTGAGATGACTCGTAGATGCACCAGCTGTACCCCCTACTGTGCCAACTTGTTGCATTTTATCCGCTCGGCACTCCGCTCGTTGTTGTGAGCATCACTCCTCTGCCGTCCATTGTTGCTGGAGGGTGACTGCCTCCAACTGCCCAGTAGCGTCCTTCACAAACCTCGTTTATAGAGGCCGATCTTGACACCGCTGGTACCAGTCTTCGGTAAGTCCACTCAGCTCCACATTCTCTTGTACCGCAACACTCACTCTTTTCCAGCCCATGTCGTGCACGTTTACCCCTCTCTGCGGCCAAACATGATCTGATTGGGCATGCGATGGCTGGGCATGCGGGCTACATGACCCAGCCAACGCAGCCGTGCCTGCCAGAGGAGCTCACCGATGGGAATGTGTCTAGATTTTTCAAGGATTTTTGAGCTCCTTACACAATCCAGCCTGGTTAATCCCAGTGTAGTGACTCAACTCGGGGACAGTAAGACTTGTAGGCACTTCTTTTAATTAACGAACACCATCGGAATAATACACATCCTACGTGGGTACACACTATTACTGTTGCTAACCTATACACAACACTAACCATCTAACACTGACGGTGCTGAACCGAGACAGCCAACAACTATCTAGCAGTGCAATATCAAGTGAAGACGGCAGCGACGATGGTGGCGAGACAACGGCGACAATGACGACGAGATGGTAACGACGATCTTGAACAGCACGATGGGATCCCACTTCCAGCAACAGCCCCGAGGTCCTCCACAGGGGCCCCTCTTATACTCTCATCGTGGCCTCGCTCTGCCCTGGCCACACCCCTCTCTACTAGTGGGTTCCCGAGGCTTACCGATGAGCCCCCCCTGTGACATCTCCCCTAGATGTCCCCCTCTTGTGTCTATCGTGGCCTGCTGACGTGGGTACTCCCATACACCGCAGTTACCCTTTTCCGCCAGCAGCCAGTGCTATGCCACTACACCAGAAAGGATCGTAGGCATGCCAGCCTGAATGTTTCTAACGTGCACAGATGTTGCATTAGAGGGGTCTACATTTCACAAGCATAAAGAAGGGAGGGCATGACTGGCCGAGAAGACCCAAAGCTTCGTGCTAAACAACAGACCAGGTAGCTTCCACACATCATTGCGCAGCCAATTAAAAGATAATGCCGCCTGACTGATTTGGAGTGAGACATATGCTGTCAAACCGCAGCAGAGGTGTGTTCTTGTCTGTCTAAACATACACAGACAAGAACACACGCACACAAATACACAAACACACAGACATGAGGACACAGCTAATACACAGACACAAATAATATACAGACACTAATAATACACAGACCCTAATAACTCACAGACACTAATAACACACAGACACTAATAACACACAGACACTAATAATACATATCCATTAATAATACACAGACATCAACACACGGACACCAACAATACACAAACAACACATAGACACAAACAACACACAGACATTAACAACACAAGATATTGTACACGCACGTCAGAAAGAAAAAAAAGCCCACCGAAACAAACCATCGAGAAAGACGTCCAAACAAAGATCCCCTCCGCCTTTGGCACAGGCACAGTAAAGGGGGGTTCAGCCACAAAGAAGAAAGGGACGTCAGCTAGCGGAGATACTATTGCCCCGGAATTTCATAAATTAGACCCCTGAGGATTCCAATGGCTGGCAAACTTAATTACCAAATCCTTGGTATGATGTATCCCAAAAGAATGGCGGGCGTTGATAGTCATCACCATACTCAAAACAGGCAAACTGACCCATAGGCTGATATTACTCCAGTGCATGACCAACAAACTCCTCGAGCAAATCATCCTCTCGAGAATAGACTCTCATATCAAGTCAGTTATCCCTCAAAACCAGTGGGATTCTGGCCTAAACGCAGTTGCTGTGACCAAGTTTTGGCCTTTTCAACGGACATTAAGGCTAGATTCTAGAATAAATATAAGACGGGCACAGCCTTCAATATGGTCTAGATTAAAGGCCTGATGTTGAAGCTCACAATAACCATCCCAACCTCAAAACACTACACAACTATACCTGTGTAGTGTTGTCTGTGCGTGTGGGTGATGTGCGTCACACACACAGTCAGCAGGAGATGAGATGGTCCAAGGGGCACCGATCTGCCCTTTTATTGTTGTTGCCAAGCTCACACCACCACTCGGGCCCCCTTTCTCTCCCACACACGACCCCGCTGCCGCACGACCCGTCCCAGACATGACCCTGTCCGTGTTGCACCGACGGCGTCGACCGAGACAGCCAACTACTGTCCGGCCGCGCAATGATCGGGTGAAGGCGGCAGCAACGAGGGCGGCGACGACAACAGCGATGACAAGACGAGTCCAATTCCAGAACCGGCAGCCCGGAGCTCTTGCTCTCCGCTACTTATATTCCCCTCAGCGTGGCTTGGCTCTGCCATAGCGGCACCTCCCTTCTCGAACCCTCTCGAGGGTACCAAGGGCTTCCACACGAGATCTACCATGACCCTTGCCCCAGTTCTGCCCTGCCAGCACACCCACGTATGTGCTCAGCGGCGTGTGTGCTAAGTGCCCACCTGCAGTTGCTGTTGCTGTCCAACAGTCAGTGCTATGTCACTACACCTGTCCATTTGGATGCCAAAGTCAGCTTGTCGCGGTTCCTAAATAACAGACTGGCCTTTGTGTACTCCGCACTCTGCACCAGTATGGCCCAGAAGTAACAACACTGAACCTGTTGATATCCAATTGAACACTGCAATGTGCTGCATCACTGGAACCTTCAAGTCATCCCCAACACCCTGACTACCCATGTCGCACATCACTCCACCGTCCATTTGTTGCAATGTTGCAACCCTCCAAAAAGTCCAGCAAATCATGGAAAATGTACTTCTCCCCATCCACCAGAATCTCAACAACATCTCTCAAAACCACTTGAGGTCACTCTTAGCAGACCCACGCACTTAGCCTTCAACCATGCAACTTCAACCATGATGATGCTTTGAAACCCGAATAGAGTTCACAAGAAGGCACAAACACCTGGTGAAAGACCCAATTCAGAATATCCCAGGCTTCGATCTTCCCTAAATCACATATGCACACACCATTGCAGATGCAAATTCAACATTTAAAACTCTTCAGTGTGTGACTGGTCATCCAGAACATGCATATCACCACTATCTGTCATGTTAACCTTTAGGTCACTGCTGCTATCTCTCCCTTGTTAAGGAACCTAATGCCGAAGTGAGGTGGAGTGGTGGCATAGTGGTTAGCGCACTGCAATATGAATCTGTTAACCCAAGGTTAATTCTCTGCCATGGCTAACACCAACAGCTAGTCATATTCCTGGGCTATCTTCATTCACCAACTCGCATTGGCCAGTGTGGTGAAGTATGGTCAAGCAACCTCCATGATCAAAAGGCAGTGGGAGGGCTTCATCCGTTAGTTGATCCGTAAAGGACTTTTATTGTTTTTACTTACACGGTGTCAGAATGTTTCTTTGTTATGTAAACTACAGTCTAATGTCTATTTCATGTATACTTTGCAACACTACGCGTTAATTGGAGCTAAATCGTAATGTTATTGAATTGTCTTTCTAGCATTCCCTAACGGTCATCCAACTTAGACTAATATCACATGGAAATGTGGTTGCGTTGGTCCATGGATTAATACTCATTGCTAACATACATGCCTGGTGTTGAAATTGTTGTGTATAAAGCTTTATGATACATTTAAATACAAAACGGCAGTATCAACTTTCATGAACAAGTGTCCATTTCTCTTAATGCTCTCTTTATTTGGACATAAACAGGTGTGAAGAACAATTTAGATCTACTGAACGAGATGATGACAAGCCTGAAGGAGATCTCCAAGTGAGGATCCACTTCTGAAACACTCACGAATCACACATACATACATTACAGCTGTAACCATCGTCTAAGAAGTGTCAATAATCTTCGAATTCACAATTTTGTACGTACCATTTTCCCAAAGCAGCTATCAAGCTACCTTTTTCACTGTAGTGATGACATCCACGATGTCACTACAATATCATAATCGTAAACAGCCATTATCAATACACTGCAAGCGCAATCCCTCATGGTTTTGCGATGCATAATCCATCTTGCACAATAGATAATTTTATAATCCTATCTCAATAGTGGTCATCTTCTAGGGCGCGTTTACTCCTTGGGCTGCCATTCTGTCACCAATCTTGTCCCACATCATTGCTCCTGATGTTTCATGCCCATCCTCACTTTAAAAAAATCTATTTTACGTCTTGAATCAGTGTGTTCTTTGACCATATATTATTCAGTCTGTCTCTCAGTGTAATTCTTAGCATGTATCTGTCCATATTGTTTTTTCAATTACTTTGTTCAAGTCCCTTGAGCCATTTGCCATGGCAGGTCATGTGTGATGATTGAAAACTTAATTATATTGGCACATTTGTATGTTGCTTTTTTACTCATTCGGTTTTTGAAAGCAGTTCATCCTACTCTCATCCACCTAGAATTTATCAGTTTGCTCCCAAGCAGGATTCAATAATTACCCTGTATATACATACTCTCCTCTGTTGTAGACTTGTATCCTTAAAACAAATATTGTATTTCATTAATTGAACTTGTTAAATATAACTTTAGTTTTGTTCATATATGGCAATTGAGATCAGCTTGGAGTGCTTTTGGATAAGTACAGTATATACAAATATGCCAGCTGATCTTAAATTAGTAGGTTCTCCCAAAGAAACTACTTATACATTAATGAATAATGCAGTGTAATTCTCTATTATAATCTAGAATGTTTTCGGTTTGTATGATTTTTTTTACAGATTTGACTTCACTGCCGTCCACTTACTGATAATCATTATGGACATGCTGAGTGTGGAACGCACCGAGAAGGAGAAAGTGGACGTTAAGGAGGCCTTCCTGCGGCAGGGAGGTGCAGGTGTGTAGACAGCGTCCGCTCTGTGTGAGCGTTTCTGAGATAGCTCTGCAGGGACGTGCACCGTCTTCAAGAGTCTCTTGAATATTGCCCCAAGCTATCACTTCATCGATTCATTAGTAATCTCTTATCTAAACCGATTATTTTTGGAATATATATGAAGACTATATGCTAACATTACTTTACACGTATAAAACAAATGAGGAAAAACGAGGACAATAAAATGAGATGGTCAAATGTTTACAATAATTGATTCTTGGATCGCATTATGACCCTGAATCAATATTTCCATGGATATTAATCGCTACATGCCTACTGCATATTATACACATTTATACAAAGGAACCTTATGGCGGGACCGAATAAACGGAAGTCAAAATCGTAATTAATTTAATTATTTGTACGGACTCCGTCCCACCACGCACATAAACGCCGCGACCCACCTGGCGTGGATCATTCTGTTGTCATGTCGTCGTCCAAGCGCAGCGAGGACGAATACGCAGAAGAGCTGAACAAGCTAATGCATTCCATGCTCGGGTATGGGCAGCATCATAAGTCTTATCCAAAGCTGCTCAAACTGCCTACACGACTTAAGTTCTTTATTTGTCATAACGGTATGCATAATACAGCGAAACTGCTCTCTTATCTTCTTATGGGATCCCGGGTCCACCATAAGGTTCAAATGTATTCAGTTATTGTTGCTGCTATGCGCCTGTAATTCGAGCATGTTGAAATGTTCACCACCTCACAAGAGCCACATGTGCTTCCCAGAGCTGCTCAAGAAGATCCAGGAGCGTCCCACCCAAGATGACTCTGAAATCCCTCTCCAAATGGTCACCGAGGTCATGTTCCAAATGCTGATGACTTACACTGTAGAGATGAGTGAGTAGCTATCCTACTACTACACACTGTACTCAGATCTGTAGAGGGGGTCTGCACATATATGCATTGAGCAGGGCCCCAGTCGTGTTACTATGAGTGTCATGGAGTGGAATAATTGGCAGCTCTGAATGTGAGAATGTCTGATGGATGAGGAGGGTGTATGTATTTTGAAATTCTTTCATGCTGTACGAAGCTAAAAACAAACATGAAAAACCTGAATCAAGAAAACCGTAAGGCAACAATATAACAAAAAAAACGTATATATGCTAGACAGCACATCAACTCACTCCGATTTTTACATTCCGCTGCTGTGCTGCGAGTCCACACAGAAGGACAGTGACACTACTTATTTTGGACGTCCTGAAGACGAGCAGGAAGTCTCGTGGCCTTCTCCATGTCAATAGGGGAAGCACTCTTTAAATCCTCACGCGCGGCTTGACGACTCCTGATGATGCTCTCGGCAGTGTTCAAGTCATTCACTTCCTTTTAGATGAGACTCAATACTTGAGTAATGTTATTACGCTTGGAAGCTACAAAATCACCGAGATGTCACATGTGTCACTATACATGGAATATATAGAAGTCCTTATCTAAACTAACTTGACTCCACGTGGCAGTGATATTTTTTTCATAATTCAACTCTCTTTGCGGTGTTGGTTGTTATAAATGACATTGTGTGTGTTTTTTTTACAGATGAAAAACTAGAGAAACGAATTGAAAATATTTCCAAACATTTAATTCCGCTGATGAAGCTTTCCAGGTGAGGAGTTAACCACCTCTAGGTCCCTCACAGACATCGAGGGATGCCGGCAGGATCTGGCTTGGCATCAAGCAGAGACACAGATTGAACACCCTGCTTGACCCACGGCAAAAATGTGCAAATGCCTTATAGGTGTACAATAGCTAACTGCAATTAACTGCAGAGCAACAATATCCTTTAAAAACAAGGGCCTTGTAATAATATATATATGTGCTCATTGACCCGCAAATTTAGAGCCTAGCTCCGATCCAAATACCTATATTATGAACCAACTGGCTTCCACTCTGGATGCAACTGGTAGCTTTAATGAGAAATGGGATGACTTATTTCCTTGAAGGAGCAGCATTAGTTGCGTGCCCATGGGAGCCATGAAGGGAGGCCACTTACTGTGCATGGTGCACACGGCACCTGCAGCTCGAAACAGCAAGCAAACCTCAACACATTGCCTTCACTGTCTGTGTCAAGAAATGCACGTATAAAATTGTTGTTTAATTTAGTAATTAACTGTGCCTCTTACAATGCTTGCCTCAAGTAGTGTGCTAAAGCACGAAAGGGCTACTGGTCAGTTGCTTCATTTAAATGAGCTGCTGTTAGACATCTCTCCCCTTTAATTCTCACACTTTTCCTCTCCTTCAACTACACTGGCATCCTGTTTCCATTGCTGTCTTTTCAAATACATTATGGTAGTTTGTAAATCTCTCCATGGCCTTGCCCCACCTTATCTTGCCTCTCTCATCACCTTCCACCTCCCCTTTCTTCGTTTTCTTCTCCGTCTTTCTCTGTCCCTCCTCCATGCCCAATACCGTTTTAGATCCTTCCTCCTTGCACCCCTCCACTGGAATAATTGTCATTGTACATAAAGCAGTCCCCCTCCTTAACCTCCATCCATTCCTCTGTAAAGCTACCTCTTCTCTATTGCTCTTCTCTTGCCCCCTCCCTCCATCCTCTCACTCTCTTACACTTTTGTGATCCCTAAGTACCCTCTCACGGACACTCATTTCCCAATCCTTGCAAGCCCTGGCATCTAAATCATTCTATTGTCACCGTTTTTTTTATATGTAAAGCGCCTTGGCTGAAGGCATTCTATAAAATAACAGATTCAACACTTTGTATTCCCCATAATTCCTTGCATTCACTTCAACACTTACAGTATTGAAAATAAAATGTATTGCACACAAACAGTTTGAAGATTGAATGTGGTCATGAGCTACTTGGAACAAGTACTTAATACATTCACGCACTAGGGATTGTGTTTGGTACTACATACTATTGAAAGCTTTTCTTGTGATAATTATGATGGTGATAACATTGTGGTGTTGCATTTATTTACAGATTTGACCATTGTACACTGAAGACCCTGAAAGATATATTCAGGGAGTTGAATGTCAGTCTTCCAGTGGAAGAGAAAATTGTTGTCAAGGTGGCTTTCCTTCGGGCAGGGGCAGCAGGTTTGCACCAATCTTTCCTAAATTGCCAATTTTGTCGAATTAGACATTTGTATGAGAAAGGCAGCTCCTGGACTGGAATCAACATCACAGAGTCTCTCTAGCAGGGGTGTTCCTGAAAAAATATTACTGGGTAGTTCGCTGTCACAGAAAAGTCAATGATTTTCTTAATAAATATAAAAAATTTTATTTGTCGGGACTTTGTTAAGCCCAATATTGGACCCCAGTGTATCTGTGAATGCCTCTTGCTCGTGACATTGGGTTCCATATTAACAAGGTGACAGCCATTTTCTGTTGAGGAGGGTGACATGAAAATCAGTTCACTGTCTGCCTTGTTTATACAGAAGCTGCTCAAGTAAATTATTGCAGGATACCCAATGATTGTCTAATAACCCTTACCCTTTAATTGTTGTTATAGTTACCCTTAACTCACATCATGGGACTTCCTTTGCCAGTGTCAAAATATAAGTATAGGTTTTCCCCTTTTTTTCTGGCAACAAAACAGGTGTTAAGATGTTAAAACACCAAACTGAAACCTTTTGCAAGGAATCATGTCTGCATTAACCATAGCTACTTGTAGTGAAAATACAAACAAAAACATGCTTTGACAGTATATGCATTGTCTTTGAACCTGATTGGTCCACACCAGAGACAGCTTTCTTTAGAACCTAGTCTCAAACAGTGTTAGCCCAGAGGACGCCAAAAGGCGAACAGCACAAAGACAATGAACTATCATGGCATTTATAGCACGGGGTGAGCAGCTACAAAGAATCCTGTCTGCATCCTGGCATTCTCTGGTCTAATACTTTGAGACTAGGCTCAAAAGAAAGCTGTCTCTGGTGTGGACCAATAAGTTTCAAAGAAAATGCATATAAATTTATCAGAGCATGTTTTAGTTTGCATGTTCGCCTCAAGTACGTCTGGTTAATGCAGACAGGATTCCTTTAATAAGGATTCTGTTTGGTATTTTAACATCTTGACACCTGTTTTATTGCCAGAAACGGTAAAACCTATTGTTATATTTTGGTATTGGCAAGAAAGGTCCCATATTTTAGGCAGATCAAATCGTACTTGTTTTATCCCGACCAAAAGCATATTATATAACGCTTTCTTCCCATTGTCAGACCTGTTCAAGAAGATGCAAAAGTCTCTGAAAAACGATGCTGTGGCAATCAGACTTCAGGAAGTGATGATGGACATCCATACACTGATGATGGATTTTACTTCCACACCAAGTGAGTTATGGTCATGCTGTCTATTTTCTTGTCCACCAAAAGAGTGATATTAAGGCTCTAGACACACTACCATGCTGCCATATCAGACAATTTTAGTAACTGCTTTGCTCAGTGGCGATTTAACTTCCAGATTATTGGCTGTGCACTACAGAACTCCTTTTATCCATGACTATATTCTTTCTGTTCAGGATTATTTGGGATTTTTTTCCATGAGCATATGTAAAACGGCATCCTTTCGTGATTTTCCGGGGGAAATAGAAACAAATACATTTTATTATCTTATTTTTTTTTATTATCAATGAAAAAATGTTATCAAAACAAGTGAATGGACAGAATTTGCTTTGATAACAAGAAAACGAAGACAGAGGCACACAACGTCAGGGAGATGGACACAGAGACGTGGAGACAGACAAGGAGACTCATACAGAGACAAGAATACACTAATGAACGCAGAGACATAGACAGACAGACATGGAGAAACAAACATACACAGGGATGCACACAGATAGGGAGACAACTGAGACGCAAAAATGCAGACAGATACACAAAGACACAGAGTTGGAGACAAAAATTAACGCCCTTTTCTATACGTAGATTTGGGCAGGACAGGTCACTAGAATGAATGATAGATGATTTTCTGAAATAATAATGAAAGTGGCGGAAATTGATTGTAACGTGTACTGAGAGGCCAAATTTCGAGGAGATGGAGTGATGAAATCAACTCATGTGTAGATGCTGGATTCGTTGTAGCATCACAGAATCGTGAGCAGATGTAGATTTGCCACGTATGTTTGTGCAGTGCACAACGACCCGTGTGCTCTGCCTCTGTGGGTGTGTGCACTGTGTGTGTGTGGGATCGTAAGCAGCCACCGGCTCAAGTTAATCGAAACTAAGTTCTTTAATATTTTGAATATTTTCCCCCGATGTTTTATTTTTTTTNCCTGTGATCGTGTGCTTGTGTTAATGTGTGTGTTTTTTTATTAGAATTTACTAACATTTAACTGTTTGTGTCCTTTCAAAGTTTGTGGGTTTTAACGGGTTTTTTGCATACGCTGAGTCAGTACGTGTGTCCTAGTCACTTCAGAGACACTAATAGTAGGAGGCACACACTTTATTCTACACTTCACAGTACAGGGGATAACTACAATCAGGTCAGGAGAGCTGGCACACTGCCTGACCCACATCGCCGAGGAGGTGAAGACGGGGACGAAGATTTGCGTAGACGACGGGTTCCATTCCAAACGACAGCCTCGACCCACCGTCGGGACCTCCCTTTTATTCTCCCCAGCGTGGCCTGGCTCCGCCCTCGGCCACGACTCCTTCTGGAATCTAACAGAAGGTTCTGGGCTTCGCCCCACATGTCCCCTCTGTCACCTGTACCCTAAATCCCTTACCCCGGCCTATTACGTGCCCTGCTGGTAGACCGGCTGCTGTGTCCTCAGATCCCCCCTCTCTGCCAGCAACCGGCGCTACACGCTCCAGTGGAACATTTCACCTGCCCTACTGCTAGACCGGGCTACTACACCCACAATCCCACTCTCTACCAGTAACCAGCACTATGCGCCCTAGTGACCCATTCTATGTAACTACATCACCCCCCCCCCCCCAAGAAAAAAAACCGGCCGTCCCGTGTGCCCTCCATACACAACAACAACTGTCATCCCAAACAACATGGATTAAAAAAAAAATTCGCAACACATGGCAATAAATCCAGCCCCCTTCATATAAAACAACCCCAACGACCGCCAGCGCGCCACAGCCCATGAGTACAGGAAGGACCCAGTTCAACTGGCAAACACAGCCCGGCTCGCATCTGTGACTACCCACCAGACGGCATTGGGATAAATAGGACGACTGAGGGCAGATCATTTAAAACAAACAGCCTTGGAACGGGTTCTCGTCACCGGGCCCCAGGTGGGACAAGAGCTAGTTTCCCGGAGACCCCAGGGACGACTTGAAAATGGCCTAACGGACGTGGCCCTCCTGGAAAGAAGTTGGGGGGGAAGAAGAAGAAGAAGCGGGTGGCGGTCGTTCGGCTCGCCCCGGTCAGCTTGTCGACGGCGCGACTGGTAGTTCAGCTGGTGTCAGGAGCTGGGGTCTTGTGGGCAGAACCATAGAAATCCGCTGAGGCACAACCTACGTGGTTGTATGCCGAGGCTCGTCGGATACATCAGACACCCGGCCTTCGGGTAGTGGGGATGAAACAACCTGGAAAGGCGGGAAATAGGCTTTCAGCCGCCATGGATGCATGTACCAACACCTGCGACCAACCTGGATTCGTATGCATTGCGGCCTCCTGACCTCAATCACCTCAACCGTGCCCTGCCATGGCTTTGTATAGGTGATTGCCACTCACCATTCAATAGCCCTGCAGTACCACTGGGTGTCAACAGGGTTCAGCAGCGTTACTTCAAGGGGGAAATGCCATGGGTCAAACAGAGGTAACAGCGGATCCCAATAACGGATCCTGAAGGGATGATGTCACCTCCCAGGATAAACCAGAAGGTTCCAGAAAGGGGGCATGGCTAGGGCGGAGCCAGCTACAAACTGGTATATAAGCCAGAGCGCTGAGAGCTCTGGCTCAGTTATCTCCACACGAAGACTGAAGCCCGGGCTGAAGATAGGTTCCTGGACCCCAAGCTCTACAGTCCTTCTAAGGGCTGGAGCTCAGTGAGGCCAGTGGTCAGGGGGAGAATAGGTCCCGGATAGATAGGACCCTGGATCCAAGCTTTACAGCCCTTCTAAGGGCTGGGGCTCAGTGAAGCCAGTGGTCCAGACCCAAGGACCAAGTGGTCGGGTCAGTCAGCCTCCCCTAGGTCCCAACCAGAGGACATTAGGCCAACGGGTCACCAGTGTTAGATCCCACGAGTCCGGAGGCCATACCTCCCCAGGTACCGGGTAAGGGGACCGTCATACCCTTGTGTGTTGGAGACCGTGTCGAAGGAAAGACAATAAATATTGTGTGCCTCATAAAGAAGTTTATTCGTCAATAATTGCAACACTACAGCTTATACAATTTATGGGATGTGCTCAGGGTACCTGGGGCAATGCAACCATGCTTTCTCCCTAGGTTTCCATGGGTTCCCGGATTCCCTAAGCCCTGCCAGCTTTTCATTTGCGGCTTGCCGCTTAGCCGAATTTCCTCAGGATGCCTCCCGCACTTCCGTCAATTGCTTAAGGGTAAGGTGCATGTATCCAGGCACAGCGACCCTCTTTTTTTTTGGCTCAATGTTTCATTGTGCTTCCATGGGGGGGTCACATTCTCTCCACAACATGGACGTAAGAGTCCTGTGCAGGCGCTCTACCATCCCATCGGTCTGGGGATGGTAGGGCGAAGTCCGGATTTTCTTTGTGCCCAGCAAATCGCACACCTCCTTTAATAACGTAGAATAAAAATTTCGACCCTGGTCCATAAGGAGACGTTACTGGGCCCCTTTGTCCAGCACATACCCATGAAGGAACGCATCTGTGATGGACGCAGCCGATTGATCCAGCAGAGGCCATGCCACCGGCCACCGGCACAGGTACTCCACCCAATGAGCAAAAATCTATTTCTCCTCGGGGTGGTGGGAAATGGCCCAAGGATGTCGAGGGCAATGAGTTTGTTAACACAAGGCACCCCAATAGACTGCAACGGCGATCGGGCCATCCTCGGTGGGGCTCCGGCGAGCACATTCCACATACCCCTTAAGCACATTATGGACATCCTCCGACATCCCGGGCCAAAAGAAGTCACATTTCAATGTCTTCTGCACCCCACGGTGCATCAACCGCTCATGGACAGCCTGTGTGACTTTACCACACAGAGCAGTCAGCACAACGATGCAGTAACTCTGCACCTTGACGTCCCACCTCATAAGCAGCCCATCCAGAGGACCACGAGGGAAATGCCTTCTGGTCCCTTCCCACTGCCCGTCATTCCGACGCAGCATCGCAATTTTAGCAGGGAGGCGTCCTCTGCCTGGAGGTTCCCCCACGTGTGCAAGACCAATTGTGATATCACAAGCGACAGTAACTACGGGCAGCGGAGCGTCTACTAATGCTACGACGGTGCACAGCCCTACTGCACCCGCAGGTTTACAACAGCCGGCACCCCTCAAACACGCACATAGGCCCTTTGATGGAAATCACGACAGTGTGTCCGCGTTGCAGTGGCGTGTACCCTTCCTGTATGTGACTGTAAACAAGTAGTCTTGCAAAATCTCGAACCATCGGGAGAGCTGTCCGGACAGTTGGTCAACTCGTAGCGCATATTGAAGGGCCACATGATCCGTGCATACCACAAACTGTCTACCATATAGGTACGGATGGTACTGCTGCACAAAATAGCCAACAATTCGTGGAGCATCACACAATAGCGCTGCTCTGTGGGGAAAGTACCCGGCTCCCGTAAGTGACTACGCTCTCCACCCCGTTCACCATTTGTGACAACACAGCACCGATTCCACTGTCACTGGCGTCTGTGTCCAGCACGAATGGCAAGGAGAAATCAGGGTACTGAAGGGGAGGTGCATTGACAAGACCATCGTGCATCACAACAAATGCGGCCTCCTCCCCCACCGAAACCCTTGACCCTTTGCAGTGAGAGTGTGGAGCTGTTTCGCGACTGTCGCAAACCCAGGCACAAAGCGGCGGTAATACGACGCGAACCCAACAAAGCTGCGAACTTCACCCACCGACGTGGGGTTGGCCACGAGCGCATGCACGCAGTTTTGTCAGAGTCCGTGGCTATCGCGGACTCGCTAACAAGTAGCAAATCGAATTTTTCAAGAGATGACATTTCTGCAGCTTAAACAAACACCGATCGCAAACGCTGCAACTGTTCCTGGAACGTGCGTCCAAAGACAATCACCTTGTCTAAATAAATAAGGCACGAATCCCATTGGTGGCCCGTCAGCACCAGTTTCATAAGTCACTTGAACGTGGCCAGAGCCAAGTGGAGTCCCATCAGAAAGCAGTTAAATTGAAACAACCCTTGGGGTGTTCGGAAGGCGGTTTTTGGTTTGGAACTCTCATTCAACGGCAACTGCCAGAACCCGACAACAAGTCCAGGGTGGAGAAAAAACGTGCGCCCGACAGGGCATCCAATGAATCATCCATCTGTGGGAGCGGGTATGCATTTGCCACGGAGACTTCATTTAGTTTGCGGAAATCAACGCAAATTCGCAAACTCCCGTCCTTCTTCTTAACAAGGACAAAGGGAGCTCCCACGGACTGGTGGAAGGGGAATAATATCGGCAGCCAACATCTTGTCGAACGCCTGGTAAACATGGTCCTTCTCCTTAGGACTAAGTCGAAACGAATTCTGGCGTATGGGAGCAGCACTACCCATATCAATATGGTGTTGCATCAGGGACGTGCAGCTGATATCGTATATACCCTGACTAAAAACGTCCGAGAATTCCAAGAGTAGTGCACGCAACTCGCCTCGCTGTTCACTGGATAAATCAGGACTCTTCGAGCATAACGCATCTATCCATGAATCGTCCGACACACTGCTCTACTGCGGCCACGACCTGAGCAGTCACATCGCTGGTCTCCCCAAAACACGTGGCCATCGCATGGGCCAAATCAGTACCCGCCTGTATAACTGCGGTACTCAACCCAGCATTCAACACTTGGAGGAAGGGCTCCTCGTCCCTTTCACTATCGTCTGGGCCCCCACTGATGTGAGACCATGAACCGTTCTGTTCGAAGGAGTAAAAAAAAANCCCTCCCACAGTGACTTCCCGATCAAGCTGCTTCCGCAGCCGCAAGGCCAGAAGCATCTGTGCACCGGGGGAACCGTGACAGTTTCTCTTACGAGGGTCTGGACCGTGGTGTTGGCCATACACAACCGAGTTGGGGAAGACAAAAACGCCAATTGACGGCCAGATGGCAACTCAACACATCCCTGATCCACTCAAATCTTAAGGGGCATCCTCCTAGGAAATCGGTCACCAACAAACAGGGCACACTACTCTTTGGTTCTTTCGGTAAAGTCACAAGCAATCATCATCAGGTATAAATGAAATAGCAACAAAATCTAACCAGAAAACTATAGACAGACATATAAGCAGACAGATATCACCAAGATACATAGAGAGAGAGTAACACATAGGCACAGAGAGGAGATCGTCTCTGTGGCGAGGCCTTAAATAGACAGAGGGGGCGGGGGCGGAGAGAGGGAGGGTTAGAGAAAAAATTAACATGTCAATGAGTACGGTGACGCGTGGTAAAGTACGCAAGCTTGAACATTAGGAGAGAGGGAGAAAGAACACACTAAATTAAATAACCTAGCTTATATGTCTGTCTATAGTTTTCTGGTTAGATTTTTGTTGCTATTTCATTTATACCTGATGATGATTGCTTGTGTTGCAATCGAAACGTCGTATGCTATTATTTAATTTATTATTTTATCTTTATACGTGACTTTACCGAAAGAACCAAAGAGTAATTCTGCAGTCACGAAAGCTCCAAATTAAAACAGGGCACAGCCACTGACTTTGTACTGTTGCGATATTTGGCCCATAATACTGAAACACTCGATTAGCGGCGACATACAGCCTTCCCACTGGCATTAGACAACACAACTTCGGTGGCAAAGTCCTGTAAATAAACTCAGAAATAATGGTAGCGGATGCTCCCGTATCGATGAGCACCCTCACCTCGACACCCTGTACAGTCCAATAACTGCGGACGATCCGCCGCCGCTGTTATGATATGATGCGCAAATGCGGTCCACTGCCCCAGACGCCGCGGCCATCGCCAAGTTCCGATTTTCACGCACCGCGACACGACAAGGAGTGGCGACATGCGAACCCGACTCGGTCTGATATAAAGGTGCGTGAAGTGACTGTGTAGGCCGGGTGTGTGATGCATCGCGACTCGCCTTTGGGTCCGGAGGAGCGGAGGTCAGCAGGGTGGAAGACAGCACCAGCGGAAGAACTGTCCAGGGTCGGCTCGGCATTCTTTAGAGATGTGGCCCCACAGACCACACCTAAAACAGGTGACGGGGACCTCCACGTGGAGGGAAGGTTCCGCTGTGCTGTTCTCGCTCCGTCTCCGTACCGTATCGACTCTCCGCGCGAACCCCGGCGAGCGAAGCACAAACTTTAGGGGGTTCCTGACACTCCGGTTCTTCCACTTCCCCCGAGGGTCCTGTAGAAGCAGCCACCCCAGCTCGCCATCGTAGGCTACAATGGGCCTGGATGCATCGAGCTACCTTAATTCATGACAAGTCCTTCTCCTCCATGGCGGGCAGAAAAACATCCATCCCCTGGGCCAACGTCATCAGTCTCTACAGCACCAGTGAGTCCAAACCCACCTGCTCCATCTTTGGATATGCGGCTTGGGCTAGCGACATCAGCGCGCTGCGGAAGGCGCGGGGCGTCTCAGCTTCCCCCGCATCACAAACTTTTGGCGCGCATTGGACGGCGGATCAAAAATTGCCGCCATCTGGGCGTACGCCTGTGACGGCGTCGCCTTGTCCACTGGGGGAACAGCATAAAATTCCGCCAAGGCGTCGTTGTCCAGGGAAGTGGGAGAGCTCGCAGCGCTTCAGCATTCGTCCATCCCGCCAGCGCACACGTAGCAGCAAAACGGCGCTGGAAGGCCGGCCAGTCACCCCCCGCAGCAGGAAACTCCTGCACAAATGGCAGCCGCTTCTTGAGTGAAGGCATCTCCAGGCACGAAGTTGGTGGCAGGTCGATTTTGGCGGGAAGATATTCCCGCTCAGTCGACAAAATGGTGGCCGCCCGCGCAGGTTGGAGCTCCGCTGTTTCCCGCGCTTGGTTGATGGCGGTGGCAGGGCTGTCCACACGCTGCCCCTGAGTAGCCGTGTCTTTCTTCAGCTCCTCCTGCTGCACAACCAGCGCTGCCGCCGCAGACTACAGGTCCGCAAGGCGCGCATTGTGAACGCACTGCCCTCCTCCGGACGGCGGCAGCACGGAGTCATCATTTCCCTCCCGTTGCTCCACCGGGATCGCCTCCTCGGGACCATTCTCCGGGTCCCGGATTCCGGGGCTGTTTGGGGATCACCTCCCCACCGTTTTCTTCGTCCGAGTACACCACGGTAAGCATTTTAAGATTTAAATAAACATACTTCCTTCCCTATACATAAAAAATGTTTTATTATCGTTAACACTTCTGGCACCAAATGTAGTAGTCACTTCAGAGACACTAATAGTAGGAGGCACACACTTTTAGTCTACACTTCACAGTACAGGGAATAAACTACAATCGTGTCAGGACAGCCCACACACTGCCTGACCCACAACGCCGAGGAGGTGAAGACGGTGACGAAGACTTGCGTAAAGACGGGTTCCATTCCAAACGACAGCCTCGACCCAGCGTCGGGACCTTCCTTTTATCCTCCCAGCGTGGCCTGGCTCTGCCCTCGGTCACGCCCTCTTCTGGAACCTACCAGAAGGTTCTGGGCTTCGCCCCGCCCCACGTGTTCCCTCTGTCACCTTTACCCTAAATCCCTTACCCTGGCCTATCACGTGCCCTGCTGGCAGACCGGCTGCTGTGTGCTCAGATCCCCCTCTCTGCCAGCAACCGGCGCTACATGCCCTAGTCACACATTCTGTGTCACTACACGTGTTAGGATACTTATTAACATACATATTGGGAATTTGCATGTGTCTATATTTGTGATTTCTTTTATGTATTTTTGCGTGCATGTTTATGCATGCGTATTATACTTAAAGTCGAGAACTGTACACTAATGTATAGTTACGTTGCAGATGGGTAAAGTGCAGTGTGGCATACAGTATAGTGTACAGTAGTCTAAGATACATTTTAGAGTCTGTGGTATAATATAACATGTACAGTAAAGTAGATAGAGTATTGTGTGGTGTACAGTGCAGTGCGAGGGTGAATGTAGTGAGGTTGACCCGAGTGATTAAGGATGAGTAGGTGGTGAGTGTGGTAAGGCTGAAGTGAAGCTGAAGTGAGTGTGAGAGGGGGGTGTGTGGCTGTGTATGTGTATGTAGCAAGATTTGTGTGTGTGAGGGGCTGGTAACTCTCCCACCTTAGCACTAATTTAGACCAATTAACCACGGCGAAAACACGCATTTCAGCTTGTGCTGGAGGACCCGGGAGGACAGATATCTATGACAATTTATGGCAAAACCCCATTTGGCGAAGCTAGACCCCTCCCCTTGGGGTTCATCCAGAAATAGGAAAACCCTGATGTTGGCCTCGTGGAATGTCTGAATGCTAGCTGCGGAGAAAAGACTGCCATTCCTCTGTCAGGAACTGGACCGGTACCACTTGGACCTTTTTGGAATACAGGAGTTCTGGTGGACGGGTTCTGGCTGCAGCCATCATGAGGGTGGACAGTTCTCTACTCGGGGCAGGAAACCGCCAAAGAACAGGGATTGGCACTTCTTCTGCACAAAAGAATGAAGGTGTAGGAGTGTGTAAGCAAGGTGTAGCAAACTATTGTGGGCTCACCTCCCCATTAATGGGAGGTGATGAATGGTGGTGGTAGTGGCTTATGCACCCACAGAAGATGAACATCATTGGAGGGATGTTGGCAAGGCTGATGAATTGGATATCTTATATGACCTGTCCCAGGTGCTGGCTAAAGTGGCCCCTTGGGATAGAGTCATCCTATTGGATGACTTTAATGTCTGAGTGGGTCATGACGCAGAATCCTGGGTCAGAGTGATTGGAAGACATGGGCCAGATCAGCTCAATGACAACACTAGGAGGCTGCTTGACTTCTGTGCAGCCCATGGGATTGTACCGTATTTTCCCACATATAGCCCGCATACGCATATAACCCGCAGACGCATATACCCCGCAAAAATAGCGATTTGTGTAAAACAAATTTCAGATAGCCCGCACCTCCATATACCCCGCATGCATTCATATCTTTAACGTCGTTACAGCAGCTTAATTCCATCATATTGATACAAGTTTACATTTGTAATACATTCCACTATCAATTGTTAATATTTAAATCATAATGTGCGCAAATAAAACAAACTAACCAGAAACGACTGAACTTAGAATAGTAAATAAGTAACAAAAGTAAATATCCAATAAATAACACAACTGGTAGATAAGTAAGTAAGCGTACTGTTAGGCTTACCAGCATTCGACCTCATCATTTTACAGCTACTGGACCGGTAGTTACCCCTGTACAGTTTTAGCACTGGTAGATTTCGCACTGCGCAGACAATAGCGGCAGCCTAAGGTACTCAGCAATTATGATTCCGCATCTGGTAGATGCTTGTTAAGGCCCTTCCCATTGTGCGCACCCCCTACAGCCACTGAAAGTATTAAGGTAAACAAAGTGCGCCCACGTCAAACATTGTCGTTTCATTGTACAAACAATTCGAATCATTTATTACGTGATAACATGTACAATTTTAGTGTGAGTGGTTTATTCAGCAGTGCTTTAGTCAAAGGTAAGTGTTGCATAGTGGATAGTCCTACCATGAAAAAATGTAACGAGTTGTGACATGTCACATGTATAAAATATTTTTGGGATAGCCCGCACCTCCATATACCCCGCAGAGTCTTGTTTTGTTTGTAAAAAGTGGTATACCCCGGTTATATGCGGGAAAATACGGTAATCACCAACACGCTGTTCCGTCATCCGCGCATCCACACAACATCATGGATGCACACCGGGTCCAAGCGAGAACATCTGCTGGACTACATAGTGATGGAACAGTGAATACGGGTCCATGTCCTTGACACCAGGACCTACCGTGGAGCTAATCTTCCCAGGCACCCATGGGCTTGTCATCTCTTGCCACCAAATTTTCACTGTAGTGGCATTAGTACATCTAGGATCCTACTCAAACCTACAATAGCCTGGTTTCAGCTAGCTGATGAAGATTACAAGTATAATGAGAGAGCGCCATCCAGTGGGTGCCAGAGGGTAACTTGGTACAGGCACTATTATGTACTCACCATCCAATCCGAAGAGGGAACAATATCTGGGCCAAAGGTGACGGGCGGAGTTGGGAGAGATGCTTCGGGCTCGCCTCTCCTCTCCGGCATGCCGCCAGCTAACGGCGAGACCGGGAGAGCTGGGCGAACTCCGCTAGTGGATCAGGGAAAAATGTCTCGTCCAGGGCATCGTGAAGAGGGAAATTATCCGGAGAGGAAAGGAGTGGAGCTGTGCAATACTACAGTTGAATAAAGAAGCTCCCCTTTACAAGAATAGTCGTGGAAGTAATTTATTACACAAGCAAGATTGTTCAGTTTCAGTTTATTTATTAGGTATAGCCCTGTGAGCCATTCGGCTCTTGAATCGGGTGCAACCTTAACAAACAAAACATGAACAAGAAACTTCTTAAGGTGACTACGCGCAACAAAAAATCCAGAAAAACAGCAAAGTCTTCCAGAAAAAGCACCGTATATCAATGCTGTGTGAAAAATCACAGTGGGATGCAAGTCAAACAATAATAACTATCAGACAATTTAGATTAAAGTTATCAGTCTAACTCTGTACAACAACAAACAAATATGGCTAATCCAAAACGTTTTCGAAATCACCAAAATAAAGCTATAAAAACAATGTAACAGTGATCATAGGAACTGTGATTCAAATTTAAAAATAAACGATATACATAACATGTACGACGAAACTTTGCAGCCATAGCTGGCAGCATGAGTCACTCCATAACAGCAGGAGTATCAGTAGGAGTATCAAAATTTTCAATGCACCTTTATCGATTGACACTGGGGTTTGCATCGCCTCCCTCCCTTCTACTGATGCTGAGGGGAAATGGTGAGTTTCAGGACAGCGACTCATGCAGCTGCTATGGCTGCATCAGTCCAGATATCCCCAGAAACTCTGGCTCATGGGGGAGGTGTTCAGGATCGTTGAAAGTAAGTGTCAGGCCCACTCCCATGGTCTACAATATCCATGTCCAAGAATGAGGAGGCTTACCGCAGCTTTCACTCAGAGGTTCGGAAAGCTGTGTGGCGCTGCAAGGATGAGAGGAAATGGATACTGCTTTAGTAGCACACAAAACAAATTATTTTTAACTCCATCAACAAAGTGACTTAAAGTCACACACCTATCACCATCCTTAAGGGAAAGAATTGTAATCCGAGCTCCGACCCCCAAGAACAGGTTCACAGGTTTGCTAAGCATTTCTGAGGTCTTGGAGCAGGGAAAACCCCTCAGCTCAAGCAACACCCTATGTCAAGGTGGGGTTGTCCCTGCTGGTGCTGTTGTTCCTCAAATAATGGAGGAAGTAACCACTCCGTGTGAGTGGTTGCCTGATGTTCCATCTCTTGAGGAAGTTCAAAGGGTGATCTGGAGCTTGAGACCAAGTAAAGTGCTGGGTAGAGACCTCTAAAATGACTGGTGAGGGAGGGTGGCATTTGTGTGTAGACTGCCCTACGTGACAACTGTCTGGTCTGCAGGACAGGTTCCACAGGATTGGAAGGATGCCCTGGTGGTCCCCATTTTAATAAAGGGTACCCACTGATTGCAACATCTCCCTCCTTAGTGTGCCGAGAAAGGTCCTCGCAAAGATTATTCAATATCGCCTTCACAATCTTGCTGAGAAGAGGCTTGCGGAGCCCTAATGTGGTGTAAGACTAGGGTGGTCCTGCATAGAACTAATTTTGTCTGTCTATCTGCTAACAACAGAGTTGGGTATGTACGGTGCGAAAGAAGTTCAACAGTCATACGATAGGCGAGGGCAGTGTGTTATTCTCTGTGCTCTCAGAGTCCTAGCCATTCTGCTCATAATCATTAAGGACCTTCATGATAGTGGGCAGTCCTGGTAGAGCTGTGTGGCCAGGAATCAGAGCCATTTTCTGTTCACCTTGGGGTGCGACAGGGATATCCTCTGGCCCTACACTATTAACATCTTACTTAACCACGGAGTTCAAGCAGCTTTCCATGAATGTACCAGTGGAACCCATGGATGTACTAGTGGAATTTTAATCTGCTATAGTGAGCCTTCGACAATGCACTTGGCCTCAAAATGCATTGAGCATGGCACATGCCCAGTGGCGATGTCACCGCCACCTAGTGCTGAATAGCGGTGTTGTTATTCTAGGTGTTAGTGCCACAGAGATAAAGATTCCCATTATAGCCTTTAACAGACTGTTTTGGGAAGTGCTGTTAGCGAGCTCCTATGAAAGCCAGCATGGCACACGAGTGTGTAGGTGGACAGAACTACGCCCAGACGGCTTTTTCTCCTTTTTTATTTTTACACACTGCACCTGATACTCATTTGAGACCTAGAGGACGCCCGGGACCGGTTCAGATAATCGTCACTGGTGTTGGCCGTGAGCGGTAATTAAACTGGGGCCGCCGGGTTTGCAGCACAGCGCACTAACCGCTACACTACCACTCCCCACACACGCACACTCGGACACACCAACAGAGACCAACATACTTCGAATAGCCTACACAGGCTGCTAGGACAAGTGTTATTCAAGAGGCATACAGAAGATATCCCGCACATGTGGGTGCCGTCATCAAGAAGATTGTTTATTAATGCAAACCATACATATGAAGTGAGGACCAAGTACCCCAAGTTCCTGTTGCACATCCCTTAAATATTCTCTGCCTCCACCCCCTACTATTTGTTATCTGTTTAACAAATTCAGATCCTTCCCCTGCGCTTTAAAGACTCCTATTACCTAAAATGATTATGCGCATAAGAGGAGTCATATGGAAAAGTCATCCTATTATCTGTGCGTTATCAGCAATTTATTACCCACAGATAAGAGGAGTAATATTGTGGATACCCCGTGGAAATAATGTCCTATTTTTTTTGTTTAATTGGTTGACATCATGACTAAGGTCAAATAAAAATGTCATGGAATCTATACATTGCCCAACTTAGTTGCAATACTAGCTTGTCATGTGGGTCCCATTAAAAGCAGTCTCCTCCCTCACTGATGCATCGCTGCCAGCGGTCATGCAACTTCCAGGAGCAGTGCTAGTAACTTCCTGCACAAGTTTCCGTTGCCTCATCATATTGGCTTTTATGTCCTCAATATCTTCATTGTGAGTTCCTTTCAAAGAACATTTCACCTTTGGGAACACCAAGACGGCAATGAATCCTGCCGGTAAGCAGGGTGTGTGAGGAGTGTGATTTTTATTGTGTAACCTTTTCAGCGATGCTTTCACACACCAAAGCTTAAATAGTTATGCTTATTCATGTTATTATATTTTCTTTGTCATTTCAGTTCAAGCACTTCATGCAAATGAAGATATTTTGCCAGGACGTGAGTAAATCAAAGGTAATTCTCATGCTGTAATGTTCACCACAAATTATACTCATTGCCTTTAAGCCACTGAGTAAAATCCACTTTTTATCGCAGTTGATGAACACAGTCTCAACAGTATGTATCTCATCTAAAGGCTAATAGTTTTGATGTATCAGGATGTTGCACATGATTTTCACATGTTGCAGTTGATTTGAGCTGTGACATTCCATAAAACATTCATGTGGATGATATTGTATACCGTCTCTACAATGCTGGATTATGGACCGGGCCAGTGGGCCAGTGCCCCAGGGCTGCCAGGGGGCCTCCAAGCCTCAGGCCTTGCACGGTGCGTGGCCCAAGACTTCCAAAGGAAGTTGAATGCCAGGGCCCTCAGTGCGCACAGCGCAAGCTGACCACAAGGCCCCTGGGTGCTTATAGCGTGAGCTCACCACTAGGTCCCCCCAGACCCTCAGCGCTTACAATGTGAGGGCCCCNAGACCCCTTGGTGTTTATAACGTGAGCGACCACTAGGCCCTGGGCCCCTCAGCGCTTACAGTAGGGCCCCCAGGCCTCTCCGCTTAAAGCATGAGCTGACCACTAGGGCCCCGGGCCCCGCAGCACTACAATGTGAGGCCCCTCGGTGATTAAAGCATGAGCTGACCACTAGGGCCCCGGGCCCCTCTGTGCCCCTTGGTACATTCAGTGAATGCTTAAAATGAGAGCTTCTCGGAGAGTGCAGTGCTTCTGTACAACTGAGCCACTGGTTGGCACGCTACAATATGCTGTGACATGATACAATATTCATCAACAAGTCAGTTCATTCTACATAACAGGACAGTTTGAAGGGCATCATTATGACAAGCCATTAGTTATTTGACTTACTGTAACTAGCTATCCCTTTATTTTAGCTAGCTGCCCATTTTTCCTAGCTAGCTGCCATATGATTCAGCTTGTTAACATAAATTAGTTAGCTAGCTGCCCTTACAACTAAATTAGCTGCACCAAAAAGCCAACTAGTGACACCGAGGGCTCGTCGTTTGTTGAGAGCTTAGTTAGCCGTTGACAAATACATTATTAAAATATACCGCAGTTTTGTGAAACGTAAAAAATATATGCTAAAAGCTATATTTGTTCATACACTAACGCATATATGAGACCCAATCCATTCCTAAACTGTCTGTTGTTAGATCCACGGAAGTAGATAATGCTAACGTCGACATGCAAATTGTCGACAGCTCTTACGAGGTCTTTTTCCCCCTCCCCATTGATGGGGTGTGGCCATGTGCATAGTCTCCACCAAGTCATTTCACTGACTTATCAGAAACCTTTCTTGGTTGTTCAGCCAATGAAAAAAGTTAACTTTTGAATTTCAAGCAACATGATTATCTCTGTGTCAGGCAGGTATATAAGACATTTGTTGGTAGGAAAAGTGACAGACACATGCCTGTTTCTTGCTTGGTAAGCCACAGTAATATATTCAGAGACTTTTTTCATCTTTTATAAAACAAAAGGAAAGCCAAAACAGAAAAGGAGGCAAGGGAGGCAGTTTTGTTTCAAAGTGTTCCACTCATTGGCAACTTCTTAAAAAATTATCTGATGGTAATAATGATGACAACAACACTATTCATACTCTTTGATTATTTCGGTAAAGTCACGTAGGTATAAAATTAAATAAATTAAATCACGACGTTTCGATTGCAACACAAGCAATCATCAGCTGGGAAAACCACAGCAAGAACATTTTTTGCTGAAGTGGGAGAGAGAGTTGCCGTGGTAAGAGGCAAGAAAGGGGGAGATGGAGGGGTGGGGGTGTGGGGTAGGGGGAGGGCGAGCGCTGCGTGGTGTAGTAGTACCTGGCAGATATGATAGACGACAACTAATAGAGGGAGGGGTGTGGGGTAGGGGAGGGCGAGCGCTGCGTGGTGTAGTAGTACCCGGCAGATATGATAGACGACAACCAATACAAAGCAGTTAGGGTTTTCCTGGTTAATAACATCCTTCCAATGATTGCTCAATTTGTATCCATCTTCTCGGTTGAAGTTATGTCTATGTTTATATATCTGGATGGCTTCATGAACAAACTTTGATAGTAGCCCGAAGATTTGCAGAGTACCTTGGTCTCGGAAAAAAAATATCATGCGAGCCCACAGCGTTATAACAATGGTCAGCCATGGCAGAGGAATTGGTTCTGCCATGTTTCAGATCTGCCTTGTGTTCATGAACACGGTCAGACATGTCGTTTCGTTTCCCCAATGTAACAGCCACCACAGGTGCAACTTAGTTTGTTGACACCAGGATATTGCATGTCAGGAATGACATCCTTCACAGATGGGATTAAATCACGATTTTGTTATGTATTGAATCGGACCTGTATCTTGTGTTTGTTTAAGATTTTGGAAAAAAAATTGGTAACACCTGCTATGTATGGTAACGTGATGGTTTTGATCGGCATCTCAGGGGGTTGTTTCTCCATGGTTGGAGAAACAGCTTTGCAAATAATGCGGTCCAAGTACCCATTCATCCTGAGGGCCTGGTGTACATGTCCCAGTTCACTGGCTAGGTGGTGTTGGTCAGAAATGCAGTGGGCCCTATGGTGTAGTGTTTTGATGAGGGAATTCTTCTGTGCCGGGTGGTGGTGGGAATCAGGTTTCAGATAGGAATCTGTGTGGGTGGATTTTCGCCCTACCCACACCCCCACCCCTCCCTCTCCCCTTGCTCCTCCCCATTTCTTGCCTGTATAACCTCTTACACGGCAACTCTCTCTCCCACTTCAGCAAAAAATGTTCTTGCTGTGGTTTTCCCACCTGATGATGATTGCTTGTGTTGCAATCGAAACGTGATTTAATGTATTTTATTTATACCTACGTGACTTTACCAAAAGAACCAAAGAGTATGGATCCCTGCAGTCACGAAAACTTCAAATCTCGATTGAGCAGCAATATTGTCAGCTATGAGGAAGGAATTAGCACTAGTTCAGTTTCCAGTAATGTTGTCACTCCCCCAGAGCCATCCTTTGAAGGTGAACCCTCAACAGCTAATGGTATACAGTGAGGGACAAAAGTATTTGATCCCCTGCTGATTTTGTACGTTTGCCCACTGACAAAGAAATGATCAGTCTATAATTGTAATAGGTTTATTTGAACAGTGAGAGACAGAATAACAACAACAAAATCCAGAAAAACGCATGTCAAAAATGTTATAAATTGATTTGCATTTTAATGAGGGAAATAAGTATTTGACCCCTCTGCAAAACATGACTTAGTACTTGGTGGCAAACCCCTTGTTGGCAATCACAGAGGTCAGACGTTTCTTGTAGTTGGCCACCAGGATTGCACACATCTCAGGAGGGATTTTGTCCCACTCCTCTTTGCAGATCTTCTCCAAGTCATTAAGGTTTCGAGGCTGACGTTTGGCAACTCGGACCTTCAGTTCCCTCCACAGATTTTCTATGGGATTAAGGTCTGGAGACTTGCTAGGCCACTCCAGGGCCTTAATGTGCTTCTTCTTGAGCCATTCCTTTGTTACCGTGGCCGTGTGTTTTTGGTCATTCTCATGCTGGAATACCCATCCACGACCCATTTTCAATGCCCTGGCTGAGGGTAGGAGGTTCTCACCCAAGATTTGACGGTACATGGCCCCGTCCATCGTCCCTTTGATGTGGTGAAGTTGTCCTGTCCCCTTAGTAGAAAAACACCCCCAAAGCATTTGGGCAGTTCACAAGAATCAAATCAGCAACCAAGCCATTCTAGTGCTATTAGGTCACTGACCCTGCATTATGGTAAAGCACTTCCAGTGACATTGTTAAGTCAGTGCTTATTGAAAGAGGAGCAGTCTCCTTCCAAATCCACAGTAAAAAATACCCAACTTCAGTCTGAGATAGAGCGCTTGGTGGAAAGACTACAAGTTTCAACAATTAATTTCTGAACTGTATATTACCAAATGGGCAGAAGGTTTTTAGACAATGGCTACTGTCCTCACCCTCAACAGGTTGTGTGTACTGTTTGTTTTGCATGCAAGCTGTTCTCCAGCAAGCTCGGTGGCTTTAGTCAGGGGTTTAGTGACTGGAAGCACTCTGAAAGAATAGGGGACACGAAAAGATTGCAGAACACAGATCATGCATGCTTGCCTTGCACCAGCTGACAAAAGGCAGTGCTATAGATGCAGATCTCATGCAGCAACTTGATGGGGAACGTAAATACTGGAGGGACATTTTGAAAAGAGTTGTAGCAGTGATCAAGTTCTTGGGTGAAAGAGGACTTGTGTTTAGGGGAGATGATGAACGGTTTGGGTCAACCCATAACGGTAATTTCCTTGGCAGCCTAGAATTTCTATCACAATTTGACCCATTCATAGCTGAACATATAAAAGAAGTTTGGCGGAAAAGGAAGAGGTACAGTGTCCTATTTGTCATCGACAATATGTCAAGAACTCATTGACGTTCATATTCTGGTTTGTTAACAGCAGCGAGAATGTGGTGGAGCGATTCCTGGGCTTTGAGCCAATTGAGAGCCATACTGGTAAAAGTTTATCAGACTGTGTGACTTTGATGGTGGAGGGCCTTGGGTTGGACCGCTCAAACTGTAGAGGTCAATCATATGACAATGCAAGCAACATGTCAGGAAAATACAATGGTTTACAAGCCCACCTGAAACAAAAAAAAAACCTCTGATAGAGTATATGCCTTGTGCAGCGCATTCATTTAACTTAGTTGGTGTTAACACCTTAGACAGAAGTAGCCCAGAGGCTGACGAGTTTTTTTGCATGTTGCAGTCACTGTACATATTTACTCTTCATCCACAGACTGACATTAAAATCGCTGTCCAGTACTCGGTGGAGTGCTTGGGCAGAGTCAACCAAGGCACCGTGGAGAAATTACACCCACATTAGAGAGGCCTTAGGTAGTATGTGCAATGATGATAATAGGAAAAGAGATACTCGAATTGAGGCCGCTGGACGATGTGCTAAATTTGACACCTTAGAGATGGTGTTCATGGCACATTTCTGGGACGTCATACTTGACCGGTTCCACGCTACAAGCATGCACCTACAGAAAAGTGACATCTCTGTAGCAGCACAGCTTTTGTCTTCGTTGAGGGATTTTGTGGTGGGACAGCGAGACCAGTTTGAGGCTTTTGAATGAGCAGCCTTAAATGTGACAGGTGTCTCTAAGTCATATAAGCACGATCTTCAGCGAAAGAGGAAACACAAAACATTGGCAGATGAGAGCTCAGAGCCAGGTGTGACACTTGATGGGAGGGAGAAGTTCAAAATATAAAACTTTATGCGGTCATTGATAAGCTAATGACATGCCTTCAACATTGCTTGGATGCTTACAAGCGTTTGACCAGTCTTTTTGGAGTTCTGTTTATGTCAGATCAGGTGTATAACAGTGATTGTCATAGTGGAAAAGTTAAATTTACTCTCCGCTGAAAATCCATCAGACCTGGACATGAACTTTGCCAACGAACTCATCCAATTCAAGTCTTTCATGTCTGACTCTTGAGGGTGAGAAGTGCCCAACTAAATTGCTTGAGACGTTGCAGGCACTTAATCTGCAGTCAGTGTTGCCCAATGTTTTTGTGGCACTTAGGATTTTTCTAACTTTGCCAGTGACAAACTGTCAGGGTGAGCAGACATGTTCCCTTTGAGGCTGATAAAAAAGTGAGTTGCGGAGTAGCATGTGCCAAACACGTCTCAGCTCACTTATGTCAATAGAGTCAGACCTTGTCAGACAGCTAGATTTTGATGATCTATTGGATAATTTTGC
The DNA here is from genome assembly GCA_018977245.1 of Lethenteron camtschaticum. NCBI lineage: Eukaryota > Metazoa > Chordata > Hyperoartia > Petromyzontiformes > Petromyzontidae > Lethenteron > Lethenteron camtschaticum. The sequence goes on along the minus strand of MU249573.1, from coordinate 3,818,201 downwards.
GAGGAGGAAGGCAAGAAACACACCAATATAGGAAAGTGGGGTGGGGGGCTCCAAAAGACATGTGCCCAGGGACCTCACGGGACCATGATCCAGCCCAGCGTCTACTCGTGAAGTCATCAGGCAGTTCTGGAAATGTAACCGCTTTCTGTGAACTGCCTCAGTGACAAGAACAACTTTCAGTCACACACTAGCATTGGCACTATTTATACATTGTGCTTAGACACTTTTCCCCAGAATATGTCAAGAGTGTTGTGTTGACTACGTTATTTACGATGAAGTCAGTTTGTGTTTAGGTGCTAGGTGAATTGTTACATTGCATGGTCATAAGGCTTGGGGAAAGGCCTTCATCCAGCAGTGGATTGACTACATCTTATGATTATGTGACTGATCTAACCATTGCGCCAACAGCTAGATGCAGAACACATTCATGAATAGTTTTATATTGAGGTGCATGACATTGCATTAGGTCATTGCCATCAAACCAAAGTGTTTAAATACAGTGACATCTCTAGAAGCTGGACTCAAATACAATACCCCATAAAACTCCAAACAGAACATTGTACGCTAATTCCGCTAAGTGTGGGAGGAGACGATGTGTTATGTGCACTCGCACTTATAAGCCGTTTACACACGTGTGGTACTTATATGTGAATGGAATTCAGTGAACATGTTTGCTTAGACGCCATGTGTTCTGCGTTGTGCTTTTGTACAGTAATTCTCCACTATACCTTAGGGATGCTTTCCTGTGAAATGCTACTTAACTCCACATTACCTAAAGCAAACTGTAATGCTCCACAGACATAATGTTAAATTCAGGGTTGTGATTCTAGTTGAGAATTTCTGGAAAACAAACGTGTAACCAAAGATCCTGCAGTCTATACAAATGCATATGATTCTAAATGATCATGCATTTTAACTCATTATGAATACAAATAATTAGATCAGCTTTCTTATCGAGGCCTCTTGGGGTGAGCAGTGGTGGAGTTATGCAGACGAAGGGACACGATTTCCCACCTCTTCGTCTGACGGTGACGCTGGAGCCATATGGATGTTCACTGGGGAAGCTGGCTGTCTTCAGGACTGTTCTCTGGATTTTCTGGCTTGATTGCAGAACGTTTAAAAATGCCACTGGTTAATGTCCTGTTAACTCTAGAGCTGTGTTCTCTGGATTATCCTCTCCAAGTCCAGCGATGTTACAATGCAAACTCTACTGTACACGCAGTGCATACAGTACCGTATTACATCGCAACGTAGCCCGTTTTCACCACGTACGCTCTGAGTGTAACAATTGCGCGAAAAAATGTGCGCTTTTTTTTAGAATGTATATGGGAAATATTAAACTTATAAGAAAATATGTTACCTCATTAATATGCAAAACAATGTATAAGTTAACAACTTATAGCGGGGGATTTCAGTATTTTAAACATGTATTATAGTTTATATGAATTTAATGTACAAAAAATATTCAATTTCGATTTAAAGCTTTCGTGACTGCAGGGATTAATATTCTTGGTTCTTTCGGTAAAGTCACGTAGAAGGGAAATAATACAATAATAATAAAAAACATAATAAAATGAAATTCTCACGTTTCGGCCACAACGCAAGCAGCTGTCCTCAGGTGAAGAAACAGAGTTGTCGGAAAGACAGATCTTTTATGTGACAAGAAACAGAGCTGTCTGAAAGACAGCTCTTTTGCGACAGCTCTGTTTCTTCACCTGAGGACGGCTGCTTGCGTTGTGGCCGAAACGTCGTGAGAATTTCATTTATTATGTTTTATTTGTATTATTTTATTATTTCCCTTCTACGTGACTTTACCGAAAGAACCAAGAATAAAAATTATTCAATCTGTCAGGAAATCACTTCAGCATTACACATCACACATCAGCCTTTCACTGCATCATGGTGATGCTGACTTGAATTAAATGAAATTGTATGAACATAACATCCATTTTGCAAATATTTACTAAAATATTAGGTTATTGTTACTTAAATATCGTAATTGGTGTGTGTAAATGTAATACATCAAGAATAATGATGTTTCAATTCATTATAGAGGTTTGTGGGGTTAGATCGCGTAAATATATAACAACACACCGGTGTGCTGTACTTGTGACGAATTGGCATGTTCTGTTTACGTGACAACCCTTACTAGTTGGCTGCGTCGGGTGGTGGCGGGTTTTAAGACTCATTTATATATTATGCGATATAACCCATAAAACTCTTATGGATGATATTGGTCACAAGCGTACGTGTAAAACTTTCACTTAATTATTTGCAGTATCCTAGACATTTCCCATAACCGAAAAGAGTATCCCCAATTAGTCTGACTGGGAGGTGTTGCTGCACAGTGCAGTTAGTTGGATGCTTGAATACCCAATTCCCCTTGGTGTTTCATTGTCTGTGGGTGGGAGCTGCAAGAGCTCTTTCCTGTGGTCCTACATGATAGGTCACGAATTTGAAAAGTTTAATAGCTTTTGAAACTGAACACCTTTATGAGGGGGGCATTTTTTACATCTGCTTTTAAAATGTTAAAATTAACAAATATCAAACTGATATAAATGCTTAAAATATTAAACTACTCTTGGTTCTTTCGGTAAAATCACGTAGAAAGAAAAGAAATTAAATAATAGAATACGACGTTTCGATTGCAACACAAGCAACCGTCATCAGGTATAACCAAATTTGAAAGAGAGACAAAACACAGACACGGAGACACACAGACACACAAGCAGAGAGAGACAACACAGACACAAAGGGAGACACAACATAGACACGCAGAAACCTCATGCCTCTGTGTCGAGGCCTTAAATAGAGGGGGGGGGGATTGGCAGAGAGAGAGGTGGGTCTGCTGGCAGCTGCTGGTGCAGAGAAATGAGATGTCAATGAGTCCACCCGAAGCGACCGAGGGAAAGAAGATCGAATGGCCCTATGGGAGCCTGGTAAATTTTAGAGAGAGAAATCGTTTGAGAAAACAAAATTTAGCAAATCTTTTGGAAATGTAATGTAATGCAACACAGAAAGTCGGCTAACACACAGTTAACGCATAGCCTGGTTGATTACGGTATGCAAAGATTGCTAAAATTAGAAGTTAAGTGTGAAATTTGACAGAGACACACAGAGAGATGTATGGAAATCCACCCCGAAGCGGCTGGGGAGAGAAAGAGCGAATTGACCTAATTTACCAGGCTCTCATAGGGCCATTCGATCTTCTTTCCCTTGGTCGCTTCGGGTGGATTCATTGACATGCTAATTTATCTGCTCCAGCAGCTGCCCCAACAGACCCACCTCTCTCTCTGCCCCCCCCCCTCTCCTCTATTTAAGGCCTCGACACAGAGGCATATGGGGTCTCTGTGTATCTATGTTGTGTGTCTCTCTCTGTGTGTCTGTGTTGTCTCTCTCTGCTTGTGTGTCTGTCTGTCTCCATGTCTGTGTTTTGTCTCTCTCTCAAATGTAGTTATACCTGATGACGGTTGCTTGTGTTGCAATTGAAACGTTGTATTATATTATTTAATTTATTTTCTTTCTACGTGACTTTACCGAAAGAACCAAAGAATAATTCCTGCAGTCACGAAAGCTTCAAATCAAATATTAAAATATTTATATAATTACTTACAGTGGAACCTCGGTATAGAGCTTTGGAATACGTCATTTGGTATACGTCATATTTTTTCGAGAAAAAATGTCTTGGGATACGTCTTGCTTGGGATACGACACGCTTGCTAGAACTTGTATGGGTCGGGATGAGTCACCGCGTACAGTACCCGCGTATGTCCCGTTCACGACTGAAACAAAGCGAGAGGGGCGAGGGGCGGGGGCGTGGGGAGAGGGGCGGGGGCGTGGGGAGAGGGGAGGGGGCGTGGAGCCCCGGGTCGAGGCGCGCGCGACGTGCGGGTTGAGGCACGCCACATGGCCAGCGCAGCTGGCAGCAGCGTGGTCACGTGGCTTCTGTATGCATTTTAGTAATTAGTGTCTAAATTATTTTATACAACCCCATTAATGTATAATTGCCATGTAAAATATCATTTATTTTCCTCTGGAACGGATTATTTCTTTACCCTTTATTTCTTATGGGAAAAATTAGTTTGGTATACTTAATTTTCGGTATAAGTCCTATCGTCTGGAACAAATTAACGACGTATACCGAGGTACCACTGTACTTTTAACAAAATGTATATGCAATATTTTACCAGTAAATAATATGTCTTTTTTGTTTTTTCCTTTAGAAGTGAACGTGTGACCTCAAAAAGAGAAGAGAAAAAGTGCATTATCCAATAAACTCCATCTTTTTCTATCAATCCCTTTCATGTATCTCTTAAACACCATTTTGTCTGTCAATTCTCTGTATTGCTTTTTACTATTTTTACTTTACCTCCCACTTTCAGTGCACAGTCCCTTACAATGAGATGCAAATGCCAAACAAAACATCAAATACACAGAGCTATGTTAACCTATTCATGAACAGATTAGATGAGAAATTATAGAATACAGCACAATAATTATTGAACATGCTGTAATTGCAGTATTAGTTACCCTTGAATGCCCTCTAAGGTGACTATTTGTGATAATCATTAAGCTCGTGGAGGAAGTCTATGCAGATCTTTGTAGAAAACAAGTATAACCCGTAAAACAAAGTTTTTCACTATAAATCATTTATATGCGTGGCGGCTGGAGTCCTCTCGTCCTCTGGCTTGAGATGGCTGCCACCTATGGGTCAGATGATTGTCTGCCAGTATTAAGCAATTGGTAATTAAATATTTAATTTGTTTTCCCTGATTCCAAAGAACACAGGATGAGATGTTACTATCCTTTGTGCAAGCACTTCCAAGAGTTCATGAACAGTGAGCCTGGTGAAATTTGGGGAGCGCATCGTCAGTAGTGACCCTTTGGTTCCTATGGTGTTTCGGCCTTTCATACTATACACCCTCCCAAAGGCGGCCAGCGACAGGGTGATCAATCCTACGCTTGCGTCCCATTCCCAATTAGTCATAGGAGTTGCCTTGTTGTTGATAGCCAACATCCCATGGGACTATGCATGGCAGGGGCGTCCTCCTCCCTGAGTCAAGCATTGTTGACTGCATACCTCCTGGCCCTCTCACTTTGGGGCCCAGCTGGGGTCTTTCCTCTTCATCCAGAGCCACTGACTGCTGCCTTCTGCCGCCTCCGATACAGCTCTGATTGCCGAACGCTGGCTCTGGCCCTTAATTCCCAGGTCTCTAAGCAGTCTGGTTGTAGATGTTGCCACAAAACCTCTGCAGCCCACCTCCACTGGTCGGACTTCTGTGTTCCAGCCATGATGCCGTGCTTCGGCAGCTAGATCGGCATAGCGCAGATGTTTTCGTTCATAAGCCTCATCTACTGAGTCCTCCCAGGGTACTGTGAGCTCAATGATGAAGACCTTCTTGAGCGAACGGGACCAGAGCACCATGTCAGGTCTTAGGGTGGTGGTTGCGATCTCCGGAGGAAACACAAGTTGCCGGCCAATGTCAGCTAGCATTTTCCAGTCGCGGGCCAAGCGCAGCTGGTCTCGCTCTATTGGTGTAGAGCCGCTCTTCGGTGGTTTAGCCCCTTCGCGGACAAAGGTCGTCCGTAAGGGGTGTGATGCTGCTGGGGTGGTAGGGAGTTGGTGGCAGCTCGCTTGTCCTCCAGGGCGGATTGATAATTAAATATTTAATTTGTTTTCCCTAAACAGTGTAAAATTTTGGAAAAAAATTTTCACGAACATTAATTGTCTCGCACAACGAGTCTGTGTGCAAAATGTCAGCTCGATTGGATCACGGGAAGTGGGTTAAAAAACGACAGAAAGATTTGCACGGTCGTAAGCAAGCAAGCAAGCACGCAAGCAAGCAAGCGAACTTAATGTAAAGGATTTAATAAATATTTAATTTGTTTTCCCTAAACAGTGTAAAATTTTAGAAAAAAAATTTCACGAACATTAATTGTCTCGCACAACGAGTCTGTGTGCAAAATGTCAGCTCGATTGGATCACGGGAAGTGGGTTAAAAAACGACCGAAATATTTGCACGGTCGTAAGCAAGCAAGCACGCAAGCACGCAAGCGAACTTAATATAAAGGATTTAATAAATATTTAATTTGTTTTCCCTAAACAGTGTAAAATTTTGGAAAAAAATTTTCACGAACATTAATTGTCTCGCACAACGAGTCTGTGTGCAAAATGTCAGCTCGATTGGATCACGGGAAGTGGGTTAAAAAACGACCGAAAGATTTGCACGGTCGTAAGCAAGCAAGCACGCAAGCAAGCAAGCAAGCAAGCGAACTTAATATAAAGGATTTAAAAAATCGGATACCCTCCAAAGATTTTTTTTCAAATGAGCATGAGGATATTCTAGATGTCACACCGAAGGAAGTAACCACTGCTCTCCCCCTGTATAAAACAAAGGGAAGCTCCCAGACCAGATGGAATAATTGTGCATAATAATCATCAAAGAAGTGGGACCAGTTGTTGCATCAAAATTAGCAGACCTATTTAATAAATGATAACGCAGAAATCAAATACCTTATTCAAAAAGGAGAAAAAAGTGAAAAAAGTATACCCTTTCGCCTCCTATTACAGTTATATAAGTTGTTCATAGTAAACCGAATAAAGGAACATTTAAAGGTCAGCCAACTGCGAGAGCAAACTGGTTTTAGAAAAAGGTTTTTGTACCATTTGCAAAATACATGCCCTCAATCCAATACTAGAAAAGAAATGCACGTAAAATTCCATTATAATCAGATTTTTTAGACACATTTGTATTCAATGGCAACTGATGTAGTCATGCTAACTCTTGCCTTACAGAATAATGACTAATGTTCAGCAGCATAGCTGGAATTGCTACACTGAAAGTTCATAAATAAACAATATATCAGAAGCAGTCAAGACAGGAACATTATCTCATCAAGTTAATTCACTGTTTGCACTTGAATGTTTTCTCCAAAAAATTTATTGTAAAATGGTAAATTTATTAACAGCCTCAGATTAACTGTTGACATAGTCATTATAACAGCCCAGTGGTAATGAATTGTAATACATTTTTGAACAACTTAAATAATGCTGCAAAATGGGGATACATATTAGCAATGCAATGCTCATGTAAAATAATTTTGATAGCAGAAAATACGTTGCAGGAACACTGGAAAACACAACCGAGTATGTATACCTTGTGAAATTGAAAGAAACAGAACTAGAGCAAGATGGAGTGCTTTTAGAAAGTGGAATTTTATCAAGGAAAGCAACAATTTTCCTGAAGAATATGTTCAATCAGTGCGTGCTACCTGTCATGATGCGTGGACCAGAAACATGAACTCTGACAAAAAACATGGAGTAAAAACTTAGAAGCATAGAGACCTGCATACTGGGAATTAAACTAAGAGGCAAAAGTAGAACACATAGATCATAGAACAAATGCAAATTAGAGCCATATATTAACGGAAGGAAAGTAGCCTTGGACAAAATACATTGCGAGCAGGGATCGCGGCCAGGTGGCTTCCTCCACTTTAGCGAGTTAATGATCTTAACACAGTTACCAACTACAACACAAACAAACCATCATATAAAATTTGGATTTGGATTGCTAAAGTATGTATATGGTAATACAAAAATATAGTTTTTACTGTGACAATGTCGAATTGTATGGGAAAGTGCGCCCCTACCTTCTCTGAGATTTCTGAATAACTTCTTCATCTCATAACATGACTGATGGCAAATGCATAGTATGACATTGTTTCATAAAGCAGTGGATGGCTGGTTATGAAGATGAAAATAACCAAAATTACAGTGCAACGTTCTTTTGAAAATACGTCGATTGATTCAAGTAGCCGTAGAAATGTAAACCAATAAGTTTGGGGCAAGGTTCAATATTCAGCATTGTTTATTACTGCATGAGTTTTCTTTCTTGTTGATCTTTTTATTTTTGAAATATATCAATCCTCTGAATATGTTTTCAATATCAGTCGCACAACACCATTAATGGGGAGGTTCTCTAAAGTAATAATGAGCAAGGTTAACAAATGGGATACATAGATTGTAAGATGGGTTTTATCAATGATGGTGCAGGGCTGAGGATTCCTGTTTCAAATCAACTTGTTTTCAAATATACGAAATCTACACTCTTCAGTGTGCTGCTTTGTCTTCATCCTTCCTTTTTTTCAGGTTTACTTAATACATATAAGCAACATTTAAAACAGTCCACGAAAACAATCCTGGTATTTTTTCTAAATGTTGTGTTCTGTATTGATTGTTGAAAATAATTGTGCTGTACTGTTAGAGACTTGCATGATTAAATATGTTAATACTAGGAGCGTAACCAACTGTGATGAATGTCAGTAAAAAACGTGGTGGCTCTGGGAATAATGGTTTGGAAATATTTTACTGAAAATATAGTATTTTATAATTATTTAGTGGTGATTCGGGTGTTATTGACTTATTGCATTATCCATTCTTGTTCTTGTACATTTTAAATAAATTTACCTTAATTTGATGCATTTGACATTCTGTTCTTTATGCATTGTGAGCCATTACATTTCACTTCTCGAGTTATGTGGCCAAGGACAGGTCTATGGCTCAAACTCCCTTCATTAAACGCAGGATTATTGAGTCGTGACTAGGCAATGATGGTTGAGATGGTTTGGCTGCCTTCATGATGATTTTAATGCATCAGTTGGTGCCCATGCATGTCCTCCACGATATTTCTACCCAACAAGGTGAAAGCAGATAGCAATGCTGTGAAACAGCATCCCTCCTGCACTGTCCATTGCACGTGGGTTTCTAAGTAGGGCTCATCCTGTTCGAATTCTTCCTAATGGATGCTACATCTGCTGTATCGATATGGTGTTCCATAAGCGGGGTACATCCCAAGTTATACGAGTCCCAACTAAAAACGCTCTCAAAATGTCGCAGGAGCACTTGAAGCTGTGACACCTGGGTATATGACAATTCGGATTCTCAGGAAATAGCATAGATCCACGAGTTGTCACCTGGCTTCGAGGGTTCCTCAACTGCTGATGCTACGATAGACTTGTTTGTTTCAACTGACAGCAGGGTTACGTGAGATAAATTGTTGCCTGCCTTAAACGTGGAATCTCCCTCTGCAGTTTAAAACCTGCATAAATAAGCGCTGGTTGCTGCGTAAAATGGTTTCCACTCCTGCGAGAGAGTGACATTCGGCTACCCCTGGAACTGGTCAGAAGAATCCACCTGGGATGTGATTAAGGGGGCTCGATAGTGCAAGGGCACCAGCACCTGTGCCACGGAAGGAATGGTGATCGTGTCAGTAACCACTGCTTCTACCAGAGGCACCTCTTACCCCTTGGCCGTACAAAATGCACCCCATGGCATTTCGACACATCCCTCGGATTGATTTTAAGCGGCATGCAGTTTAAGAAGTCTCTGCCTCACAGACAGGTTTTGGCGAGTGTGCTGGACACTAAAGGTCCTGAAACAGACAACACACAATTCGCACGGTGGCAGTTACTTGTACGTATTGTTGAACTTTTTTTTACTGGCAAATGAGGTTCCAATGGTGTAAATGCTTACCCCGAGCTCTCATACTCTGATGGTGCATTGTCTTTGAGTTGTGCGCCTTTTGGCGTCATTTGGTCAAACCCATGTGAGACTAGGCTCTAAGGAAAGCTGTCTCGGGTGTGGACCAATCCACTTCAAGGACAGTGCATATATTATCAGAGTTATGTTTTTTGTTTGCATTATGGCTGCAGGTATTGTGGTCTATGCAAACATGACTCTTCGTAAAAAAAGGTGTCAGTTTTGTTGCCAGATAGAAGGGTAAAAAAACAATTATCATCGTTGAACTTGTTTTGCATCGTACGTAACCAACCATGCTAATCAGAGGTGCATGGGAAGGACAACAAACTAAACAGGAAAATAATTTTTAAAGAAATTAGTTTTTAATGTAAAATTTTAAATACATATCTCCAGTGCCATCCAAATATCGGAAAGAAAAGCGTTCCAGACGGCAGTAGAAGTTCCAGAAAAATACCCCCATGTGTTACTACATAATGGGTTTGTACTGGGCACAGCTGGTAACATTCTGCCGGCAAAATATCAAAGATATATATTGAAGTGATAGTAGTGGAATCACCTGTGTCTACCAATACACGTACACTAATTTCTGATACGGAGACGATGGGCACATGTTCCCGACATGTCAGCCATCACCCACCAGGCTAACGTTCGCATTGCATTATCGATCTGGGTCACTGAAGAGAGAGATGATATGTGTGATATCTGAGTATGAGGAAAGTGAGATGTTATATTTATCTGGGAGTCCGAGGTGGCACCACTAGCCTGATATTTTGTTGTTCTAATTATACGATATTAAACGATATAAAACTTTTTCTGGCTGGATTACTGCCTGGATTCCTGCGCGGTGGTGACTTCACCGCACACATCTGCGTGAAGAAGTCACCCGCATCCCGCAGCGGCGTGCATAACGTGCGCAATATTCTCTCATATCATACTCATATTATATTATAAAAGAGTTTTGCTGAAGGGATGGAGGATAGAGAATACCACTCTCCTCTCTATGAAGAGCAACAAAGGCGGAATCCTGCTCGGCTGAGAGGGACCGAGGTACGGACAAACAGACGGTCACATCCAGAGGATGTGTGAGATACTATCGTTTGAAAACATTTTATTCTTAGGATTCCCCAGTGTAAATTACGAATTATAGGCCATACCTTAGAGGACAGCATTTGTTATACCTTTAATACCTGTGCAACATTGTATATTTTGTTTTTAAACTTAGGCCAAAAATATTGCACATGAGATATAAGCTCTGATCCAAGTTTGAGATCAGAATTGCTATTCTAAAAACCATGTTTTATTTTTTCATTGCCAATTATTTCGAGAAAACTATTTTGTTGTTGAATCTGCAAACTTTATATTGGGAGGCTTTCATTGTGTGTTGTCCTTGCCCGCACCTCCTATTAGCATGGCTGGCTACCTATGGTGTGAAAGAAGTTCAACATAGATACATAGGTGCTGAAGCCAAATGTCAAAAATATAATTGAAAAAAACATGTTTTATATGTTATATGTTCAGGTACTTCTTTAAGTGCCACACTAAGCTATTTTTCACAGATGTCCAGTAGGGACGGGTCAGAAGGTTATAATAACAACAACAAAAACCGATAGGAATGCAAAGTATAGGTAAGCAAGTCACTAAAAATAAGTAAGTAAATCAATCCAAAATAAATTTAAAATTTTAGTACAAATTGCACAAGTACATCAATTCCTGCTAATTTTTTTTACCAATAAATGCAAGCTTAGGCCAAATATGAAGGACTCAAAGTTACTTTACGAGAGGCAGTTTCGCCTGTATAACCCTGGCATTGCCAACCAACACAAGCACCGATTGCAGTGTGAAGAGACATCAGATCTAACCCCACAAGCGCTGAGCTTAGTTTTCCAAGGATTATTTTGAAAGAATAACCCACTCATATTCCCACATAAATGCTTCATGGAGAGGTAATCACACACCAGGATATTTTAAGGAACGAACCTGCAAGTCAGTGTATATTTTATGAGTGACTAGCGGTAAGTACCCGGCGTTGCCCGGGCGAAAAAGACAGACACACACATCGACTTACACACAGACATCGACCCACACACATCGAAACACATCGACTTAGACGCAGACACACACATATGGTTAAACCCAGGATGGATCATTGGCAGGCCAGCCTAAATGTTTCTAACCGGCGAAGATGTTCCATTAGGGGGGTCCACGTTTCGCAAGCGTAGAGAAGGGAGAGAATTACCGTGGCCTGGAAGACCTGAAGCTGCATGCAGAGCGAGAGACCAGGTAGCTCCACATAGCGTTGCGCAGCCGATGAAAAGATAATGGCGCTCGACTGATTCGGAGTGAGACCTCTGCTGTTAAACCGGAGCCGGTCATGAGCACACTGGCCAGGTATGGGAATCTCTCCAATCTCTCCACAAGTGCCCCATCAGCAATTGTGAGTTGTAGGGGTGGATTGTCCGATGGTACAAAATACCTAGGCATGTGTTTAGTTTTGGTGGGCTGATGGTAAGGCCCACACCTCTCAGTGGCAAGCTCCAGGTTCAGCAGCAGTGCCTCCAACTCCTCCCCTGAGTGAGCAGCAATCAGCAGAGCATCGGCATGGTTGAGCACCCTGGCATCGATCAGCCTCTCATTTTATCTGTACCATATGGAAATTCATCCAGTACAGCCATTGAAGGCTGCACGAAGTACGTGGTCAAAAGATATGTTAAATAATGTGGGAGCCAGAGGACATCCCTGTCGCACCCAAGGTGTAGAGGGAATGGCTGTGACTCACGGCCTCGCTGCTCGTCGTCCAGGCCCGGGAAGGCGCAGCCGACGTCCTCTTGCATCCGTCTGATCGGGTGGGTGGTCCGTCGGGTCTTGAGTCGTGAGCTCCGCGATCGCCGGTCGGTCTGCTGGGCTCCCGGCTTCCTCCGTGGGGTCTCTGTGGCGCAAACGCACTCTCTCTCACCGGGGGGGGGGGGGGGTCAGTTGCCGCGGCCTCCCGGGGTCCGTTGCTCGCCGGCAGTGTCCCCCGTGAAACACGGGCAGGCCTCCTCCGCCCTTGTCTCGGCGCACACCGCGGGCCGCCTCAATAAGGCGTCCGCGTTTGCATGCGTCCGCCCAGCCCGATACTCGATTTGCAGGTTGTACGCCTGCAACTGCGCCAGCCACCGGGCCATCTGCCCCCGCGGCTCCTTGAATGTAACAATGAACTGCAGAGCATAATGGTCCGTGCGCACGCGACATTTCCTGCCATACAAATACGGCCGGAACTGCTTACACGCGGAAATCACAGCGTACAATTCCTGACGGGTCACGCAATAGTTCAGCTCGGCCCCACTCAGGGTCCGGCTGGAATACGCGATAACCCGCTCCGTCCCATCCTGCACCTGCGACAACACCGCGCCCAGCCCGCTGCTGCAGGCGTCGGTGTCCAAAATAAAATCGGTGGTGAAATCGGGGAAAGCCAGGGTGGGGGTGTGGGTGAGGTGGTCTTTGAGGGTGGTGAAGGCCGTCTGGCAGGCCCCGTCCACTGATAGGGGTTCTTAGGGGAAGTGAGTTGGGTGAGGGGGCGTGCAATCTCGCTGAATCCCTTTACAAATCGACGATAATAGGTGGCGAGCCCCAAGAATGATCTGATCTCCGTCAGGTTCCTTGGCCGTGGCCAATCCACTACGGCGTGTACCTTCTCCGGATCGGTGCGCACCCCTGCCTCGCTGACGCGGTGTCCGAGGTACCCCACCTCGCGCTGTGCAAAGTAACACTTACGCGGCTTGAGCTTGAGATGGGCCGCTCGCAGTCGCTGGAACACCTCCCGTAACCTGGACCACTGCTCAGACAGAGATCTACTGAACACTATCACATCATCCAGGTAAATCAGGCACTGTTCCCACTGCAAGCCCCGCATCACCAGCTTCATCAGCCGCTGGAACGTCGCGGGCGCGTTGGTGAGTCCGAACCGGAGTACTCGAAACTCGAATAGTCCATCAGGGTGGTGAAGGCGGTTTTTGGTCGATCCTCTGTCGCTATCTCTACCTGCCAGTACCCGGACGCGAGATCGAGGGTGGAAAAATACCACGCTCCGGCGAGGCTGTCAAAGGTGTCGTCGATGCGGGGTATGGGAAAGGCGTCGCCGAGGGTGACCGCGTTCAGTTTGCGGTAATCGACGCAAAACCGGGTTGACCCATCCTTTTCGTTACTAGTACCACTGGGGCTGACCAGGGCTCGCCGAGGGCTGGATTATCTTATTGCGGAGCATGTCCCCGACCGCCTCCTTGATCTGGGCCCATTCGGGTGCGCCCACTCGGTACGCAGGGAGTTTGATGGTCGGGCTGCACCGGTGTCAATTTGGTGCTTAACAAGGTCTGTCCGACCCACGTCCGAGTCGTGTTCACTGAACACGTCGGCATACTCCCGCAGTAACTCGCGCAGCTGATCGGCCTCCCCTTAGTAAAATCTGCCCAAGGGACGTGTAACGCGTCGAGCAAGGGAACGACCTCGGCTCGGGGAGTCGGGCCGACTCGCCAGGCAAGGTCCTGGTCGCCCTTGGGGCGACCGGGGTCCTCAGCCCAGAGTGCAAACACCGAGTCGTCAGAGTGGCGTGCGTGCAGGAGGTGTACGGTTGCTATCGGGGTGCACCGTCGCAGTATCGCCGGGTACTGTGAGCATTAAACATCCGCATAAACAATCGGCCCCCATCTGCGTTTACCAACGTGGCTGAACCCACCACCCATACCGTTTCGCCAACTCCGGGTCGGGGTTAGCATTACCTCACCGATGGTCGGTGCGCGGGGTCGGTGGAGGGTGTTGTCACCGGTACCAGCATCTCGGCGAGCGGCCTGATGGTGACGGCAGTCACCAGGGTAGCGGCCACGGGTGCGAAGAGGGGTCGATTCGGCTCTCGTCCCAGGAATGGTATCCGCTCCCCGCTGCTCTCCATGGTGGCGCACCGCTGGCAGGGTTGTACGTTGAGTCCCAGCTTTTCCAGGAGGTCGGTACCTGCAATACACTCGTGGCACAACACACTCGAGACGTAGAACTCCTGGGTGCACACCTGGCTGCCTATGCGGACCTTTAGGGTGGCCCTCCCAGTTGCCCATTCCGGCTCCGCTCGCCGTGTGCAGCGCGCAGTCCGGGGCCTGCAGGTGGCTCACATCGACCCCGATCATGCTGCAGTGCGCCGCGCTCACAAGTGAGGCTACCGCCTCCGTGTCAGCAGGATCTGGGTACGCCGCCGTTGACCTACCCTTCCACCAGCGACGTAGCCCCATGATTCCCGCACCAGTTCCCACAGCCAGTCGCCAGGAGTCACCGCGCTCTCGGTGTTGTTCCTGGGATCTGTGTGGAGGTCAATCGCTCGCCATTATTCTCATTATCGTCTATTTGTATCGGGACCGCGTCGATTGCACCCGAGTTGGTCCATGCTCTAGGGGGCGTTGGAGTTTACCCCGCGCCTGCCTAGAACGGGCGAGCTCGGGACAGTCTCTCATGAGATGCCTCGACGGTCGCACATATAACATGCCGGGGAAGGGTGGCGGCTCCGTAGTGGGCTCCTTGCCCACTTCCTCTCCCCCAGTCTGTCGCTGCCTAGACTCTACTTCTAGTCGGGCTACCCTTCCAGTTAGCCTTCCAAACGTGGAGCGTAGCTCCCTCACCTCGGACTGGATGATCTCAATGGAGGACTGCAGCTTGGTCATATTTCTATTCGCTTCCTCACGTATGTGGGCACCTGGCGGCGATATCTCCCATGCTGGTCTGTATCCCGGCTACCCACCCCGGGGTTCTCTGGGCTCTCTTGCCCGTCTCCTTATTGGGCTGGCGGGCTCCTCCTCATCCTCCTCCTCCTCGTCTGGGATCAGGCTCGCCATGGTGCACTCCTGTCCGACCTCGGAGCTGCGCGCGTTCACTGGAGAGCTCCTCGCACTCAAGAGCGCATTCGACCAGAGTATCGAAGGGGAGGCCTGCACTACCCCTTTTGGGCTGCCACCACGCGGTGCGAGCTAGATACCTGAGCAGTTTGTCTGCAGCTAGCGCGTCAACGACCTTCTTCGGGAACTCTGGACGGGCTATCCGGGTTAGGGATCGTACGTCCTCGGCGTAGTCTCGGAAGTCCTCGCTGGGTTGGCGTCGGCGTGCCTCTAAGGCCGTCTTTGCCCGTATCGCGTTGCGTGTGCCGAAACGCAGGTCTAGTCTACACATTAGCTTCTCTAATTGGGTTTGCGCGCTTTCGGGTAGTGCCTCTACAAAGTCGGCTGCCCGCCCATCCAGATTCATCGTAAGTTGTCGCAACGCCTGCGCGTCCGACCAGCCATTAAGCTCTTTAGCCCCTATGATATTGCGGAAATACGCTTTCCATGTAGGCGTCCCCTGGCCGGTGAACACATGCCTCACCTTTGCGTGGAGTAACCCGCCACCTTCCCGTGAAGATGTGAGAGTTCGTACGACTTCTGACACCATGTTGTTGAGGCCGCTGGCCCCCGAGACCTCTCCCTGCTGGACGCCGGCTGCAGGGGTCCCGCCGTCTCCCGATCTCTCGCTGGTGTGCGAACAGCTGCTGCCGCCGCTGGGCTCACCGCCCGTCGGCTTCCCTCCTTGGGTCGCACCCCGCGAGTTTGCGAGAGGGGCATGGCTCGTCGCCGGCTCACGGTCGCCTGTAAACACTTCGTTGCCTCTCCACCAATCAAACGCGATGCCTCCCCTCACACAGCCCACACAGCAATCATACGCTCTGAACGGGGGTCAGGGGTCGGAGGGCGAATGACGTTGCTCGCGTCTCCGTTGCCGATTGGGGTTTTCGTTACGGGGGGTTTAAAGGGCTGTGAGACGGACGTTCGCAAGGGGGTTAGTCCGTACGCGGTGCGGGGGTCCGCAGCAGCAAAAGGAAGCACACACCCGTGGAGCACTGACTACACACGCTGTGAGCGTACGTACACACAGCACCACGCGTTTTCACACGCTCGTCGAAACCACACGAGGTTGCGATTCGTTATTAATGATTTATTACCGGCCGACTGTGATTCACTGTTGGTCAGTAGGATCGGCAAGGCATGCCTACACTATCGCCCGAGGGTTTGTACCCGATTTATCTAATTTGATGGGCTCTAAGCGGTTTTGGTTTCTCTTTCCTCTTACTCACAGTTCGAGGCGTACGGCGCTCCGGTGGTCTCGTCCTATCTGCACACTTCGACGCGTCGCACGGACGTTCAGTGGCCGAACTGGGGACCGTCCGGGCGCTGACTTTAGGAGCAAGAGACATTCTACCTTTCTGCGCCCCCCTTTTATGGATAACCCACATCAAAGAAAGCCGCCGCTGATCCGAGGGCCTTCTCGGCCAATCAGATCGCTGTGCTTGCTCCGCCGCACTCGCGCTCTGCATCGCCGTCCACGGCCAGGTTTCCATAACAAAGGGCTCGCCGCTGACTGCGGTGCCGGTGGCCGCCCACAAGCCCATTTGTCATGCTAATCAGCCGCCCACCCTGGTTTCCCCGTCGTTTGTGGCTGCTCCCCCCTACCTGCCTGCCGATCCTTGTGTGGGGATGCGTTTTAACCGTGGTGGCTGGATAGCCCCGCTGTGACCATGTAATCTCAATCCAGGTCACAGCGCCGCGGTGCGAGTTAGCATCGGGGAGATTGCCCAATTCCCTGGCTGCAGGAAACCGTGAAGATTATCCCTATGAGGGCTTCCGGGTGAAAACCTGTCGGCCAGGTGACCTCTCCTCGGAGCTCTATGGGGGGGAAATGTGTGAGGGTGTGTTTATGTGGGGGGCGGTGAGGGGAAGCGGAGTCGGCCCCGTCGCTTGGTGGTGGCGAGGTCGTAGATGGGGTGCCCGCCGAGCAGCTTCACGGCGGTGGCATCACATAATACAACAGAGAGTCAGATAACATAACAGTCAACACCCTACCTGGTTGATTACGTTCTTCCTATTTAAGGCCTCGACACAGAGGCGTGGTTTCTCTGTGTGCCTATGTATGTGTCTCTCTCTATGTATCTCTGTGATATCTATGTCTGTCTATATGTCTCTGGTTCTGTGTTTATCTCTCTCTCAAATTTAGCATTCTCAGGAAGAACGTAATCAACCAGGTAGGGTGTTGACTGTTATGTTATCCGACTCTCTGTTGTATTACATTACATTTCTAAGTATACTAGATTTGTGTTTCTATTTCAGGAGGGGAGCCGACGGGCGACAGCCCTTATCCCGCGAGCGATGAGCCCAGCGGCGGCTGCAGCTGTTCGCACACCAGCGAGGGATCGGGAGACGGCGGGACCCCTGCAGCCGGCGCCCAGCAGGGAGAGGCCTCGGGGGCCAGCGGCCTCAACAATTACATTACATTTCTAAGTATACTAGATTTGTGTTTCTATTTCATTTATACCTGATGATGATTGCTTGTGTTGCAATCGAAACGTCGTATGCTAATATTTCATTTATTATTTTATCTTTATACGTGACTTTACCGAAAGAACCAAAGAGTAATTCCTGCAGTAACGAAAGCTCCAAATTAAGTTTGAACCACTTCTACGGGGAAGTTCTAAGTTTGTTTTTCTCTCTCTCTCTGGGTTTTTGTTGTCTCTCTCTGATTTTGTATCGGTCTTCGTGTCTGTGTCTTTCAAATTTCACACTTAACTTATAATTTAGCAATCTTTGGAAGAGCGTAATCAACCAGGCTATGTGTTAATTGTGTGTTGACCGACCATCTGTGTTGCATTTCATTACATTTCGAAATTTTGCTAGGTTTATTTGATTTAGTGTACTTTCTCTGTCTCCACTCGTTTTGTCGTTCTTATGTTCTGCTCTCTCTGTGTCTCGGCTGTCGTCCTCTCCTCTCTGCTTTTGTCTGTTCTTCGTGTTTGTGTCTTGTCTCTCTTTAAAATTTCACTTAACTTCTAACTTAGCAATCTTTGGAAAAACGTAATCAACCAGGCTATGCGTTAATTGTGTGTTGACCGACTCTCTGTGTTGCATTACATTACATATCGAAATTTTGCTAGGTTATTTCATTCAGTGTGTCTCTCTCCCTGTCTCCTCTTTTTTCAAGCTTTTGCACCATGCCACTTATTGACATGCTAATTTCTCTAACCCTCCCTCTCTCTCCGCCCCCGTCCCCCTCCCTCTATTTAAGGCCTCGACACAGAGGCGTAGTTTCTCTGTGTGCCTATGTATGTGTCTCTCTCTATGTATCTTTGTGATATCTGTCTCTGCTTATATGTCTGTCTATATGTCTCTGGTTCTGTGTTTTATCTCTCTCTCAAATTTAGCATTCTCAGGAAGAACGTAATCAACCAGGTATGGTGTTGACTGTTATGTTATCCGACTCTCTGTTGTATTACATTACATTTCTAAGTATACTAGATTTCTATTTAAAGCTTCCGTGACTGCATGGATTCATCTTCTTGGTTCTTTCTCACCTGGTATCGACAATGAAGAGAATGTCCCTGTCCCCAGACGACCTGCTTGTCAGTTTTGATGTGGTTTCCTTATTCACCAAAGTTCCTGTACCTGACACCATCGCAATCATTGAAGACTTGGTTCATCAAAGACTGAATAATGAGGTACCCACCCTGGTGAGACACTGCTTAACCAATACATACTTCACCTGGAATGGAGCTTTCTACAAACAAACTGAGAGTACCACAATGGGCTCCCCCCTATCTCCGGTTGTAGCCAACGTTTTCATGGAGAAATTTGAGACTGACGCCATCCAGACTGCCACTCCACGCCGGACCTTATGGAAGAGGTACGTAGATTACACTTTTGTCTTTTGGCCACATTGCCAGCCTGCTCTAGGCCAATTCCTCGACCACATCAATTCCATACACCCAGCCATCAGATTCACCATGGAAGTCGAAAAAGTTGGCAAGCTACCCTTTTTGGATGTCCTAATTTAAAGGAGACCTGATTGTTCAATGAGCCACTCTGTCTAGAGGAAAGCTACTGTTGTATATGCCGGATTATGAAATTTTTATAAAAATAATAAAAATGTATAATATTTCGAAAAATGCGTAAATCACAGGAATTATGTTAATTTATGTAATTATATGCATAAATTATGATAATCACGGAGATAATCGAATGCTTGCTATTATCTTCTTGGTTCTTTCGGTAAAGTCACGTAGAAGGGAAGTAATAAAATAATAAAAATAAAACATAATAAAATAATTCAATAATTCTCACGACGTTTCGGCCACAACGCAAGCAGCCGTCCTCAGTTATGATAACTAGGCTTAGTTTCGTTATCCAGAGTTGTATCAATCGGGATAACCGATTATCTTTGATTAACATTTATTGATTATCTTAGTGTGTTTATGTTATGTTATGTTAGGTCTCCAAATTCATATCTCATCGCAGGTACAGTTCTTATGAATAAGACAGTTTTGCATGGACTGGGAAAGAAGCACTCGAACACTTGGTGTTAAGCAATTTTATTCTAAACAAACAATGACACTCTAATATGCAAAGGCAAAGTATACGTCAATAGATTCATCGGCAAGGTTATGCAATTAACAAAATAAATGACTAAACATTTCTTATTCATGTACTCGACGGCAGCAACTGCTTTGCAAGATCAGTTGATATTGAATGCACCACCTTGAAATGGCAACCCTTTTGAAACACAAAGATAACTTTTTGAAAGTCTTATTCATGTGCGTGTTGTGTGTGCGTTGTCCCCTTGTAAAATTTATTTTAAGCAGAGGCAGGGCGCTGTGTCGGAGCTTGTGGGGTGGGGGAGGATACAACTAGCAGCCAGAGAGGTTCCTCTCGCTTGGGCGTGGCCGCAGCGAGCCCGTGCTGCTCCCTCTCTCCACTGCTAGATTGAGCGCGTTGGCACGAGGTTCCTTGAAGAAACTTGCTTGCTTGGCGCTTGATGGTTCCGGGGGCTTGGTGCTGCTCGTGCATTCTCTCTCTCCACTGCTAGATTGAGCGGCGTTGGCACGACGCTCGCCGACGTGGTGCACGATGATTCCGTCGTCGCTGCTGGCGTCTTGTCTGTTCTCACTGGGTGTTGGTCGGTGTGTGTGTGTATCAAACACACGGCGCATTCGATGGCGCTCTCTCTCTCTTGGTGGCAACTCCAGCTTCTCCACTGCTGGATGATTGTTGAGTTGGCACGATGCTCGCCTTCGGCGGTGCGCGATGATATCGTCGGATAGCGCACAGCTCATCTGCTGCTGGATGACGAGTCGTCACGATGCTCGGTGACGCCCGGGTGGTGCTGCTGCTGTCCCTCTCTCCTTGATCGCTGCCAACTTCACACGGACACCCGCCCTTACTTCAGGCTGTGTTGGCTCAGGCTCTGGACGACGCGGCTGTGCGCGCTCACCGGCTGGAGCGCTCTGGAGATGAACGATGCTCTTGTTGCTCATCCGCTGCTGCTCGTCCTTTCGATGCTCGCTTGATCGACGCTTGGCGATTTCCGCCCTTTCTACAGGTTGATTGCTTGTTGTCACTCGTCACTCTCTCTTTCCGTGCTTTCCTTTGTTCGTGCAGCTGCCAGCTTCACTCGCACTTATCCACACCTCGCCACTTCGTTCTGCGAGAAGCGACACCTGCCATCGGTATCGGTGTTTGCTCCCTCACGACGCTCCGCCAGCCGGAGCACGGCTGAACCCAGCCTCGACCAGGTTGAACTCAGATTTCTGCGACTCGAACGACCCCTCCTCGTTCCATCTCTCTTCGAGGCACGACGCGCCCCAGCTCCCTTGCGAGCCCCGTCGCAATGCTGCGTCGCAAGCCGAGTTGCAAGACTGAGCACGACTCGAACCAGACTGCTCATTCGTGATGTGCGCTTGTGCTTAAACTCAAAAACGTGAACACCCTCTCCTCTCTGCGCGTCTCTTGCGAGAGGAAAACAAACAACAAACCGAAAGAGAAAAACCAGACAGCCTCCGACCCCTCCTCGCGACCCTTTCTAACCCCCTAAAGTATTTATGGTGCCATCTGTTTGTGCCGGCCGTTGGAGACAAAGGTGGCTGAGGAGATTTTTGCAATACATTTACGTGGTCCTGTGTGTTACATTTATTCTTGATATTTCTTATGAGTTCCCTCGGTCTTAGTATATCGTGGTTATTATTCGGTCTATGTTTAATGAATATTCGTAATGATCCTCGTTACATCATTATTTTGAGGGCTTTGCAAGTTTGTTATGCGTTTGTTTCCAGGGATTGGTGTTTTATTCTGAGTTATATTTTAATGTCCTAAGGTTAAGTGTAACTAAGTTTCCACTTAAGTTTTCTGGAATTCGTATTCTTTAGTTTTTGGTAAGGTCATGTAGATAGAAACATACAATACAAAATAATATATATGCGGTGAATACGAGTAATATATCTAATAAAAATCCCCTATTGTAGGCTGGTTGATTCTTTTGTTAAGTTTCTACTTTTCGTTAATGAAAACGTTAAAGAAAACGTGAGTTGCAACAGTTGTTTTCTCTGCTCTGCACAATATCCGTGCATCTCCAGACATCTTGGGAAGGTTAGGCCATCGACCATTTGTCCATCTGGATGTCTCTGACCTCTCTGTGCTCGAAATTTGCCGTTTAATGGCCCTCCCGTTTCACAGATTCCTGGTGTGCTTGTGAGGAGTAGGGGCTGTTATCATTATTTAATAAATATATGGATATTAAAAAACACAATTCTTTTTTTGGCCTAATTATTCTTAATATTATTTTTGGAAAACAGGGCAAAGATACAACAATCTGCCCTTTTAAAAATTATCAGTGGTCGATTTGGCCACTGGCGAATTTTTAAACAAAGTAAATGCCCCTTTTTTCTGTTATGAACCCATCAGCCGCCCTCGTGTTTCGGCTGTTAATTTTTTTTTNCAACGCGCGCGTCGTATCACAATCTTAGCATGGTTACATTTGAAATAAGCAAAGAAAAGAAAATTAAATGTTAAACATCGATACCACATGTTACATCGGTTCTTATCCATCATAACTACTGTAAAAAAATTTTATTATTTTTTTTTCAATAAAAAAAAATGCTAAAATGTTTTTATTAAAAATGTTTTTTTTTAGTTCCTGGGAAACGCAAGGTAGTGGTTTCGAACGCATTTATGCGTTATTTTCCTCCTGTTACCTCCTTGCCATATTTTTACCCAGTTATTATCATCTGGTTTGCCACTTTTGGTTTTATGTGGACATGCTGCTTCCCACGCACTGTCCTTCAGACTTGGTTCGTCTATAGCATTTCCTGTCCATTAACAATATTCTCATAGCCAGATATTTTAGAGTAACCCTTTACTCTTTCATGCAATCTCCCAACATCATTAGTGCTTATCGCTTTGATCTTTCGATCACGGTTTTCAGGTTCGTTTTAGTAATTTCCTCTATCACTCTCTCGCGTCGTGGGAGTGTGTGGTGTGAAATTGTGTTGCACATAACCAGAACTCGCGCACACAATCAACTTTGGCACTTTGTTGTCAGTGGCACTTGCACTCTCTGCGATTACATGCACATTTGCCGAGTCAGTGTGTCGATTCAACTCTGTGCCCCATGGTGTCTCCCCCTCCGTGTCCGTTAGGGTGCTGGACTTCGACACAACTCTCGATACGTTCTGGAAATTCTCCTCCTCCATTTCAGTACTCCGACTTACATTCATTTTGTTTCATTGAAATACCCTCCATTCAAATGCTGACGCCTGTACTCCAAAGGGCGTGTCTCTGTGCTCCATCTCCCTGCACCACCATCGCGCGATCCTGCGACGTGCTGCACTGTTTTTCCTGTGCGCTCCGGTTTTTCTCTTTGTCTCTGCTGTCTGTTATCTAGTTCGATCACTCTTCACTGCAGTCATGTTTTTGCGTTCGATCTGCGCGTCATTTACGAGAGCAATGTTTGCGTTTCCTATCGCATCGTATGCATTTAATGTTTCCCGATCGTGACGGTATTTGTCCGCCCTGTCACTTGCAGCCTGCTTGCATTTTCCAATGGGGCCAGGATTTAGTTTCAACTCAGCGGGTGGGGCGCGTATGGGCAGCTCGCTCTCAATACTGTAGGTGGTTCATCACGTATTTGGGCCACATTTTGTGTCTCAGTTAAGGCAGTTTGTTTTTCCTTATTATCTGTGTCTCTATTCCCTCCTGGTATAGCCGGTGGGGGAATCGGTCGGAATTGGACCGATTGTGTTTGACCTCCCATCCTGCGATTCTCGTACATTTTGGCCCCGTGTTTCTCCAATTTATGTGCCACCTTTTTCCTGGATTGTTACCTTGCCATCTGTGTGTAATTTTGACCTTGCGTGTGTCGGGGCATGGGGTGCTGATATGGTTCTGCTCTTAACCTCCACCTCCTGCGATTCTCGTACATTTTTGGCCCCGTGCTTTTCCAATTTGTGTCACTCTCATTTGTGTGCCACCTTTTTCCTGGATTGTTACTTTGCCATCTTCGTGTGTAATTTTGACCTTGCGTATGTCGGGGCATGGGGTGCTGATATGATTCTGCCCTTGGCCTCCACATTCTGCGATTCTCATGAATGTTCGGCTTTGTGCCGCTCTCATTTGTGTGCCAACCTCTCTCTGGGTTATTTTGCCATATGTGCGTGCGTGTTCGCTCCTCTCTGCATTGTGGGACTGCTCGGTGATTTTTATTTCTCTCTGAGAGGCTAGGTTCATTATCCCTCTCCCTGTGTTCTGGATCCGAATTATGATTCTTAGCTCTGTATAACCATGCCATGTACGCCTTGCTCTTTATGCGGTGTAAGGAGGCTGTTTCTGGGTTCAAAACCATTCTCACACTTTCTGTAATCTCTGGGCTCAATGATTCAAAAAACATAATTTTGAACATATGGTCCCCTTCGTGATACCAATTCACATCGCCTGCGTAATACGCTCTTTAAATCGGAGGAGGTAATCTCGCGGATCCTGATCCATGCCCTGGGTCATCGATTTTACAGCATAAACCCCTCAGTGAGTGTCGAATATTCTCCAAACTTCCGAATCACTGCCAGGCTCAGTTGTTTGAAATAATTTCTAACCTTGTATGGTAGCGACTCTATCCATGGTATAGATTGTCCATGTAAACTCCTTTTCAACAGACTCGCTTTCTCATCCCGTCTCATCAGACCTCTGATCATTGCCTCCTCTTCTACTGTTGCGATGTGCGTGTGTATATCCCTGTTCTTATTGTGTGGGTCAAAATCGGAATTCTGACGAGAGCTTTGTCCATCAATTTAAGGGTTTTACTGTTGAAAGAGTATTCCGAAAGTTGGTCGTCGTCAGACGAGCGGTCACTTTGATGTGTGCTGTGTCGGGCGTGTTTTAGCGGCGTGCATTTTTTTGGTGAGCTGTCTGGGCTGTGTCGCTCATGTTGCCATTTTCCTGCAGTTTTTGCCTCTGCCCTTAGTGGAGCATATCCTGGCAACTTTATTTTACGATTTTGCCTCCCCCTAGCTTCGGGGTTGTCAGTTCCCCCTTTTTTTATTTTCATCTGTATCTCCCATCCCTTCTCTCGACTTGTGAGGGATTTTCTTTGTCAAGGATATTTTGATCGATACCCATAATTTTGTGCGATCTGTCCCTGGACTATGTCCACGTGCCCAAGAGTGTGGTGTACTATTACTTTCATATTTATTCTATGGATCAACATCTGTGAGTGTCGCTGGTGTTGCGAGCCCTGATTCCTCCTCCCTTGCGAGGGTGTGGGGACATTTTACCTCGTTGATTAGTTCCTCTCGATATGTCGTAGCGTCATCGATACAGCTCCCTTCCCATGTGTCTCTCTGATTGTCCTGCTTTGTAGCAGACGGTCGGTACGTTTTAATACAAGTTCCCAGTATTCCGGAATCCATTCAAAAATTCCTCCTAATCTAGCATCTTAAGTGTGGCAGGAGCTACTTTGACATTCCCTTTCGGAGTGCATATAAAACAATTGTATCACAGAATGTAGTCAGTTTGACTCGAGCTATTCTGTTATTTTTCAATTCAAAATGCATATCCCTAACACAGTTTATCACAGAATGCAATCGGTTCGATATGATGTTATCTTAATCCCACTGTCTTTGTTCCAACCTGCTATTCTGGAGTTTAACCTCAGAGTGCGTTTTTTTGTTTTACGCCCGTTTACAATCACAAGGCAATGTTGGATCACAATACTCTGGTTAACACGTAGTGATTCGTTCCTTCATCCATGCAAAAACTGTCTGCGAGAGATCCCGGACGAGCCGCCATTGTTGTATATGCCGGATTATGAAATTTGGATAAAAATAATACAAATTAATAAAAATTAGAAAAATTCGTAATTCGCATAAATTATGCTAGTATATAATTATATGCATAAATTATGATAATCACGGAGATACTCGTATTAATTTATGCGAATGCTTGCTATTATGTTAATGTGCGCAGTTATGATAACTAGGCTTAGTTTCGTTATCCAGAGTTGTATCAATCGGGATAAAACGATTATCTTTGATTAAACATTTATTGATTATCTTACTGTGTTTATGTTATGTTATGTTAGGTCTCCAAATTCATATCTCATCGCAGGTTACAGTTCTTATGAATAAGAGAGTTTTGCATGGACTGGGAAAGAAGCACTCGAACACTTGGTGTTAAGCAATTTTAATTCTAAACAAACACATGACACTCTAATATGCAAAGGCAAAAGTATACGTCAATAGATTCATTGGCAAGGTTATGCAATTAACGAAAATAAATGACTCAAACATTTCTTATTCATGTAACTCGACGGCAGCAACTGCTTTGCACGATCAGTTGATATTGAACGCACCACCTTAAAATGGCAACCCTCTTGAAACACAAAGATAACTTTTTGAAAGTCGTATTCGTGTGCATGTTGTGTGTGCGTTGTCCCTTGTAAAATTAATATTTTAAGCAGAGGCAGGGCGCTGTGTCGGAGCTTGTGGGGTGGGGAGGGTTAAACCAACAACGGCCAGAGAGGTTCCTCTCGCTTGGGCGTGGCCGCAGCGAGCCCGTCTTGCTTTCTCTCTCCACTGCTAGATTGAGCGGCGTTGGCACGACGCTCGCCGTCGTGGCGCGTGATGATTTCGTCGTCGGATAGCGCCGTTCCTCCGCTGCTGGATGACGAGTTGGCACGACGCTCGCCGTCATGGTGCGCGATGATTCCGTCGTCGCTGCTGGACGTCTTGTCTGTTCTCACTGGGTGTTGGTCGGTGTGTGTGTGTATCTCTCTCACTCTTGGTGGCAGCTCCAGTCTTCTCCACTGTTGTATGATTGTTGAGTCGGCACGATGCTCAACTTCGGCGGTACCCAATAGCGCTCGCAGCTCATCCGCAGGTCGTCTTTCTCCTTGGCGTGCAGCTACCAGCCTCACGCGGGTACTCGCTGATGCCTCTCCGCCCTCACTTCAGGGGTTTCGTTGGTTCAGGTTCTCTGACGAGAATGATAGCTGGAATTTCGCAAGCTTCACTTGCACTTAACCACACCTCGCCACTTCGTTCTGCGAGAAACGACACCGGCCATCGTATTGGTGTTTGCTCCCTCACGACGCTCCGCCAGCCGGAGCATGGCTGAAACCCAGCCTCGACCTAGGCTGAACTCAGACTTCTGTGACTCGAACGACCCTCCTCGTTCCATATCTCTTCGAGGCACGACCCGCCCAAACTCCCTTGCGAGCTTCCCTCGCAACACTGTGTCGCAAGCCGAGTTGCAAGACTGAGCGCGACTCGAACCAGACTGCCCATTCGTGATGTGCGCTTGTGCTTAAACTAAAAACGTGAACACCCTCTCCTCTCTGCGCGTCTCTTGCGAGAGGAAAACAAACAACAAACCGAAAGAGAAAAACCAGACAGCCTCCCGACCCCTGCTCGCGACCCTTTCTAACCCCCTAAGTATTTATGGTGCCATCTGTTTGTGCCGGACCGTTGGAGACAAAGGTGGCTGAGGAGATTTTTGCAATACATTTATGTGGTCCTGTGTGTTACATTTATTCTTGATATTTCTCATGAGTTCCCTCGGTCTTAGTTATCGTGGTTATTATTCGGTCTATGTTTAATGAATATTCGTAATGATCCTCGTTACATTATTATTTTGAGGGCTTTGCTAAGTTTGGTTATGCGTTTGTCTCCAGGGATTGGTGTTTTATTCTGAGTTATATTTTAATGTCCTGAGGTTAAGTGTAACTAAGTTTCCACTTAAGTTTTCTGGAATTCGTATTCTTTAGTTTTTGGTAAGGTCATGTAGATAGAAACATACAATACAAAATAATATATATGCGGTGAATACGAGTAAAATAAGAGAATATCTAATAAAAAGCCCCTATTGTAGGCTGGTTGATTCTTTTTGTTAAGTTTCTACTTTTCGTTAAGGAAAACGTTAAAGAAAACGCGAGTTGCAACAGTTGTTTTTCTCTGCTCTGCACCTTATCCGTACATCTCCAGACATCTTGGGAAGGTTAGGCCATCGACCTTTTGTCCATCTGGATGTCTCTGACCTCTCTGTGCTCTGAAATCTTGCCGTTTAATGGCCCTCCCCGTTTCACAGATTCCTGGTGTGCTTGTGAGGAGTAGGGGCTGTTATCATTATTTAATTTAAATATATATATAGATATAAAAAACACAAATGTTTTTTTTGGCCTAATTATTCTTAGTATTAATTTTTGGAAAACAGGGCATAGATACAACACTACCCATACGGATGCTTACCTAAAACCGGATTCCCACCACCATCCATCCCAGAATTCCCTCATCAAGACTCTACACCATAGAGCCCAATGCATCTCCGACCAGGAACACATTGCCAGTGAACTCAAGCACGTACGCCAAGCTTTTAGGCTAATGGTTACTCCGACTGCACAATCCACAAAGCCATCACTCCAACCATCAAGAAGGATCCGGTTGAGGAGCCATTCAAAACCATCACCTTACCCTACATTGCGGGGGTCACAAAAAAGATCTCCAAAATCCTGAATAAACACAAGATCCAGGTCCGATTCAACACAGTACATTAAATCCGTGATCTGGTCCCGTCTGTTAAAGATGTGGTTCCAGACATACAGTACACTGGCGACTACAAACTAAGTTGCCTCTGTGGTAGCAGTTACATTGGAAAAACCAAACGACATGTCTCGGACCGCATCCGTGAACATAATGCAGACCTAAAACACGGCGGTAGGACAAACACCTCAGCCGTGGCAGATCACTGTTACAATTCAGTGGGCTCACATGACATTGACTTCACCAAGACAGAGGTTCTCTGCAAGCCATCTGGCTACCATGAGAGATTCGTTCATGAGGCAATCCACATATACAAACACAGAGACAATTTCAACCGCGAAGATGGATTCTGGCTCAGCAATCATTGGAAGGACGTAATAAACCATTTCGGATCTTGACTGATTCTGTTCACGTTTGCGGTGACTTTCAGACCGCAGTCCACTCACTGGCATTGACTATATATCTTTTGTATTCTCCACAGGGAATGGAGTCTTTGCTCCGCTGCAAGTCCCCTGCCACCACTTTCCCAATTGACATATTTCGTTGCTTCCTCTTAGTATCTTTCACGCGACGGTCAATGGTATAGTGTTTCGCATATTGTATAATAATAAATAGTATAAAAGTGTAATGTTTTATATAATGTATAAGGTAATATATAGTATCATAATTGTACAGGGAATATACAGCAGTGTGGTATACAGTAGGGTGGGTAGAATAATACATAGTGTAATATTACAATGTATAGTCTAAGGTATATAGTAATGCAGTATATAATTTAATTTTGGGTTTGTCTATGGCAGTATATAGTACGGGGTAGATCCGTGTGATGTAAGGAAAAAGTTTAGCTGGAGGCATATTATATTTTTNGCGACGTAGAAATGTATAGTATGACTTACTGTTAGTAGCTCAGCTTATTGGAGAGTATATTTAGTATATTGATGATATTGATGTAGTTTATATTTTAGTTTTTTTGTAGTGGTTTGGCTGCTGCAGCTCCTTACTATTAAAATTCCTTCCCTTATTATTGCTAACCCTACCTCCTCCCTTTGTTGCTGCTCATCCTACATAATGCACGGGCATAATATGAATTTGAGACCTCCCACCTCCTACGCATTCCACAAGTAGTGACTAATCCCATATCTGCATTTTCCATAAATATGCAAAATTCCTCTGTTGATATGCAAATTCCTTTGTCAAGGCGCCCTTCCTCCCATAACCCAGCTTAAATATACGCTGCCAAGCTTGGCGGTGTTCATTCAGACGCTGTCTTTCTGACAGACCTGTTCTTCACCTGTGGACGGCTGCTTGCGTTGTGGCCGAAACGTCGTGAAAATTGTATTTTATTATGTTTAATTTATTTTATTTATTATTTCCCTTCTATACTAGATTTGTGTTTCTATTTCATTTGTACCTGATGACGATTGATGGTGTTGCAATTGAAACGTCGTATGTTATTATTTAATTTATTTTTNCTCTTTATACGTGACTTTACCGAAAGAACCAAAGAGCTATCTCTCCTTCTTTATGCTCTCCACATATCCTGGCTAATGATCCCTGTTTTTTTATTATTGATGCACCGTCTGTTGATTGCTATAATAAAATAATTAACAAACTTTCTCCGATAAAAACTATCTCTTCAGCTCGATCTTCTTTACATTCGAACGTTGCTTAAAGAGAAAATTGACAGAAACCGGTCTTGACTATTATTCTAACCTAGTCAATGAAGCTCTGAGAGACTCAAAATAGTTATAAAAATCAATTAGTTCACTTCTCCGTTGGAAAAAAAATATTTTCTCTAACTTCATTTGTTGCTCAATGTGAGAAATGTGTTTCTTACATTAATCGATCACAGCCCAATCTGTGTTCCATTGTTATTTACGACCTTCATCTAGCCGTCCCTGCTTGGACCTCCCCCATTATTCATATGATTCAAAAACTTAAATAACACCGTTGGTCTTGACCCTTTGCCTTCTTCATTCAGTGTACCATGTTCATCTGTTTTAACTCTATTCATTACTACAATTATTAATTGAATGTCTTTTCTCCATGATATTTCCATTGGCACTTAAAGTAGTTGCTGTCACCGCAATTCTCCAAAATCTATCACAATCCTGATACAACTGCAAACTACCACCCTATTTTAAATACTGTAATCTTCTTCAACCTAACCTCTTTGACAGGTTCAATCTGGTTTTCGGAAGATGCACTCAACTGAAACTACTTTACTTCTTGTTGCGATCTTCTCTTATTTACTGATCATGGTTATCCTTGGATATATTATCTGCGTTTGACAGTACTGATCATTATATTCTCCTCTAGTGCCTTAACAGGCATGCCAGCCTCTCTGATGCCTTTCTAACTTGGTGATCATCTCTCTGTTCAGATTGATCACATTTCTATCAATGGTATAGTATGCTCTCACAAGCCTCTGCTCTGTAGTGTTACCAAAGAGTTTATTCTGGGTCCTCTTATATTCAACATATATGTTCTTCCCCTTGACAAACTCATCTCAAGCTTTGACATTAAACACAATTTCTCTGCCAACGATACACAGATGTATATTATATTCAATAACATCCGATTAAAATCCATTTTCCACTCCATCTTCCCATCTTACTTCAGTTTTTGATGGGCTCGCAGCAAATTTTCTTCAACTAAATAACACAAAAACTGAAGTTCTCTTATTTTGAAAAAAAAAAACAATTACCTCACAAGATCAGCAATATACTGTCTGTCTGACTCCGATGTCTATATCAGTCAACGGGCACGAAATCTGGATTTCGTTCTTGACTCTAACCTCTTATCTTCTTTACGTGCAAGACTGCTTACTTTCATTTCTGCAACTGTTCTTGTATTTGCAACTGTCTCGCTGACATGGCTGTAGAATCAAAAAGTCATGTATTTGTCACTACCAGGCTAGATGACTGCAATCTCTGTTATTTGGTCGTCCTTTGTCCTTCTTCCAGCATGTCCAGCATGTTCAAAATACCGCTGCAAGAGTACTCATTCATACCTGTGTAGTAGAATAGCGCTGGCTGCTGGTGAAAAAGGGAACTGCGGTGTACGGCAGTACTGACGTCAGCAGGCCATGATATATACAGTACGAGAGGGGGACATCTAGGGGAAAGGTCACAGAAGGGGCCAATCGGGAAACCCCGGGGAACCCGCTAGTAGGTTCCAGAAGGGAGGGTGTTGCCGGGGCGCAGCAAGGCCATACTGAGAGTATAAGAGGGGCCCCTGTGCGGGACCTCGTGGCGATTTCTCGAAATAGGATCCCCATCGTGCTGTTCAAGATCGTCGCTGTCATCTCGTCACCATCGTCTCTGCCATCTTCCCTTGATATTGTGCTGCTAGATAGCTGTTAATTCTAAATAGTTGTTGGCTGTCTCTGTCGGCACCATCGGTGTTAGATAGCTAGTATTGTGTACAGGCTAACAAGAGTAATAATGTGTACCACGTAGGGTGTGTATTATCCCAATGGTGCTCGTTAAATAAAATAAGTGCCTTCAAGTATTACTGCCTCTGAGTTGAGTCACTACATTTGGTGTCAGAAGTGCAAAGGAAAAATTCGGGACCCTGGTCATTTGTCCCGAGAAAGCAAAACCTGCGGAGCAGCGGGAGCAGGGTGCCGGCCCCTCACAGCCGCCTGGTGAGGAGGGTTGGTGGGAGCTCACCGGGCACCTTGGACAACTGCTCTCTGCTGCGCAGCTGGTCATCCAACTGGGAGGGGCTGCGCCCATCGGAGGAGCCATAATGCACGGGCTACAGGTGGTCACCTTCCGCCACCACACCGCGGGAACCAATGGCCGTTTCGCCCGCGCAGGAACCGGCCGCCATTTCGCCCGCCGCAGATGTGGTGCAGTGAGCAGCCGCTATCTTGTCACCGGAGCAGGAGCTGTTTCCCACCAAATTCGAGCCGCCATTAGCGGCTCTCATGGGGGCACCATTTTGGTGGAGGTGGCCGACTCCCATCCACGAGTTTGTAGTGGTTGGGGGGCGAGGGGACTGCATTTCAGCGCTGCTTCAAAGAGGCCTGTGCTTTGGTCGGGTAGTCGGTGGAGGAGGCTCTGCGGGCTCTGCTGACAGCCCTGGATGACGACTCCTTGGCGGTGTTTGGGGCCATCCCAGAGGTGGATCAAGTGACTCTGCCTCGGGCATGCGCCAAATGGCCATCATCTTAGACGCTGCCGGCGGGCAACGGACTCCCGGGAGGCCGCAGTGACTGACCCCCCCCCCCCCCCCCCCCGGTGAGAGAGAGTGCGGTATGCGCCACAGAGACCCCCACGGAGGAAGCCGGGAGCCCAGCAGACCGCCCGGCGATCGCGGAGCTCACGACTCAGGACCTGACGATCGGACGGATCCAAGAGGACGTCGGCTGCGCCTTCCCGCGCCTGGACGATGAGCAGCTGAGACGAACCCAGCAGCCGGATCCGGATCTTGCGGCGGTCGAAGCGGCCCTACGAGAGAAGAAGGACGCCCTGCCAGGACCCTGGAGTGGTTTATACGGCCGGTTGTGTGTACAGAATGGGGTGGTACGAGAGCTAACAGAAGCCGGCCAGCCGGGGTGCATCTGTGTTCCCGCCCAGGTGCGACCCCAGCTGCTACTGCTGGTGCACGACCACCCGCTCGGGGCCATGACGGGGAATGGCGCACTCGGGAGACCCTGCGTCGCCAGTATCTATGGCCCAAATTGACGCAAGATGTGGCCGCCTGGGTACAGGGCTGCCGCGCTTGTCAGCAGTGCGGACCGAAACTGACACGATATCAGGTACCCCTAAGGCCGTTCCGAGTCAGCCGCACAAACCAGCTGGTCGGGATCGACCTACAGGGGCCATTTCCGCGGTCCCATCGAGGCAACCAGTATATCCTCGTAGCGGTGGAGTATTTCACCCGCTACCCGTGGCAGTGGCCATCCCTGATAAAACGGCCCTTGTGGTGGCCTGGGCATTCGTGGAGCATTACGTACTTAAGCATGGGATCCCGGAATGAGTCCTCACCGACCAGGGTAGCGAGTTCGAGGCCGAGCTGTTCCAGGCACTGTGCCGAGAGTTCGGAATCCAGAAGGACCGAACCACAGCGTACCACCCCCAAGCGAACGGTATGGTGGAATGCATGA
This sequence comes from Lethenteron camtschaticum, assembly GCA_018977245.1. Lineage (NCBI taxonomy): Eukaryota > Metazoa > Chordata > Hyperoartia > Petromyzontiformes > Petromyzontidae > Lethenteron > Lethenteron camtschaticum. Next base: position 3,784,658 of record MU249573.1, on the reverse strand, counting down.
ATCTTAGCGGGGAAGCTCAAACGTATGGTGGCTGTGAATCAACGGGATTGGGACGAACACCTCTCCTACACCCTATTCGCCTACGCCACACACGTCGACGGGAGAAACCCCGTTCTTAATAATGTTCGGCCGTGAGTCTCGTTTAACCGCAGACCTGCTGTTCGGCGTTCCTTCCCCCCAACCGGAGGAAGGGAGCCGCCCCGTGGAACACCTGATGGAGACCCTGCGGGAGGCCCGAGGCTGAGCATACCCGCAAGGGTAAGCCGCGCATCGGCAGCAGGAACAGGGTTCCGCATGGAACCCCCCTTATTCCTGACAGGCAGGTGAGGAAACTGACGACCTACTGGCGAGGACCCTGGACCGTGGTGCGGCAATCTCCCCCTGGACGGTACTAATCCAGGGCGGGGAGAGGGGCCGAGAGACGGTGGTCAACGTCCGCCGCTTAAAACCATGGAAAGCGGCCCCAGCGAGGAGAACCCCGCCGCCCGAATGCCCCGAAATCCCGGAGTACCCGCACCCCCGTGCTCGGGGGCCTCGCACGCTACATGGGCCCCGCTGGGCCCCCGACCCCGAGGCATCCCGATCCAGTCAGGAGACGGCACGGGCGACGGCCCCTAAACCCTTCTGCTGCTGAGTTTGTGCCCCAGCCCGCAGGTGCCGAGGGACGGGGAGAGCCGTTGGAGTGGAGGAGAAGGCTGCCGCAGGAACCCAGAGGATGGAGCTACCCGCCCCGAGACCAGCCACGAGGTCCGGACAGATCCCCCGGACCCCGCAGCGCTTCCTCGTGGGTGCGACCCAGGCGAGGTGCTCCAGTCAACCCGGGATGGGGACTGGCACCTCGGGGGCTATGTGATGCCGCCGCCGCGAAGCCGCTCGGCGGGCACCCCATCTACGACCTCGCCACCACCAACGACGGGCCGACCCCGCTTCCCCCTCACTGCCCCCACATAAACACACCCTCACACATTCCCCCCCNATAGAGCTCCGAGGGGAGGTCTGTGACCTGGATTGAAATTACATGGTCACGGCGGGGCTATCCAGCCACCACGGTTAAAACGCACCCCACACACGGATCGGCAGGCAGGTAGGGGGGCGCAGCCACGAACGACGGGGAAACCAGGGTGGGTGGCTGATTAGCATGACAAATGGGCTTGTGTGTGGCCGCCGGCGCCGCAGTCAGCGGCGGGCCCTTTGTTATGGATACCGGGCCGTGGACGGCGATGCAGAGCGCGAGTGCGGCGGAGCAAGCACAGCGATCTGATTGGCCGAGAAGGCCCTCGGATAAGCGGCGGCTTTCTTTGATGTGGGTTAGCCATAAAAGGGGGGCACAGAAAGGTAGAAGGTCTCTTGCTCCTAAAGTCAGCGCCCGGGACGGTCCCCAGTTCAGCCACTCGAACGTACGTGCGACGCGTCAAAGTGTGCAGAGAGGACGAGACCACTGGAACGCCGTACCCCTTGAACTGTAAGAGGAAAGAGAGTATTGGGAGTGAGTCTAGAGAAACCAAAACCGCTTAGAGCCCATCAAATTAGATAAATCGGGTACAAACCCTCGGGCGATAGTGTAGGCCTGCCTTGCCGATCCCTACTGACCCAACAGTGAATCACAGTCGGCCGGTAATAAATAATTAATAACTAATCGCAGCCTCGTGTGGTTTAGATGAGTTTGTGAAAGTGCGTGGTGCTGTGTGTACATACGCTCACAGCGTCCCAAGAAGGGGAGCCGACGGGCGACAGCCCTTATCCCGCGAGCGATGAGCCCAGCGGCGGCTGCAGCTATTCGCACACCAGCGAGGGATCGGGAGACGGCGGGACCCCTGCAGCCGGCGCCCAGCAGGGAGAGGCCTCGGGGGCCAGCGGCCTCAACAATTACATTACATTTCTAAGTAGACTAGATTTGTGTTTCTATTTCATTTATACCTGATGATGATTGCTTGTGTTGCAATCGAAACGTCGTATGCTAATATTTAATTTATTATTTTCTCTTTATACGTAACTTTACCGAAAGAACCAAAGAGTAATTCCTGCAGTTGTTGGGGCTGCTGCCCCCCGATTCCTCTCTGTGAGACATAACTCTTGGCTGGCCCCTTGGCCACCTTGGTCATTCACACACCCTCCGCGTGCCTTCGTTCAAACATTGGTAAGAACTACCCACACGCTATTGCTCAACCCCGTGCACATGCTAAAAATAGCACGGCAGCTGGGGGTCGGAGGTCGGAGGGCAGTGGCGTTGCTCGCACACGCGCGGCCGCCGTGGGCGGGTAATAGCGCTCGTTTAAAGGGCCGTGGGACAGGTGTTTACGGTGGGTGTGAGCCCTCACGCAGCACCAGTATCCACAGCCACAGAACGGAGCATGCACCCGCGGAAGCACCGACCACCCACGTTACGAGCGCACACACACGGCACCACGCACTTTCAGCACCCCCCCCCCCNTGTGGGCACACACTAAACCAAAGCCATATGAATAATCCCACGTGTACCCTTGCGAGCCTCCGGTCGCTCCCCGTGTGCACATGCTAAACAAAAAGCCGTATGATTAATCCCACGTGTGCCCTTGCGGGTCTGCCGTTGCTCACCGTGGGCACACGCTAAGCAGTTAACGCAGCGCAAGCATAATGATAACCTAATAGAGGGTCAAATCCGCGCATTAACCCGTCGTTCACGCCTATGCACACACACACAGCGCGGAGGGTAGGGGCCACCGGACGAGACGTGCCCTCGCGGAGTCCTGTGGGTGCAGCGTTTCTTACACCGGAACGCGGTGCACCCAGCCACACATGTTAAAGCGAGCACACACACACCACAATTCACTTTCAACACACTCGTAGAATCCACACGAGGCTGTGATTAGTTATTAACGATTTATTATCGGCGCGACTGCGAGCCACTCTCACTGAATCAATCGGAATCGGCAAGACAGGATTGAACTATCTCCCGATGGTCTGAACCTTAGTCTGTTAGGACTTAAACTCCTTTGGCTATTAAGCTAAATGCCAACTCTCTCTCTCTCTCTTATTCACGGTTCGGCGCTCCGGTGTGCCCGTCCTCACAGCACTTCGACTCGTCACACGGACGTTCGAATAGCTGGTCTGAAGAGACGACCACCCCGATGGCTGACTCCAGAAGCAAGAGACCTTTTTGCCCTCTCCACGACCCTTTTATTCTTACCTACTTCAAAGGTAACCCAGCACCGACTCACTGGCCAATCAGCTCGCTGGGATTTCCCACAAATTAGCTCGCTCTCCTGTATCCTAGCTACACTCGGACCGTTGATCTCAGCGACGTCCGCATCTGAGTTTGCCGCTAAGCGCCCGACCAATCAGAGGGACGACCCACTTTTCCGCCGTTCGTGGCTCCGCCCCCTACCTGCCTTGCCGACCCGTGTGTGTGGTGTGCGTGTTAACCGTGGTGGCTGGGCAGCCCCGTCGTGACCATGTAATTTCCACCCAAGTCACGGCGCCGCGGTGCGAGTTAGCATCTGAGGAGATCACCCAATTCCCTGGCCACAGGAAACCGTGAAGATTATCCCCATGAGAGGGCTTCTGGTGAAAACCTGTCAGCCAGGTGACCTCCCCTCGTGCTCTATGTGGGGGGAATGTGTGAGTGTGTGTTTGTGGGGGGTGGTGAGGGGAAGCAGCGCTGGCCCGTCGCCTGGTGGTGGTGAGATCGTAGGTGGGGCGCCCGCAGAGCGGCTTCGTGGCAGCGGCATCACACAGTCACAAAAGCTCCAAATTAAGTTTGAACCACTTCTACAGGGAAGTTCTAAGTTTGTTTTTTCTCTCTCTCTCTGGGTTTTTGTTGTCTCTGCTTTCGTATCGGTCTTCGTGTCTGTGTCTTTCAAATTTCACACTTAACTTATAATTAAGCAATCTTTGGAAGAACGTAATCAACCAGGCTATGCGTTAATTGTGTATTGACCGACCCTCTGTGTTGCATTGCATTACATTTCGAATTTTTGCTAGGTTTATTTGATTTAGTGTACTTTCTCTGTCTCCACTCGTTTTGTCATTCTTATGTTCTGCTCTCTGTGTTTCTCGGCTGTTGTCCCTCTCCCTCTCTGCTTTTGTCTGTTATTCGTGTTTGTGTCTTGTCTCTCTTTAAAATTTCACACTTAACTTCTAACTTAGCAATCTTTTGAAAAACGTAATCAACCAGGCTATGTGTTAATTGTGTGTTGACCGACTCTCTGTGTTGCATTACATTACATTTCGAAATTTTGCTAGGTTATTTCATTCCGTGTGTCTCTCTCCCTGTCTCCTCTTTTTTCAAGCTTTTGCACCGTGCCACTCATTGACATTCTAATCTCCGCCCCCGCCCCCCTCTCTCTATTTAAGGCCTCGACACAGAGGCGTGGTTTCTCTGTGTGCCTATGTATTTGTCTCTCTCTATGTATCTCTGTGATATCTGGCTCTGCTTATATGTCTGTCTATATGTCTCTGGTTCTATGTTTTATCTCTCTCTCAAATTTAGCATTCTCAGGAAGAACGTAATCAACCAGGTAGGGTGTTGACTGTTATGTTATCTGACTCTCTGTTGTATTACATTACATTTCTAAGTATACTAGATTTGTGTTTCTATTTCATTTATACCTGATGAATATTGCTTGTGTAATGTGAGCGTAAATGGGGTTGTTGCTGGCCTCTGGTCCAATCACACGGCCCGGGTATTGGGGGCGGAGCCTGGTCTGCGGGAGTCAGGGTCACGTTGGGGGAATGGATATAAGTGGGAGCCCGGAAGAGATCGGGGCAGTCGGGGAAGTTAAGAGTCTGAGCCACGTTGGGTGGTGAGAGAGAGATCCGCGCCATCGGCCACGTGGCCGAAGGATCTCAGCACGCCGTCGGCCAGCGGTGTGCGGAGCGCGGGAGTAGAGGAGATAACGGAGGAGCGTGCGTGGCACGCGACAGGGAGCGTGCACGGGGGCGTGCGAGAGACGACGCTGGTCCGTGGAGGAGACCAGTGGGGTGCGGAGAAGAACCTGAATAAAACACAAGCGGAGACCAGCAGTGCCTGACAGAGTCTTTTATTACACTTGTGTTGCAATCGAAACGTCGTATGCTAGTATTTAATTTATTATTTTCTCTTTATATGTGACTTTACCAAAACAACCAAAGAGTAATTCCTGCAGTCACGAAAGCTCCAAATTAAGTTTGAAGGAGAGATAGCTTGGTGATATCGATAAGATTAAGACATAGAAGACAAAGGGCAAAATCAAAACAGTAGTGGTCATTGTAAATCACAAGGAGAGTGAGGAAATGGCAATTTTAATGTTTTGAAATAGTCAGATCTAAGATATTTCCTTTGGGTAAGAGAAGTATAGATTGAGTCAGGCCAAGTGTATCAAGAACATACAGAAATGTGAATACAGTATGATTTCTAGGTTGTGAGCATGGAAATTAAAATCACCAACATTTAGTACCAGAGAGGAAGACATGCTGAGCCCTGAAGTGTAATCTGAGAAATCCGATAAAAATTACAGTTAGTTTTGGGGGGGAAACAATTACAGCCTCATTTGAGAAAAGGATGGTAATTGAAGAGTAAAGTGCTCAACGGTCGAGTGGCTGGAACATTTAATCTTTACAAATGTAAGATTTGATTTGCAATGGCTGCAACACCACCATTCCGACCTGAAGGCTGAGCATATTCAAAGAAGTGCTTACCTGGACGAACCGATTCCTCCAAAATCTGATGACGAAAGCCACGTTTCAGTGAGGCAGAGAATATCAGAAGTCCCCTTCAGAATAAAGTAATTAATAATCATTGTGTTATTGTTTCTTTACCGAATTTTCTTTAATGTTTGTATTGCAACTCAACGCGGGCCTGGTACAAATTGCAAAATGGAAGAAATACACAAACCCCACAACAACAACCCGATGCCCTACCCAGCTATGATTAGACTGCAGTAGTACGTACTGAAGTTTTAACTTAACGTTTGGTTTCAGGCCCCACAGGGTTGTTTCAATAAAGTGGTTGTGCTTAATGCCACAGACATTTTTAAGGAGGTCCATTGTATCCAAGCAAGCCCATCAGGAGTATTATCGCGATTAAGGAGGTCAGGTGAGGATTCTCGAACCCATCATATCAGGCATTCTTATTGGAGGAGGACAAAAGCATTAAGACATTTCCACACTTCCCCGATTGGGACCCAAAGACTCAGGCACAAAGGGATGGATTAGGAAAGACTACCAACAAAACCAACAAACATGAGCCCAACACCGAGCCTTAAAAAAACCCCGCTATGGACTCCCAGTGAGCCTAGTTTGCAACCCTCGAGGCTGGACCTAGTTAGTTTTTTTAGAACAAACCTCAATATTACAAAGCATTACAAACCATTTCAAACCATTGCTAACCGCCTTCACTCATCCCTCGGCGCACGGATCGCTCCACCACGGAAAGTCAGTCATGTTCTTTATGATACAGGCAAGAGAGGAACGCGCCATGTGTTGCCAGGGTTCCAATGTCGCGATCAGAGCCCGCCCCACCCATGTTATCCGATGGGCCCCTACCTCAGCGTTTCAATTTAAGGGCATCCTCCCTCCCATTTTGGGCCCTGGAAAATCCCCTGCACTTCCTTATATCCTATTGCTTCGCCCAGTGTCGGGAAATCCGACCAAGTTGGGAGCGCACCCCATGCAGAGGCAGAAGGTTCCTCTTCTTAGCGTCTGTGGGAGTTAGATCTGGGGTGATGAAAGCTTGGTTGCCCTCCAGAAGAGTGCCCTTGCCGTTTGCTGCCATGGTTGCTAACAGCATCAGCAGGGACGGGGTCTCGGGTTGTTATTTTTTTCCATCGAGTCCCTTCCTCCTTTTTCCCCACTCGATAGGCCTGTGTGATATCCTCTGGCTTGACTGCCAGTGTGCCCGGGGAGTCCAGGCTTTTCGGGCATCGGGCAGATGCATGCAGATGTAGGATAGGGTGCCCTGGAGAGCGTTGCCCTCGATATCCTCCGGGAGGCTGTACGCCTTCAGTTGGCTATCCTGTTCCTTAGCGTCCAGTTTGTTGTACATCTCTTCAAGTTCCAATAGCCTGGAATCGTAGGTCTGCATTACATTTGTGGCACATTAGGAATGGACCACTCTTTTGAATAAGTCCTTATGTGCTGTGCAGTACATCAATGTACGTGTGTACACCAGCATGTGATGATTGAGTTGGGATTGTGGGGGGCTGGCAGGGTTAATGATTAACCGGACGTGTACACCAGTCACGTGGTTATTGGCGACTCGTTGAAGATTGCTGTGTGTGACACACGTGCTGTTGCATTTTACAGGTAAAGGACCCAAAGGTTGTTTTGATCGTTATAAAAATGTTCTAGACTTGAAGCTTGGCTTTGAATTGTAGTTTGTGATATATTCAATAGGAGGGGTTTAGCACTGTGCTGTAATGACACTGTAATTGTAATTCTCTAACCCTAATACTGTTTATTTTATAACCATGACCATGCACCCAGAGTATGACTACTTGCAATGCTATTGAGAATAGAACACGTGTACAGTCGTAAGTTGTACAATGGTGGTAATGGGTGTAAGATAACGATATAAGGATGGTATAGATAGACATACAGCTTAGGATTAAATATTCGAATAGTGAAGTGCAAGGGTTATTGTCAAAGACAGATGGTTTATCAGTAGGAGAATTCGGTTTAAGAGAAAGTGTATTGATTAACCGGACGTGTACCAGTCACGTGGTTAATGGCGACTCGGTGAAGATTGCTGTTTGTGACACACGTGCTGTTGCATTTACAGATTAACCACAATAAATGTGTTCTCGATTTGGAGCACCTGCCTACGTCCTTCATTTCGAGTGTGCAACATATTTTGGCGAGCCAGGCAGGAGAGTTTCCCAGAGTTCACTGACGGGGATCAACTCTGGCAACGAGACGGACCAAGCAATTATAACAAGGCCAGTACTGCTTTGAATCAGCTGAAGAGAGCCCAGCTCATGGAAACATGCAGATATTTGAAGTGTTTCCATGATAATGGTGAAGATAAAAGCAGACAAGCATTGATTTGTATGGCAGAAAGAGTACTCGATGGAGTTGAAAACCAAGAAGAAGCTTATGAGGCCTGTGCATATGTTCAAAACCTGCTGTCTTTCATTGAAACAATACAGCAGAAAGACAAAGACAGCAAGGGAACAGGTCAAACAATGCCACCGTCAAAACTATCTGAAGAAATGGATGGTGAAATACATTCTGGCGAATTGCCCGATGATGCTGGATGCAATTACCAGCGAAATGTAAATGTAAATGTTGTGATTTCACGCTTCAACACACCGGTGGGCTAAAGTAGTGAACTATTTGTCTTTGGTCAACGTGACACTTTTTTGCTGATTGGCCGTGTTGGGTGGTGGAGGGTTGCGACACATTTATAAATAACGCGATCTAATATTATGAATAATATTGGTCGCGAAAGCCTACGTGTTAAACTGAAATACAAGAGTCACAAGAAGAATCCAGAAAACCCCTTGAGGAAAAGAAAACCTCAAGTGAAGATGGAACAAAAACCACAGCAGCATTGGATCCCATACGAATGGCCAGACTAGGAAATGTGGGCAGATTGGTGAAAGAGGGCAGAAAGACAAGTTATCTTACACCAATCTGATGCACCAGATTGACACAGGAACCCGTAAGGGCCATGCTGAGTCTGACATCATAGAGGCAGTAGTCAGAGCAATCAGTCCTGGTCTAAATTTGAGGGACATGCTAGAAATTAAAACTGATTTGACTATTTACAGGTTAAAAACCATTTTGAAGGGACACTATAGAGAAGAAAGCACATCGGATTTCTATCAGAAGTTGATGAACATCGCTCAGGAGCCAAGAGTGTAGTTTTGTTGCCAGATAGAAGGGTAAAAAACCAATTATCATGTTTTTACTGGCAAATGAGGTTCCAATGGTGTGTAAATGCTTACCCCGAGCTCTCATACTCTGATGGTGCATTGTCTTTGAGTTGTGCGCCTTTTGGCATCATCTGGTCCAACCCATGTGAGACTAGGCCCTAATGAAAGCTGTCTCGGGTGTGGACCAATCAACTTCAAGGACAGTGCACATTATCAGAGTTATGTTTTTTGTTTGCATTATGACTGCAGGTATTGTGGTCTATGTGTAGTGGTGGTACGCGCTGGCAGTAGGGATCGTGTGGCAGCGCGTGGTGATTGGCTGTGTATTGGTGATACGCGCTGGCAGTAAGGGATCGTGTGGCAGCGCGTGGTGATTGGCTATGTAGTGGTGACACGCGCTGGGAAAAGGGATCGTGTGGCAGCGCGTGGTGATTGGTCAACTAGAGTGGGTGCTCACATCGCGGTCCGCATAGGCTCCGCCCCCTCGGGAGCGGAGGACTATGAAAGGCGATGCGCGCGGGCGCTCGGGGAGTTGGTAACCAGTGAAGACGGAAGACGGAGGAGGAAGAGATAGGGCCCTGAGACCCCTAGCCCCGCTGTCCTTGTAAGGGCCGGGACCCTGTGTGGCTCAGAGGCGGGACCTTGGGACCCGCGGCCGGACGTCCTTGTGAGGGCCGGGCTGCGGGACCCAGTGGTCGTGACCCACACCCCCGCCGGGGTGGGTCTGTGAGTTCCCCTGTAGTGTAAGCTGTAGTTGGCCACACGTGTTATTGTGGCTAAGGAAAGTGTTAATAAAGTGTGCTACCCGTCAAGTGGTCTCCCGCCGTAATTTACAATATTACAAATGCAAACATGACTCCTTGTAAAAAGGTGTCAATTTTGTTGCCAGATAGAAGGGTAAAAAACCAATTATCATATTTTTACTGGCAAATGAGGTTCCAATGGTGTCAGTACTGTTTATGTGAAGAGAATGATGTTGTAAAACTGCAGAAGTGCCAGGGTTTTCACGCAGTACAGTACTACTCGAATACCTGCCAAAACAACACTGGCAAAAGCACAAGTTACTCTGCAGAGCAATAGACACATTACAGACGGAAACAGAATGTGAAAAGACACTAGAGTGGAGGAACCCAAAAATGGCAAGGTTAGCTTTCTCAGGCCTAAATGCAACAGACTGTTACAGTTAATTGGGAAAAGATGCATGGTGAAGTGTTTACTGGACCACGTATCAACATCTGCCCTTTGGGACACAGGAGCTAAAGCCAGTGTTATAAATGAAGCATGGCGTAATAAGCATCTACCTAAGTCAATAGTGAGACCAGTTGAAGAGCTTTGGGGACTGGTACAATTACTGGAATGGTAGTTAACCAAACAGAAATACCATTCACAGGTTGGATAGAGGTGACATTCAGATTTAACAGTAATATGGGGACCAGTCAGTGCTTTCTCATTCCAATGCTGGTGAACAGTGACCCCAGGGTTGCAGAAGAGCCCATTATTGGTTTTAATGTCATCGAGGAGGTCATCAATGGGCTGGTGGAAGGAGAGACAATTGCGGACCCCATTAAAGTGGGGGTTGTGGGTGAGGCTTTCTCAATCACTTCGGGAGACACAAACGTCCTCATCCACCTCTTGTCTTCTGGCAAACGGGACAGTGATGGTGGGGCAGTCAAGACAGGCAAACAGAGAGTGGTGCTACCACCAGTTCAAGCCACAATGGTTCAAGTCGTGCTTATTTGGGACAGCTGGAGAAAGATGAAGTGATGGTGTTTGTCCCTGAAGAGAAGCCCCAATGGCCAGAGGGTTTACACATCAATGAGGTCCTGGTGACGCTGAGTAGAGGCAACTCATCCTGCATACCAATCTCAGTGATCAACACAACCAAACACAGCATCATACTTGATCAGTGGGTCACCTAGGACACTTACAGCCGGTTAAATCTGTGTATCCAGCAGCAGTAAGACCTGTGGCATATCACCAAGGCACCCCTATTCGGGATCAGACATGCCAACAAACACAAGATGACCACACAACTGGTGGGCAAAAGCTAAGGGGCTGCAGCTGAGGCCAAAACTTCAAAAGCAAGGCGAAAAATGGGACGCACTGGTAAACCTGGACCACCTAAGGAGCAGCAAATTGTCGCCAAGATGATGCTCAGAGAGGAATGCCATTCTTTTTCAAGGGATGACAATGATGTTGGGAGCATACCATCATTGAAAATGCATATCACCCTCAAGGATATGACTCCAGTGCGAAAGACGTACATTGCAGTGAAGTTAAGCAGTATCTGCAAGACTTGATCACCATTTTGCCAGTAGCAAAATGTTTCAAAGAATAAGCAAAATGTTTTTTTTTTTACCCTTTTATCTGGCAACAAAACTGACACCTTTTTTTACAAGGAGTCATGTTTGCATTGACCACAATACCTGCGGTCAAATGCAAACAAAAAACACAACTCTGATAATGTATGTACTGTCCTTGAAATTGATTGGTCCACACCCGAGACAGCTTTTCTTAGAGCCTAGTCTCACATGGTGTTGGACCAGATGACGCCAAAAGGCGCCAAAAGGCGTCATCTGTACTGTCCTTGAAATTGATTGGTCCACACCCGAGACAGCTTTTCTTAGAGCCTAGTCTCACATGGTGTTGGACCAGATGACGCCTTTTGGCGACTTTTGGCGTCATCTGGTCAGATAAAAGGGTAACAAAAACAATTATCAAGACTTGATCAATCGAGGCTGGGTGACAAAATAAAGATCATCATATTCTTCACCCATTGTCTGCGTAAGGAAGAAAGATGGAAACCTGAGACTATGTTGTGATTACCGAGAGCTAAACCGGAAGTTTGTTCCTGACAGGCATCCCATTCCAAGGATCCAAGACATGCTTGACAGTTTGATTGGGAGTTCTTGGTTTTCGGTTTTACACCAAGGGAAAGCCTACCATCAAAGCTTCCTCGATGAAGAAAGTCGCCCCCTCACAGCTTTTATCACACCATGGTGATTATATGAGTGGGTGCGTATCCCCTTTGGTTTGAGTTCAGCACCAGCAGAATTCCAAAGGAGCATGGAGGACTGCCTGTCTGGCCTTCGGGATGAAATCTGTCAGCCTTACCTGGATGACAACCTTGTTCACAGCAAGTCCTTTGAAGATCATGTGCGGCATGTACAGATGGTATTGCGTCGGTATCAACAGCATGGTGTCAAATTGACAAATTAGCATTATGTTAATGTGAGAAATTAGCATGTAAGATAGGAGAACGGCCTCCTCGACGAGGGAGTGCAACCTAACGGGTACAATCCAAAGGGCATGTGAGTATGAGAGTGCAATCCAAAGGCATGAGAGTGCAATGCAAAGGACATGAGCATGAGAGATCTTAGAGAGAGAGACACAGAGAGTCGGAAATAACAGCTGACATAGGCAGGTAGGATGGAAACATCACAGTCAGTTAAGACTTTACCTGGTTAATAACGTCCTTCCAATGATTGCTCAGTTTGTACCCATCCTCTCGGTTGAAGTTGTGTCTGTGTTTATATATCTGGATGGCTTCATGAACAAATCTCTGAAGGTAGCTGGTAGGTTAGCAGGGATATGAATATATGCTGGTTGTAATGGATCCTTTTACACGATTTGCTCACGTCTATGCTACAACCAACAAAACAGAAAAAACAGTGGCTGACAAGCTGTTCAATGACTTCGTCATTAAATTTGGTTTCCCCACAAAAATACACCATGCTCAGGGAAGAGAATTTCAGAATTAGCTGATGGCCCAATTAAAGAAAAAGTGTGGAATAAGAGGCTCCCACACTACCCCATACCACCCAGTCAATGTTAAGGACTTTGACTGAAGAGCAGAAGACAGATTGGAAGAGCTCCCTGGCCAAGGTAGTGCATGCCTATAACTTAATTCGTAGTGAAGCCACAGGATTCTCACCTTTTTATCTCCTGTTTGGGAGGTCTCCAAAATACCAGTGGATCTTATTTTTGGTTTTGAACACCAGGGAGAGGAAGGCTCCTATAAGCAATATGTGGAGAAGTGGAGACAGTGGATGGTGGAAGCTACAGAATAGCATCCTACTGTGCAACAAAAGAAGCCACTAAAGGGAAGGGCCAGTAGGACAAGAAATTCATGGGGCAGAGCTACAGCAAGGCAATCGTGTCCTAGTGAGAAATATGAGTGAGAAAGGGGACCAGGCAAAATTCGCTCCTATTGGGAGGACAAGGTGTATGTTGTCATAGGAGAAAAATAATGACAGCCCAGTTTATGAGGTGAAACCTGAAGATGGTGAAGGGAGAACCAAGTGATTCATCGGAATTTGTGACTTCCTCCCAATGAGCAGCCATCACAAAGCAACGAGTAAGAAAGCAACAAAGAAAACTCACCAAACAAGACAAGAGGCCCATGGAAAGACAAGGAACTAACAAACAGTGAGTTGGAAGCAGAGGAAGGATTTGACAGAGGTTACCTCAGTTGGCCAAAAACTGTTCAGCAAGCTACAGTAATACAAGACACGGAGTCACCATTGAACCCAGAAGCTGAAGAATTCCACCCACACAACACAGAAGGGAACAACAGTTACGGCAGAAGCCAAGGAACATTTATCACCAACTGGTACAGAAGCAGGGAGACAGATTCAGAGAGTGAATATCAGTTAACTGAAGCAACTGAGGGCAGTTTTGCCGAAGGGATCAGAATACAGTGAGACGATTTGGCTATAACTAATGAAGGAGNAGTTGAGTCCAGCAGGTGAATCTGTAAGGGACTTGGCACAGAGTGATGAAGAGGATGAGAGTAGTCATCACGACAGGAGACTCCACCCTCAAAGAGAGAGGAGACAGCCAAAAACACTCACCTATGACAAGTTGGGCGAACCTACCATCGTGAGGAGCCCGATAGCACAAGGGATAACTGTTGGTTGCTACTGGAGACCATGGTGAAACAAGGACTTTTGACTACAAATGGGTGATCAAGACAACTATAAGCTGTGGTCATATGGTTGTTAAGTTGTTTAAGAAGTTGTTTTTTGTAAGTTATGTTTAACATGTTAAGAAGGGGTTATTGCTTAAGATGAAAAAAATGGCGAGGAAAGGTTTCAAGTATGTTGGTAGGCCGATAAGTAAGTACCTAAGAGCTAAATTCACAGGCATTGACAAGCTGTAAAGGATTTTATCTTGACAGGTACTGGGAAAAGAATCCTAACCATTTCTGGTCAGTAAAATGTGATGCATGGTTTAATAATACCAGAGTATCTGGTAACTCCAAAAGCATAATATAATGCTTGGGCTCCTGTCTCTTCATGCACAAAGAGTTGGAGCCCACCCAAAAGAGAGCTCATGGAGTGGCGCTATCTTGGAAGGCATATGCTCCCTAGAGAAATTGTTTTCACGATTTCATAAACTCCTTTCATGACCAGTTTAGGAAAAAATTAACCCGTAAAAACAAAGTTTTTCACTATAAATCCCTTATATGCGTGGCATCGGTTTTATTTTATTATTCATTTGTTTTTCTTGAGTGAGTAAGAGTTTCATTTTTATCACATTGCTATTTTAAATTAAATATGAAATTCTTTTTTTTCTAAAAAGTGGAAAATTTTGGAAAAAAATGTTAACGAAAATAAATTGTCACGCACAACGAGTCTGTGTGCAAAATGTCAGCTCGATTGGATCACGGGAAGTGGGATAAAAAACGACCGAAAGATTTGCACGGTCGTAAGCGTGCAAGCAAGCAAGTGAACTTAATATAAAGGATTTAAAAAGACTGCAAAAGGTTTGCAAGGGGGAAATGGAGTATCGAGACAACACTCATTCTGTGGGGGAGAGTGTGGCACATTAAGAATGTTCCACTCTTTGAATAAGTCCTTATGTGATGTGCAGTACATCAATGCACATGTTTACACCAGCATGTGATGACTGAGTTGGGCCTGTGGGGGCTGGCAGGGTTATCGATTAACCGCACTTGTACACCAGTCACATGGTTAATGGCGACTCGGTTGAAGGATTGATGTGTGTGGTGCACGTGCCATTGCATTTTTCAGATTAACCACAATATGTTTGCCCTCGATTTGGAGCACCTGCCCACGTCCTTCATTTCGAGTGTGCAACATTAGGAAACCGCATTACCAGCGTGTTGAGGTATGGTCAAATATCTCCACTATTTGCACAGCGTGGGAAGGCCCTCATCCAGCAGTCGACTGACAAAAGGGCTTGAACACAGTAGATGGGGCAAGTCTGGGTCTTTGCCCAGTAAAATCTGTGTTGTTTCAAATGACATTGTCTGCAGTGATTGAGGACTTGTTGAGATATTTAAACCCAGCAGCAAGGTTCACACCACACAGTTCCCATGCCCAGTCGTCTGATTTATTTCCCTTTCTATTGCGGTGCTCGTTGCCAATGCCTTCTGCTGGCTCCCATACCAGAACCCTCATCTCACGATACCGGAACCTCATGATGTGGACGATGCGTTTAGCTGTTGATGGCAACAGACAGGTGGCAGCATTGCCCTTCGCAGCCGCATGACTGACGGCTTCCGAGATGACGACTGCTGCCGTGACTCGTGATGCGTGCATAATTATTTATCCATAATACACGAACGCGTACAGCGTTAACCTGGCTCCTCTACCGCGACCAAGCGATGGCGCAGCACGCTGACGGAGTGACGAACCTGGCAGGAGACAGGGAACAGTACTACAGGCAGGAGTACAACACCCACGTCGTGCTGTGTGAGACTCTCACCAAGCTCAAGGATTGGTGTATCAAGATGCACCATCAGACATGACCTATCCACTGCTGCATGCACACCTCCCCATTCCATCACCATATATCATGGTCTTGTGATGCCACCGCACATGACGCAATTCATTGCTCTGTGGCCACGGTGGACAACTTCTCAGGCGTGTTCTCTCCTTTAGCTGCCCCGCCATCACTAGGCTCGACCACCGGCCATCATCCCCTCCAGTGACGTGTCCTGCACAAGTCACTTCTCTTAAGCCAATGGCTTTCTCTAATTTCCCAATATGCTCTAATACAAAGTGTGCCTCTTCATAGCTCTGATGAGGTTCATCTGTTCTCTGCTCGTGGTGTCACGTGGAATGTTCTCCTGGTCCTCTGGTTTTACCCTCCGTATTTAGAAACACGCGTGTACATTGTTTATAAACACGTGTGATGCCGCCGCCACGAAGCCGCTCGGCGGGCGCCCTAGCTACGACCTCGCCACCACCAAGCGACGGAGCCAAACCGCGTCCCCCTCACCCCACCTCACATGAACACACCCGCACGCATTTCCCCCCCCCCCATAGAGCTTCGAGGGGAAGTCACCTGGCCGACCGGTTTTAATCCGAGAAACCCTTATCGGGATAACTTTCACGGTTTCCGGTGACCAGGGAATTGGACGACCTCCCCCGATGCTACTTCGCGGCGCTGCGACCGGCATTAAGATTGCAAGGTCGCAGCGAGGGGCCATTCGGCCACCGCGAGTGAAACGTACCACACACACGCCACACACGCAGCGCATCTGACGGCGAGCCTTTGTGATGGACGCATAATGTGCATAACTAAGGCACCCTGCATAAGAAAGCGATTGAACAGCACATGCCCCACACATGGCAGGAGGGGAGCGAAGAGTACGAGGGAAGGGAGGGGGGCCTGAGTCCGGGAATTAGGATAAAAGGGAGCGTAGCGAGGTAGAGGATCTCACTTCGCTTCAAGAGGCCCGCGTGCAAGTCGGCTCCCAGCTCTGCCCTCCGGACGTCCGCGTGACGTGTCCAGACGAGCATCGAGGAAAAGCCACAGGACGCCGAATACTTCGAACCGTGAGTAGCAAGGTGAAAG
Organism: Lethenteron camtschaticum; assembly: GCA_018977245.1. Lineage (NCBI taxonomy): Eukaryota > Metazoa > Chordata > Hyperoartia > Petromyzontiformes > Petromyzontidae > Lethenteron > Lethenteron camtschaticum. The sequence continues at coordinate 3,768,000 of MU249573.1, read as the reverse complement.
GGTATCGTAAGCCGATAAATAGGGAATAGGCCCAGGGGTAGTAGGATAGGCCAGCCTCGTCGATACGTACTGATTTAACAACAAGTCCCAGGTAGCAGACAATAAATCATTAATAGCTGATCGTGGCCTCGTGTGATCTCGCTGAGAAGTGTGAACGTGTGTGGTGCGGCGTACACAGCGGCTCGCCTCGTGGGAGCGCTGCGCAGAGCGGCGCGAGAGTGGGTGTCGCGTGTGGAGCTGCGTGTGTGCGCGTGCGTTCACTCCGTGTATGATACAGGTGCGCGATCATAATGTGAGTAGTCAGTGTTGAGTTGGAGTGCACGGAGCTGCGTGTGTGTGTGTGTGCGTACATTCGCTCCGTGTATGATACAGGTGCGCGATTGGTAACGTGGTTATTCGACGTGGAGACGAGTGCTGCACAGGGCGGTAGACGGGCACACGCTCGCAGCGTGCGAGAGCTGTGCGTAACGGGGTATGGCGTTTGATTGATCATTCTGTGCGTACGTATGCTCGCAGCGGGGGAGCGCTGCGTGAGGCTGGATGGGGCGTCGCGTTCGAATGCCGGCGACACCCTAGCGGGTATTAGGGCGGTGTGGCAACGCGAACGGAATAGGGGATGCGTGGCCCCCACATATTTGAGCAGCCAGGAGGGACCGCGGGGGCCAGCGGCCCAACACACGCGTGTACATTATGTAGAAACACGTGTACATTATGTAGAAACACGTGTACATTGTACAGAAACACGCGTGTAAATTATTTAGCAACTATAGATTCCCACACGTGATGATCAGCCACTTTGACGAGCTATCAGTTGTAACGGGGTCGCCTCTGTAAACGAGCTCTAAGCTCAGTGGACTTGGTAAATAAAAGTTAAATTGAGTCTCCTTCACAACCCACACTGACCAGTGCAATGCAGTACTGATGAAGTCAAAATCCCAATGACAACATGGCATATGGGAGGCCTTCATCCAGCAGTGGATTATATAACACGTGTGGAACACGACTGTTGCTTCATCCTCACAAACTACGCAAATTATGGATAACACCACAGAAGGCCTCTCCAACCCATGTTGATCATGGGGGTTGCTTGAATATACTTCACCACGCTTGTCAACGTGGATTGGTTAAGGAATCCTGGAGGGCAGGACTAGGTTAGATATTACTCGCCTCTGCAGTTAGCCATGGCTACGCACCAGTGACGTGCGGTGAGGTCAAGAGGCACTGGCTAGTGTCAGAGCCAGATTCACACACTGAGGAGCGTGGCCTCACGGAAGGGGCGTGGCCTCACTGAGGGGGCATGTCTTCACTGAGGGGGCGTGTTAGACAAGTCCATTTCGAGAAATGTTCAAAATGGTGTGGACTCAGTGGACTTCTTAGTCACACATTTGTGACCAAAGTTGTTACTTGAAGACGAATCTCCTTGTCTGACGCGGGCTCTACGAGTCCAAAGGTCTCTTTGGTAGTACATGGGCCACCGTCACGTCATAAGAGGAATGCTGGACCCGTCAGCCAGATGGTTTGCTTCAGCAGAGATGCAGGGACGGATCTAGTTGCGAGATCTGCTGGATTCTGCTCAGTTGGAACGTAATTCCATTGCTCCAGCTGAGTCGTTCTCCTGATGCGTTCCACCCTGTTGCTGATGTAGGTGTAGAACCTTCTGGTTTGGTTGTTTATGTAGCCTAGTACGACCTTACTGTCCGTGTAGAACTTGACCGCGTCCAGTTTAATGTCCAATTCGTCTAAGATCAGTTCCGCCACTTCTGTAGCTAGAACAGCTCCACACAGCTCGAGCCTTGGGATGGCATGTTCTGGTTGTGGGGCCTTGCCGTGGAACTCCTTCCAGGATTCCCACCTCGGACGACAGCTCCGGGTCTAGGAACGAAGAGGCCATGACCACCAGCAGAGTGACGAGCAGCAGCCTTGCCGTGGAACTCCTTCCAGGATTCCCACCTCGGACGACAGCTCCGGTCTAGGAACGAAGAGGCCACGACCACCAGCAGAGCGACGAGCAGCAGCTTCATCTTAGTCTTCTTCCTGTCAGTCATGACTGGCGTGGAGAAATGTGGAGGAACAAAATCAGCGAAGACTATGGATGTACAAGCGAAGTTGTGGTGAGCGTGGTGGTTTCTTTGTAAGTCTGCATGGTACAGCCTTGACGTCTCTTTTCAAGTTTCTCTTTCAGCGTGAAGTGGTTGGGGCACGGTTTGAAGAGCGACGTGCGTCCATTCGTGAGCACACTTGTTCTGAATGTGCTAATGTGGTCTGGTTTGTGTGTTCCATCGAGACAGACATCACCTATGATGACCCATACTAGGTCAAGTCTCTGGGCATAGGGAGCATCGTGAGGTCCGTTGCGTTGATCACGAACCTTGTGGACTCCCAGCATGTCCCTGCCAAGCAGAAGTAAAATATTTGCCCCGTGATCCAATGGCAGGATGAACTCTGCTATGGGTTTCAGGTGTGGGTGGTGACGTGCGACTTCGGGCGTGGGAATCTCACTCCTGTCGTCCGGTATCTCATTGCACTCTATCACCGTAGGAAGGGCTAGCTTCATGGTGCTATCCATGGTTACCACCATAAGGCTGCTTGCTCATCTTCTCGCTGTCTCCATCAGTCCTGAGAATGTTCTGAGCGTGTATGGAAAGGAATTCCCACACGCTTAGCTGATCAAAGAACTCTGACCTTGCCAAAGACTTGTTGCTCTGGTCATCCATTATGGCGTACATCCTTACTGCCCTTTCAGGATGTCCTTTGGGATACACTCGGATGAGGTATATCTTTGAGCAAGACTTTGAAGCCTTCTCCACAGACTTCTGTGCATTTGGTTGTGATTGACGAAGTGAGTGCGGCGGTCTCGCCTTGCTCCCCGCCGTGCTCTGCTTCGGGATTGGAAGCCTTAGTGCCACTGGGTTTGGAGTAAAATGTGTGCAGAGCAGTTGCGTGTTTGTACTGCCACATTCCTCGCACTTGATATCTGCCTTGCAATTCCTTGCAAGGTGGTTTGTAGAAGCACAGCATTTGAAACACTCCAAATTCTTTCAGTATGTTCTTCCGCTCTTCCAATGGCTTCCTCCTGAACTCACGGCATTTCTGGAGGGAGTGAGGTTCATCATGCAATGGGCATTGCTTTTCTGGATCCTCTATCTTTTCTTTGTGGTGGTTGCCTGGACGGAGTTTGCGAATGTCGTAGGAGAGACCTCAATCTTGTGTACGGAAATTGGCACTCTTGCTGTTCCTCGTCTCGCCGTTGCCCTTTCCATTTTTTGGGAGATCTGGACTGGAAATCCCCGTGGTGCCAAACATGAAACTTGGGTAATTTGTGGTCCTAGCCAGGTTGCAGATAAACTTTGAGAAAAAAGAGAATGGGGGGAATGCAACCTGATGCTCTGACTTGCATCTTGAACCCGCTGTTCTCCATTTTTCCTGCACATCAAATAGAAATTTCTCTATGATTGGGTTCACGCCATGGTAGGTATTCAAGAAAATGAGACCTGGTAAGTAGGGGTCAGCCTGGGCTGATTCAAGCTCCATCAAAAGATCTCCAAGCTCTCGTAACCTTTTATTGTCTCGACCAGAGATTTTTGGGAAGTTCTGCAACTTCTTGAAGAAATGGGTTACCATAGCACTCCTCGAGCCTCTCCCACACCGCATGCAGGCTTGAGGCAGGGTCGTCTATGTTTGCTGACCGGATCATCTTTGCGTACTCTGCTGATTCGTTTCCTAACCATTTTACCAACAGGTCGATTTCTTCGCTTGCAGAGATGTCTGCATTTCTGATTGCATTCCTGAAGGTAGATCTCCAGGCTTGATAGTTCTCAGAGTGGTCATCAAACTTAACGAGTCCTGTGTTGATTCGTTCGCGGTGAGCCAGGTACCTAGCAAAGTCCCCTATGCCTGCTGATCCAGGGTGTGTCCATACTGGCGCTTGTGAGGTTCCATTATTGGCTATATTGCCTTGCATGCCATCATTCGTGATGGTGTTGGATTGTGGGCCCAAAGGGTTTCGATCACGTTGGTTTGATACCTTTATGTGACTGTCTGGAATGTGGATCTGACTTGGTGCATCCATGTCTGACCCCATGTGTGCGACGCCGAGGTTGCCGACTAACTGTCAGAGCAGGATATGCATTTCCACCATTCCCATAGACAGCATTCATGTTCACTCGGTATGGAGATGGCGATGCCTCAACGTCCACCCTTTGTTCAGTATCGTTTGGTGGAGGAGCATTGGTGAATTGTTCAGACCAGTCCAAAATATTTTTTCTGGTGAGTTGATCATGGTCCTTGACAGGCATCTGATTGCCAAACTCACTCCAATTATCTTCCTTATCCAGATTGGCTGCTGCTTCGAGCACCTCTGCCTGGGCCTTTGTAGCAGCTGCTTCCTTTTTAGTTGTAGGGTGCTTAACTTAGCATCCAGCTCAATTTTCTTCCGTGTGGCAGTAGCCACTAATATACTCTCTTGCTCTTCAAGCTCTGCTTTCTTTCTTCGTGTGGCAGCAGTTGCTATGCTTGCTTCCTCTTGTATGCGGGCATTAGCATGGCTTCCTCTTCAGCCATGTAGGCAATACGGGCATTTGCTGCTGCTGCACGTGCCTGAGCTGCTGCCATACTAGTAGATGATATATATGAGTGTACTGAGCCTTTAGATCTTGTGGTGGACTTGGATGAGACAGAGTGCTGAGATCGTGTCTCTCTTAAGCCATCCACACGGTCCATTGCATCTTGAATCATTGCCTTCACATCATCGAGCAGTTCAAGGAAGTGCTCTTGCATGCGCACTCCCTCGATGCCCTCGTCTGTTTTCATCTTCATCAGGAGGGAAATATATTTATTTGCCAGCAGCTTGTAGCTTGAACTGCTCACCTTCACTCGCTGTATGGCCTGCTGAATTAGGCCACTGTCTGAGGCGTTTTGAGCTTCAGTTATATCTGCTTCAACCCGGTCCCACGCCCTTTGTATCCTGGCATCAAGGTCTTGCTTCTCAGCATCATAGCCCGTTGTGTCAGCCGACCTCTCTTTGAACTCCCTTGGTCCTCTTGTGGCTAGATGGGAGGTCCTGGATTGCTTTAATCACCTGCTTCAGCGTCTCTCCCTGCTGAACTGTGGCTTTCCATGCTGCGATGCTTGCAACACAAATTTAATGTAGACTTGTTGCAGAGCTGGCTACTTGAGAGCTCCAAGCCTGAGGAGCTGGCTGCTTGAGAGCTCCAAGCCTGAAGAGCTGGTTAAGGGCTCCAAGAAGAATTTATTTTTACTGTCTAGGCCTCGCTGTGCGCTGCGTTGCACCACTATCCAAGTAGATAATCTCACATTCAAAAACCTTCAGACAGGGTGAACAGCCGACTCCAAACGTATTTAATTAATTGAATGAGGTAAGACTGATGGAAAAACACAGCACAAATACAGCATATGTTAATACTTGGTAATATCAATACAATGAATGAACACTACAGCATCATAACATTTTATATCCTGGATGGACCAGGCACCCACATTAGTATGAACAGCTATACAAGAGAGTAAGCTACTGTGTTAAGCAAGGGCACAGCATGTAATCACCATCCTGCAGCCTAAATGTACAGCACAAAACAACACTGAACGGTGGATGAGATTTCGTCATCCTTGCTCTCAAGATCGCAATAAGGTTACATGGGTACAAGTCAGACTCGACTTATTCAATTACAAGTAACATTTACAATAGGGCAAGTGGCAGGCTTCGTTGTTAACATGCCTCATATTTATCATAACGATTTAACAGCATTATAACGGTCATTCTAACATAACAGCATTTCCAGTATTATAAGAACATAAACGAACTTACAGACAATGCTTCTTAAAGTCCCACAATGAACAGATGCACCTGTGTCACCGAGACGTTATTTGTGCCTCCATTTTGTACTCTGTGTAATGGCTGACACACGCGTGGTTTAGAGAAAATCAAATCTTAACTTCCTGGTCAAACTCGGCATCAAAACACACACCCCCACATCTGCTTNAGGCAACACCTGCCATGAGGCAGATCACTCCCGCTTGTGCTGCTCGCCTGCTTCGCTCCGCTCGCTCCGCTCTCTCTCAGCTTCTCCACTGCTAGCCTGCTCTCTCGCTCTCCTAGCCTGTCCACTGCTAGCCTGCAATCTCACTCTCCTAGCCTCTCCACTGCTAGCCTGCTTTCTTTCTCACTCTCCTAGCCTCTCCACTGCTAGCCTGCTTTCTCTCACTCTCCTAGCCTCTCTACTGCTAGCCTGCCTGACACTCTCCGCTCGCTCCGCTGCTGGCCTATCACTACACACCCTGGTAGCTTCCCACCGTACACTCTTCAAGCCTCCCCACTGCTAGCCTATCACTATACACTCTGCTAGCTTCTCTACTGCTAGCCTCTCGCTATGTACTCTGCTAGCTTCTCTACTGATAGCCTCTCACTATATACTCTGCTAGCTTTCCTCTGCTAATCTTCGCGTACTCACACTTAGGATTCCGCTAGCCTCTCTACTGCTAGCCTGTCTACCCTCCCTTCTCCAAACTCGCCCTTGCCTCCAGTGGGAGATCAGCCATCACCGCTGGAGAGGACGAGGTGTGGGCGAGCAGGCCCCGGACTTCTCTTGCGTTCCTCTTGTCTTCACTCCCATCAACTCAACTCCCTGCCTCACACGCTTCCGTATTTATCCTCCTCATTAACTGCTCTAATTAAGCTGTCTTCCTCCCGTCGCCTTAAGCTCGTGGCTTCCGCCGCTATCGCCTCAATCTCCCGTCAACCTGGCACCTGTTCCGCGCCTGCATTTACAGCCAGCCAATCACCGCTCTGCATCTTAATTGACCTTCTCCCCCTCGTTGCTTTCTCTCGCAGCACCTGGTCGCCCTGATGTGACCTCACTGTCCGTAACTCACACATGTTTGCATACCGTTTGCAAACTCCCGCGCACGTCACTCCACTACACATGCAGTGGTATGGAGCAGCAATGTTGCAGGTCCTATAATTATCTGCCGGACTATCCACGATTTGACTCCTCTTATCCACGGGGTAAACATTCGCCCGTGACTCATCTTATTCGTGAAAAATGTGGGTAAAAGGAGTAGTGACTTAACAACTGGGACCCACAGATACAACTGCGGGTTCTGGACGTGTAAGTAACAGAGACGAATATACAGAGACAACAACAAAGATCCCCCGTATAGCCTTCACAGACTCTAGGATGAAGTGCTGTTAGTGAGGACCTATGAAGGCCGGCATAGCACACGAGGGGTGGGTGACCAGTACCACGCCCGACCAACTTTGTCTCCCCCGTGGCAATGTTTACACAGGGCACCAGATACTCATTTAAGGCTGAGTCAACCTAGGGGCGGCCAATGACCGGTTCAAATATTAGTCACTATTTTATTCACCATTCGTAGGGCAGCGTGCTAACCGCACCTACACACATACACTATGTATTATGGGTGCACTATGGGTGCAATCACCGATAGCCAAGGATAATATAGTCAGACCTTGGACAACGCATAATAGGAGTTGTCCATGCAGTTGCCACAGGTAATAGGACAGCGGATAAAAGGAATTATCCTGTGTCTGGTTGGACTGCAGGGCGGCTGTGTGGGCTGGGTTTATCCGCAACCCGCGAGCACACAACACCGCGATTGTAGGAAAGCCCCCAACTTTACCTGTGCGACTGGTTTCCGTGTAGTGAGTCAACACGCGCGATGCGCAATAAATACCCCTCGCGGAATGTAGCGCCTGCCAAAGAACCAGACACCCATGTTAGCTCCCATGGGCACTGTATGTGACATGGAGAAACCAGTGGCGGCTCCTGCAAAATCTCTCAGGGGGGGCAAATGTCTGGATGATTGATAAGGAAATGGTCCACCCATGCAATGGATAAATTAACAGCTTAAGCATGTAAAGGCAACTTCACTTCTTTAATATTAATGAAAAATAAAGTGACTCTTACAATACATCTTGTGTGTTTCTATACTCACTATTAAAACAAACCACTCAAGTTTATTTTATTAAAGATTCCACTAGATTTTGATTTAAAACTTTCGTGACTGCAGGGATTCATCTTCTTGGTTCTTTCGGTAAAGTCACGTAGAAGGGAAGTAATAAAATAATAAAAATAAAACATAATAAAATTATTCTCACGACGTTTCGGCCACAACGCAAGCAGCCGTCCTCAGGTGAAAACCAGGTCCGTCGAGGCGACAGAGTCTGAATGAAACAGCACACGAGCTTGGAGCATATATATAAGCTGGGCGCCTTGACAAAGGAATTTGCATATCAAGAGGAATTTAGCATATTTATGGGAAATGCAGGAATGTGATTAGTACTGCATATGCATGTGCATTATGCAGGATTAACAGCATCAAAGGGAGCTGCAGTTGCTGCTGCTGCTGTTGCTGCTGCAGTTGCTGCTGCTGCTGCTGCTGCAGTTGCTGCTGCTGCTGCTGCTGCAGTTGCTGCTGCTGCTGCTGCTGCAGTTGCTGCTGCTGCTGCTGCAGCTGCTGCTGCTGCTGCAGTTGCTGCTGCTGCTGCTGCTGCTGCTGCTGCTGCTGCTGCAGTTGCTGCTGCTGCTGCTGCTGCAGTTGCTGCTGCTGCTGCTGCTGCTGCAGTTGCTGCTGCTGCTGCTGCTGCAGTTGCTGCTGCTGCTGCTGCAGTTGCTGCTGCTGCTGCTGCAGTTGCTGCTGCTGTGCTGCTGCAGTTGCTGCTGCTGCTGCTGCAGTTGCTGCTGCTGCTGCTGCTGNAGTTGCTGCTGCTGCTGCTGCTGCAGTTGCTGCTGCTGCTGCTGCAGTTGCTGCTGCTGCAGTTGCTGCTGCTGCTGCAGTTATCCATTTTAATATAACACTATGTATTATTCTACCCACCCTAATGTGTATCACACTGCTATATATTTACTATACAATTACGACACCATACATTACTCTGCACACTGCACCATGCCAGTGAGTGGAACGTTGTGGCCGAAACGTCGTGAGAATAACTTGCGTTGTGGCCGAAACGTCGTGAGAATAATTTTATTATGTTTTATTTTTATTATTTTATTACTTCCCTTCTACGTGACTTTACCGAAAGAACCAAGAAGAAGATTCCACTAGGTGGCGATAAATTAATTGTTGGATGAAACGTGCTTACGTTAGATGACGTTAGCACGTATGATGACGTAAGCACGTTGGGCTTGCCCTCCCGGAGGCCATAGAGAATGCATTGGAGCGCCCCCGTTCGAAAAAAAACATCTTTGAATGTAAGTCTATGGGGCCACACGGGGCGATTCTCAGCCGGAGTGAAATCGCCCAAAAGAGGCGGTACTCCACAGAACGTGACATGACGCTGATTGGACTATATCCAGAGGCTGACATTGGCGGCTAGCGTGACTCTGTGGTTCAATGACATTGGTGGTGCGTCGCCCAATCGCCCTAATGAAGAAACCGCCCCTGGGAGAAACCCCACGCAGATGAGGGAGAAACTATCAAAGCTTTAAGCAGATGGATCAATCGACAGACTCAATCCAGTCAGTGGACCAGATCTGTATGTGGGGTGCACTTAGTTCCGCACTTCACCACCCTTGCAGTCTCTCATTCAGAACTGCAGGCAAGCGCTGTGGTCACCCATCTGAGCGCTTACCAGGCTCGACACTGTTTAGACTGTGAAATCTGACAAGATCAGGTGTATAAAGGTGATTGCTGGGAGGCAAATGTCGATGTAAATGCTGTTGTTTAGCATAGAAGCACAATAGGCTATTGGGCTACATAATATTTAAAATTGAGATGCTATTCCAATCATTTATTTTACCTAGAATTCTCCAGTACGTGCATAACGACTGTCAATGGAACTGTTGTGGTAACAGGGGGTATTCAGTAGCGCATCAACTATCGTGTACACGGGGCTGCCTCATGTGGCTGCCATGTTCATGACTGTGGTGTCGATGTACAAGTAAAATGGTTCACTTAGTTCACTCGCACGTTCACGTGTCCAAGGACAACCCGACAGCCCGCGATGTTTGGTGCATTTATAAACCCGGCGTAACGTCAGTGAATTACCTGATCCATGTGTGAATGTTTACTAAAATAACGCCACACAAATGACACCATCATAAGCACGATAATCCTTTTCATACACTCAATCGATTTCCTCCATAACTCTCTCATACAAATGTCTTCTTTTTCAGTTCCACCTCGTAATAAAATCGTGCTGCTGGTGTCATGAGCTGGGAGTTTGACTGGAACGAGGCCATCAGCTCGCGTCGCCTGAGAGCCCAGCAGGGTCCCAGCAGCGCCCTGCCGCGGTGCAGGCCACGCGGCCACCAGCCGCCTCTCTGTGGAACCTCCCTGCACCACTCACGCCTCACGCCGCGCCTGCTGCTTGACTCTGGGCACACCGACACGGACAAAGTGGCTCCTCCCCGGGAAGTGCAGCAGCTCTGTTACTAATGTCACCCAGTTCGTGGGGATCACTCACGTATTTGTGTGCCGTCGACTCAGCCTCAAATGAGTACCTGGTGCGGTGTGTAAACATCGCCACTAGGGAGACAAAGGCGGCAGGGCGTGGTGCTGGCCACCCACCCCCTCGTGTGCTGTGCCGGCCTTCACAGGTGCTCGCTAACAGGACTTGCCCCAACAGTCTGTTAAGGCTATAGGGGGTCTTTGGCTTTGTGTGTTGAACTTCTTTCGCACCGTACGTAACCAACCGTGCTAATCGGGTGAGGTGAAGAAACTTAAAAAAAAATTCTAAAGAAATTAGTTTTCAATTCAGATTTTAAAAATGCATAGCCCCAGTGGCTTCCTAATATTAGGAGAGCGTTCCAGACGGCCACAGAAGCGCATCTGAAAACGCGCGATGCGGTGACCGTCTTTGTTCGATGGCCAGCCAAAGGCCGCTGCGAGGATGGCCGGAGTTGCGTGTGGTGGTCTATGCCCCTAGACGAGATCACCAAGGTTGTGGTTCATTTGTGGCGAGCGCTTTAAAAGGTGGCCACGAGCCTCACGCGACGCGGCTTAGCCCAGCATGGACCCTGTACAGAAGTCGCACTCGCGGCACTCGGTGTGGTGCACGCGTTCGTGTCGATTGATGCAAGGACAATGAAGACAATTCAGATGCCACCTGTCTCTGACGAACAACAATAATCTTCTTACCTATAAAAAAAACGTTTGTCTCTCTGTCTGTCTGCGCACGCCTTGCAACGCACTAAGCCCCCGGGTGAAAATGCACTATTTGTTTTTTCCCTGTATTTATAGACAACTTAAAACAATTCGAAAAAATGGCCAACCACAGCGGAGAAGTCAGCCCTGTCCCGCGTAAGGCTCCCAGGGGCATACAGCGGCAGTGAAGACTGATGACTGCTCCACTGATGAGTCCTCATAAAGACGAAGCCGGTCTACAGTTGTGTCTTTGTTTTACTGCTGCCTGTTGGTTGGCCATAGTTTCTAAATCTTTCAGTTTGTGGTCTAATATAACGTGGCCACACGTGCAGTTCTTTGTGCACATTAGCGAAGTGTTAATGAACACAGCTAAACAGCTGAATATTGCATCAGACAAAACCTTCACTGTGCGTCTATCAGTGACGTCACATGCAGTGACAATCCCAAGTGTGGAGAGTAAACTCCAAAAACACTGTCAGTGGGAATTTGGGCCTCTTAAGAATCTTGAGTAGAGTCGACCCACACACCTGTACACAGGTACATAAGGGAGACCATGCCGCTACACTGTGTAAACACACCCATCATCACTCCACACTACACACACCATGCACCATACACCACACAGTGTAAACACACCCATCACTCCACACTACACACCATGCACCATACACCACACTGTGTAAACACACCATCATCACTCCACACACACACCATGCACCATACACCACACTGTGTAAACACACCCAGTATCACTCCACACTACACACACCATACACCACGCAGTGTAAACACACTCATCATCACTCCACACTACACACACCATGCACCATACACCACACTGTGTAAACACACCCATCATCACTCCACACTACACACACCATGTACAGTACCATACACCACACAGTGTAAACACACCATGATCACTCCACACTACACACACCTTGTACCATACACCACACAGTGTAAACACACCCATCATTACTCCACACTACACACTCCATACACCACACAGTGTAAACACACACATCATCAAACCCAACAACTTCGTCAATGATGCTTCCTTAAAATATATAATAGGCGACGTTTCGGGCAATGGCCCTTTACTGCACAAACACCACCAGACCACGTGGCCAGCCCGGGTGCTGCCCCCGCCCCGCGTCCCAATCTGGAAAGCCCCTGGCAGGGAGCCAAGCGAAGTGAAACTCCCCGCCCCCCCGCATCACTGGGCGAGACGCTCACTCAGCGGTGAGGAGCTGGTGAGGAGCACGAGGACGAGGTTGAAGGTAGAAGCGAGAGCGAGCCAGAGTTCAGAAGAGAGTCGCCTGCAGAGGCCGGGACAGGAGCAGCAGGAGCCGCCGCTGCTGCTGCTGAGAGAGGTGAGAGAGCTCTGAGTAGTTCCAGGTCGGGGTTGACCGAATCGTCAAACCCGGTGACCGCTCGTGCGCTGCGCGACTTTGAGATCTGCGCCTGAATCGTTGGGGCAGGAAGAGCTCCACTGGCAATCTTAGCGTTGATATTCGGGAAAACGCATCTCACACAACCAGTACCTCTCTCTCACAACCAGTACCTCTCTCACGCAGCCAGTACCTCTTTCACACAACCAGTACCTCTCTCACACAACCAGTACCTCTCTCACACAACCAGTACCTCTCTCTCGCAACCAGAACCTCTCTCTCGCAACCAGTAGCTCTCACACAACCAGTACCTCTCTCTCACAACCAGTACCTCTCTCTCACACAACCAGTACCTCTCTCACACAACCAGTACCTCTTTCACATAACCAGTACCTCTCTCTCTCACAACCAGTACCTCTCTCTCACAACCAGTAGCTCTCACACAACCAGTACCTCTCTCTCACAACCAGTACCTCTCTCTCTCACAACCAGTACCTATCTCTCACAACCAGTACCTCTCACACAATCAGTACTTCTCTCACACAACCAGTACCTCTCGCACACAACCAGTACCTCTCTCACACAACCAGTACCTCTCTCACGCAGCCAGTACCTCTCTCTCACAACCAGTACCTCTCTCACACAACCAGTACCTCTCTCACGCAGCAGTACCTCTCTCTCACAACCAGTAGCTCTCACACAACCAGTACCTCTCTCTCACAACCAGTACCTCTCTCACACAACCAGTACCTCTCTCTCACAACCAGTACCTCTCTCTCACAACCAGTACCTCTCAAAGCCTCGTATCGGTGATTACTCAATCGTTGTTATTATTGTGCTTAAGTCAACACTAAAGCCAGGTGAGAGTCGGGGGAGCTCAGAGAGCAGGGCGAGCTGGGCAATGCATGATTAGTTTAAAGGAAGTTAAATACTGTGTCCGCAGATGTAAACATTAGTGTTTTGTGACTCAAACTACTGTACACAACTTTTTTTCAAGTTTCATTTATAGGTATAGCCATGTGAGCCATGCGGCTTTGAAGTCGGGTGCAACCGCAACAAACAAAATATGAACACAGAACATCCCAAAGCGACGACGCGCAACAGAAACATCTGGAATAAACCAGCAAATATTCAAAAAAACGTATTAAACGCCGTGCAAAAATCCTGTGGGCAAGCCAACAACAACAACAACCATAGGACAATTTAGATTAACCATATGTTTTCGAATCACCAAAATAAAGCTATAAAAACAATGTAACAACAGTAATCATAGGAACTATCATAGGAACTATGATTACTGACTCGTATCAAACCCTAACTCAATATAACCCAAACTCTGTCTCTAACCCTGATAATCACGCCATCTCTCACCCTAACTCTGTGTCTAACCCTGACCATCACGCCATCTCTCACCCTAACTCTGTCTAACCCTGACCCTCACGTCATCTCTCACGCTAACTCTGTGTCTCACCCTGTCTCTAGCCGTATCTCCATCTCTAAGCCGCCTTACTCAATGTAGAACCACACACTACAGTACGTGACCCTGATTCTGACAGGGACCCCGTGGAAGTGCGAGTCCCACTTCTTCACTGCTCAGTGCTTCTCGTGCCAGCACCGCGCGCTCACTGCCGCCTGTGCCACCACCACCACAGTAACTCAGCCGGAGGGGTTCGCGTGAAATGACCCCAAGCTAGGCCTCGGCAAGGTAAGGTAAAAGTTAAAATGTAAAAAAAAAAAGCCTACCTTTACCTTACCTTTTACCTTACCACAATAAAATCACTCTACCCTACCTTTTACCCTTTAGCAGGTAAAGGTAAAAAGCAACGAGAATACCTTTACCTTACCTTTTACCCTTACCCCATACAAATTACCCGATTACAGGGTAAAGGTTTATAACGGTAAATGCTAGGGAGAGCTCTTTATTCATATAGAATACTCTCGATTCCAATTTACACGCTTTCTTTGAACTCACTCTGTTGTTGTCGTTGTTGTATCCTCAAATCTTGCAACTCAATTTTAACCCACTTCCCAATATGGTATAGATAGCAAACTTGGTATACGTATGTCATATTTATGACAACACTATATTCTATAATTAAAAATATCTGTTTTTAAACATTATTTTTTACATGTTATGTTTCTGCTTGGGTCTAATTGTCCACGCTCAACTGACGTTGACTGTAATTGGCCACGGCTCCTTACGTTATGGCAAGCTTCTGGGCCACTTCCTGGAGTCGTGGAGTTCTGCCATTACTAGTACATTTCATAAAAGCGTGTTTAAATTTGTTTTTTAATAGTTATTAAATGGAGGCCACGGACTGCGCCACGGAGCTTTTAGCAGTGAACAAGGCACCGTATTTACCGGGTAATACTTTGCGCTACCTTTACCCTACCCTTTACCTTACCCCTTGGCATGTCGACACCTTTACCCTTTTACCCGGTAAAAAGGGTAAATTACCTTACCTTGCCGAGGCCTACCCCGAGCCAGGGCGGTCTCCAGCACCTCGCTGGTGCTGCTGCTGCGCCTTGTAGAGTGGCAGCAGCGGCGTCTCAGTGGCTGTCTCCGCGCCACAGGGGGCGTCGCTCTGGCTGGGCTTGCGCTCGCTCCCGTGCCAGAGAACGCGCCTCGTCCTCTCGCTTCTCTCTCCGTCGCTAAGGATCGGAAAAATCGCCAGGGCGATGTCTCTCAGCATTGTTATTAACAGGGGATAGCCTATGGTTGGTCATGAGGTGGTCAAAACTGGTGACAGTGCCGACTCAGTTATAACTGCGTAGCGATTGTTAACCTCGTGGCCTTTATTTAACCAGTGAGACTTGCTGTGTTTAGTAAGAGAGACCTGACACAAACGAGCGAGCAGTGCAGGGATCGAACCGTGGCCTCTGAGACTGCGGGGCTGATGATGCTCAGGCCGGGGTCATCCCAACCCGGACCTCGTCTTGCGCTGCCTGCAGACACTCTGAGGGTCTTGCTCCGTGCAGGGCGACACGCCAGAGCGTTGTCATTGGGTGCATTTATACTCTTAGTTCTTTCGGTAAAGTCACGTAGGTAAAACATTGAAATTAAAATTAATAAAGATCCATAAAGAAGGCACCCCGCTACGACCCATCGTGTCAACGATTAACTCCCCTACCTACAAACTAGCCCGTTTTCTATCAGATACTCTACTTCCCTTCACAGGCAAGACCTCTTCGGCAGTACTCAACTCAACCCAATTAGTCTCTATGGTCAAGGACATGGTATGATATCCTTGTCAGTTTTGATGTAGTATCTCTGTTTACCAAAGTTCCAGTGCCTGACACCCTAACAATAATTGAGGACTTGGTCCAACATGGATTGAATTCGGATGTACCTGCGCTGGTTAGGCATTGCCTCACCAACACTTATTTTACCTGGAATGGCACCTTCTACAAACAGAACGAGGGTACCCCTATGGGCTCCCCCTTGTCACCAGTGATTGCCAACATGTTCATGGAAAAGTTTGAATCAGACGCCATCCAGACATCCACCCTGCGTCCTTCCCTGTGGAAGAGGTATGTGGATGACACTTTCGTCATTTGGCCACATGGCCTCCCAGCATTGAACCACTTCTTGGACCACATCAATTCCAGACATCCATCCATCAGATTCACCATGGAAGTGTAGAAAGATGGCAAACTACCATTCTTAGATATTCTGTTTGAGAGGAGACCTGACAGATCCTTGGGACATTCTGTCTACAGGAAAGCCACCCACACAGATTCCTACTTGAAACCAGATTCCCACCACCACCCATCTCAAAGAATTCTGTCATCAAAACGCTATACCACAGAGCTCATGGCATTTCTGACCAACACCACCTGGCCAGCGAATTAAGACACGTACATCGGGCCCTCAGGATGAATGAATACTCTGAACGCACCATCCGCCAAGCTGTGTCTCCCACCATACAGAAACAGCCACTTGAAACTCCGATCAAAACTGTCAGGTTACCATACATAGCAGGCGTGACCAAAAAGATCTCCAAAATTCTAAACAAACTTAAGATCCAAGTCCGATTCAGTACAGTACATTAAATCCGTGATCTAATTCCATCTGTGAAGGATGTCATCCCTGACTTGCAATACCCTGGAGTCTATAAACTGAGTTGCAGCTGTGGTGACTGTTACATTGGGGAAACGAAACGTCATGTCTCTGATCGTGTCCGCGAGCACAAGTCAGATTTGAAACACGGCAAAATTGAGTCTTCCGCCGTTGCCGATCATTGTTACAACGTGGTGGGCTCTCATGATATTGTTTTCTCCGAGACTAAGGTGCTCTGCAAACCCTCTGGCTACCATCAAAGGTTTGTACACGAAGCCATTCAGATATACAAACACAGACATAATTTCAACCGTGATGATGGGTACAAACTTAGTAATCATTGGAAATATGTTATCAACCATGCAAAAAAGATTTAAATACACATTTTTGGACCATCTTATCTGACAGGCACTATTTTACTCTACCGAGTGTTAACATCCTCAGCGTTTAACAGTATTCTCCAGCAGCATAACAAAATGCGGCTTAATCGTATTTAATTAATTTACCCACCCAGCAGCATAACAAAAAGCAGTGCTTGACCACTTAACAACTCCTCCTCCCCGCGGCCCTTCCTGGCTCCTCCCCCTTAACCGCTATATAAGGTCGTACCTCTTGGGACTTCTCTTCACTTGATACAGATATTTTGCTGTGACAGTTTCACCTGAAGACGGAAGCTTGTGTTGCCTCCGAAACGTCGTGATTTTTTTATTTTTTATTAATTTCATTTTTNACCTACGTGACTTTACCGAAAGAACTAAGAGTATGAATCCTTGCGTCACGAAAGCTTCAAATCTAGAATTGGGTGCATTTCACTATGGACGTTATACGTCTTCTGCGTGCGTGTCTGGACGTTTATTTATTTATTTACGGGCCCGCCCAGACAGCTCACTCTGATTCGATAAAAATAAAACAGCCGGAATAGAGCGAAAGCTCACTTAGATTCGATAAAAAATAAATAAATAAAACGGCCGGAAGAGAGCGAAAGCATAGGTCTGGCAAGGTCTGCGCCGCTGTAGTGCAGTGCACTGTGGGCGCAGACCCTGCGCTGTGTGAGTGTGGTGTGTATGCAAGTGTGCGAATGGTAGTTACGCTAATATTACGTATATTAATGTAAAAAATGGGTGCTGCGTGCTGCGATTAGTGGAGTCCCCAAACAACTTTACCTTACGAGTAGGCAGGGCTCGCTATACAGTGAGTCTTAGCGGACTGAGCTGGCAGCTTCACCTGCCGGAACCACGGCCAGTTGCGTAGCGCCCCTACAATTTCGCCCATGGGTCAATACCCCCATGGGGCAACCGAGCTGACTGTTTGATGGGTACAATGGGTACTATCCGGCTTATTAACTATCTCGGCCTCGCTGTGCGCTGCGTTGCACCGCTAATCGAGTAGACAACCATGTGTTCAATAAACCCTCGGAGCCAGGATGACCGTCCAACTCCGATCGTCATTTATTGATTGTAACAGGTAAAACTGGTGAGAAAACACAGATACAGCATCTGTTATAATTCGGAAACACCCACACAATGAACACCACAGCATCAGAACATTGTCTCAGATAACAATAGATCCTGGAAGGACCAGGCCCCACATTACCCCTGAACAACTAGACAAAGGCACAAGCTGGTGCGTTGCATACGGGCACAGTGTATTCATCCCACTGCACCCCAAATGTACAGCATTACACTTAACACTAAACTGTGGATGAGATACTTCGTCATCACTCTCAGGATCGCAACATAGGCACAAGTCTGACTCGACCTACTAAATCACAAGTAACATCCACAATAAGGAAAGTCACAGGCTTCGTTACTAACTAGGCCTCGTATTTACTACAACAACTTAACGGCACCATAAAGGCATTTACATTGCTATAACGGTCATTCCAACATTACAACAGAATTTCCAATATAAGAATATAAACAACTTACAGATAATGCTTCTTAAGCTCCCACAATGGACAAGTGCGGCTGTGGTCTCACTGAGATGCGATGCGTGCCGCCATCTTGACTTATCTGTGTAATGGCTGACGCCCGCGTGGTACAGTGGAAATCTAACATCGTCACTTCCTGGTCACATGACCAACATTAGCATAAAAAACAGGAACTTCCTGTTAACGTACGCTCCCATCTGCCGTGAGGCAAGACACTCCCCGTCTGGTATCTAGGAGATACCACCATTTATTTCCTATCTCATAAACAAGTGTATAACAACTTCAACGGGTCGACTTATTTGTCCATATCTTTGCGAGAGAGAGGTAGTACTATCTCGACTATGGGCCTGATGAAAGTTCTTGCGACTCCTTGCTTCGCAATAATAACCTCGACCTTTCGAACTTTTCCATCGGCACTTGGAATCGACTTGAGGATGCGGCCCATTGGCCACTCATTCCGTTTGGCTTGGTTGTCCTTCAGTAGGACGAGGTCGCCTTCCTGGATGTCTGGTCTATTAGACTGCCACTTGTTGCGCACTTGGAGTGTCGTAAGGTACTCGTTTTTCCAGTGACGCCAGAACGTGTTCGCGAAGCTCTGCACTTGTCTCCATTGACGTCTGTAGAGGTCTGCAGTGCTGGCCTCCTCGGTAGGTGCTGTGAGCACATCTGTCTTCTGGGTAAGAAGTGTAGCAGGAGTCAGGATGAATGGTGACTCCGGGTCGGTTGAGACGGGGATCAGGGGTCTTGAGTTAATTATGGCTGAGACCTCGGCCATGAGAGTGGTCAAGACCTCGTGAGAGAGCCGTGTGGACCCGAAATCACATAGCATGGAGTCGAGAATGCGTCGAGCAATCCCGATCATGCGTTCCCAGGCTCCACCCATGTGCGAAGAGTGGGGAGGATTGAAGATCCATGTGCAGCCTTGATCACTAAGGTATTTCCTGACAGAATAATCTTCGACATTCTCCGTATTGATCTTAAGCTCTTTACATGCTCCTATGAAATTGGTTCCACAATCAGAACGGAGTTGCTTGGCTGGCCCTCTGATGGCGAAGAATCTCCGGAGTGCATTTATAAAGCTCGAAGAGTCCATGGACTCGATGACTTTGATGTGCACTGCTCGTGTACTCATACAGGTGAACAGCACTGCCCAACGTTTGCTGTTCGCGAGCCCTCCTCTGGTGCGGCGGGAGATGACTGTCCACGGTCCGAACACGTCAATCCCTACAGAGGTGAAGGGAGGTTCCACACTGAGTCGATCGGCTGGGAGGTCTGCCATTTTCTGTTCTTCCTGTTTTCCACGTAGCTTGCGACACGGATACACTTGTGGATTGTGCTGGCGATGCACCTCTTTGCTCCAACGATCACAGCCCTGCAGATCGGATTGCTCCTTCTGTGAAGTGCCGACCTTGGTGCTTGACCTTCTCGTGGTAGTGGCGCACGAGTAAGATTGCGATGTGGCTCTGGCTTGGGATTATGAGGGGTTTCGTTCATTCTCATCTAATTTTGCATTCCTAGCCGACCACCGATCCTGAGCAAGTCGTCTTTGTCCATCCCAGGGTTTAGCTTCCTGAGGGTGCTGACCCGAGGAAGGTCTTCTCCTTGTTGATGGCCTTGATCTCACTTGCATAAGCTGCCTGTTGCACACAGCGGAAGATTGATTTCCTTGCTCTGGAAAGCTCGTCTTCAGTGCGTGGCACTATGCAGTAATGCCATTTATTGCAGCTACCAGTGTTGCCTCTCATCGGGCGATGGAAGCAGTCTGCGATATGCGTTAAATGTGCTATCGCTCGCACGAGCGTCGTCCATTTGAGAAATGTTCAAAATGGTGTGGACTCAGTGGACTTCTTGGTCACACATTTGTTACGAAAGTTGTCACTAGAGGACGAATCTCCTTGTCGGACTCGGGCTCTAAGAGTCCAAAGGTCTCCTTGGTAGTACATGGGCCAACGTCACGTCGTAACAGGAACGCTGGACCCGTCAGCCAGATGGTTTGATTCAGCAGAGATGCAGGGACGGACCTAGTTACGAGATCTGCTGGATTCTGGTCAGTTGGAACGTAATTCCATTGCTCCGGCTGCGTCGATCTCCTGATGCGCTCCACCCGGTTGCTGATGTAGGTGTAGAACCTTCTGGTTTGGTTGTTTATGTAGCCTAGTACGACCTTACTGTCCGTGTAGAACTTGACCGCGTCCAGTTTGACGTCAAATTCGTCTAAGATCAGTTCGCCACCTCTGTAGCAAGAACCGCTCCACACAGCTCAAGCCTTGGGATGGTATGGTCTGGTTGTGGGGCCTTGCCGTGGAACTCCTTCCAGGATTCCCACTCAGACGACAGCTCCGAGTCGAGGAACGGAGAGGCCACGGCCGCAGCAACCACCGCCACGACACCAGCAGAGCGCCGAGCAGCGACTTCGTCTTAGTCTTCTTCCCGTCAGTCAGGGCTGGCTTGGAGAAACGTGGAGGAACAAAATCCAGCGAAGACGGTGGATGTACAAGCGAAGTCGTGGTGGTTTCTTCGTAAGTCTGCACGGTACAGCCTTGACTTCTCTCGCCGAGTTTCTCTTTCAGCGTGAAGTGGTTGGGGCACGGTTTGAAGAGCGACGTGCATCCATTCACGAGCACACTCGTTCTGAATGTGCTAATGTGGTCTGGTTTGTGGGCCTCATCGAGACAAACGTCACCACGATGACCATCCTAGATCGAGTCTCTGGGCGTAGGGAGCGTCGTGAGGTCCATTGCGTTGGTCGCGAACCTTGTGGACTCTCAGCATGTCCTGCCGAGCAGAAGTAAAATCTGTGCCGCGTGATCCAATGGCGGGATGAACTCTGCTATGGGTTTCAGGTGTGGGTGGTGACGTGCAACTTCGGGCGTGGGAATCTCACTCCTGTCGTCCGGTATCTCGTTGCACTCTGTCACCGTAGGAAGGGCTAGCTTCATGGTGCTATCTATGGTTTCCACCATGAGGCCGCTCGCTCTTCTTCCGCTGTCTCCATCAATCCTGAGCATGTTCTGAGCGTGTATGGAAAGGAATTCCCACCTACACTTAGCTGATCAAAGAACTCTGACCTTGCCAAAGACCTGTTGCTCTGGTCGTCCATTATGGCGTAGCCTTTCAGGATGTCCTTTGGGATAGACTCGGACGAGGCATATCTTTGAGCAAGATCTTCCTTTGAAGCCTTCTCCACAGACTTCTGTGCATTTGGTTGTGATTGACGAAGTGAGTGCGGCGGTCTCGCCTTGCTCCCCGCCGTGCTCTGCTTCGGGATCGGAAGCCTTAGTGCTACTGGGTTTCGAGTAAAATGTGTGCAGAGCAGTTGCGTGTTTGTCGCTGCCACATTCCTCGCACTTGATATCTGCCTTGCAATTCCTTGCAAGGTGGTTTGTAGAAGCACAGCATTTGAAGCACACTCCAAATTCTTTCAGCATGTTCTTCCGCTCTTCCAATGGCTTCCTCCTGAACTCACGGCATTTCTGGAGGGAGTGAGGTTTATCATGCAATGGGCATTGCTTCTCTGGATCCTCTATCTTTTCTTTGTGGTGGTTGCCTGGACGGAGTTTGCGAATGTCGCAGGAGAGACCTCAGTCTTGTGTACGGAAATTGGCACTCTCGCTGTTCCTCGTTTCGCCGTTGTCCTTTCCATTTTTGGGAGATCTGGACTGGAATCCCCGTGGTGCCAAACATTAAACTCGGGTCATTTCTAATCTTAGCCAGGTTGTGGATAAACTTTGAGAAAAAGAGAATGGGGGAATGCAACCTGATGCTCTGACTTGTATCTTGAACCCGCTGTTCTCCATTTTTCCTGCACGTCAAATGGCAATTTCTCTACGATGGGGTTCACGCCATGGTAGGTATTCAAGAAAATGAGACCTGGTAAGTAGGGATCAGCCTGGGCTGATTCAAGCTCCATCAAAAGATCTCCAAGCTCCCGTAACCTTTTATTGTCTCGACCAGAGATTTTTGGAAAGTTCTGCAACTTCTTGAAGAGAGCCTTCTCAATGGTTTCTGGGCTACCATAGCACTCCTCGAGCCTCTCCCACACTGCATGCAGGCTTGAGGCGGGGTCGTCAATGTTTGCTGACCGGATCCTCTTTGCGTACTCTGCAGATTCATTTCCTAACCATTTCACCAACAGGTCGAGTTCTTCACTTGCAGAGATGTCTGCATTTCGGATTGCATTCCTGAAGGTAGATCTCCAGGCTCGATAGTTCTCAGAGTGGTCATCAAACTTAACGAGTCCTGTGTTGATTAGTTCGCGGTGAGCTAGGTACCTAGCAAAGTCCCTAGTCCTGCTGATCCAGAGTGTGTCCCAATTGGCGCTTGTGAGGTGCTATCATTTGCTGCATTGCCTTGCATGCCGTCATTTGCGATGGCGTTGGACTGTGGCCCAAAGGGTTTCGATCACGTTGGCTGGATCCCCTTATGTGACTGTCTGGAATGTGGGTCTGACTTGGTGCATCCACGTCTGACCCCACGTGCGCGACGCTGAGTTGGCGACTAACTGCCAGGGCGGGATATGCATTTCCACCATTCCTGTAGACAGCATTCATGTTCATTCGGAGTGGAGATGGCGATGCCTGAACGTCCACCCTTTGTTCAGTATGGTTTGGTGGAGGAGCATTGATGCATTGTTCAGACCAGTCCAAAATATTTTTTCTGGTGAGTTTATCACGGTCCTTGACAGGTATCTGCGTGCCAAACTCGCTCCAATTCTCTTCCTTATCCAGGTTGGCTGCTGCTTCGAGCACCTCTGCCTGGGCCATTGCAGCAGCTGCTTCCTTTTTGAGTTGTAGGGTGCTTAACTTAGCATCCAGCTCAATTTTCTTCCATGTGGCAGTAGCCACTAATATACTCTCTTGCTCTTCAAGCTCTGCTTTCTTCGCGTGGCGGTAGCCACTAATATACTCTTTTGCTCTTCAAGCTCTGCTTTCTTCCGTGCGGCAGCAGTTGCTATGCTTGTTACCTCTGCTCTGCTTTCCTCCGTGCGGCAGCAGTTGCTATGGTTGCTTCTTCTTGTATACGAGCCCTTTCAATTAGCATGGCTTCCTCTTCGGCCATGTAGGCAATACGGGCGTTTGCTGCTTCTGCTGCGGCGCGTGCCTGAGCTGCTGCCATACAGTAGATGATATATGTGAGTGTGCTGAGGCTTTAGATCTTGTGGTGGACCTGTGGCTTTCCATGCTGCGATGCTTGCAGCACGATTTTAATGTAGACTCGTTGCAGAGCTCCTTGCTTGTTGCAGGCTGACTGCAGGGCTGGCTGCAGAGCTGGCTGCAGGGCAGGCTGCAGGGCTGGCTGCAGAGCTGGCTGCAGAGCTGGCTGCAGAGCTGGCTGCAGGGCTGGCTGCAGGGCTGGCTGCAGGGCTGGCTGCAGGGCTGGCTGCAGGGCTGGCTGCAGGGCTGGCTGCAGGGCTGGCTGCAGGGCTGGCTGCAGGGCTGGCTGCAGGCTGGCTGCAGGGCTGGCTGCAGGGCTGGCTGCAGGGCTGGCTGCAGGCTGGCTGCAGGGCTGGCTGCAGGCTGGCTGCAGGGCTGGCTGCAGAGCTTCTTGGGAGCTTTAAGAAGTGTATCTTTTTACTGCTGCAGGCTGACTGCAGCACTTCTTGGGAGCTTCAAGAATACTATCTTTTTACTATCTCGGCCTCGCTGTGCGCTGCGTTGCACCGCTAGTCGAGTAGACAACCATGTGTTCAATAAACCCTCGGAGCCAGGATGACCGTCCAACTCCGATCGTCATTTATTGATTGTAACAGGTAAAACTGGTGAGAAAACACAGATACAGCATCTGTTATAATTCGGAAACACCCACACAATGAACACCACAGCATCAGAACATTGTCTCAGATAACAATAGATCCTGGAAGGACCAGGCCCCCACATTACCCTGAACAACTAGACAAAGGCACAAGCTGGTGCGTTGCATACGGGCACAGTGTATTCATCCCACTGCACCCCAAATGTACAGCATTACACTTAACACTAAACTGTGGATGAGATACTTCGTCATCACTCTCAGGATCGCAACATAGGCACAAGTCTGACTCGACCTACTAAATCACAAGTAACATCCACAATAAGGAAAGTCACAGGCTTCGTTACTAACTAGGCCTCGTATTTACTACAACAACTTAACGGCACCATAAAGGCATTTACATTGCTATAACGGTCATTCCAACATTACAACAGAATTTCCAATATTATGAGAATATAAATAACTTACAGATAATGCTTATTAAGCTCCCACAATGGACAAGTGCGGCTGTGGTCTCACTGCGATGCGATGCGTGCCGCCATCTTGACTTATCTGTGTAATGGCTGACGCCCGCGTGGTACAGTGGAAATCTAACATCGTCACTTCCTGGTCACGTGACCAACATTAGCATCAAAAAACAGGAACTTCCTGTTAACGTACGCTCCCCATCTGCCGTGAGGCAAGACATTACCATTATTATGTATTGACGTTGATCACGTCTCCATGGACGGCTTGCTGTCTACTTCCGTTGTGTAATTGAGATTTTGTGCATGCTGGTGATGGTAAGGGCATGTGTTGCATAATATGCAGCATGTGTCTGCGTATCATGTTTGCCACGGATGTAGTTGGCGTTACTGTACATTTATTATGTTTTGGAGTGCCAATCCCATGCACTTTGAAATGTAATAAACTGTCTAAAAAGGTTGCAGCCCGGCCCCCGCTGCTGTCACTCTCTGGCCGTTGCACAAGCCATATCGGAATTTGCGACATGCTAAAACTATGAGTACAGTGTGCCACCACCCGGGTAACTCCCGGGATCTAAATGGGCATTGGAAAGTGATCGCTTTATTGAAATGATTATGGTACTACCACAGGGTATTGTGAACGGTTCAGGAGGAGGAGAGGTCTGGATTTGTAAGTCTCACAGTACCGGTAAGAAGCGCCGGGTGGGGGATGCCCTCCACTGGGGTACAAATTCTGTCATTATTAGTATACGATCATGCAATGTTTCTATCTGCAAGCTGTCATAACTGAAACGATCCCCGTTATTGTTCGATTGAGAGTGACCCACACCTCTCATACCATATGTGAGGAACCCAAAAATCTGATACATGCGTAAAACACCCACAATGGGAATACGTAAACGTAAAAACACCAACAAAATAATTTTTTATAAGAAAAAAATAGGTGGCCCCATAGCGCATCTGTCTGTGTGTGTACATACAGACGGAGGATGCAGGGGCCAACCTGTGTGCGATCGGAACGGTGCAATTGCTGACCAATGTCACTGTGGATGGCGCACATGCTGACGCACACCGGAGCTGTGTCTTTGCGATGCAAGGGCATGGTGGATGGTGGAGCGCATATGGATGGTGCGTTACGAGTAAAATAAAACAAAACAAACCGCTGGAAGCAGCCATGCGAGCAGGCTACCTTGAGAGCGATCGCGAATGGGTTGCGTGTCTGGAAGAAGCCTCGCTCTTTCAGATGCCATACCAGCTTCGTCAACTCTTCACTACGATTCTGCTGTATTCTATGCCAGCAGATACGAAGGCTCTCTGGGATAAATTCTACGACGAATTGGCTCGCGATTACGAGTACCAGTACCGCCAGCTGACCAACAAAGAAGAAATGGTAAATCTTCTTGGTTCTTTCAGTAAAGTCACGTAGAAGGGAAGTAATAAAATAATAAAAATAAAACAATAAAATAATTCTCACGACGTTTCGGCCACAACGCAAGCAGCCGTCCTCAGGCGAAAACCAGGTCTGTCGAGGCGACAGCGTCTGAATGAAACAGCACACGTGATTGGAGCATATATATAAGCTGGGTTGGAAGGGGGGAAAGGGCGCCTTGACAAAAGAATTTGCATATCAAGAGGAATTTAGCATATTTATGGGAAATGCAGGTATGTGATTAGTACTACTCATGCCCGTGCATTATGCAGGATTAGCAGCATCAAAGGGAGGGGATATGGGAAATGCAGGTATGTGATTAGTACTACTTATACCCGTACATTATGCAGGATTAGCAGCATCAAAGAAAATAAAAGAAATGGTAAAGTTCAAGACCCTTCACAGCCTCCACGAGTTCCTCACGGCAGGTGGGATCGCTCTATCGGACTTTGACGACCTCCCTCAGCTTTCCGAGTACCCACACTTGGTCTTGGACTCGCTGCTTGAGAACAACCATATCCGCCGCGAATTGGACACGAAGGACTTCCCATTTCGACTTCGGCGCAAACAGTTCCCCATTGACCATCAACAAGGCGCAAGGGCAAACTGTTCACAACCTGGGATTATATCTACCAACGCCATGCTTCTTGCACGGCCAACTGTACGTGGCACTATCGCGAGTCACGGCAAGAGCCAACATCAAGGTGCTTATTGAGGGACCTGACGACGAGGAGGAAGACGGAGTGTACACAAAGAATATCGTGTATCGCCAGATATTTCAATAAGTTGCATTCTATATTTGAATAAGTTGCATTCTTTAATATTGTCGATTGAGCGTCTCATAAAAATCCATATAACCTCACAAAAATAAACATAAAACAATCACCAAAACATGTCTATTGTGTCCAGCCACTTTCAACTCCCCACCAACCAAGCATATACACACCGCCCGTGAAGCGGGCGGCGACTGCTAGTATATGTAAAGTAGTCACTTGGCGGGAGACGACCTTGACGGGTAGCACACCTTTTTATTAACACCAAACTGTTACACGGGTGGCAACTGCCACATAACCCACGAGGTTCCCCTGAGCTATACCCACACGGGCTCTCACGCCCCGTAGCTTCTTGGAACACACCCGGCTGGGTTATTTGTCTCGACTCTGGGTCCCACAACCTGGTTCCACATGGACACCAGGCCCCGGGTCCCACAGCCTCGCCTCTGAGCCGCACAGGGTCCCGGCCCTTACAAGGACAGCGGGGCTAGGGGTCTCAGGGCCCTATCTCTTCAACTCCGTCTTCGATCTTCAGCTGGTAATAACTCCCCGAGTGCTCTCGCGCGTCCCCCTTTATAGTCCTCCATGCGGACGTCGCTGAGAGCACCCACCCAAGTTGACCAATCACCCAGCGCTCTCTCTACAATCCTCTTTCCCATATCGTGTCTGCGTGCACAACCACGCACCCAGCACCGCCCCGTGATCCATCACTGTCAGTGTGCGTCAACACCCCCACACTCGATGTAGCCATGCCCGGCGCGCGCACACCCACGCCCCCACCTTGTCGGCGCGCACCGCCACTACATCACCCCTACCACATAGCTCGCAGCCGACCCGGCTGCTAAAACATTTTTTATTTCCCCCCCAATTAGTGTGTGCCCCGTAACATCAACAACACAATAAGAACTCCGCCCACCGTAAGCAGAGCATATCACCGCAACAACAGAACAATATATACAAGCGGCGAGAGACAACAATAAACGTATATACAAAAATGACTCGTACAGCGTCCCTTCATTTTCCGATCACCCCTTGAACGGGGCAATGTACTGGGCAGAAGGGGAACGTGGCGCCGAGCCACAATCTCGGGCCCCCCCTGTTGTATGTGTTGGTATTATGAAATTTTGATGAAATAATAAAATTAATAATTTTCCGAAAAATGCGCAAATCGCATTAATTATGTTAATGTGTGTATTAATATGCATAAATTATGATAATGCGTGTGATTATATGCATAAATTATGATAATCACGGAGATAATCGTAGTAATTTATGCGGATGCTTGCACTTATGTTAATGTAAGCAGTTATGATAATTTGCTTAGTTTCGTTTATCCAGAGTTATCAATCAGGATAACACGATTATCATAGATTCATTTACCGATTATCCTAGTGTGTGTTATAATATTTTAGGTCTCCATTTTCATATCTCATCGCAGGATACAGCTCTTATGAATAAGATGGTTTTGCATGGACTTGGAAAGAACACTCAATATGCTTCTGTGTTAACAATTTTATTCTAACAAACACGTGACATTCTATCATGCAGGTCAAACATGCGTCAATAATTCATGGGCAAGATTATGCAATTAACTAATATGAACGACAAAAACTTATGCAGTTGTGAAATTATGCAATTATGCAATATGAATAACGAAACTCTTATGCATTTGACTAAAATGAATGAATAAACACTTATGCATTTGTGAAATTATGCAATTATGCAATATGAATAACGAAACTCTTATGCATTTGACTAAAATGAATGAATAAACACTTATGCATTTAACGAACTGAATGACTAAAAACACTTCTATCAATTGTAACCTCTACTTTTCCTACCAGGCATCTCATTAGTTCGCCCATGTATCGATCACAATCGGCGACTGGTCGAGTTTGAAAACAAGCATGACACACTTCCTATGGCGGTAATATAGCACTTATTATACCCAAGAGGCGAAAGTATATGTCAATAGATTCATCGGCAAGTATAAAAATCCTCTTAACGGAATGTTTGATACAATGGTGGGTGAGGGCGTGTGGGCGCAAGGGCGAATCTGGCTCTGTTTTAATTAATTCTTCGGCGAGATTCTGGGACAAGGGAAACTGGTTTGACAAGATTTCTCTGTGTTTTCTTGAGTCTGTATGTGGGGAGCGATACGACCTCTGTTGTTTGTGCGAGCGGCAGCTGAGACTTTCTCCGCTGTGAGGTGAGCGGCGGCGCTCGTTCAGAAGACTTTGACTCTTTTTCTCCACGGCGGGATGACGAGTCGGTTTGGGTTGATGCTGGTCGATCTGGGTGTCGCTCGTTGTCGCTCGTGTCGCACGGTGGCGCACGGTGGCGCACGTTCAGCGCAAAGTGGTGCACGGTGGCGCACGGTGGCGCAAGGTGGCGCAAGTTGGCGCTCGTTCAGCGATCTCCGCCTTTCCTGCGGGTTGTTCGCTGGTCGTCACTCTGACGAGGAGCGATGCTTCGTTCGTGGCAGGGTGGACGTTGGCGTCTTTGTTGGCTTCACTCGCAGCTCTGCGACTCAGGGTAGCGATTCTTCTCAGGTGGTGCAGACCTCGGCTTGTAGCTACGCGTCGCTACTCCGCGACCCTCGTCATTCTGAATGACAGGAGCTTCTTCGTTGGCGGCGACGAGGAGAGATGGTTGTCGCCCTGGAGAACTCTGGTGGGCCTTAGCCCGGAGACGAGATGAGATGTAGGCCGGAGCTCGTGAAGATCTGTTGGTGGAGCCAAAGCCCTGGCGACGAGGAGGCCCTCGTGGCCCGGATGATCTGCGTTGGAGCTCGTGGCCCGGATGATATGCTTTGTATGGATTTTCCTTCGGTTTATATCGGAAAATTCCACTCGGCTTCCCGAGTTGTTCAAAGGCTGTGTCATAAAACCTTCCTGTGGGGGTGGACCATCTGCGTCCGTGTGTGTGTCCGTCGTGTGTTTCGCGTGCGTGTTTGTCCGTGTGTTTATTAGCTTTGAAGACACAGCTGTGTGTGTCGTTCTGGAAGAAAGGGGTGGGGGTCTCGTGTCGGCTGCTTCAGAAGTTATCCATTAGCCAGACCGATGATTCGCGTCGAGTTATAAAAAAAACATTCGAATCCATGTTTTGTTACTGAATAATATTTGTCGCGAAAACCTACGCGTTAAGCGAGCTTAATTATTCCCTCCCTTGCTCTGGGATCACATCCTTTGTCTCACACAGCTTAAGTTGGTTTGGTTTGGAAGTTGAAATGCAACTTATTTGCTGCTTGGTTCCATCTGCACAGTTATGCCGAAACAGTGTTCACGATGTTTCATCGTGACCCAACCTTTATGGGTGTCATTTCCTGGCTTGGTGCCTGTGTGTGGAGATCCTCTCGGAAAGACAAAGGCGGTCGTGTTGCTCGCTTCCCATGGGTGTTGTGTTTGGTTAATTTTGAGAGCCTTCTCCGCCCTTGATTCCTCTTCTATTTTAATTCCGTACTTATTATTTGACTTCTTGTGATTATTTGATCTGATATCCCGGCTAGGAATTTGTTTTGGAGCGAAATAGATGCCATAATTATTCTTTGATGCTTCGGCCCGGCCGTGTAGATATTCTTTAAAGGTAAATAATGTCAGTATTTTATTAACAATGATGGGTCGCGATTCTGGTGCAGACTGTCGTCTGGTTTTCAATTGGAGTGAGGATGGATACTGTTTGCTTAATCTTTATGGTTAAGTTGGTAACTTGTGTATTTAACATGGTTCAAAGACCCATCTGTGCTTTTTGTCGTCGATGCTGTTTCTTTGTTAAGAATATAATTATCTCTTCCTCCGTGTCTCCTGGTTCTGCAACCCCCGCCTGCAATTCCCCCTCCCTTGTTCCTCTTGTGTGAATTTAGGGGAGTTTATTACCTTATTGCCCCCCTTTCATGTCCTCTTTCCTTTGAAATGAGGTATGCGCGCATCTGTGGAAGTGTGGGGGCCTCTGTGGAAGTGTGGGGCGTGTTCGTTCCCACGTGGCCGCGTCTATTAGAAAAAAACGATATTATCTATGTTGGCAGAATAATTCTTAAAAAAAAAATATTAAAAAAAAGGGGTACATACACAACAGTCCGCCCGTTTGAAAATTATCAGGGGTCGATTTGGCCACTGGCGAATTTTCAAACAAAGTAATGCCCCCTTTTTATGTCATGCATCCATCAGCCGCCCTTACTCTCGGCGGTTATTTCTTACGACGCGCGTGCACGTATTACAATCTTAACCTGGTTACATCTGAAATAAGCAAAGAAAATAACAACACGTTAACATTGATATTGCGTTACATCGGTTCTCATACATCATAACTCCGGCGAATATTCATTTTTGTTTTTGTTAAATCCTGGTTACATTTGAATTAAGCAAAGAAAATAACAACACGTTAACATCGATATTGCGTTACATCGGTTCTCATACATCATAACTCTGACGAACATTCATTTTTGTTTTTGTTAAATCCTGGGAAACGCTAGGTAGCGGTTTCGAACGCATTTATGCGTTACCTTCCTCATGTTGCCTGGTTTACCACTTATCACTTTGATAATTTGATCACGGTTTTCGGGTTCGTTTTTGTAGTTTCCTCTCTCACTCTCTCGCGTCGTGGGAGTGTGTGGTGAAAAATTGTGCTGCACGTAACCAGAATTCGTGCACACGACCCACTTTGACACTTGGTTCGTGGCATTCGCTCTCTCTGCGATTACATGCACATTTGCCGAGTCAGTGTGTCGATTTAATTCTGTCCTCTTTGTTTTTACGAGTGTGTTGGATTTCAACACCATTCCCGATACGTCATGGACATTCGTCTCCATTTTAGCACTCCGATCCACGTAATTTTTGGTTTCCCTTGGATATTTTCCATTCAAAGGCTCATGCCTGCGCTCCTCAGGGCGTGTCCCTGCTGTCTGTTTTTGTACTGTCCGATCACGCTTCAATGCAACCCTGTCCTTGTATTCGATCCGCGCGTCATTTACGGGAGCACTGTCCACGTTTTTGCCCGCCCTGTATTTCCCAATGAGCTCAGGGTTTAACAAAACTTCAGCGTGCGTGGCGCGTATGGGCTGCCCGCTCTCAATCACTGTGGATGGTTCATCACGTATTTGGACCGCATTCTGTGTTATTCCTCTATTCCCTCCTGGTATAGCCGGTGGAGGAATTGGTCGGAATTGGATCGATTGTGTTTGACCTCCCATCCTGCGATTCTCCTGAATGTTCGCATCCATACCTCCGCGGTCTGTGTAACACCTTCCCGCTAGGTGGTTATCTTCCCATCTCTGTGCGTAATTTGAACCTTGCGTGTGTCGTGGGATGGGGTGTTGATATGGTTCTGCTCTGAACCTCTCCCTCCTGCGATTCTCGTACATTTTTAGCCCAGTATTTCTCCCATTTGGGTGCCAAATTTTTCCTGGATTGTTACCTCGCCATCTTTGTGGGTAATTTTGATCTTGTGTGTGTCGTGGCATGGGGTGTTGATATGGTTTTGCTCTGAACCTCCCCCTCCTGCGATTCTCCTGAATGTTCGGCTTTGTGCCGCTCTCATTCTCGTGCCAACCTCTCTCTGGGTTATTTTGCCATGTGTGCGTGCGTTTCTGCTCCGTCCTGCCTTGTGGACTGCTCGGTGATTTTTATTCCTCTCTGAGAGGCTGGGTTCCTCATCCCTCTCCCTGTGTTCTGGATCCGAATTATGATTCTTAGCTCTGTATAACCATGCCATGTACGCCTTGCTCTCTATGCGGCGTAAGGATGCGGTTTCTGGATTCAAAACCATTCTCACCCTTTCTGTAATCTCTGGGCTCAAGGATTCAAAAAACATAATTTTGAACATTTTATCCCTTCGTGGTATTGATTCACATCGCCTGCGTAATACGCTCTT
Organism: Lethenteron camtschaticum; assembly: GCA_018977245.1. Lineage (NCBI taxonomy): Eukaryota > Metazoa > Chordata > Hyperoartia > Petromyzontiformes > Petromyzontidae > Lethenteron > Lethenteron camtschaticum. The sequence continues at coordinate 3,735,210 of MU249573.1, read as the reverse complement.
TTAAATTGGACGAGGTAGTCACGTGGATCTTGGTCCATGCCCTGGGTCATCGATTTTACAGCATAAAACCCCTCAGTGAGTGTCGAATATTCTCCAAACTTCCGAATCACTGCCAGGCTCAATTGTTTAAAATCATTTCTAACCTTGTGTGGTAGTGACTTTACCCATGGAATAGATTCTTTATGTAAGGTCCGTTTCAACAAACTCGCTTTTCATCCCGTCTCCTCAGCCCTCTAATCATTGCCTCCTCTTCTACGGTTGTGATATGTGTGTGGATATCCATAGTCTTATTGTGGGGGTCAAAATCGGGAATTCTGACTAGAGCCTTGTCCATCAATTTAAGGGTTTTACTGGTGAATAGGTATTCCGAAAGTTGATTGCCGACAGCGTCATCATCAAACAAGTTATCATCAGGCAATCTGTCACTTTGGTCTGTGCTGTGTCGCTTGTGTTTAAGTGGTGTGCATTTTCTGTGTGCGCGCCCAGTGCCGTGTCGCTCGTGTGCCATTTCCCTTCAGTTTTTGCCTCTGCCCTTAGTGTACCATGTCCTGGCGATTTTACTTTAACTTTTGTGCGATCAATCCCTGGACTCTGTCCACGTACCCAAGAAGTGATTGATGTTACTTCCATATTTATTCTGTGGCTCAACGTCTGTGAGTTTCGCTGGTGTCGCGAGCTTTGATTTCTCTCCCTCTCGAGGGTGTGAGGACATTTCTCGTCGTTTATTAGGGACGATTTCTCTCCCGTTTCCTTTCCAAATTTTCCCTCATTCCACAATCCTGTCTGTATGCCTGTGTGAGAAGGCATGAGTCCTGTCCTGCCTTCTCTGCAGTTTTTGCATCGTGTTCGCCTTCGTTACTTTTATCCAGTCAATTAGTTTCCCCGAGGTGTGTTCGTGTTATCGATACAGCTCCCTTCCCATATGTCTCTCTGACTGTACTGCTTTGTAACAGATTGGTCGGTACGTTTAAATACGAGCTCCCCGTATCCCGTAACCCATTCAAAAATTATTCTTAATCCTAGCATCTTAGGTATGGCGGAAGTTACTTTGACATTTCTTTTCAGAGTGCATATAAAACAATTATCTCACAGAGTGTAGTCAATTTGACTCGAGCTATCTGTTATTTTCCGATTCAGAGTGCGTACCTCTAACACCATTTATCACAGGATGCAATTGGTTTGATACGGTATTATCTTAATTCCACTGTCTCTGTTTTAACCTGCTATTCTGGGTTTTAACCTTAGAGGGCGTTTTTTAGTTTTCCGCCCGTTCACAATTACCATGCAATGTTCGATCCTGATATTCTGGTTAACACGAAGTGATTCATTCCATCATCCATGCAAAACACTGTCTGCGAGAGATCCCGGACGACGCCACCCATTATGTTGTATGTGTTGGTATTATGAAATTTTGATGAAAATAATAAAATTAATAATTTTCCGAAAAATGCGCAAATCGCATTAATTATGTTAATGTGTGTATTAATATGCATAAATTATGATAATGCGTGTGATTATATGCATAAATTATGATAATCACGGAGATAATCGTAGTAATTTATGCGGATGCTTGCATTATGTTAATGTGTGCAGTTATGATAATTTGCTTAGTTTCGTTTATCCAGAGTTATCAATCAGGATAACACGATTATCATAGATTCATTTACCGATTATCCTAGTGTGTGTTATAATATTTTAGGTCTCCATTTTCATATCTCATCGCAGGATACAGCTCTTATGAATAAGATGGTTTTGCATGGACTTGGAAAGAACACTCAATATGCTTCTGTGTTAACAATTTTATTCTAACAAACACGTGACATTCTATCATGCAGGTCAAACATGCGTCAATAATTCATGGGCAAGATTATGCAATTAACTAATATGAACGACAAANCTTATGCAGTTGTGAAATTATGCAATTATGCAATATGAATAACGAAACTCTTATGCATTTGACTAAAATGAATGAATAAACACTTATGCATTTGTGAAATTATGCAATTATGCAATATGAATAACGAAACTCTTATGCATTTGACTAAAATGAATGAATAAACACTTATGCATTTAACGAACTGAATGACTAAAAACACTTCTATCAATTGTAACCTCTACTTTTCCTACCAGGCATCTCATTAGTTCGCCCATGTATCGTCACAATCGGCGACTGGTCGAGTTTGAAAACAAGCATGACACACTTCCTATGGCGGTAATATAGCACTTATTATACCCAAGAGGCGAAAGTATATGTCAATAGATTCATCGGCAAGTATAAAAATCCTCTTAACGGAATGTTTGATACAATGGTGGGTGAGGGCGTGTGGGCGCAGAGGCGAATCTGGCTCTGTTTTAATTAATTCTTCGGCGAGATTCTGGACAAAGGAAACTGGTTTGACAAGATTTTCTCTGTGTTTTCTTGAGTCTGTATGTGGGGAGCGATACGACCTCTGTTGTTTGTGCGAGCGGCAGCTGAGACTTTCTCCGCTGTGAGGTGAGCGGCGGCGCTCGTTCAGAAGACTTTGACTCTTTTTCTCCACGGCGGGATGACGAGTCGGTTTGGGTTGATGCTGGTCGATCTGGGTGTCGCTCGTTGTCGCTCGTGTCGCACGGTGGCGCACGGTGGCGCACGTTCAGCGCAAAGTGGTGCACGGTGGCGCACGGTGGCGCAAGGTGGCGCAAGTTGGCGCTCGTTCAGCGATCTCCGCCTTTCCTGCGGGTTGTTCGCTGGTCGTCACTCTGACGAGGAGCGATGCTTCGTTCGTGGCAGGGTGGACGTTGGCGTCTTTGTTGGCTTCACTCGCAGCTCTGCGACTCAGGGTAGCGATTCTTCTCAGGTGGTGCAGACCTCGGCTTGTAGCTACGCGTCGCTACTCCGCGACCCTCGTCATTCTGAATGACAGGAGCTTCTTCGTTGGCGGCGACGAGGAGAGATGGTTGTCGCCCTGGAGAACTCTGGTGGGGCCTTAGCCCGGAGACGAGATGAGATGTAGGCCGGAGCTCGTGAAGATCTGTGGTGGAGCCAAGCCCGGCGACGATGCCGTGACTGCGTAGCCCGGATGATATGCTTTGTATGGATTTTCCTTCGGTTTATATCGGAAAATTCCACTCGGCTTCCCGAGTTGTTCAAAGGCTGTGTCATAAAACCTTCCTGTGGGGTGGACCATCTGCGTCCGTGTGTGTGTCCGTCCGTGTGTTTCGCGTGCGTGTTTGTCCGTGTGTTTATTAGCTTTGAAGACACAGCTGTGTGTGTCGTTCTGGAAGAAAGGGGTGGGGGTGGGGGCCTCGTGTCGGTGCTCAGAAGTTATCCATTAGCCAGACCGATGATTCGCGTCGAGTTATAAAAAAAACATTCGAATCCATGTTTTGTTACTGAATAATATTTGTCGCGAAAACCTACGCGTTAAGCGAGCTTAATTATTCCCTCCCTTGCTCTGGGATCACATCCTTTGTCTCACACAGCTTAAGTTGGTTTGGTTTGGAAGTTGAAATGCAACTTATTTGCTGCTTGGTTCCATCTGCACAGTTATGCCGAAACCGTGTTCACGATGTTTCATCGTGACCCAACCTTTATGGGTGTCATTTCCTGGCTTGGTGCCTGTGTGTGGAGATCCTCTCGGAAAGACAAAGGCGGTCGTGTTGCTCGCTTCCCATGGGTGTTGTGTTTGGTTAATTTTGAGAGCCTTCTCCGCCCTTGATTCCTCTTCTATTTTAATTCCGTACTTATTATTTGACTTCTTGTGATTATTTGATCTGATATCCCGGCTAGGAATTTGTTTTGGAGCGAAATAGATGCCATAATTATTCTTTGATGCTTCGGCCCGGCCGTGTAGATATTCTTTAAAGGTAAATAATGTCAGTATTTTATTAACAATGATGGGTCGCGATTCTGGTGCAACTGTCGTCTGGTTTTCAATTGGAGTGAGGATGGATACTGTTTGCTTAATCTTTATGGTTAAGTTGGTAACTTGTGTATTTAACATGGTTCAAAGACCCATCTGTGCTTTTTGTCGTCGATGCTGTTTCTTTGTTAAGAATATAATTATCTCTTCCTCCGTGTCTCCTGGTTCTGCAACCCCCCGCCTGCAATTCCCCCCTCCCTTGTTCCTCTTGTGTGAATTTAGGGGAGTTTATTACCTTATTGCCCCCCTTTCATGTCCTCTTTCCTTTGAAATGAGGTATGCGCGCATCTGTGGAAGTGTGGGGGCCTCTGTGGAAGTGTGGGGCGTGTTCGTTCCCACGTGGCCGCGTCTATTAAAAAAAACGATATTATCTATGTTGGCAGAATAATTCTTAAAAAAAAATATAAAAAAAAATAAAAAGGGGTACATACACAACAGTCCGCCCGTTTGAAAATTATCAGGGGTCGATTTGGCCACTGGCGAATTTTCAAACAAAGTAATGCCCCTTTTTATGTCATGCATCCCATCAGCCGCCCTTACTCTCGGCGGTTATTTCTTACGACGCGCGTGCACGTATTACAATCTTAACCTGGTTACATCTGAAATAAGCAAAGAAAATAACAACACGTTAACATTGATATTGCGTTACATCGGTTCTCATACATCATAACTCCGGCGAATATTCATTTTTGTTTTTGTTAAATCCTGGTTACATTTGAATTAAGCAAAGAAAATAACAACACGTTAACATCGATATTGCGTTACATCGGTTCTCATACATCATAACTCTGACGAACATTCATTTTTGTTTTGTTAAATCCTGGGAAACGCTAGGTAGCGGTTTCGAACGCATTTATGCGTTACCTTCCTCATGTTGCCTGGTTTACCACTTATCACTTTGATAATTTGATCACGGTTTTCGGGTTCGTTTTTGTAGTTTCCTCTCTCACTCTCTCGCGTCGTGGGAGTGTGTGGTGAAAAATTGTGCTGCACGTAACCAGAATTCGCGCACACGACCCACTTTGACACTTGGTTCGTGGCATTCGCTCTCTCTGCGATTACATGCACATTTGCCGAGTCAGTGTGTCGATTTAATTCTGTCCTCGTAATGTTGTCTTGTTTTACGAGTGTGTTGGATTTCAACACCATTCCCGATACGTCATGGACATTCGTCTCCATTTTAGCACTCCGATCCACATAATTTTTGGTTTCCCTTGGATATTTTCCATTCAAAGGCTCATGCCTGCGCTCCTCAGGGCGTGTCCCTGCTGTCTGTTTTTGTACTGTCCGATCACGCTTCAATGCAACCCTGTCCTTGTATTCGATCCGCGCGTCATTTACGGGAGCACTGTCCACGTTTTTGCCCGCCCTGTATTTCCCAATGAGCTCAGGGTTTAACAAAACTTCAGCGTGCGTGGCGCGTATGGGCTGCCCGCTCTCAATCACTGTGGATGGTTCATCACGTATTTGGACCGCATTCTGTGTTATTCCTCTATTCCCTCCTGGTATAGCCGGTGGAGGAATTGGTCGGAATTGGATCGATTGTGTTTGACCTCCCATCCTGCGATTCTCCTGAATGTTCGCATCCATACCTCCGCGGTCTGTGTAACACCTTCCGCTAGGTGGTTATCTTCCCATCTCTGTGCGTAATTTGAACCTTGCGTGTGTCGTGGGATGGGGTGTTGATATGGTTCTGCTCTGAACCTCTCCCTCCTGCGATTCTCGTACATTTTTAGCCCAGTATTTCTCCCATTTGGGTGCCAAATTTTTCCTGGATTGTTACCTCGCCATCTTTGTGGGTAATTTTGATCTTGTGTGTGTCGTGGCATGGGTGTTGATATGGTTTTGTCTGAACCTCCCCCTCCTGCGATTCTCCTGAATGTTCGGCTTTGTGCCGCTCTCATTCTCGTGCCAACCTCTCTCTGGGTTATTTTGCCATGTGTGCGTGCGTTTCTGCTCCGTCCTGCATTGTGGGACTGCTCGGTGATTTTTATTCCTCTCTGAGAGGCTGGGTTCCTCATCCCTCTCCCTGTGTTCTGGATCCGAATTATGATTCTTAGCTCTGTATAACCATGCCATGTACGCCTTGCTCTCTATGCGGCGTAAGGATGCGGTTTCTGGATTCAAAACCATTCTCACCCTTTCTGTAATCTCTGGGCTCAAGGATTCAAAAAACATAATTTTGAACATTTTATCTCCTTCGTGGTATTGATTCACATCGCCTGCGTAATACGCTCTTTAAATTGGACGAGGTAGTCACGTGGATCTTGGTCCATGCCCTGGGTCATCGATTTTACAGCATAAAACCCCTCAGTGAGTGTCGAATATTCTCCAAACTTCCGAATCACTGCCAGGCTCAATTGTTTAAAATCATTTCTAACCTTGTGTGGTAGTGACTTTACCCATGGAATAGATTCTTTATGTAAGGTCCGTTTCAACAAACTCGCTTTTTCATCCGTCTCCTCAGCCCTCTAATCATTGCCTCCTCTTCTACGGTTGCGATATGTGTGTGGATATCCATAGTCTTATTGTGGGGGTCAAAATCGGGAATTCTGACTAGAGCCTTGTCCATCAATTTAAGGGTTTTACTGGTGAATAGGTATTCGAAAGTTGATTGCCGACAGCGTCATCATCAAACAAGTTATCATCAGGCAATCTGTCACTTGGTCTGTGCTGTGTCGCTTGTGTTTAAGTGGTGTGCATTTTCTGTGTGCGCGCCCAGTGCCGTGTCGCTCGTGTTGCCATTTCCCTTCAGTTTTTGCCTCTGCCCTTAGTGTACCATGTCCTGGCGATTTTACTTTAACTTTTGTGTGATCAATCCCTGGACTCTGTCCACGTACCCAAGAGAGTGATTTGATGTTACTTCCATATTTATTCTGTGGATCAACGTCTGTGAGTTTCGCTGGTGTCGCGAGCTTGATTTCTCCTCCTCTCGGGTGTGGCATCTCGTCGTATTGGACGATTTCTCTCCCGTTTCCTTTCCAAATTTTCCCTCATTCCACAATCCCTGTCTGTATGCCTGTGTGAGAAGGCATGAGTCCTGTCCTGCCTTCTCTGCAGTTTTTGCATCGTGTTCGCCTTCGTTACATTTTATCCAGTCAATTAGTTTCCCCCGAGGTGTGTTCGTGTTATCGATACAGCTCCCTTCCCATATGTCTCTCTGACTGTACTGCTTTGTAACAGATTGGTCGGTACGTTTAAATACGAGCTCCCCGTATCCCGTAACCCATTCAAAATTATTCTTAATCCTAGCATCTTAGGTATGGCGGAAGTTACTTTGACATTTCTTTTCAGAGTGCATATAAAACAATTATCTCACAGAGTGTAGTCAATTTGACTCGAGCTATCTGTTATTTTCCGATTCAGAGTGCGTACCTCTAACACCATTTATCACAGGATGCAATTGGTTTGATACGGTATTATCTTAATTCCACTGTCTCTGTTTTAACCTGCTATTCTGGGTTTTAACCTTAGAGGGCGTTTTTTAGTTTTCCGCCCGTTCACAATTACCATGCAATGTTCGATCCTGATATTCTGGTTAACACGAAGTGATTCATTCCATCATCCATGCAAAACACTGTCTGCGAGAGATCCCGGACGAGCCACCATTATGTTGTATGTGTTGGATTATGAAATTTTGATGAAAATAATAAAATTAATAATTTCCGAAAAATGCGCAAATCGCATTAATTATGTTAATGTGTGTATTAATATGCATAAATTATGATAATGCGTGTGATTATATGCATAAATTATGATAATCACGGAGATAATCGTAGTAATTTATGCGGAGGCTTGCGATTATGTTAATGTGTGCAGTTATGATAATTTGCTTAGTTTCGTTTATCCAGAGTTATCAATCAGGATAACACGATTATCATAGATTCATTTACCGATTATCCTAGTGTGTGTTATAATATTTTAGGTCTCCATTTTCATATCTCATCGCAGGATACAGCTCTTATGAATAAGATGGTTTTGCATGGACTTGGAAAGAACACTCAATATGCTTCTGTGTTAACAATTTTATTCTAACAAACACGTGACATTCTATCATGCAGGTCAAACATGCGTCAATAATTCATGGGCAAGATTATGCAATTAACTAATATGAATGACAAAACTTATGCAGTTGTGAAATTATGCAATTATGCAATATGAATAACGAAACTCTTATGCATTTGACTAAAATGAATGAATAAACACTTATGCATTTGTGAAATTATGCAATTATGCAATATGAATAACGAAACTCTTATGCATTTGACTAAAATGAATGAATAAACACTTATGCATTTAACGAACTGAATGACTAAAAACACTTCTATCAATTGTAACCTCTACTTTTCCTACCAGGCATCTCATTAGTTCGCCATGTATCGATCACAATCGGCACTGGTCGAGTTTGAAAACAAGCATGACACACTTCCTATGGCGGTAATATAGCACTTATTATACCCAAGAGGCGAAAGTATATGTCAATAGATTCATCGGCAAGTATAAAATCCTCTTAACGGAATGTTTGATACAATGGTGGGTGAGGGCGTGTGGGCGCGAGAGCGAATCTGGCTCTGTTTTAATTAATTCTTCGGCGAGATTCTGGACAAAGGAAACTGGTTTGACAAGATTTTCTCTGTGTTTTCTTGAGTCTGTATGTGGGAGCGATACGACCTCTGTTGTTTGTGCGAGCGGCAGCTGAGACTTTCTCCGCTGTGAGGTGAGCGGCGGCGCTCGTTCAGAAGACTTTGACTCTTTTTCTCCACGGCGGGATGACGAGTCGGTTTGGGTTGATGCTGGTCGATCTGGGTGTCGCTCGTTGTCGCTCGTGGCGCACGGTGGCGCACGTTCAGCGCAAAGTGGCGCAGGTGGCGCAAGGTGGCGCAAGTTGGCGCTCGTTCAGCGATCTCCGCCTTTCCTGCGGGTTGTTCGCTGGTCGTCACTCTGACGAGGAGCGATGCTTCGTTCGTGGCAGGGTGGACGTTGGCGTCTTTGTTGGCTTCACTCGCAGCTCTGCGACTCAGGGTAGCGATTCTTCTCAGGTGGTGCAGACCTCGGCTTGTAGCTACGCGTCGCTACTCCGCGACCCTCGTCATTCTGAATGACAGGAGCTTCTTCGTTGGCGGCGACGAGGAGAGATGGTTGTCGCCCTGGAGAACTCTGGTGGGGCCTTAGCCCGGAGACGAGATGAGATGTAGGCCGGAGCTCGTGAAGATCTGTGGTGGAGCCGAAGATGGGTGATCTCGTAGCCCGGATGATATGCTTTGTATGGATTTTCCTTCGGTTTATATCGGAAAATTCCACTCGGCTTCCCGAGTTGTTCAAAGGCTGTGTCATAAAACCTTCCTGTGGGGTGGACCATCTGCGTCCGTGTGTGTGTCCGTCCGTGTGTTTCGCGTGCGTGTTTGTCCGTGTGTTTATTAGCTTTGAAGACACAGCTGTGTGTGTCGTTCTGGAAGAAAGGGGTGGGGGTCTCGTGTCGGTGCCAGAAGTTATCCATTAGCCAGACCGATGATTCGCGTCGAGTTATAAAAAAAACATTCGAATCCATGTTTTGTTACTGAATAATATTTGTCGCGAAAACCTACGCGTTAAGCGAGCTTAATTATTCCCTCCCTTGCTCTGGGATCACATCCTTTGTCTCACACAGCTTAAGTTGGTTTGGTTTGGAAGTTGAAATGCAACTTATTTGCTGCTTGGTTCCATCTGCACAGTTATGCCGAAACAGTGTTCACGATGTTTCATCGTGACCCAACCTTTATGGGTGTCATTTCCTGGCTTGGTGCCTGTGTGTGGAGATCCTCTCGGAAAGACAAAGGCGGTCGTGTTGCTCGCTTCCCATGGGTGTTGTGTTTGGTTAATTTTGAGAGCCTTCTCCGCCCTTGATTCCTCTTCTATTTTAATTCCGTACTTATTATTTGACTTCTTGTGATTATTTGATCTGATATCCCGGCTAGGAATTTGTTTTGGAGCGAAATAGATGCCATAATTATTCTTTGATGCTTCGGCCCGGCCGTGTAGATATTCTTTAAAGGTAAATAATGTCAGTATTTTATTAACAATGATGGGTCGCGATTCTGGTGCAACTGTCGTCTGGTTTTCAATTGGAGTGAGGATGGATACTGTTTGCTTAATCTTTATGGTTAAGTTGGTAACTTGTGTATTTAACATGGTTCAAAGACCCATCTGTGCTTTTTGTCGTCGATGCTGTTTCTTTGTTAAGAATATAATTATCTCTTCCTCCGTGTCTCCTGGTTCTGCAACGCCTGCAATTCCCCCNTCCCTTGTTCCTCTTGTTGAATTTAGGGGAGTTTTCCATTGCCCCCTTTCATGTCCTCTTTTTTGAAATGAGGGGCGCATCTGTGGAAGTGTGGGGGCCTCTGTGGAAGTGTGGGGGCGTGTTCGTTCCCACGCGGCCGCGTCTATTAGAAAAAACGATATTATCTATGTTGGCAGAATAATTCTTAAAAAAAAATATTAAAAAAAATAAAAAGGGGGTACATACACAACACCCCCCCCCCTTCAGGAAAAGTGGCTAGTCTTAGCACGAGTCCGTCTGGCCGGTCCGTCATACGGAGCCAGACGCGGTTGACCGTCCGGTGGCGCGGCAGTCCAGGGAGGCACGGGGCAGGTATTGTAGATCTGTGCGTGCCTCGGGATTCCGGCTCTCGGTGGTCAGCCGCCGTCAGGTCCGCGACACCTGGGAGTAGGTCAGGCGGAGACACGTGAGGATCAGATTGCGACACCTGCCACCCCGAGCCGACGGCCCCATCACACGCTCGGTCGTTACGGCACACAGGGAGGTCATGGGTTTCCGCGAAAGGTTTCAGCCGGGAGGGGTGTACGTACCAACGGCGTTTTCCCCATTTAATCTGGATACACTGGGGTCGCGCAACACGCACGATTTCCACCGGTCCCCTCCATGGTCTCAACAACTTAGGGGACGTGGCCAACGGTGCATGTGGACAATGCAGCCAGGCCTTATCGCCTGTTTTCCAATCGTGCGTATGCACCTTCCGTTCATGCAACCTTTCGTTAGCGACCTGGCGCGACCTTGAATTTAACCTTGCAGCCTCTCGCGCTTCAGCCAGCTTGGCGATATTAAATTTAATGTGGTCGGCCAATTTGGATTTCGCACGTGGCTGGGAAATCCCCAGTTGGACATCCATAGGCGGATCAGCCTCCCGCCCATACATGAGAAAAAATGGGGAAAAGCCCGTTGCCGCATGTGGGGCCATACGATAGGCCGCGAGTACCCCGGGTACCTGTAAGTCCCAATCAACCTGATCATTGCAGACCTGTTGGCACAGCATAGAAGTGATCGTTCTGTTCAGACGTTCAACCATTCCATCAGTCTGCGGGTGGTACGGGGAGGTACGCACTTTTTTTGTACCCAACAGGTCACACACCTCGCGCAACAAAACACTCGAAAAATTCTTTCCTTGGTCCGTCAGCAAGCGTTCTGGGGCGCCTTTGTCCAAAACGTAGCCCTGGACAAAGGCGTCCGCCACCGCCGCAGCTGACTGGTTGGCGAGTGGCCACGCCATAGGCCATCGGGTGAAGTACTCTACGCCAACCAGTAGGTATTTGTTTCCCCTAGGTGTAGCGGGAAAGGGCCCCAAAATGTCGAGCGCAACCAATTCGTTCGTGCGCGAAACCTGAATGGATTGTAGCGGTGGGTTAGCCGCAATTTGTGGCGGTTTCCTTCGAGCGCACCCCACACATCCCTTGAGGATGTTCTCCACGTCGCTCCCCATACCCGGCCAATAATAGTCCCGTTGGAGTAGGGCAAGCGTTTTGTGAAATCCCAAATGCATGAGGCGTTCGTGAGCAGCCAGAACGACCCTACCCCGTAAAGCAGATGGCACAACGAGCGTATGGCGCCGGACATATTGTCCCACTTCATTAGGAGGCCTTGTCTGACCACCCACGAACTGACCCGCGTCCCCCCCCCNTCGGGAGCCTCCGCCTTCCGCCGTAGCGTGAGTAGGGAGCTGTCGGCCATTTGGAGACGGCCCCACTCGATAAGAGGTAACGCGAGCAGCGAGTCCCCGCCCGTGGGAGCAGCGGTCAAAACAACCTCTGGAGCATCAGTGGCGGCGAGCAAAACTCCGGCGCGAGCGGCGACAGGGGTTTACACCGCGCCGATCCAGAAGACACGCGCATTCCGAGCGAGGCGGCAACCGCGACAAGGCATCCGCATTAGAGTGCCGCAATCCTTTTCGGTAAATCGTCGTGAACTGGTAGTCTTGTAGGACCTCCAGCCATCGGGACAATTGGCCGGAGGGTTGCGCCACCCGCATTGCATATTGGAGAGCCGCGTGGTCCGTATGAACAGTAAAATGACGTCCGTAGAGATACGGTCTGAATTGTTGTATAAAGAAAACGATCGCAAGCAATTCACGACGAGTCACACAGTAGCGTTGTTCCGCAGGTGACAGAACTCTACTACCGTAGGCGACCACCCGTTCGACCCCCCGACCACCTGTGAGAGCACTCCCCCGATACCCGTGTTACTGGCATCCGTGTCAAGCAGAAACGGTTGCGTGAAATCGGGGTAACACAAGGGGGAGCTCGCACCAAGGCGTCCCGAAGGGAGTAGAACGCGGCCTCCTCATCTGGGCCCCAGTGAAACCTTACCCCTTTAGCCGTCACAGCGTGTAGGGCCTGGCAATGGTGGCAAAATGTTCGACAAACCGGCGGTAGTAGGAGGCGAATCCTATGAAGCTGCGGACTTCCGTGACTGAGGTTGGCGTTGGCCACGAGCTGACACAGTGCGTTTTAGCAGGGTCCGTGGATATCCCTGAACGGCCAACAATGTGGCCCAAGTACCGGACCGATTCCCGGAGCAGGTGACATTTCGCGGGTTTAAATTTTAATTTAGCGGACTGCATCCTGAGGAACACCCTCTCAACTGCCGGAGGTGCTCCTCGAAAGTACGGCTGAAAACTATGATATCATCGAGATAGATCGAACAGGTGTCCCATTGGAGTCCTGACAAAACCAATTCCATGAGCCTCTGGAACGTGGCGGGAGCGGAATGTAAGCCCATGGGCAAGCGATTGAATTCAAATAGGCCTCCTGGTGTCCGGAAAGCAGTCTTAGGTTTTGATTCCTCATCGAGGGGCAATTGCCAAAATCCTGAAAGCAGGTCAAGCGTCGAAAAATACTGTGCTCCCGCCAGGGCATCCAGCGACTCATCCATCCTAGGTAGTGGATACGCGTCGGCCATAGAGATTTTATTTAGGCGGCGAAAATCCACACAAAACCACAAGGAGCCATCCTGTTTCTTAACAAGGACAATGGGAGCCCCCACGGACTGGAAGAGGGCGAAATGATGTCGGCAGCCAGCATGTCGTTAACAGCCGATCTCACATGTTCCTTCTCGCCGGGCTGAGCCGGAAGGGATTTTGCCGAATAGGGGCCGCATCACCGGTCGCTATGTGGTGGCGCAACAAATCCGTGCAGCCAATATCGTACTTATGTCTGCTAAAGATGTCGGCGAATTCGAGTAGCAGGCCCTCAACGCTCCCAACTCACTAGACCCAGCACACAACGAGTCGAGCCATTCTGTCCCTCATCCGATGGAGGGTGTGTATCGAGGCTGGAGTCGGCATGCGCAACGAGCCCTCCGTCGACGGGCAGCGGCGCCGCGTGAGCCAGCACTGTGCCCTGAGTAATTACAGCCGTCCGCGGCCCCGTATTCAGAACCATCACGAACGGATCTTTGTCCGCCCGCACCATGGTCTGAGCTACTGCTAAGTCGAGGCCCCCAACTGCTCTGTTAGATGGCCCTAACAGGACTCCCTGGTCCCCCCGTCGATCCCAGGGGTTTTCGCAACCGCAGGGTTACCAACATTTGCGATCCCGGGGCACCCGCACAGTCTGAGTTGCCAGCGCCTGAACCGTTGCACAAACCGTGCGTATTTTGGTAGGACTCGTTAAAAATGCAACCCGCCGACCCGACGGAAGTTCAATGCAGGCTTGATCAATGAGAATTTTAATGGCATTTTAGCCAAAAAGTCCGTGCCCAGTAAACAAGGAACCGCCAGAGACGATGACACAAAAATGGGACCCGCCAATTTGATATCACCAATACAAATAGTGGCCCGAATCTGTCCGATTATTCCCAAGGATCCTCCGTTCGCCGCGTAAAACGGTACGTCCACCGGGAGAAGGGGTCGGCATTGGACGGGAAGGATGTTATAAATAAGGTCCGATGATGGTGGCCGACGCACCCGTGTCCACCAGCACCCGGACCTCGACCCCGTCAATAAACCCCGTTACTACGGACGACCCGGCCGACGCAGCCACTATCCTGTGGGCCAACTCTGACCATTCGACTGCCCCGGCCCGTGTACGAACCCCCTCGCCGAACCGAATCCCGGTACCCATACGCGGTCCCCCACCGCGAAGCGGCGACCCGAGTGTGCCGTGTATGTGGACCGAGCGTGTGGGTGCCGCGACTTGCCGGGGTTTGCTGGGACGACTTGGGGCCTTGGTCGTCGTCCGGACGTGGTCCCGAGGCGCGCTGACGCGGAGCCCGGCACCCAGACGCGACGTGACCCGGAGGCCGCAGTTGTAACACAAGACCATGGACGTCGTAGGTTTCGGTTGCTCCAGCTTGCGGGATCGTACGGGCGAACGACCCCCGATCTCCACTCCCCGGTCTTGAGACGGTGAAGGCCTCCTCCCGAACCGTCGCAGTCTGAGGCTCGGCGCCCGTCGCGGCTGGTGTCGCGATCCCCGCCGATGCACAGATGACCGGCCGCTTTCGCTTGAGGACCTCGTGTGCGTGAATACTTGTCGCCACCCCCAAGGAGCAGATGTCCATCTCGTCGGATGTATTTATGGGCACTCCCAGCCCGTGTGCCAATGCCAGCAGCTGCTCCGTCACCATGGCGTCCTTCCCTCCTTGTCCATGCGTGGAAAGGCGGCGTCCGCCAGGGCGAGCAGCGATGTGCGATAGGCGAGTGTAGTTTCTCCATCAACCTTACGTCGTTCGTAAAATTGGTGGCGACAGGTCGAGGGCGGTCCGAACACCTTAGCCATGAGATGTAGCGCGGTCTGTAGCGTAGAGCGGGACGACCTTGGGGCGGATGTGAAGGCCGCAAGTGCGTCGTCGTCGAGCATCGCCGGCAGCGCGCGCAGTGGTGTCGGACCACCCCGACATCTCCTGATGCGCGAGGAACCTTCGTTGGAAGGCCCCCAGTCGCCCCCGTCGGCCTTGAACGCCGTGAGCGCGGGCAGTCTCTGTTGGAGGACCTGGTCGTCGTCCCCCGAAGAATGCTTTTTCCCGCGCACCGCTGTAGTCAATGAAAATGTCGGCTCCGTCGGCAGGCGCATGGTGGAGAGTCTCGTCGTGCGCCAATGACGCGGGCTGTGTGGAGTGGATGTCTCCGAGCACGTGGTGTCCACGCTTCCCGCCAATTGCAGGTGGACCCTCGAAAATGGCGCCAATTTCAAAACTTTTGGCGCGAAGCGCGTTCTGGCGGGATCCTGGCGGCCGCACTCCCTCCTCCACCTCGTAGTCGCCGTCCCGGCTCCTGAAGCCGTGATTTCGGACAAAATCGAAGCGGCGGCGAGCAACAACTCCGCCAGGCGGGAGTGTGCTTCCTGAAGGCCGGTGTTGGAGGCGAGCGGAGCGTCGTCCATCGCCGCACGGTGCTGCATCGGTGGCGTCTCATCTTCCTCGCCTCCCGATGCTTGTGGCTCCGGTACGTCGTCGTCTCCCCGATCTCGGTCGTGGGTTCGGGTAGTCTTCCTGGTATCCATCGTTTGTGAAGACAGGTTTACTTCTGACGCCAGTTGTAAAGTAGTCACTTGGCGGAGACGACCTTGACGGGTAGCACACCTTTTTATTAACACCAAACTGTTACACGGGTGGCAACTGCCACATAACCCACGAGGTTCCCCTGAGCTATACCCACACGGGCTCTCACGCCCCGTAGCTTCTTGGAACACACCCGGCTGGTTATTTGTCTCGACTCTGGGTCCCACAACCTGGTTCCACATGGACACCAGGCCCCGGGTCCCACAGCCTCGCCTCTGAGCCGCACAGGGTCCCGGCCCTTACAAGGACAGCGGGGCTAGGGGTCTCAGGGCCCTATCTCTTCAACTCCGTCTTCGATCTTCAGCTGGTAATAACTCCCGAGTGCTCTCGCGCGTCCCCTTTATAGTCCTCCATGCGGACGTCGCTGAGAGCACCCACCCAAGTTGACCAATCACCCAGCGCTCTCTCTACGATCCTCTTTCCCATATCGTGTCTGCGTGCACAACCACGCACCCAGCACCGCCCCGTGATCCATCACTGTCAGTGTGCGTCAACACCCCCACACTCGATGTAGCCACGCCCGGCGCGCGCACACCCACGCCCCACCTTGTCGGCGCGCACCGCCACTACATATACAATGGTTGTGTGTCTAGGGTGTAGTTAAGTATAATGGTGATTTTCTGATGTTTGAAAAACTCCTGACCGAGCATTCACGCGTGAGGGAGCAACCGGACGACTTGGGGGGGTAACCCCTCGCATACGAGGGGCTACCACTCAGCATCCCTAGACAGTACAGGGCAGCAACCTACTTGCTGTACTCCCACGCAGTCCTAGTCACGTCATGGCCCGCAGGCCCGTGCCGTGCGAGCCTGTGGGCCCCAGTACGGGGACCGCTCCGCCCTCGGGGCTGCGCGGCTCCTCTCTGGGAGGCGCGCGGCCTCAGCAGAGTTCCCACTCGGCCACTCCGCCACCCACTCCACACTTCTCTTGCCGAGCTCAACGCAGAAACTGTCGTGTAAATGTAGAAGCTGAGCTGTCGAACGCAGCAGCAGCCTCTCTGCCTCCTAGTTGTGAGGCAGCACGGGTGGTGATGTGGTAGCCATGGTGTTAGAACACTGGACTTGCATAACCATGTTTGGCGTCTTTGATGTCCAAATGAGTGTTGTCTGTGGATGAGGTCTATTGGTGATTTGAGTCGGTGTAGAAAATTCCCTGTTTTATTGCAGGGTCTACGATGTAAAGCGACAGTTTTGTTTAACATTTACATTTAAGTAGCATTTGCCTTGGGAAATGTGCCTTACATTGCACACGCACGTGGGCTCACACCGTACAGCACCGTTCCTGTGTCTCAAAAACAGCAACCAACTAAACTCGGTGATATCTTCAGTTTATCGGCAATATTTCATGGTGGCTGTAGCAATTATGTTCACGTCTTGATAACAGCGCAGCCGGCCAGGTGGCCCAGCGTGAGAGTGCGTGGCTCACAGTCGGGAGGCTGCGAGTTCATCATCCATCTGGTGTCTATAAAATGAGTACCACTTTGTGGGGCGTCAAACAGCGGTTGTCCTCTGGATAGATTCGCCCCCGCCATACTACTGTGACATTTTCCACACTAAGGGCTATACACGGTATATGAGAACCACATCAATGCCCAGTTGAGCAGGCACATCACTGGACGTTTGGCCTTCCACATATGGTCTGCAGTTGATTGTAAAGAGGTCAGGTAGTGATTGATGGATATGATTAACTGGAAATGGGATTGGCACCTCGTATTCCCAAGGCACCTGCTAACTGCTTCAGTCGCATCATCGCCTGCGACTCGTCAGGGCACAGCACGGCCACAGTCACTGCTTCGCGACATTTCACTGCAGCCCCACAGTGATGGTGGATGGCTCTCCACCAGGTTACCCAGTGGCGTTTGTTTACTGGCCACACTCTGATGATGGGACTCAGTGGAGGCGAACCCTGGCGGGACTGGCCTTGTCTAAGTGAATGCCATGGAGATAAAGTTCTCGTGATGGGCCCACTGATTATTGGATTAGATGTTCTCTCATTTCGCCCACGAAACCCTCTGCCTATTTATTTTATTAAATACAAATTCACAACCTTTTTCAATCTACTTCTGGGTGAAGCCTTTCCCACGTCATGTAGTTCATGAGGGATGTTTGACCATACTTCACCATTTAGGTCAGTTGGGATTGGTTACGTGTGTAGGTCCAGGACTGATTTAGATATCACTCAGCACTGAAGTTAGCCATGGTTGGGAATCGAACACAGGTTACCAGGTGCATAGCACAGCCTGCACACCATTGCACCACGGTTCTACTTGTTTATTTTATTGTGATCTACAGCTTACTGAGATTGTGTTTTAACGTAGCTTAATGTGTTTGACATTCCGCAATTGGGCACGATTTATTTAATTATTTAACGCATAAATTATGTGTTGCTGTTCAACTCCCTTTGCCCTTCATTCTGTTCTTTACAACCCAGTTTTCCACTAGCACCAAGGGATCCACATTCATCCCTGTTATCTGAGTATTTTCCGTAATTTACTGATAATAATTCATGCACCACAGCAGAGGATCATGTACAGTAACTCGTGACGTAAATTACCATCGTGGAGACATTTTTCCATAGCTGTTTCCCTCTCACTCATCCCCTCTGTTCCCACAGCTTTTCCTCCTCGCTGATCTCCCTTTCTGTTCCCACAGTTGTTGCTTCCTCACTGATTTCCCTCTCTGTTCCCCTAGCTATTCATCTCTCATTGAGCTCCGTCTGTTTTCACAGCGTTGTGAGGAGGGAGCGGTTCTACCGTTGAAGGTGACGCTGCGAGCTGAGCACGTGGAGCCATGGCTACAGGTTCGTACAGGAGCCAGGACCTGGGGCCACACGAGTCCTGACCTCAGCACCTGCATCATGGGTAACGGGGCTCAGCTTCCTCACCACAGCCCCATAGCTCTATCCTCTACATCAGGGGTCTCAAACTCAAATTACCTGGGGGCCGCTGGAGGCAGTATCTGGGTGAGGCTGGGCCGCATCAGGTATTCCACAAAAAAAACTTTGCTAAAAAAATCAAACTTCTCAAATGTCATTACTAACAGTTATTTAACTTCAATGGGTTCTTCTGAACATGAATAAAATATTGAACCTGTACTTGGACTTATTGAAGTTCAAGGTGGAGAAGAGCTTTTCACGCAAATATGTGCTCCCAAAAAGGCACATGGTCCGCTTGAACATTCGGGAAAGCTCAGGGAAGCTGGGTTCAATTCTCGCAAAAATTGCCCAAGCTTGTCTTCTTTTCCACTCACCTCCCTGAACTTGGCTTTGAGGTCAGAGTTGCACTGCAGGTCATTGAGCTCCATTTGAAGCACAGGAGGGGCATCTTGCACATCAAAGGAGAAGGGATCCGCAAAAATTTGAAAAGTGGCTCTGTGCGTCTTGAAGTCTGCAAATCTGTGATCAAATTCCTCCTGTAGCCTCAAAATGGCAACATACTTCTCACCACTGAATGGTGTGCCTGCATTTAGGAGTGCCTTGCATGCTGGGAAATGGCAAAGGTTTGTCTGAGAGAGCTGGGCTTTCCATAACACAAGTTTTGTGGAGAATGCTCTCACGTTGTCATAGGCAGCACTGACGAGCTGCCCCTGGCCTTGTAACTTCTTGTTCAGTACATTCAGCTCATGCGTGATGTCAACAAGAAAAGCTAAGTCCATGAGCCATTTGGGATGAATTAGCACAGGAACAGCCACCCCATCCTTCTCCATGAAGGCTTTCACTTCTGCTCTCAACTCAAAAAATCTCTTCAAGACATTTCCCCTGCTGAGCCAACGTACCTCGGTGAAGTAGAGCACATCCTCATATTCTGACTCCATTTCCTCTAAAAAAGTACGGAACATCCGGGGCTTTAAGCCCCTGGATCTGATTTGGTTGATGCATTTCACAACAACAGACATCACATTGTCAAACTTCAGGCATTTGCTGCAAAGGGCCTGCTGATGGATGATGCAGAGCAATGGCCTCCTCCACACCCTCCTCTTCTAGTTTTCTTTGAACAAGTGCCACCAGTCCATTTTTCCTCCCTGTCATTGATGGCGCTCCGTCGGTTGTTATTCCAACAAACTTCTTCCATGGCAAACCGGCATTCACAATGGCATCACACAGCTGGCAAAATATCTCCTGAGCGGTGGTGTGGCCATGCATTGGAATTACTGTGAGCAACTCCTCCATCACTTCAAAATTGTCATCAACACCACGGACATATATTGTGAGCTGGGCAGTGTCAGTGATGTCTGAACTCTCGTCAAGAGCGACTGAGTATGCATTGAAAAATTTGGCTTTCTCACGCAGTTGATCATAAATGTCACTTGACAGGTCAGAAATGCGCTCTGCCACAGTGTTAGCAGAAAGGCTGATGTTGCTAAACTGACCTTTCTTTTCCGGATAGACTATACTTGCAGCCTGTAAGATGCACTTTTTGATAAACTCGCCTTCTGTGAATGGCTTTCCTGCCTTAGCAATCATCTCACTAACCACGTAGCTTACTTCGGCTGCTGCATTATTCTCTTTGGTTGCTTTCTTGAAGACATTTTGTTGCCTCAGTAGACATTTTAAGATGGCAACCGGTTGGCTCTCTCATCTCCCTGGTATTTTGCATACTCCTCAGCATGTCTAGTTGAGTAATGACGTTTGAGGTTGTATTCCTTGTGCACCGCAACTTTTTCTGTACAAATAAGACACGTCGGGGTGCTCATGTGCTCAACAAAGAAATATTGCATCTCCCACTTTTCCTGAATTGTCTGTGCTCGTCACCAACCTTTCTCTTCACTGCAGGCTTTGAAAAAACATGATTGGGGCTGTGTGACAAGATATATATTCATTCCACTTGCTGTCGCTCACGCAATAAAGTTTCAGTCAAGTGTTTAGCCAACCAGCGATGCACGGAGACGTAATTTCCGCAAATGCACGTCATTTCCGCTTTTTCCGGTAACAGGTGCGTAGATTATGGGGGGGGGGGGGGGGTAATGCGTTCCCATCAGATTTCGTCCCCACACCCCAGTCACAGGCAGACACAGCTGTAGCGTCTGCTACTATACACGCTTCTCTGTTCAAAGCACGGGGATCTGAGCCGGGATGAGCTGTGGATCTGCGCTTTGACGCGCTCCGGTACGCGCACAGTGGAGAGCTGAAAGAGAGGAGAGGACTATATGAGGCAGCGTCATTGTGTGACCACGGGTTCAAATGCTGCTGGCCACTGTCGGGGCTTTCGCTGCCTTCAGTCACATCATCACATTTTTCTATACATTTTTGTGCTTACTTTGTGCCGGCGTGTTGGCTTGCCTGCGTTCCAGGACTTATTTGAGCAGATCCGGTACTTCTCGTATCGAAAAAAATATGAATATTAAAAAAAGTTTTAAGAAATGATTAAAATAAAATATAACAATATAATTTAATCACTAGAAAATTACGGAGCCCCTGTTGACATCGGTGGATGAATTATTAATTTGTGGCCACGCAATAACAAGATAATCTAATAAGTTATATATAAAGCTTTCTTAACAACAGCATCACAATTTCATAAAATAATAACAAATGCATACTTCTAAGATGAACCAAAATAATTATGCACATCGTCATGTACAGTCTGTGGCTCGGTGCGTAAATGTCACCACCAGAGGATGAGGGAATTTAAATAATTAAAATTCATCCACACATCAGGTGTAAATAATAATGTAAAACAGCCCAGACTGTACAATGTAGATATTAGCTCAATGACGTGTTATAAACTGCTGCGGTTTAGAATAATCCGTCTGCGTAAAGAAGCTCCCAAACCTCACAGCGCAGCGTGTGTGTAAAGGAGCCGTGGTGTCCCATGAATTTGCCTTCAATTTAACAAATTGTGTGTGTGTGTGTTCCGTTCGTTTTCTCCGCTGGACACAGAAGTCGCCTTTGCTCAAGATGCCACTTTATTAATCACTGACACAAAGACTGATACCGTCACTGCAGTATAGCCTAAATAAGCCCCACTGCATTGTAAGTGGCATGTGTGTGCTGTTTTAAGCGTCGTTTTACGTGCGTTCCGGGACCTGTGCTCGTCGTACCTGCGCTGTCATATGTACTTAGCGTTCCGGCACCTTGTGATTTACAAAAGAAGCACTGGATACATCATGACCTGCGCGAAAGAGGGCGGAAAACTATGAATTTCACCCTCCTGCTCTCCGCACATCCAAAGCCACTCTTTTCTCTCCGGCTCTCTCTCTCACTCACTCTCACACGTACACAAACACACACACACACGATCCCGCCCCCCATGTCACTCACATGCATGCCACATTCACTGTACAGGCACACAGTAGGAAACCAGAACATCATAACATTGTCCCACACAGCAGCTAACAGCGGGGTTGCTACAATATAAAACTCGCGGGCCGCACTAACATTAAACTTTCATATTAAGGTGGGGCCACAAAATATTGTTCTGAGGGCCGCAATTGGCCCGCGGGACGCGAGTTTGAGACCCCTGCTTTACATGCAGCGTGTGAATCTGCAGCCTGTGTGTGCAGGGTCCTGTGTACAAACATGGCCTGAGCACACAGCCCTATGTACACGCATGGCCTTATGGTACAAACATTGACACAGACATAGCCTTCTGTACGAGAAGCCATAGGACCACCCATATAAATATATAAATCACATCACTTGAAAATTAAATTTATTTATGCTAAATATGCACGCAAGTTTGAGCCACTGCTCACTAGAATGCATGCGGGACCCTGTATGCCGCGTCTGTGACCGTGGTAGCCACACGCACGCCGAATCTCCATCCACAGGCATTGCCGGGCGGCATGGCAGACGCCGAGCGCCCTCACAGCTCCCTCGGCGCATGGCTCGGTGTGGCGCTCACAACCCGCTCCGACACTCGCGGGGCCTCTAGAGCAGCGCCACGCGGCCCGTTGTGGGTGGAGTTCTCTCCCCTACGTGCGGGGCGCGCTGCTCGCAGGCTCGGGGGTTGCGCTCGCGCCGCTCTCCTGCAACTCACGCGTTCTCGTGCCACGTGGGCTGTGGGGGCGCCATAAAGCGACTTCGCTCCCTGTTCACGTTACAACAACGACTGTCGTGTTGAGCTCTCAGGGCCCCGATCTGAACACCTCGAGTCTTGTAGCTGGAGCCTGGCTGGGAACCTCAGCCCCTTAGGCATGGGGATTGGCAGTCGGTGCTGTGGCAGAGAACCCGCTCAGTCGGAAGGTTGGAAGCTAAATCCTCATTGAGGAACAGCTCAGCCCATGCTCTCTCTGTTCACAAAATGCGTACTGTTTAGTTGGAAGCAAGTTGTTATGCTGTAGAGGGTATGGCATCTGCCATGGGAATGTGCAATTTCCACCATGCTCCTGGAAGCCAATCAACGCGAGTCAATGGATTCGAGCGTGACCGCAGTAATCTGGGTTGTGCTGCTGCTGTGACAGACGAGAGATTCAAGAAGAAGACGGAGCAGGTGCGGATTCTACTGGACGACATGAAGAAGCTCTCCAGGTGAGAGGACGTCTCTTCACCCGCAATGGGTTCTCTGCTGCTCTACTTTTTAACTACAGACAAGGAAGCCATGTTATCTCAATTCAATAGTCAGAGTGAGGAGTACAGCTGATACCTGAATCCCAAACTACTTCTCTCAGTGCAAAGGCCGAGGCAGGGATGAAGGGAGACCTAGAGGGGGTGCGGTGACACCGGGGGAGACATAAGGGACATACAATAGCCACAGAGAGAAAAGTGTGGATATGAGAGATACACGGGAAAGGAAACACAGTGAGAGACACGGATACTTGCCTAAAAACAGTGGGAGACACGGGGAGGTATTGGGATGCAGGCAGTGTTACGGAGACATGGGAATTGATGCCATGGAATAAAAACAGGGAGATGGGAAAGAAAAGAGAGGGAGAGATTTGTTTATTTTAGACAATTTATGAGCACCTGGAAAAACCCACACTATCACCGTACAGATGGAAACAGATGTTGATTAGTCTACTTGCTGTACCGCAGTCTCCTGGCAATGCCATCTCGATGCACATGGGAAAGAAGTTTCGCAACATGTGTGCGAATCCACCAACCCTCGCCTCCAGTGCTCAGTTACAGACCACATGCATAGCCTCAATCGCCCGGCTCCTCGTAGCCACCCTGCGTGGCCCCGTGACACACGCCACCTGCTGCACAGTGGATGGTAAAGATCCCGTGGCGTCATTCACCAAATTTGGCCAACATGTGCTGGCATCACAGAACCCGTAAAATACTCCATTGGAATTTACAGAAATTATTGTCATCTCCTGCAAAAACCTGGCAGTCATGATACTCAATGAGGCTTCCTGGGCAAACAAGCATAATGATAATAATCCTATCTAGTAGTTACGTCACGTAATATTTATGGTATTTGACTTTTCATTTAATCAATTTTGCTTTTACAGTGTGACTATAAACATTTAATTGAACATGCACATATCGTGTGGGCAGATCTAATAGTCCATGATCTAACACATCGATATGCAAATATATCAAACACATTTACAATATTCTGCATAAACATTCATGACATTTCTATCAATTGCATTTGTGTATTAGCATATTGTTGGATTTAAAAATAAGTAACTCGAATCCTCATCCGTACCCTTTGTTTTCCAGGTTTGACAATTCCACCGTCCCAACCCTGTTGAGAATCAGTAACATATATGATGCATACAACCTGGAGGAGCAATCCACCCTCGAAAGAGCCTTCCACAAGGAGGGGGGTGTAGGTGGGTGCTGCTCCTCACTACACGGCACAGCGATTGCACTGCAACGATAAACTCTCCATCTCCCTGATGGACCTGGCTGTGGACACTGCTGTCCACAAGCGTCCAGTTACTGGGACATGTGTGGTCTCAGCGCCTCAGTGCCACTGCTAAGCAGCAGGGCCCCGCTACCCAGGTTAGGGAACCGAGCTGCCCGGCCCAGCACCTCAGTGCCACCGCTAAGCAGCAGGGTCCCGCTATCCTGGTTAGGCAACCGAGCTGCCCGGCCCAGTGCTCGGCCTGGAGGAGCTGCGGGCGAGAGTCGCGCTGCTCCTCACTGCGGCCTCGCCGCTTCAAGGCCCCATGCTGGGCGAGTTGTGACTCTCACCCAGCGTCTGATAATTATATATCAGTGCTCAGAGCTGTTGGGACATTCCGTTTGTCAAAGGTGCGAGTTTTGTTGCAGGAGTTTGTCTTGCGATGAGACAGCTGTTGGGTGTGAGTGTGACAGTTCCTGTTCAATGTTATCCCAGAGTACAGAGGATGGAGATCGCAGCTCTCGAGCAGAGCCCACCCAGAAGGGTAGAACTACTGAGACACGCATCTTCTGCTCCTCACTGCTCCTGAGTGTCTCCTGGATGACACAGAACTCCGTAGGACATGTGATACATTAGGGCTCACTGCTGTGGTGTCTTCTGTTTGTATGTCTATGGTGGAATAGCATCGTATGGGACACGTGATACCTAACGTCTCATAGCATTTGTCTGGACCAGTTCTTCCACGGCCTTGAGAATCCCAGTGCTGCAGGAGATGCCCCTCATGTGCCCCAACCAGACTCACGCTGTGTGTGTGCTGTGCCCGTGTGTTTTACTGTGGCACATTCACCACTCAGTGATCCTCTTGAGTGAGAGCCGTTCACTTAGCTCATGAATCGTGCCTCGTGGCATCTCCATCGCTGAGCCTGGCACAGGGATCATCGCCACGTTCGGGTCAGGGCAACCTCTATGCAGCTTTAGAGGGGCTGCTGTTGTTGTCTGCCCCCACTCCCCTGCCCTACTGCTGTGCCCCTGCCCCATTTCCACTCACCCTGCATTAGCCCTGCTGTGCTGCTGCCTCTCCCCACTCACCCTCGAGATGTTAACTACATTGCCTGGTATACAGGAGGTCGTGGTTCTATCTCAACCCTGACACCTGAATATTTGTAGTTTAACACGTAGGCTTTCGCGACCAATATTATTCATAATCAACGTTTTTGGTTTAGATCGCGTTATTTATAAATGTGTCGTAACCCTCCACCACCCGACACGGCCAATCAGTAAAAANGTGTCACGTTGACAAAAGACAAAATAGTTCACTGCTTTAGCCCACCGGTGTGTTGAAGCCACAACATTTACAATTTGAGTACAACGTTTCGCTGGTAATTGCATCCAGCATCATCGGGCAATTCGCCAGAATGGTGAGGTCTGGTCTCCCGTCTGACACGGCAGGGTGACGTCATCATTAACTCATCAGTGCAAAGATTCAAGGGGGGGTGATTGTATTATATTAGATTAGTAATCAGGCTTTGTTACGATGCGAGTTGTAGATTAGTAATCATTTGGAATGTGTTTTATTGTGATTATGCTACATTAGTAATCAGTTAGTGTTTGTTTCCCTTATAAGGAATTGTAATGTATCTTATTTAATAATACGCTTCCAGGCCGCACTAAGCCTGTAGCTGTCTGAGCGATTAAAGTTATTTCTGTTTCTCTCAATTTCAATGGATTCTCTAATTAGTCTTTGCCAGTAGTAACTAGTTTTACACAACACTTCAACGTTGTCAAAATCAATTGAGTGTCCCTGTTGGCATGCATGTTCTGCCACTGCTGACAGTTGTGTTTGTGATAGTTTAATATTTCTCTGGTGTTCTTTTAGTCTTACACTAACATTACGCCCTGTCTGTCCAATATAGCATCTGCCACATACACAATTAATCCAATTAGTAATTTTGTGTACTGTACCAAATCTTACTGTAATGTTTTGCTTTTGCAAAACACGGGCTAATTTGTCAGTTACTCCTGAGATAAATAGTATATTGTTTTAATAATCTATCGCTTTCAGCAGTGTTGCTTTGCGATCGTGATTTGGCATTTAGTGCTCTGTTAATTTGAGCATTATTGTAGCCATTCTGTCTTAGTGCTTCTTTAACATGTTTAATCTCTCTCACTGACTTTCACCATCTGAACTGTTTGCCCGATGTATGAGCGTCTTGATAAGAGAGGATTTCTGAGCTGGGTGATGATGCGAATCTGATTAGATAGGCATCAGTGTGCGTTTGCTTTAAACGCTGTGTGATTTACAGGCCATGCCCAAGAAGTGTATTATTAAATAAGATACATTACAATTCCTTATAAGGGAAACAAACACTAACTGATTACTAATGTAGCATAATCACAATAAAACACATTCCAAATGATTACTAATCTACAACTCGCATCGTAACAATAGCCTGATTACTAATCTAGTATATATATACAATCACTCCCCCTTGAATCTTTGCACCTGATGAGTTAATGAGTTAATGATGACGTCACCCTGCCGCTGCTCTATATAAGAACGGGAGACACAGCAGAGCCTCACCATTCTGGCGAATTGCCCGATGATGCTGGATACAATTACCAGCGAAACGTCGTACTCAATTGTAAATGTTGTGGCTTCAACACACCGGTGGGCTAAAGCAGTGAACTATTTGTCTTTGTCAACGTGACACTTTTTTACTGATTGGCCGTGTCGGGTGGTGGAGGGTTACGACACATTTATAAATAA
Organism: Lethenteron camtschaticum; assembly: GCA_018977245.1. Lineage (NCBI taxonomy): Eukaryota > Metazoa > Chordata > Hyperoartia > Petromyzontiformes > Petromyzontidae > Lethenteron > Lethenteron camtschaticum. The sequence goes on along the minus strand of MU249573.1, from coordinate 3,707,980 downwards.
CGCGATCTAAACCCAAAAACGTTGATTATGAATATTTGTAGTTTGCATGTTCTCTCCGTGGTTGCGTGGATTTTTCTCCAGGTCCTCCGGTTTTTCCCTCCACATTTAGAAGTCTTGAGAGTATTTGGCTGCTATAAATTATTCACATGATAAGCCACTTTGTTGAGCTATCATTTGTGACCAGGTCGCTTACCTGGTAAAATAGATTCATACAGGCAGTCCTCGACTTACGAACACCCGACTTACAAATAGCCCGCACATACAAACCATCTTCCATTCAATATTTTATTAACATTCACTTAAAACGCAAACTCTAACTTGCAAACTGAATCGGAAAACGATTTTGTTCAACTGAGCGATCCTCTGCGGGTGCACTGAGTCAGCCTCGTGGTGGGAGTGATTGTGTGTGTGGCATTAAAATACAGTAAAATACTGTTCCGACTTATCAACGGTCCCCCAGGAACTAATTGTGTTCTTAAGTCGAAGCCTCTCTGTATTTTGGATTAAGTGTTGCTGCCTCTCCCCACTCACCCTGGAATCGCCCTGCAGTATTGCTGCCTCTTCCCACACCAGGTGCACCTAGTGTACCATGTGGACCAGGTTTGGTGTGAGCTGTAAGCCTTCTTTATTCACATTATGGGGGTTGATTATCAACTTGTCAATGTCTGTGTCCAGGTTAGTGAGCCAGTGGGTGGCTTTAGAAGTGGCCCCGGGAACATCTGAAATGTCTCCCAGCGAATGATCGGAGTGGGCAGTGATGTACGACGTTGTCCATGGTTTGAGACTGATGACCCCAATTGCACGCTAGACGATGCTTCATTGTCCATTGGTGCAGCAGATCGCTGCCATCCAATGTTCGGGTGTAGTTCAATGGAGGCGACTGCGGGGTAAAGTAAACCAAGAGGGCGTGAGATCAAAGTGAACATGGCCGAGTGCAGTGCAATCACAGCACCTGCGTCAGCACAGGCGCCGCGGCTTCTCTGTACACAGCCATAGACAGTCGCGCTAGAGTCACGTGGTCGATAGCACACGTGCTGTGCTCATGAGGCAAGTTCTTGCTGCGGTTGTGTCTGATAATTTTCATAAAATTGAAATGCTATCACGAGGAACAGCAAAGAAGACAGCCATTTGCTGATGTAGGGACTTAATTCATTGCCTAACAAAGATAATCTATACAGACACATCATATATGTTCAATGCTAATCTTTCACATCATACAGACACGAATACTCTGCATGATATTGAGTTATCTGATGAGTTGCATTGTCTCTCAGAGCTGTTCATGAAGATGCTGACGTCCATCTCGCCGGATGCCTCCAACATCCCGGACTCCCTGCAGAGACCCATGGAGTGGGGCACTGGCAACGTGCTGAATTATGTTGGAAACCCAGATACAAGTGAGTACTGCACCCACACCAGGGATTCTTGTAAACCATAATGCACCCACATTGTGAGAGTACTGACATAAAGTTAGTACTGACACAGTCAGTAGAGACACAGTGTGAGAACTGATACAGAGTGAGGACTAACACACAGGGTGAGGACTAACACATAGTAAAGCCTGACAAAGTAGAGGTACACAGTAAGAGTGCTGACACGGAGTGAGTACTGGGACAATTAAAACAGACAATGAATACTTACACATACAGTGAGTATTGACACAGTGAGTACTAGAACACAGTGCGTACAAACACAAAGTGAGTGTTTACAAACAGTGGTGACACAGTAAGAGTCCTGGTTTAAGTCTTACCTTACTTCTCACACATCCTCTGTCTCTTCAATCACTCTGTATCCCCTCACTCCCTTCTCAAGTGTCGTTCCGCAGGGTTTGGTTCTGGGTCCCTTACTATTCTCTCTGTTACTGACACAGCGAGTTCTGACGGAGTGTGAGTATTGACGCAATGTGAGTACTGTTACAGTGAGTACTGACACAATGTGAGTAGTGACACACAGGTAGTACAGTACTGACACAGTGAGTACTGGTACAGTGTGAGGAGTCGATGTGTATTAACGCAGTGTAAGGACTGAAACTAAGTGAAGACTAGCACACAGGGTGAGGACTGACACATGGTGAGTACTGGCACAGTTAATAGAGGCACACAGTGGGAGTACTGACAGAGTGAGCACTGGCACACAAGTAAAACACTGACACAGAGAATACTGAAACATACAGTGAGTAGTGCCACACTGTGAGTAGTGATGCACAGAGTGAGTACTGACACACTGAGAAGTGACAGTGAGTACTGACAGAGACTAGTGACAGAGTGAGAAGTGACACAGTGAGTAGTGACACAGAGTACTGACACAGTGAGTAGTGACAGTGAGTAGTGACACACAGTGAGTAGTGACACTGTGAGTAGTGATAGAGAATGAGTAGTGACATAGATTGAGTTCTGACACAGTAGCGACACAGTGAGTATGTACAGAGTGAGTAGTGACACAGTGATTCATTACACAGAATAGTGACACACGGAGTGAGTAGTGACACAGTGAGTGTACACAGTAGTGACACACATAGTGACACACAGAGTAGTGACACAGAGTAGTGATTCAGTGAGTGTACACAGTAGTGGCACACATAGTTGGCAGTGACACACATGGTGAGAAGTGGTACACATAGTAGACATACTGAGTAGTGACGGAGTGAGTAGTGACACACAAAGTAGTTACACAGTGAGAGTGATACACAGTGATAGTACTGACACAGTGAGTAGTGACACAGTGAATACTGACAGTGAGTAGTGACACAGTGACAGTACTGACACAGTGAGTAGTGACAGTGATATTACTGACACAGTGAGAGTGCTGACACAATTAAGATACAGACACAGTGAGGGTGCTGCCAGTGACAGTACTGACATAGTGAGAGTGCTGTGACACACTACTACTAACACACAGTGAGTAGTGACACAGTGACAGTATTGACACATAGTAAGTAGTGCCATTGACAGTACTGACACACAATGAGTAGTGACACAGTGACAGTACTGACACACAGTGACAGTACTGACACACAGTGAGTAGTGACATATAGTCACAGTACTGACACACAGTGAGTAGTGCCATATAGTGAGTACTGATATACAGTGAGTAGTGACACAGCTTGATGAATACATCTGCAAGACAGGCTACTTGTGCTCGCCATTCAGTGTTTGAGCATGGTGGCCAATGGAGATGTCAGCTCTGACAGAAAGCTGTGCACTGCAGCTCGCTGTTCCAAGTCTGTTCATATTCTCCCTCTCGACAGCCAGCGCACCTCTGTGTGAAGTAATTGTTGCTCGTGTTCAGATCCCATGGTTTCGCACAGCTTGAAAACAGTCGAGCATTAAGTGGCCTTGACTTAACCAAGTTGATTACTTTAACAGCGTCATATAATACTGCATGCAAATCAAAACTCATTGTTGTTGGAAGCCAATGCTTCCCGATGTGTCATGCACTGGACCGAAGCAGCACCCTGAGTGACTGAGCAGCCCTATTCAGGATCACACTGCTCACCTCCATAGTGAGGAAAGGGTTAGAAAATGTACCCTAAACATTGCCTGCTTCAAAACATCCTGGCCAGCCTATCACAGCTGGCGGGATCGCATCCTTGTGGTCGAAAAACAAATAAAATGAAAAAGACCAAAGTGATACCACTCACTGTTGGCGCCTGGAATATGCGCACTTTGATGGACACATCTGGATCAAAAAGACCTGAGAGACGCACCGCCCTTGTGGGTAGAGATCTAGCCAGATATAATGTGGATGTTGCTGCCCTTAGTGAGACCTGACTGGCCAATACTGGACAGGTGACTGAAGTGAGTGCAGGTTACACTTTCTTCTGGAGCGGCCGAGGCCAGGAGGAGAGACGTGATGCTGGTGTTGGTTTTGCAGTAAAAAACCAACTGAGTCAACCAACTGGCAAGCCAACCTAAGGGTATAAATGACCGTTTAATGACCTTAAAGCTCCATCTATTGGGTAAAAAGGAGGCCACCATCATCAGTGCCTATGCCCCTACCATAACCAACTCTGACGAGATCAAAACCAAGTTTTATAATGACCTGGAAGTCATTATTGCTGCCACGGCCAGCTCTGACAAACTCCTGATACTTGGTGACTTCAATGCCAGAGTTGGAAGTGACTATCATTCATAAAATGGAGTCATAGGTTCACATGGCATTGGAAAATGTAACAGCAACGGCCTTCTGCTGCTGAAAACATGCTCTGTATTTGACCTGCTCATCACCAACACGATATTCCCACTACCAAAGCACAAGAAAACTTCATGGATGCATCCTCATTCACACCACTGGCACTTGATTGACTACGTCATCATGAGGAGGAGCGACCGGCACGATGTCAGGGTGACCAAGACAATGTATGGTGCTGACCATCGTCTCATCATCTCCAAACTTAACATCCGGATTAAGCCTCCCAGAAGCCCACAAGGAAAAATACGTGTCAAGCGTCTTAACATCACTCGCCTACAACAGGAACACACCAGACTGGCCTTTGTTGAGGCTCTAGACCATCACCTGGAGTCTCTAAGCTTCGAGCATACAGACGCTGAGGCAGACTGGACTGCTCTCAAGACCATGTTGCATTACAGCCCTTGAATCACTTGGTGTTCCCATACGTACACATCAAGATTGGTTTGATGAGAACGATGCAGAAAATCCAAGCACTCCTTGACGAAAAACATGGCCTGCATCAAGCATATCTGAATGACAGCAGCTCAAGCTTAAAGAAAACTGCCTTCCTCAACATTTGCAGGGTTGTCCAGCGGAGACTTAGAGTCATGTAAGACACCTGGTTGTGCGCAAAAGCTGAGGATATTCAGTCCTACGCTGACAGTAACAACACCAAGTGCCTCTATGATGCACTCAAGCAGGTCTATGGTCCGCAACACTCAGGAACTTCACCTCTCCTGAATGCAGATGGAACAACACTTCTCACAGAGAAGGACAAAAGACTTGCAAGGTGGGCTGAATTCTTCAGCGCAGTCCTCAACCAGCCATCATGCATAAATGAGGAGGCAATTGCGAGACTGCCTCAAGTTGAAATAAACCAGTCCCTTGCTGTTCCACCATCCATTGAGGAAACCAGCAAAGCCATAAGCCTCCTCTCACCAGGCAAAGCTCCAGGGTCCGATGCCATTCCAGCGGAAATCTACAAGGCTGGAGGCCTCGCTTAGTCGAGAAACTGACCGACCTCTTCCAGTCTCTGTGGAAATTAGAAGCCGTTCCCCAGGAGTTCAAGGATGCCTCTATAATCCATCTCTATAAGAGGAAAGGCAATTGGCAGGCCTGCGACAACCATAGAGGCATCTCCATACTATCAATCGCTGGCAAAATCTTGGCAAGAATCCTTTGAACTGCCTAATTGTCCACCTAGACCAGGGTCTGCTACCTGAGAGTCAGTGTGGTTTCAGAAAAAACACGGAACCACTGACATGATATTTACTGCCCGGCAGTTACAGGAGAAATGCCAATAAAAAAATGCTGATCTATATATGGCTTTCGTTGATCTAACAAAAGCATTCGACACAGTCAGCCGGGAGGGCCTATGGAAGATCATGGCAAAGTATGGGTGTCCAGACAAGTTCATTGGCATCATGCGCAGACTCCATGATGGCATGATGGCTGGTGTCAGAGACCAGCAATAACTCTCTGATCCGTTCCCAATCACAAACGGGGTGAAGCAAGTCTGCGTTTTAGCGCCAACGCTCTTCAGCATAGTGGTTTCTGCCATGCTGCAAGGCTCATTCCAGAACCACAACACTGGGATTAGCTTCATCTACCGTTTTGACGGTGGGCTATTCAATCTGCGGAGGATGCAAGCCAAAACTAGAGTGGAGGAAGTCACTGTTCGAGAACTTTTGTTTGCTGATGACTGTGCTCTGGCTGCTGGCTCAAATAAAGATCTACAGGACAGTATGGACCACTTCTCCTCAGCTTGTAACAACTTCGGCCGAACAATCAGCACAAAGAAGACTGATGTCCTATACCAATCTGCTTCTGGGAAACCCTACACTGAGCCCATCATCTTTGTGAATGGGCAAAAGCATTCAGTTTACTTACCTTGGTAGTACTCTGTCTCACGCTGTGCACATAGATGATGAAATTAACATCAGGATTGTCAAGGCCAGTGCAGCCTTTGGATGTCTACGTGACTCGGTATGGGAAAGGACTGGCATCAAGCTGGAGACAAACATGAAGGTCTACCAGGCTGTTGTCTTCCCAACGCTTCTGTATGGGTGCGAAGCCTGGACAGTCTACTAGCGCCATGCCAAGAAATTGAACCATCTCCACTTGAGCTGTCTGAGGAAACTGCTGAGGATCAAGTGGCAAGACAGAATCCCTGACACAGAAGTCCTCAGCAAGGCCAATATCCCCAGCATCCACACCTTGCTTGCGAAGGACTGGCCACGTGACCAGAATGCCCTGCGCGAGACTGCCAAAACAAGTCTTCTTTGGCGAGCTGAAGAATGGCAAGCGAGCGCAAGGTGGCCCCAAAAAGCGCTACAAGGACACCCTTAAAGCTTCCTTGAAGAGCTTTGGATTCGACCTGAAAAGCTGGGAACCCCTAGCTCAGGACCGACCTGCCTGGAGAAGAAAAGTACAGGATGGTGCAGTCCTCTGTGAGAGTAGGAGAAGCTCCTGTGCTGTCTTGAAGAGGCAGCAGCGCAAATCTACCAAGGAAGGACTTGTGGCTGCTCTACATCCTCCCTGACCTGTCCAGTGTGCCACAGATATTCCGGGCTCGGATTGGCCTGTTCAGCCATCTGCGCACTTATCAAAACCCAACAAAATGACAAACGTGCCATGGTCATCATCAACTTGATGGACGAATGAGAGAGAGTGTACATGGTGTGTGTGTACACATGGTGTGTGTACATGTGTGTGCGTGTACATGGTGTGTGTGTGTGTACATGGTGTGTGTACATGGTGTGTGTGTATATTGTGTGTGTGTACATGGTGTGTGTACATGGTGTGTGTACATGGTGTATGTGTGTGTACATGGTGTGTGTGTACATGGTGTGTGTGAGTATATAGTGTGTGTGTGTGTGTACACGGTGTGTGTGTAGATGCTGTGTGTAGGGGTATCGTGGTGTGTAGGGGTACCATGGTGCGTGTATCGGGCGGAGTGGATGGACCTCCGAGTCTGATTCTCTTCTCTCTCTGGTCACAGAGATGACCTTCGTGGACTGTGGAGGCCTCAAGTTCCTGCTGAGCCTGCTCACGTACCACGCCTGCCAGGGCCTCGTGCTGCGCTCTGTGAGTCACGTGGAGACGGGGNTGCGAGACAGAGAGCGTTAGAGAGTGGATGAGTTGGTGACTGTGTCACTGTACCACTGTGTGTGAGAGTTGTGGGGAGCGGTAGTGCAGTGGCTAGCGCGGTGCGCTACGAACCCGGCGAACCGGGTTCAATTCCCACTCACGGCCAACACCAGTGACGATTAGAGAAGCCGGTCCCGGGCCTCCCCTAGGTTGATTCGTTCTCAAAGAGCAGCTGGTGCAGAGTGTGAACATCGCCACTAGGGGACAAACGCGACCGGGTGTGGTGCTGGTCAATCGCCTCCTCGTGTGTCGTGCCGGGATTCATAGCTGCTCGCTTACAGAACTTGCCACGACAGTACGTTAAGCGTCGTGCCGACGCCACTCATCTAGCAGTAGAGAGAGAGAGCGCACGAGCAGCACACCCGGGCGTCACCGAGCGTCGTGCCAACACGTCATCCAGCGGTGGAGGAGCTGCGCGCTATCCGACAACGGAATCATCGCGCACCACGACGGCGAGCGTCGTGCCGACGCCACTCAATCTAGCAGCGGAAAGAGAGTGCACGAGCAGAACCAAGCCCCGGAACCATCAAGCGCCAAGCAAGCAAGTTTCTTCAAGGAACATCGTGCCAACGCCGCTCAATCTAGCAGTGGAGAGAGAAAGCAGGACGGGCTCGCTGCGGCCACGCCCAAGCGTGAGAGAACCTCTCTGGCCGCTGTTGTATAACCCCTCCCCCACCCCCGCAAGCTAACGACACAACTCCCGGCTCTAAAAAATGTTTAATTAATAATTTACAAGGGACAACGCACACACAACACGCACACGAATAAGACTTTCAAAAAGTTATCTTTGTGTTTCGAAAAGGGTTGCAATTTCAAGTTGGTACGTTCAATATCAACTGATCGTGCAAAACAGTTGCTGCCGTCGAGTTACATGAATAATAAATGTTATAGTCATTTATTTTCGTTAATTGCATAATCTTGCCGATGAATCTATTGACGTATACTTTTGCCTTTGCATATTAGAGTGTCATATGTTTGTTTAGAATTAAAATTGCTTAACACCAAGTGTTCGAGTGCTTCTTTCCCAGTCCATGCAAAACTGTCTTATTCATAAGAACTGTAACCTGCGTTGAGATGTGAATTTGGAGACCTAACATAACATAAACACACTAAGATAATCAATAAATGTTTAATCAAAGATAATCGTTTATCCCGATTGATACAACTCTGGATAACGAAACTAAGCCTAGTTATCATAACTGCACACATTAACATAATCGCAAGCATTCGCATACATTAATACGATTATCTCCGTGATTATAATAACGTATGCATATAATTATATACATTAGCATAATTGGAGGACTTCACCTGTTCATCCGACATATACAACAATCACCACCATCACCACCATCAGCCACAGTCCATCCACTGCTGGATGAAGGCCTCCCCAAACCATCCCATGCATTGTTCAAGACAATCTCAAACACGTTGCAATGCAGCTACTCGCTTGCTCAGCCCCATCCCATGGCCCAGCCGATTGGGCAACTGAGTGGGAAGCTGAGTGGGCAGCTGAGTGGGAATCCTGAGTGGGAAGCTGAGTGGGCAGCTGCATGGAGCTCCGAGGGATCCCTGACAGAGCCAGAGGCAGGCCCGAGCCTCGCGCTGTGCTGCACACCGCACGACGCTCATTGTCACAGCAGCAGCAGGCGCTTATTGTAGCTTGCGCCGTTTGTCGCCGTCGATCCACGCTGCTGTGTCGCATCAGGACGTGGTTTGTGTTGCGGTTCGTAACTTTTGTTACGTTGAATTGGAAACTCAAACTTACCGACTTCGAGTATTGCCTTAAACTCGTTTATGTTGCATCAACACGTGAGTTGTTTCAACAGAAACAACGTCTGTGCATCTTATTCATTTTTATGCTCTATCAGAAATGTAATTTTATTACATTTTATTGGGAGTTGATTTTCTTATTTACCCCTATGCATTGACAAGTCCAATGTAGCTGTAGAATGAACCTGACGTTCGCTGTGGTGACTCGTTGCAGGAATCCAAAAACACGCTGAGGTTTGCGGTTACAACTCTGGCAAACTTGAGCGAGGAGGCGGAGCTGAAGCCGTGCTTCCACCAGGAGCTGGCGGCGGACGTGCTGGCCTGCTACCTGGACGTGCCCGACGCACCCTGCAAGCTCTCAGCTCTGGAAACCCTGGCCAGGATCTCCACTGAGCAGGACCTGGACATCATCTGTAACGCACAGGGTGAGGAGGAGTCTCACCACGGGCTGTGTGACCACCATTGGTATGAGGGGCACTGGGGTCAAGGTGTGTAGAGTTACGTGGCCACGCGGCCCCGAGCGGTCACTCAGACCCCGAGCGGTCACTCAGGCCCCGAGCGGCCACGCGGCCTCCGAGCGGCCACTCGGTGCCGGCGTCTCTCCGTGAGTGGCGATCGACCGCGACGGGGGAGTGGAGAGGAGGCCGCGTCACCGACCATGCCCCTGACCCAGTCACGTGACCCTCCCCCACTGCCCCGTGCTGCTGAGGGCCCTGCCAGGCCGCGTGCTCAGCTTGAGGCGCTGCCGCTCTCTCGCCGTGCCGGTGCCGGGAGGCCCCAGCCAGGGCAGAGACAGCGTGCTCTGTTGTGTACTGCTGTGTGCGTTCTGTGTGTGCTGTTTGCTGTGTGGCCTGCTGTGTTCTGTGTGTTTGCTGCTGTGTGTGCTGTGCGTGTGCTGCAGTGTACTGTGTTTGCTGCTGTGTGTGTGTTAATTGTTGAGTGCGCTGTGTGTGCTGTTTTCTGTGTGCGCTGTGTTTGCTGTGTGCAGCATTAGGGGCCGTCCATAAATGACGTCACGTATCTGGGGGGGTAGGGGTCAGACATTTGTGACGATGTGTGACGAGGGGGGGGGTGAGAAATGTGACGTCACATCAAAATGCGCAACTTTCAATAAATATAGACAACACGTTTTACTTAATTTAATAGACTTTTTATTAATTAAATGTTTTCTCCTACAACATCAGAGTGCAGCGGCACATTAAATACGCACTACAATGACAATAGTTTAAAGCGATTTGAAGCATGTTTTTACTTTTGGGGGGGGGGGGCAGAGCTTTGTGACGTCACATTTGAGGGGGTCTGACTTTTTGTGACGCCGTGTGACGATGGGGGGGGGGGGGGTGTAAAAAATAGTCCAAATCGCGTGACGTTATATATGGACAGCACCCTTAGCTGCTGTTCTGTTCTGATGTGTGCTGCATGTGCTGAGTGTGTGTGCTGCTTATGCAGTATGTGCTGCATATTGTCCATAGGCTGTTTGTGCTGCTACTGCATTTTGTCGGTGTGCTGCATGTGCTGCTGTTGATGTGTGCTGTGTGCTGCTGTGTGTTGTTTATGCTGTGTGTGCTGTGTGCTGTTGCAGGAGCCATCTCCCTGCTGACGGACATGGTGAACCGGCCCTCATACAAGGACTACACGATGCTGGAGAACATCCTGTACAAGTCCACGGGCTAGTGAAGACTCTCACCATGGTCTCCATCACGGCCGGCATCCGCAGCAAGGTGAGGAGGCCTCGCGCTCCGTGCCGCTGGCTCCTGGCCAGGCGACAGCGGCCGCTGTGCCGATGGCTCCAGGGAGAGCCTCTTGGGGCAGCGTGGCGCTTGTAGAGAGAGGGGGGACGGGGGGTGGGGATGGTGGGGCGGTGGGGGCGGGGGTGCTGTGCCAGACACCAGCGATGACGACACCAGAGCAGGCGGTGCGAGGGTCTCTCCATACGCACAACGCTCACGGGAGCAGCGCTACGACCAGTGCAGGTGATGGACTCATGGATGTCAATAATTATATAGACTCATTGAATACAACTTTAGATATAATGTTTAAGGAATGAAAATGTACATTGTTATAATTGTTCATCATAACTCGCAAGTACACATAGAGCGTAACATGGATGCAGGATAATGTACTCTGCTGCGTTTGATACTTGTCTAACTGCCCGTGAATGGGCAGTTAGACAAGTCTACAGCTACACTCACGTTTACACAGCATCACAGCATTCATACACATCTGGTTACTGGGCTGTATCTGATCCCACGTGGTTGGTGTGGCTGCTGTGAACATCCCAGATGCTCCACTCTGTGGAGGGTGACTTTGTTCACATGGGGGATTACTTTGTTTATATGCGAGATTATTTGTTTAGATTAGATATTACTCTGTTTAAATGAGATATTAATTTGTTTAGATGATATATTACTTTGTTAGATGACAGATTGCTTAGTTTAGATGTGAGATTACTTTGTTTAAATGGGATTACTTTGTTTAGATTGGGGATTACCTTGTTTAGATAAGAGATTACTTTGTTTAGAGGGTGGTAACACTCATTCCCGTACAGATGGAACAGATGTAAATGAATCTACTTGTACTGCCATCCCCTGGTAAGCCAGGAGGTGGTGGCCTGGCTCCCGTGGGAGTTTCACAAATTTGTGCGATCCGCCAACCCTCGCCTCACAGCGCTGGGTCACGGTGCACAGAGCCCCGGCGCTACGTGGGTTACTTGCGAGCGATGTTCAGCGTCGGACCGTGACGCCAGCTCGCATCACCGCTGGTTTTCAAATGCGGATCTTTAACGTCCGCCGTGAAACAGGCCGCGTGCACGTTTGGTGACTCCCCCGTGGTATTAACCAGGGCGGCCCCTGGGATCAAACCCGAGGCTCCGCACGAAGTGGCGACCGCGCCGCCGCCGGGCCCGTCAGCCCCCTCGCTGCGAGCGGCCGTCACTCAGCACAGCGCACGGCTGGTAGAGTCTCTGTGGGGACTTGGTGGGGTGGTGGGGGCCCGGTTGGTCTGGGCCCCCCTCAAGTAACACCGGGGGAGCTCAAAGCCACCAAACGACTCCTCTAGCGGAGCAGATCTGGGCACGGCGACACAGGGGATGAGTCTACGCAGCTTCACAGCTTCTAACATCACAGCAGTTTATCAGCTGTGCACGTTAAACAAAGACATTAAATAACAACCATACATTGACAATAGCAATACAGGAACAGTAAACAATAACGCGGTATAAACAATACATCTAAATTTGTAGTCAGATCATTTCAGTGTGGAATGAAACACGAATCAACAGTAATTAGTTTCATGAATTCAGAATCACAACTCAACTCATCAGAAGCTGCAAGGGATCCGGATGCTGCAGGGGCCGCTTGAAGCGCAGGAGAGCGGCGACGCTGCCCACGCACGAGGCCACCACTAGCGGAATCCAGACGCGGGGTGCCCCTCTGGGACACGGCAGGGGGTGCCGAGGCTCGCACCGCGGGGACTCGCGCGTGAAGTTCGTGTGGCGGAGAGGCTCGGGGCGACCACCCAGGAAACAAACTCTCCCCGGCAGTGCCCGTTTCCCCATAGCACCGGCAGGAGGCAGCCAGGTGCACGGTAGCGGTCACGCCAGTAGGCGGAGCGGTCCTCGCGCAGAGGGAAGCGCGGGAGGGAAACCCGGCCCGGACTCGGCGAGGCCGCGGCGCGAGCCGATCCGCGCACCGCCACCGCGCGTCCACACGCCGCGTGGCCGTGATCGCTGACACGGCCGCAGGGGACAGTGGCGCACGCTAGGGAGCGGTTCGCGACGAGCTTCTTAAACCCCCGCCTCTGTCCGCCCGGCGGTAGATTGCTCACTGCAGTGAGTTGATGAGGGGCCGCGTGTGGTGGGGAGAAGTGTGCGTACTCCCACACCTTTCAAGATGTTTTGGCAGTGTGGAAGAGTAGACCAAATACCCTCTAGAGGGGCTCTATATAGCTTCCTCTACAAGAGACCCTTCTCTGCCAGCAGTGGAGTGAGCAGGCACTTGCAGGGCTGCACCTCTACTTAGTACTTGTGTACAAGACCCTCGTGTAGGTGAGTGTTGTGTACAGGGGTGTACTCGTGTGCCAACGTGCAGATGAATGAAGCCAATTACCTGGAGAGTTGTAGGATTTGCCTTTTTCAAACATTTAACGTGGTTCATGATATTGCACATTTCATATCTTGCCTGCTTCTGTCTCTGCCTGCTTTTTCTACAAAAGCCTTCGGCATTTTCGATCCTGTTCAATGTTACAAGTCCAGGTGCAATGTTGATTGGTCGGTGCCGTTTGGTCGGGTCTCTGCGTAAGCCGTACTCAATAAAAATGTATTTTAAATACAACCAGGAAGATTCCCCACCAGTAGCCTCCAATACTTTTTCCCAGTTTATAGATTTTACATCTGCAATAATTTCTACCTTGTAAAATTGGTTGATGTATCTTGTTCTAAGCATCTTGGAGGAGGATGCGTTATGATACTTAGCGAGTCCATTACAGCTCTCCATTACAGTTTTCATGTTTATACCTAACATTGCCACAGACACCTAATGTGTGTAGAGGCTGTGATTAACAACACAGAAGTTTAACACGTAGGCTTTCATAAGAGGTTTTTTTTGGTTAGATCACGTTAATATATAAATGTGTCGTTAAAACCCTCCACCACCCAACACAGCCATCTGTTTTGTTCCTTATATAGAGGCATAGATGTGGTGACCACACTGCGCTCTTGTGCAAAGTGGGGGGGGGGGGGGGATTAATGAGCCCTTTGGGGCTCGCGTAATGCGCATGCATAATGTACTTTGACTCATTAACCCCCCCCCCCCCCACTTTGCGCAAGAGTGCAGAAGCGTGGTCTCATCTACGCCTCTATATGAGGAATGAAACAGGTGGACTTCTCCACAAATCTGGCTGTCGCCTGATGAAGCTAGTTGTAATTACTGACGGAACGTCGTACTCAGATTGTAAATGTTGTGGCTTGGCTCTCCAACACACCGGTTTGCTGTACTAGTGACGAATTGGCCACGGTCTGTTTACGTGACAACCCTTACTAGCTGGCTGTGTCGGGTGGTGGCGGGTTTTGACAACACATTTATACATTTACGCGATCTAGATTGCGTAAATGTATAAATGTGTTATAACCCTCCACCGCCTGACAGTCAGTAAGGTTTGTCACGAAAACAACGCACCAATTAGTTACTTCAGCCCACCGGTGTGTTAGAGAGTCCCTGCGCACACCACACACAGATCTCTCTTGAGTGAGAGTGAGAAGATGACTCGTCGCTGCTTTGCCCCAGACGCTGCAGCCTGGAGCTGAGCTGGATGAAGAGGCACTGCAGGAAATCCTCCCCGAGGTGAGGCGGCTCCCAGGGCTCCCTCGGCTCCAGCTCGGCACCGCACACGGTGCACGGGGGCGACGCGACGAGTGCGACGCCCGGCCTGCCGCTCGTAGAGCGACGCGACACCGCGCTCGCTGCTGCGCTCCACGCGTCCACTCTGCGCTTCTTACACGGCAGTCGTGCGTCGTTACACCCGGACGTGGTCAGTGGGATGCCACGCTGTTTTACCAGGCGACCTTCCACCACTCCTCATTCTGCTGCCGCTTGGCCACCGAGGGTCTCTGCCCCTCTCTTTTCCGTCCCGACCTCCCCACCTCCTCATCTGCCCCGCTCATTGTAGACTCTGTAGGAAGGAAGACCACGTGACTTCGAGCTCCCACTCCCTCCCTATAATCTTGTGGCTCAAGTGCTCCATGCTCCTCTGTGTCAGGGGGTGTTGTGTCAAGGGGTGTTGTGTCAAGGGGGTGTCGTGCCAGGGGGGTGTCGTGTCAGGGGGTGTTGTGCCAGGGGGGTGTTGTGTCTGGGGGTGTTGTACCAGGGGGTGTTGTGTCAGGGGGTGTTGTGTCAGGGGGGGTGTGTCAGGGAGTGTTGTGCTAGGGAGGTGTTGTGCCAGGGGGGTGTTGTGTCAGGGGGGTGTTGTGCCAGAGGGGTGTTGTGTCTGGGGGGTGTTGTGTCTGGGGGGTGTTGTGTCAGGGGGTGTTGTGCCAGGGGGTGTTGTGTCAGGGGGGTGTTGTGCCAGGGGGTGTTGTGCTAGGGGGTGTTGTGCCAGGGGGGTGTTGTGCCAGGGGGGTGTTGTGCTAGGGGGGTGTTGTGCCAGGGGGTGTTGTGTCAGGGGGGTGTTGTACCAGGGGGGTGTTGTGTCTGGGGGTGTTGTACCAGGGGTGTCGTGCCAGGGGGTGTCGTGTCAGGGGGGTGTTGTGCCAGGGGGGTGTTGTGTCTGGGGGTGTTGTACCAGGGGGTGTCGTGTCAGGGGGTGTCGTGCCAGGGGGGTGTCGTTGCCAGGGGGTGTTGTGCCAGGGGGGATGTTGTGTCAGGGGGGTGTTGTGTCAGGGGGGTGTTGTGCTAGGGGGTGTTGTGCCAGGGGGGTGTTGTGCCAGGGGGGTGTTGTGTCAGGGGTGTTGTGCCAGGAGGGTGTTGTGCCAGGGGGTGTTGTGTCAGGGGGTGTCGTGCCACTGTTTACATTAAGGGGGTTTGTGCTCCTTCCACTTGCCCAGTCGTCTTCCTGGCTACGATGCAAAAGGGTTGGAGTAGGGTGTGCTGCTGTCTCGTCACGGTAGCAGGTTTCAGGCTCCGCAGAGTCTCTTCGACCGACGGGGAGAAGTTAGTACCACGTGTCATTGAAAAGCACCAGAATGTCGTGATGGAGATTTACAACATCCGGACATAGCCACAAAGCATGGAGGTAGTCAGATGGCGATTTTAACGGAGCTCTTAAGGATGAATGATGTGGGAGCCCTGGCAATGAGCACGGCTCGGCACACGCAGTGGGACACGGGCAGTGACATTGACGACGATCATCACGAGAGTGACGTGAAGACGAGTGCAGCAGCCGGCGTGCGTGCTTCTCTACTCTGTCTCCCTGTCTTTCGCTGTGAGCGCAGCTGAAAAAGAAGCTGAATCTGGAGACTGAGAAACGAGGTGAGGAGCACTCCGTTTGGTGTCACTCACACTCAGTGTGTCACTTACACTCAACGTTTGGTGTCACTTACACTCAGTGTGTGTGTCACTTACACTCAGCGTGTGTCACACTCAGCGTGTGTCACTTACACTCAACATGTGTCACTTACACTCAGCGTGTGTCACTTACACTCAGCGTGTGTCACTTACACTCGGCGTGTGGTGTCACATACACTCAGCGTGTGTCACATACACTCAGCGTGTGTCACTTACACTCAGCGTGTGTGTCACTTACACTCAGCATGTGGTGTCACATACACTCAGCGTTTATCACTTACACACAGCGTGTATCACTTACACTCAGCGTGTGTGTCACTTACACTCAGCGTGTGGTGTCACATACACTCAGCGTGTATCACTTACACTCAGCGTGTGTCACTTACACTCAGCGTGTATCACTTACACTCAGCTTGTGTCACTTACACTCAGCATATGTGTCATACACTCAGCGTGTGTCACACTCGGCGTGTGTCACTTACACTCAGGTAATGTCACACAACTATCACAGAGCACTTGGTGTGTGTCACAATCAGGCACTGTCACGCAACTCGTAAATGTCTCACAGTGAGTGTGCCTTTGAAGTCCGTAAGAGTGAGTGCGTCGCAGTGAGTGTGATAGTGATCATAGTGTCACACTTTGAGTGTCTTACAGTGAGTGTGAGTGAGTGACAATGTCTCGCAGAAAGTGATTGTCAGTGAGTGTGAGTGAGTGAGTGTGAGAGTGTCAGTGAGTGTGAGTTTCTCAGTGAGTGAGTGCCAGTGAGTGAGTGACGCTGTCCCGTCTCACCCAGACTACACACTCGAGTGGGGAGACATCGCCGTCCACCCCACGCGTCGTTCCGTGCAGAAGTGGCCCAAGGCCGGGGACGGCCGAATCTACGTCCCCTACAAAGTGTCACTCGCCTTCTGTGAGTGGCCTCGCCTCCTACTCCCCTACTCATTCCTTGTTCCACCTGTGCCTTGTTCCACCTGTGCCTTATCCATCCTGTGCCTTGTTCCACCTGTGCCTTGTTACACCTGTACCTTGTCCATCCTGTGCCTTGTTCCACCTGTGCCTTGTTCATCCTGTGCCTTGTTCCACCTGTGCCTTGTTCCACCTGTGGCTTGTTACACCTGTGCCTTATTCCACCTGTGCCTTGTTACACCTGTGCCTTGTTACACCTGTGCCTTGTTAAACCTGTGCCTTGTTCATCCTGTGACTGGAAGGTGACCAGATTGAGGACAGAGTTCACATATACCGAGTGGCCCTTGTCTAGAATGAAGTGCAGGGCCAAATGTAAATCAGGATGTAAATGATCATTCAGAGCTGTGTTCTGTTTGGATTTATAATCACGTGACTGGGCGTGGAGGTGGCTGTGGCAAGCTGGTGGTGAGCGGAGAGTCAGGGACAGGGTTTGTCCCTGAAGAAGAAACCCAACTCGGTGTCTTAGTCTCTGTGGGATGTCGCCTGGTTACTTGAATTTGCATGATAATCAAGCCACATCCCACAAGTGCTGAATGATTGATTCTCCATTTAAATAGCTGCAAAAAAATTAGTTGTTGATTGACATTTCAGTAATGGTCATTCTAAGGGAGAAATATGGAACCAGAACTCATGATTGAGATAGAATCTGAGATTATTGGAGGAATTCTCTGCAGCTCTCTTTGTAAATAGATCCACATAGCCCAGGAACCAGACCGACTCTCAGATGAAGAGAATACACACATCTAAGTGTCTATATACACACGGCATCATCACACATGGAGGCCTATAATCAGGCCATGAG
Organism: Lethenteron camtschaticum; assembly: GCA_018977245.1. Lineage (NCBI taxonomy): Eukaryota > Metazoa > Chordata > Hyperoartia > Petromyzontiformes > Petromyzontidae > Lethenteron > Lethenteron camtschaticum. The sequence goes on along the minus strand of MU249573.1, from coordinate 3,690,121 downwards.
TTATTGATGCATGGCGCTGTGCATGTATGAGCTAGTGACGTGCAATGCATACCCAGCACGTGTGACTGTGATGTGAATGCCGCATTGGGGCCAATGGAGCGGAGGAAGCGGTGCACATGACACAGAGAGCGCACAGCGGCGCTAGGGAGGCTCGCGTCGCCACCGCGGATCGTGGAGATTCTTCGCGTCGCCGGGCAGGGGACCGCGAGGAGAAGATTTCACTCACGCAGGGACTCTGCTCCGGACTTTATCTGAAGCAGTGCCGCTCACTCAACACAGCTTGATTAGACATTAGAAGGGATGGATACCATTTATAATGAACATATAACGATGTTTGTTCTTTATCTGTTGTCAAATAAATGTAGTGTGGACCCATCGAATGAGTGTTAAATAAATAAGCCACACGTGACAGATGCTATCTAGTCAAAGGGCAGCGGTAACCATGACGCTGCTCCAGAAGGAGTATATCTCTCACTATGAGATCTCTTTTACCAGTGGCAAAATATAATAGTAGGTTTTTACCCTTTTAACTGGTACAAAACTGACACCTTTATTCAAGGCATCATGTTTGCAATGACCACAACACAAGTAGTCAAAAAAGCAAACAAAAACAAGCAACTCTGATAAGGATGATAATATGCACTGTCCTTGAAGTTGATTGGCCCACACCCGAGACGGCTTTCTTTAGAGCCTAGTCCCCATTGGTGTAGGGCCAGATGACACCAGAAGGCGTACAACTCTATCTCTGTGTTGTATATATTCGGTCTTGAAAAAATAGAATAAAAATTTAATTATACATTATTCTAAGTAGGAAGGTGTCATTGTATTAAGTTATACAAGTGTATGTAATTATGCTAATGTATGCAATTAGGCTTCGCTTCGTTATTTAGAATTGTATTATCAATCGGGATAATACAATGAGGAAGGTGTGTTTGTATGAAGTTATGCAAGTGTATGTAATTGTGCTGATTAGGCTCGGCTTCATTATCTAGGGTTGTATTATCAATCAGGATAATACAATGATTCTCACTTTAACTTTTAATGATTATGTTTTAGTGTTTATGTCAGGTCTCAAAATTCAGATCTCTCCGCAGGATACAGTTCTCATAAATAAGCTTATTATGCATGAACTTAGGAAGGCACCACTCAGACTCTTCCGTTTTAAGCAACTTTAATCTCTTAAAAAGAACATAACACTCTAATATTCGAACTCTTATGCTAGGAACGTCACAGTACTCCTGGAGATGTCCTCCTCATTGATCCGTACATTTAACCCTCAATGGTTACGTTTGTTAAACTGGGTAACAGAACAATTGGCTCATTCCTCAGAGTAAGGTGAAAATCTACTGCGATAGGAAAAAGTCCTTAAAAATTAACGAGACAATATTCATACGAACAGCAATAAAGAAACATGTCCCGAAAGCAAAAGTAGACCTCAATGAATTCATTGGTAAGATTATTCAATTAACAAAATGTCTTGGAACAATGGTGTGCGGAAGTGCCTGCTTGTCTGGCAAATGCTTATCAATTGGCTAAGGCTTCAATATATTCGCGGGCAAGATTATGTGATCAAAAGAAAGATTTTAACACAATAGTTACCCTGTGAGTGTGTAGATTCGTAACATAGATGTTTATAAATGTTTAGTTTTATCAATGAATTAATTGGTACAGTTAGGCTATTGACTAAAATACTTCTAAATGACCGTATCCACGTATAATGCGAGCGTATGCTGGGGTCGCCGGTTGGTGGGGTGGGCTCGCCGCCTCAGCCTCTAAGCCAACCAGGCGACACGAACCATCGGGGTAAAGTTCAAGGGCGGAGCCCGCGGGCGCCGTTGGTATGTCCAAGTTTTAAAGGGTCTGGCGAGAGGTGGAGTCTGGGTGATGCGGGAAGGGGATATAGGGAAAGCCGGAAGGGGCTCGTGGTCAGTGGGTAAGGGCTGGAAGCGGGGCCACGTCTCGGGTCTCCACGAGCCATCGGCCACGTGGCGACGCGGAGACGGCTCTCAGCGCGCCGTCTACCAACGGTGCGCGAGAGCGGAGGAGCAAGAGGGAGAGCGGCGCAAGAGCGGGACACCAGCTCACGCGACGCGCCGCAGAACGGAGGAACTGAGCAGAACGCGATCTGTCCAGCAAACGAAGAAATAAACACGGAGACACAGTCGCTTGCCGTCGACCTGATTTATTACAATTAGGGTCAGAAGTGACTCTTGACGTTGGACGACATGTCCAAGCATCTCAAGAAGAAAATCCCACCTGCGCCGTCTTCCGATGACGACGACGACTCACTCACCCAGGACCTGGCGATCCCGGGGGCGGTGGGCCCGGACGCGCAGCTACGGCTGGCTCTGCTAAGGCGCCGGAGAAGGTCGTCGGGGCCGAGCCGTCTTCGTCCCCGGGCACTGGCGACGGCTGGCGGCATGTGGCAGAGCAGATCGATTCGCTGCGTGCCGTCCTACTCAACCTGGTGATGCTGGTCGCGCCGTCCGCAGTGCCAGGACGTCCGCATGGAATGCTGCTGAGTGGTGACGATCAGGGCCCCCCTCAGGGGGTCTCGGAGGGTCCCCTTAGGCAAGGATCGGCCGCCATTGCGGCCTCGGGAAGGCTGTCCACCATTACGGCCATGGCGGCTGCCACGCGGCACGAAGACGCCATCTTGGGCGGGTCCGCGGGTGCACAGCTGGAGTCCGCCATTTTGGCGGCGCCGCGTGGAGCACGGGCGTGGGAGCCTGGACCCGGTGTGGACAGCGGCATGGGGCGCAGCCATCGTCTCCCGCACATCAAATAATTCAGCGCGGGAGGGGACTGGAGCACTTTCACTTGGCGTTTCGAGTCCGCTTTTTGTTCCGTTCGGTGGACGGAGAAGGAGGCGTTGGATGCCTTGCCTACTCTCCTCGATGACATATCACTCGCAGTATTCCGCTCCATCCCCGTTGATAAGAAGGCGACATTGCAGGAGGCGTTTGCCGAAATGCCGGAAGTTTATGAGCCGTCGTCGGATACTCATAGGAAAATTGTACAGCGGCAGCGGGGTGCAGATGAGTCCCCCATCGCCTACCGTGGCGCCCTGGTGGCGCTTGCGATGGCTGCCTACCCTGACGCTAAGCCCGACATACTCGACCCCTCATCTTGGGCAAGATATTGGAGGAACTCGGCATTCCATTGCCGGTTGGCCGCCAAATGCCTCGACGCCCAGTTCAACTTGCGCCGCTGGCGCAGATGGCCGCCTGGACAGGTGATCCTGCTGTGGACGGTCAGCCGACTGGATAGGCGCCGTCACAGATCATCCGCACTCCGGACAACGCGGGGACTGGGGACCTGGCCGCCGCTGCGGGCCACTGGGTTCTGAGGAGGAGGGCCGAGTCGCGTTCGTGTGCTTCGTCGGCGCCGCTCCGGGACGTCGGTGGAACCGATCGGCGAGCCGGCATGGTGTGCTTCAGGTGTGGCCGGCTTGGCCACTTCGCACGGGAAAATTGGCACGTCGTGTAGTGGCGGCCGCGATGGGGTCCTCTATGGTGCCAGGCTCTATTCAAGGGGTGGACGTGCGGATATTGGTGGACACCGGCGCGTCGGCCACTATCATCTCTGATGTCATTTTCCACCTCCTTTCCATCCCCGCTTCGCGCGTGCGACCGGCTTTTGATGCATGTATTGCTGCTAACGGGGGGAGTATGGACATTGTGGGTCAGGTCGAAGCACATGTTTCCATTGGGAACGTTGCGACGTCGGGAACGGTCTTAATTTCCAGGTCATTGGCAGTGCCTTGTTTATTGGGTACCGATTTTCTCTGTAAAATGCCGGTTAAGATCCTCGTTGATCAGGGCTGCATTGAGCTGCCTGCGGGACGTAAGATTTTTTTTTGCTGTCCCATTGAGTCATCCTTCGCCGTGCGTTGCGGTGCAGGCGCTTATTGATGTCTCGTTTGAAATTCCTCCGGGCTCCCAAATGCTCGTGCCGTTGCGGTACCGGAAGCAATTCCGCGGGACGGACGCGGCGGCGGCGTGCTGCTGTCCCTGTCTAACACCGCTACCAAGGGTCTTGCTCTGGTGGGGGTCCAGACGATCGTCCAGCCCGGTCAACCCCCGTTTTTATAAGTTTTGAACGGGAGGTCGGAAGGCGTTTTGGTCGCGGCCGGTACAGTCCTGGCTCATGCCACTACTGCGTTTACGGTCCACGATGGGATCAACGGCAGGGGTTGGTGGTGGCAATTGATCTCGTGGGACATCGGACTTTCGTTGGATTGCCGAGTTGTGTCAGGAAAATTTATCTTTGACCACGCACCAACGAAGCGCGCTTCGAGCGCTGTTGTCCGATATTCCGACGTTTTCAGCAAGAACGATTTCGACTTGGGGTGCACTTCACTGTTGTCCCATCACATTGATACTGGGGAGGCGAGCCCTATACAAATGAATCCACACCGGCTAAGTCCCTCGGAGAGAGACCATGTACGCGGCACGGTGGATGACATGCTGGCCGCTGACATTATTTCTCCGTCTAATAGCCCTTGGGGCCCTCCCGTTGTCCTCGTAAAGAAAAAGGATGGTAGCTCCGATTCTGCGTTGATTTCTGGCAGCTTAACAAAGTTTCGGTGGCGGACGCGTACCCTCTTCCACGAATGGATGACTCCCTCGATGCCCTGTCGGGAGCACAATACTTTTCCACAATCGATCTCTCTTCTGGATTTTGGCAACTGCCCCTCGACGATTCATCAAAGGAAAAGACGGCGTTCCGTACGCCTCAGGGGTTATTCCAGTTTAACTGCCTTCCCATGGACTGAACGCCGTTCCCGCCATGTTCCAGCGGTTGATGGAACTAGTGTGACCGGGTTACAATGGGACACGTGTCTGATATACTTAGACGACGTCATTGTGTTCAATCGTACGTTCGAGGAACACCTTCAAAGATTGAAGGCTGTTTTCGACAGGATGCGTTCCGCTAATCTCAAATTCAAACCTAAAAAGTGCCACCTCTTGCAACGCTCCGGGCATTATTTGGGACATATTGTCAGCTCGGACGGTGTTGCCACGGACCCGGACAAGACGTCGTGCATCCGGGACTGGCCGACCCCCACCTCGGTAGGGGAGGTACGTCGGTTTGTCGGGTTCACGTCCTATTACCGTAGATTCGTTCCAAATTTGCTACTATTGCTAGGCCGCTGCACCTCTTCACGGCAAAGAATCAAAGGTTCAAATGGGGACCGGAGGAGGAGCAATCATTCCGGGACCTTCGGGATCGATTGTCAACCGCGCCGACGCTTGATTACCCCGATTTCTCCTTGCCCTTTATCCTGGACACGGATGCCAGTGATACGGGCATTGGCGCCGTCCTGTCCCAGTGCAAAAATGGCGTCGAGCGCGTGGTGGCGCATGGGAGCCGCGTTCTCTCGTCGGCGGAAACCCGCTATTATATAACCCATAGGGAATTATTGGCGATTGTTCATTTCGTTCGCCAATATCGCCCGTACCTGTACGGCAGGAAATTCCTGGTGCGCACGGACCATGCCGCCCTGCAATGTTCCTTGAAGATCGAACAGCCCTCTGGCCAGTTGTCGCGGTGGTTGGAGACGTTGCAGGATTTCTCGTTTGATATACAGTACCGTAAAGGTTCTCGCCATTGTAACGCGGATGCGCTCTCCAGGTACCGCAGGGATCCTCTTGCGCGTGCGCCTCGGGCACTAATCGGTGCATGCGCCTCCCTCAGCCCCGTCGGCCGGTCATGTCCGCGATAGCGGATTTCGCGGACCCGGCCTGCCCTGAGCCGGCTGATGGGTGTTGAACTTGCTGCGTTCGGTATGGGTCCGTGAGCAACTGTTGGACGATTCATTGAGTTCATTGCGAGGTCAGGCGGGCAGGCCGCGGGTGTCCTCATCTGCGGACGATTCCCCGCAGGCGGCCTTTCGGGACGAGTTGTTGATGTGGAGGGATGATTTGTTGGGCCGTTGGCGTCTGGTGGTTCCTGTCGCACTTCGGTACGAATTGATTCAGGTACTGCACGCCGAGAAGTTGTTACACCTCGGCGTGCAGAAAACCTTGCCCACGTTGCAGCGGGACTATTTTTGGCATGGCATGACAGCTGATGTCGCCAAGGACATTCAGGCCTGTTCCGAGTGTGCTCGTTGGAAGCCACCGAAACGGGGTTATATCCCGCCATTGAAATCAATCCAGGTGACGTGCATTAACGAGCTGGTGGCTCTGGACATCCTCGGACCCTTTCCCCAACCGCCTGGAGTAATACGTTTTTGTTGGTGGGTGTGGAATATTTATCGTGGTGGCCAGTGGCTTGGCCCTTGCCTGATCAGTCGGCGTCGTCTATCACGGAGGCATTTTTGTACGGGTACATGATGGACAAGGGCGCGCCCGAACGACTGCTTACGGATCAGGGCCGCAACTTCTCATCTAAGTTGTTGCGTAATGTGTGTGATGCATTGGGCACCAGGAAAGTACGTACTTCACCCTATCACCCACAAACGTATGGGATGGTTTAGTGGTTGAACCGTACCTTGTCGGCTATGTTCTGCCATATGTTTCGATTTAAAGCTTTCGTGACTGCAGGGATTCATCTTCTTGGTTCTTTCGGTAAAGTCACGTAGAAGGGAAGTAATAAATAATAAAAATAAAACATAATAAAACAAGAAGATTCTGCCATATGGTTAGCGAGAAGCAGGCCGATTGGGATTTGCACATCCCTGGGGTGCTCTCCGCCTACCGGATGGCACCGCACGCGTCCACTTGGTACTCGCCTTTTTCCTCATGTATGGGCGTGAGAACGTGCCGCCCGTTGATGTGCAGTTGTGGACACGTGCTAAGGAGCCCGTGCAGACTCCCCCCGACTACATTCGCGACACGGTTCGCCGCGTCACGGAGGCGCAGGAGGCGGCACGGATTGCCACGTTTAAAACCCAGAACCGTAACGAGCGGTGCGCTCGGCGCTCGCGCTAGGCGCTCGCAACGAGCTATGCCGTGGGCTGTAGGGGACCGGGCCTGGCTCCATTATCCACAGGTGCTGGTGGGTACCTCTCCCAAGCTGCACAGGCCCTGGCAAGGGCCTGTGGAATTGATCGAGATATCTAGTCCTCAGTGCGCATGTATCCGGGCAGGGTTGCGCCGTTGGTATGTCCACACTTTTCGGTTGAAACCCTTCTTTGCTCATCGCGTCGATTCGTCATCCCAAAGATTGCCTTGCTGGTGTCTGATGCGTCTGACGAGCCACCCCCCTTGCCTGTTGAACCTCCGAAGGGGCCTGTTTTGCCTCCCACAGACTCAGCGGCCCTGAGGCAACCGGACACATGTGATCCTGCATCGGCCGGCGTTCACCTGCGACGAGGGATGTCGATTCCACCGCTCTTCCAACCCGCCTGTATGCAGTCGGCGAAGCCCCTGCTCATGCAGGGGATGGTCCAGCATCGCGTACCAGATCCAAATCCCTCCCTTCCGTTGATTGTTACCGTTCCTTATTGTTATGCGTTGCTCTTGTTCCACTTGTCTGTTACTGTGTTACTATGTCTCTCGCATTATGGACTTGCCTTAAATTAGCCGGGACGGCTAGTCTTTTACACCGGGGGGGGGGGGGTAATGTAATGCGAGCGTATGGTGGGGGGTCGCCGGTTGATGGGCCCGTGGGCGTTAGGGGTGGTACTATCTGTAAAGTTCTTAAGGGGTGTGGCGAGGGCGGAGTCTGGGTGATGCGGGAAGGGATATAAGGGAAAGCCGGAAGGGGCTCATGGTCAGTGGGTAAGGGCTGGAAGCGGGGCCACGTCTCGGGTCTCTGCGAGCCATCGGCCACGTGGCGACGCGGAGACGGCTCTCAGTGCGCGTCTACCAACGGTGCGCGGGAGCAGAGGAGCAAGAGGGAGAGCAGTGCAAGAGCGGGACGCCAGCTCACGCGACGCGCCACGGAACGGAGGAACTGAGCAGAACGCGAGCTGTCCAGCAAACGAAGAAATAAACACGGAGACACAGTCGCTTGTCGTCGACCTGATTTATTACACACGTAACTCAATGGGCAGCAATGCTTTTCACGATCAGCAAACAGTTATTGCACCTACTTTGGATGGCCATGTTCGAAACACAACCTAGTATATATATTTTGGCAGAATTATTCTTAATATAAATTTTTGGAAAAGGCCTATATATACAACAGCTGCACCAGCAGTGTCCATGAAAGAGAAGCAGCTCTCCATGAACGGCAAGTTATTCTGTCAACTCAAATAAAGCGGCGCCGTGGTTTGAATGAGCAACACCTCCTGCTGCGAGCGAAGCGCAGGGAGAGGCGGCGGTGGCGGCCGTGGGGCCGAGGCGGTGGAGTGGCCCCGGGCCCTCCCCAGGGAGCCCAGCGCTACCATCACTCACGCTCCACCCACACTGTGCTCCTCTCTTTGCCCCCCGCAAAGTGTGTGCGGGTGTAGTGTCTCCTTGCTCAACTCTTTGCGTTCAGCAGACGCCGAGGTGGGGCGTTTCTTGTACCAAAAATGCCTTGGTTCCCTGTTGCGCGATGAGTCGTGTGTGTGTGGGTGTGTCATACACACGGCGCTCTCTCTCTTTCGTGGCGGCAGGTGCAGGCCACTCTGCTGCTGGATGAGCTGTGTCGGCACGACGCTTGTCTTTGAAGGTGCCTGTTTGCGCTCGCAGATAATCCGCTGGTTGTCGGTGACAACACTCTTGCTCGGTTGCGCTGGTTGCACGCTCTCCCTCCTGCTCCGTGCTCCCTGGTGATGCACGATTGCGCACGCAGCTCATCCGCTGGCTACCGGTGCCGACACTCTTCCTAGATTGGGCTGGTTATGCGCTCTCCTCCTGTTCCGTGCTCTCTGGCGATGTACGATTGCGCTCGCAGCTCGTTCGCTGGTTGCCGGTACCGACACTCTTCCTAGGTTGCGCCAGTCACGCTCTCTCCCTTGCACCAGGCACGGTTGGTCCTTGTAGACTTGGCATTTGCAGGAGTGTGCTTGGCTTCCGATCTGCATGCTCGTGGGTAGTCGTTAGCCGCTGCTGCTGGTCCTGTGCGATTCTCTCTTGGTTGATGCTTGGCGCTTTTTCACCCTTTCTCCAGGTTGATTGCTTGTCGTTGCTCGTCACTCTTTCTCTTTTGCTGCAACTGCTGGTGGGAGCTGGCACTCAATGTAGAATAAAACTTGTCAGCGCCGAACTCATACTCGGTGACACATCACTACTCTGCAAGCCTCGCCATCCTTGGTCGATTACGGGGCCCACCCCGGAGCTTGCCGCAGCAAGATTCTATTTACGTTGACTTCGTAGACTCGTGGCTTCTGCCGATGCAGCTCCCTATCGATGTACCTGTCACAGGGGCAGATTCCTGGAGCCTGCCACTTGCAGAATTGAACTGTGTGTGTTGTGTCCTTGCTTATATGTGAAATTCTTTCCCTCTGCGCGTCTCTCACTTTAACAGAATCCCTCTGTCTCGTTCTCCTCCCGTGTCCGCAGTCGCCTGGTTGCCCCCCTTCTTTTCTTTCTGTGACCTTTGACTGGCTGCTCTTCATCACCGTGTTGTTTGTTTTGGTTTGCGTCTCCCCCGCTTTCTGCCTTCGTGGTGTCCGCTATCTCAAGGAGAGGTCCTTCCTTTGTACGTAATTGATTGCTACCATGTGTTGTGTCAAATTGCCGGAAGACAAAGGCGGCCGGGAGGCTCTGGTCCTATTGAACACATATTATCTCGGTCGTGTGTGTTTGACCTATTTTGCCATGTATCTCTTTGGAATTACCCTAGGTCTAATACTTCATGATTATTATTTGGTTTATGTTTAAGCAAGATTTGTAATGTACCATAATTGTTACCACATGTATTCTGAGGGTTTTGCTAAGCTTTGTTCTCCGTCCGTATCGCCAGGGATAGGTGCTTTATTCTCGAGTAATATTTTGATATCCCGAGGCTAGAGATATAGCTACGTTTTAACTTAAGCTTTCGTGACTGCTGGAATTCATATTCTTTGGTTCTTTCGAAAGATACAATAAGAGAAAGAAGGAAAAAATATATAAGGTGATAAAGAGTAATATACGTAATAATAAAAGCCACTAATGTAGACTGCAGTCTGGTTCTTAGATAAATCTGAGAGTGTACTGGGTCTATAATGTCGATGTATTTTGTTGTTAAGTTTCGAACTTTTACCATTGGAGGAGAAGCAGGAAAAAAACGCCAGTTTTAATGTCCGTTTGCCCTGTGCTCTGCGTCCGTGGAGATCTGAATAGGGTGGTGCAGCAAGTTTCGATTTGAGACCAGGCGGTTCCTCCCGCGCTAGTGAGTCTGGATATTTGTTTGTGAACTGTCCAAAACGTCCGTGGAGGTCGTGTCATGTGGTCCCCTGCCCCGTGGAGATTTTCCAGATAGTCATTAACCTCCATTTGCCCCGGGATGTATTATTTAATGGCCTCCAGATGCTTGGTGTGGCTTGTGGGAGGTAGCGGGTTGAGGGTGTTTGTTTCATTTTTTTCAATTGATTATTTAAAAAATATACACATATAATAGCCCAGATCTGTCATTCTGTGACTGTGATTAACGCCCCGGATTGTTGAAGTGCGTCACGTGACCGCGAGCTGGCCACTTCATGTTGTGGTGCGTCCCACACCTCGGAGGCCCAAGAAGCAGCAACATGACGGCCACAGCGCCGGAGACGCAGCCACGGAAAGCTGACGGTTGATCCACTCACACACGGCTCACTCATACACATAGCACACTCACACTCACACACAATCGCATGCAGCTCAGAGGAGACGGGTGAGTCAGAGTGAGGCAGAGCCGTGCTCCGTCCACTGCTGCCCTGAGGGACCCCGTGCTCTTCACTGCTGCCCTGAGGCAGAGCCGTGCTCGCTCCGCTGCTGCCCTGAGGGAGAGCCGCGCTCTCTCCACTGCTGCCCTGAGGAGAGCCACGCTCTCTCCACTGCTGCCCTGAGAGCCGTGCTCTGTCCACGGCTGCCCTGAGGGACCCCCGTGCTCTCCACTGCTGGCTTGAGGGAGAGCCGTGCTCTGTCCACTGCTGCCCTGAGGGAGAAACGTGCTCTGTCCATTACATTAGTACTCGAGGTTTTTGGTGCTTAAATCCACTGCTGGATGAAGGCCACCGCACGCTGTGCGAGTGATCGTAAGGATTTACTTGACCAGTCTGTTGGGGCCGCTGCACGCTGTGGTTGTTGGGGGCCGCAGGCTGTGGTTGGTCAGGGCCGCCACAGGCTGTGGTTGTTCGGGGCCGCCGCAGGCTGTGGTTGTGCGGGGGGCGCCATAGGCGCCCCCAACAACCTAGTATATATATTTTGGCAGAATTATTCTTAATATAAATTTTTGGAAAAAGGCCTATATATACAACGGCTGCACCAGCAGTGTCCATGAAAGAGAAGCAGCTCTCGATGAACGGCAAGTTATTCTGTCAACTCAAATAAAGCGGCGCCGTGGTTTGAATGAGCAACGCCTCCTGCTGCCGAGCGGAAGCACAGGGAGAGGCGGCGTGGCAGCCGTGGGGCCGAGGCGGTGGAGCAGCCCCCGGGCCCTCCCCAGGGAGCCCAGCGCTACACCCACACTGTGCTCCTCTCTTTGCCGCCCGCTCCACCCCACGCCGTGCCACGCACTGTGCCCCCCGCTCCACCCCACGCTGTGCCACCCGCTGTGCCCCACGCTCCACCCCACGCCATGCCACCCGCTGTGCCCCATGCTCTACCCCACACCGTGCCCCACGCCGTTGGCTGCGCTTGGCACTTGGCACTCGTCGTGCGCTTTTCCCGCTCACGCTGGCCCCACCACTCACGCCCGGCATGTGACCTGCAGATGACGGCGATGTCAAGAAGATCGAGGAGGCGGCGCTGGAGTTTGAGAAGAAAACAAGCGTCCGGTTCATCCCTCGCTCCAACGAGACTGACTACATCTACATCCACGCGTGGGAGGGGTGAGACACGGAGACACGGACATGGCAGAGACACAGCTACAGCAGAGACCCTACAGAAACATGGCCACTACAGAGACACGGACACTATAGACATGGCTACTACAGAGACACGGACACTATAGACACGGCTACTACAGAGACACGGACACTATAGACATGGCTACTACACAGACACGGACACTATATACATCGCCACTACAGAGACACGGACCCTTTAGACATGGCCACTACAGAAACAGGGACATTATAGACATGGTTACTACAGAGACACAGACACTATAGACATGGCCACTACAGAGACACGGACACTATAGACATGGCCACTACAGAGACACGGACACTATAGACATGGCTACTAGAGACACGGCCACTACAGAGACACGGATACGAGAGACATGGCTACTATAGAGACTCGACCACTATAGACACGGACTCTACACAGACACGGCCACTACAGACTCGGCCACTTCAGACACGGAAACTATAAACATGGCCACTACAGAGACACAGCTACTACAGACACGGACACTATAGACATGGCCACTACAGAGACACAGACACTATAGACATGGCTACTACAGAGACACGGACACTACAGAGACACAGACATGATAGACATGGCTACTACAGAGACACGGACACTATAGACATCACTACTACACAGACACTACAGAGACAGATACTATAGACATGGCTACTACAGAGATAGACACTATAGTGACACAGCCACTACATAGACATGGACACTGCAGTGACACGGCCACTACAGACATGGACACTACAGAGACACGGACACTATAAACATGGCTACTACACAGACACAGACACTATAGACATGGCTACTAATACAGACACGGACACTATAGACATGGCTACTACAGAGACACGGACACTATAGACATGTCTACTACATAGACACGGACACTATAAACATGGCTACTACAGACACACGGACACTACAGAGACAAAGACATTATAGACACATGGCCACTCCAGAGACACGGACACGAGAGACATGGCCATTACAGAGACACGGACACTATAAACATGGCTACTACACAGACACGGACACTATAGACATGGCTACTAACACAGACACGGACACTATAGACATGTCTACTACATAGACACGGACACTATAAACATGGCTACTACAGACACATGGACACTACAGAGACACAGACATTATAGACACATGGCCACTCCAGAGACACGGACACGAGAGACATGGCCATTACAGAGACACGGACACTATAGACATGGCCACTTCAAATACATGGCGACTATAGAGACACGGACACGATAGACTTGGCTACTATACAGACACAGACACTACAGAGACACGGACATTATAGACATGACTACTACAGTGATATGACACGATTGACATGGCCACTACAGAGACACGGACACCATAGACATGGCTACTACAGACACACGGACTGGTTGTGGGCAGGCTGGGTTGTCTGTGCATGATGAGTGGTGAGTGAATGGGGCTCTGTGCTCACGCTGAGGTTATTCTGCAGGAATTGGTCATTCCTGGGTCGTCAAGTCGGCGACCAGGCGCTGTCCCTGGAGCCCGGCAAGGTGACCAAGGGCGTCGTTCTGCACGAGTTCATGCACGCGCTCGGCTTCCACCACGAGCACTGCCGCAGCGACCGCGATGAACATGTCTGGGTGCTGAGTGAAAACGTCAAGCCCGGTGTGTGCATTAGTCAGAAATAGAGAGAGGACAAAGCTGTGTGTTTACGTAACTTGCTACAGTATATTCACAAAACATGCACGTGGGTTCTTAAAAAGCATGCACTGGATATCTCCTTTTCAGAATGGAAGGATGCAATTGAGAAAAAGACATCGCATGAGCACAATCTAACAACCCCATACGACTACAGCTCCATCACTCACTACGGCATGTAAGTGGTGCTTCTACATTCACCTGTGCAGGGATTGTGAGTGTGATGTTATTGTATTTCCACTCCTCTCTGGTAAGTGCTAGCCTCTTATAAGAATATCTTCTCATAAAGGACGCAATTTTGTGCTTTTTAATTTGGTGATTCCACCACGTATGTGACCGACATTGATAATTGTTGAATTGCTAGACCTGGCAAATAAACGATTCATTACCCACGTTTGCTGTTGCCAGTTGGGTAATTTACTACTTTGTGGTCGTGCATTGCAATGCCCGCATGAGCAATGTTTTTAAACCTAAGTCCCCACAACTCATTTACCAATCTACTCCGTTCATATACAAACTAAACTGTTAAATTCTGGACGCACCTGATCATTGCTAAACATGTCCTATGTGATGTAGAGAGCGCCGATTAAAATTAAGACAGGGAATTGGTGCATGTACGTGCATATGTGTGTACATTTACACTATGAGACCTCCTTTACCAGTGGCAAAATATAGTAGTAGGTTTTTACCCTTTAAACTGGTACAAAACTGACACCTTTATACAAGGCATCATGTTTGCAACAACCACAACACAAGTAGTCAAAATGCAAACAAAAAGAAACAACTCTGATGATGATAATGATATGCCCTGTCCTTGAAGTTGATTGGTCCCCACCCGAGACAGCTTTCCTTAGAGCCTAGTCTCCATTGGTGTTGGACCAGATGTGTTGTGGTTATTGCAAACATGATGCCTTGTATAAAGGTGTTAGTTTTGTACCAGTTTAAAGGGTAAAAACCTACTACTATGTGTGTACGTGTTTACGTGTGCAACCCACTTTACTAATAAAAAACTTTCATAAACACTCTTTAACACTACTAGAAGGGAGAGACTTAGTTTGAAGCTTTCGTGACTGCAGGAATCCATACTCTATGGTTCTTTCGGTAAAGCTACGTAGGTAGAAAAATGCTCAGTTGTTTAGATTCATGCTAGGCTACGGAGCAATCGCCCTTATTGAGGAGCTATGTAGAATGAGTGTTGAGGAGCCACATAGAATAAAGGGGATGGGTTTCATTAGGGTTTAAAGGGGAGGGGTGACTCACTATTATCACTGTAGTCCCCTCCTCATCTAAAGTGGTCACAAGGGCAATGAAGTGGCTTTTACAATGACCACAGGGTGAGGGTGCAGCTGTGCTGCTAAGGTTCTGAGGGGCCTGGCCTGTGCACCACTGGGTTGACTCGTCTCTGGACACGCCCAGCTTCAGCACAGCAATCACCCATCTGCAGCCTCTCTGGATAAAAAAAATTCTGAGATGAGAGCGTGATGCATTGGTGGCTTAACGGAATAATGATTCCAAAGAACACAGGATGAGATGTTACTATCCTTTGTGCAAGCACTTCCAAGAGTTCATGAACAGTGAGCCTGGTGAAATTTGGGGAGCGCATCGTCAGTAGTGAACCTTTGGGTCCTAGGGTGTTTCGGCCTTTCATACTATACACACTCCCCAAAGGCGGCCAGCGACAGGGTGATAAATCCTACGCTTGCGTCCCATTCCCAATTAGTCATAGGAGTTGCCTTGTTGTAGATAGCCAACATCCCATGGGACTATGCATGGCAGGGGCGTCCTCCTCCCTGAGTCAAGCATTGTTGACCGCATACCTCCTGGCCCTCTCACTTCGGGGCCCAGCTGGGGTCTTTCCTCTTCATCCAGAGCCACTGACTGCTGCCTTCTGCCGCCTCCGATACAGCTCTGATTGCGAACGCTGGCTCTGGCCCTTAATTCCCAGGTCTCTAAGCAGTCTGGTTGTAGATGTTGCCACAAAACCTCTGCAGCCCACCTCCACTGGTCGGACTTCTGTGTTCCAGCCATGATGCCGTGCTTCGGCAGCTAGATCGGCATAGCGCAGATGTTTTCGCTCATAAGCCTCATCTACTGAGTCCTCCCAGGGTACTGTGAGCTCAATGATGAAGACCTTCTTGAGCGAACGGGACCAGAGCACCATGTCAGGTCTTAGGGTGGTGGTTGCGATCTCCGGAGGAAACACAAGTTGCTTTTGACCAATTTTTTGGGTCTTTCGGTAAAGTCACATAGATAGGTTCAAATATTACCTGTGTATAAGTAGACATTGGATGTGTCAAAGGAATAAAAATAAATAAAAGTGTGTTCAGGCTCAAATGCTCATTCGTACAGCTCAGTTTGCCACCATGAGTTTCTGGTTTAAATTCCTCGTGCTCATGTTGGCTTCACAATGAGGGTGACTCCGTTTAGCAACACCCTAGGGAATGATGGCCTGAGTCGACTTCTCACCGGCACTTAAACTCGTATTCTTCCGATTACAGGTCGAGTGCTCTGTCACCATCGCTGTCCAGCCATAAACAGCATGCGTCACTTTAAAGGCAGCCACACCCTGAGTGGTGACAGGAATGTCATGAAGCTATTGGTGTGCGACTGTAGCTCAGTATTAAAACTGCACTGATAACAATCGGTCCATGTGCCTCAGGACCGCCGGCTCAAAAGACGAGCACATCCCGACCATGGTGCCCAGGAACAGGAGCACCATGCGTCACTTTGGAGGTGGCCACACCCTGAGTGAGGGCGACGTTGAGAAGATCAAGAAGATGTTCGACCGCGAGCCTGCAACATGGGGACCAGTAACGTTGCTCCAGCTCGAACTTTCCCAGCCACGGGTGAGGGATTAATGGCTACATAGTCCACATTCAGTCGCTCGATTCAGACTTGAAATGGTATGGCCAGGTTCAGTTACCAATGAGTTTTTCACAGCTATATTACATTGTGCACACTCTTACAAAACTCAGTGCGAGTTGTACATTGCTGGACCAGCATTAATAAATGCGCAAGCTGGTAAGACGTGTAGTTAGGAGCAGCTCGTCGCCGTGCACGTGCACAGGAGTGACCCCCTGTGTGCGCGTGACCTCAGGTGCCAGCACGGTGCACAGGGATGCAGGGACAGCTCTGGAGCTCTCCACAATTGAGAGCTTGGTCGGGTCTGGAATAAGGTGATTTTACACACGTGATTTGATGCGTGTATTGTTAGCATGATATTATTGATAAATTGTTACATCCTGCAATGCTGCCATGTATAATAAAAAAAACTCTGTAAATACCTAAAGAACGTTTGCAGTGCCAGGTCACTTTAAGATCCATAGAGTATTTATGTTCACAATTACATATTTAGATGAATGACATGTAAAATACGTGCTTAACCTGACAACCAGGATACAGGAACATGCCGCAGTGAATCCAGACTTCTCACACTCATAGATGAGAATGAATATCCAGCATGGGCCGTGAGGCTGACAACAGGGCACGGGGAGGTGGGATTGCATTGGCGTTGCACTGGGACTCTCTACATTGCCCGCTATAAACTAGAGAGTTCTGCGTTCATTGTTGCCATCCTGCTTGGTGAGATCACACACAAGAGCCAAACATGCAATTCATCTACACATACAATTGCCAAGGTTAGTACCATACATTCATGAGACTCAATTTTGGATATATATAGTCACATCCTACACAGTGATAGAGCAGGGCAGGTGAGAACAACCCTTGTGTGCAAAGTAGACGGAGAGAGAAATTGAGGAAGACTCAGAGTGGCGTAGCAGAGGTTGCAGGGTAGAGATGAGGGAGTTGGCGGGATAAGCCGGGAGGAAGCAATGAGAGAAGCATTACATGGGACTAAAGGCAGAGAGCATGCACTGGCTCAATGCCATGAGGCAACAAGAGAAATTAAAAATAACTGTGCTATGAAACAATATTATCCAATTGTGTTATTCGTACATGTTTGATTGTATTTTT
This sequence comes from Lethenteron camtschaticum, assembly GCA_018977245.1. Classification (NCBI taxonomy): domain Eukaryota; kingdom Metazoa; phylum Chordata; class Hyperoartia; order Petromyzontiformes; family Petromyzontidae; genus Lethenteron; species Lethenteron camtschaticum. The sequence continues at coordinate 3,672,524 of MU249573.1, read as the reverse complement.
TTTATTATTCACAGTCCAATTTGAAAGATATTGGAGACAAGTTGAAAGGTATGTATTGTATGTTCTTGTGTTTTTATGCCAAACTTGAAAGATTTTGGGCTGAATTAATACATCATATGCAGCACAATAACAAAAGTAATGGAAATTACTCAAACATTTTAAATAAACCTCTGATTTTAAGTGTGCTCCAACTTCACGGTAGACCATAGAGGCTTCATGGAGAGTAAGGCACTCACATGAATGTGTAAAGGAAAGTCAACATGTTCCAGGAGTTTAATATCCTTCAAATATAATACATACAATACTAAAATTGTATATTAAAAAAATATGATCAACATATCCTGTGTAAGATTATTACAGCCAGTTAAAATTAAGTGCGTCCACTGTACTTCTAATATCTCATTCTCAAACTATTGATAGTTCACCTAACATTTCAATGTTGACTGGGGGATAGAACACTCTTACCGCATATTTTTTTACCTGAGAGCATTCTGGTGCAAAAGAGTCATTGAGCACTTGACTTTACCAGATTATCCTAAAAGTACTACTTCCACTGTCTTAACAGTTACATATGCACAGCTGTAGGGAACATGTGGTATATTTGTAATGCGAGCATAAGAGGGGTTCGCTGCTCGGCTCTGGGCCAATCATACGGCCCAGGGTATTGGGGGCAGGGCCCAGTATGGGGGCGTATGTGAAGGTCCGCCGCTCACCTCGGGTCCAATCGGATGCGAGGTGAGCAGTGGCGGAACCTAAAAGCGGAGCCAGCAAGGTGCTATGCAGAGGCCGGATCTGGAAGGTTCAGTGAAGGGTGTGGTGAGAGGGAGGAGACAGGATCACGTGGTGAAGGGAATATAGGATCCGGGTCAGTTGGTAGAGTCACGAAGCTGGACCACGTTGGGTGGCCGGAGGGGATCCGCGCCATCAGCCACGTGGCTGGAGGAGCTTTGAGCACACCGTCGGCCAGCGGTGTGCGGGAGCGGGGAGCAGAGCGACTGACGGGAGAGCGTGTGCGGCACGCGCGCGAGGAGAAGCTGGTCCGCTGTCGGGACCAGCGGAGTGCGAGCGTCAACGGGAATAAAGAGTGACGGAGACCAAGCAGTGTGTCGGCGAAGTCCTTTATTACATTGGGGTCAGAAGCGGTTCGAGATGTCAAAACATCTCAAAAAGAAAATTCAACCAACGCCTTCTTCGGATGATGACGGGGACCTTACTCAAGCGGTGGCGGTCCCGGACACGGATGGCGCGAACGGGACGGCGGCAAGCGACACTGCGGGAGTGCAAGATAACGTCGCGGGAGCCGGGCCATCTACGTCTTTGGGCGCCGAGGACGGCTGGCGGCACGTAGCGGAGAAAATTGACTCGCTGTGGGCCGTTTTGCTGGACTTGGTCACTCTGGTCACGCCGGCGACAGCGCCGGGACAACCACGCGTCGGGCCTCTGCGGGGGAGACTTTGGGTGGGCCCGAGCCGTCCGCCATTGCGGCCTCTGCGAGGCTTCCCGCCTTCCCCGACACGCGGCAGGACGCCGCCATCTTGGGCGCGGTCACGACTGACTGGCGGGAAGCCGCCATTTTGTCACCGCCGCGTGGGGCGGCCGCTTCGGGTGGAGCAGCGGGGGGCTCGCAGCCACCGTCTGACATCTATAAAGGAATTTGCCGTTGGCGGGATTGGAGCGCATTTGCTTGGCGGTTTTAATCGGCTGTCCGCTCCGCCAAGTGGACGGATGAGGAGGCCTTGGAGGTCCTGCCAACGCTCCTCGATGACGCATCTTTAAAGTTTTTCCGCTCCATCCCGGCTGCAAAGAAGGCAACGCTAAAGGGAGCTTTCTATGAGATGGCGGAAGCATATGAGCCACCGGATGACGCTCACCGTAGATTTGTCCAAAGACAACGGGCACCGGAGGAATCGCCCGTGGCCTTCCGTGGCGCTTTGATTGCGCTGGCCATGGCCGCGTACCCCGAGACCGAGCCAGACTTGTTGGAGCCCTTGATACTGGGGAAGATGTTGGAGTTGTCCAAGGACCTGGGCATCCCACTGCCCGTGTGTGGCCACGAGCAGCTAACCTCCCAGTTGGCTGCCAAGTGCCTCGACGCGCAGTTTAACTTGCTCCGTTGGGTGCAGATGGCCGCCTGGACGGGCGATCCGGCCATTGATGGGAAACCCATTGGTTGGACGCCATCGAAGGTCGTCTTTGTCCCGGACGATGCGGGCCTGGCGATCTCACTGCGGTGGTGGGCCAGTGGGTCCCACGGAGGGGAATGGTGCCACGCTCGGTGCCCTTGTCGGCGGATCACCGGGACGCTGTGGGGGCCGGGTGGCGGGCCAACATGGCGTGTTATCGCTGCGGTCGTCTCGGACACTTCGCGCGCGACTGCCGGGGTCGACCTCGTCCACCTCTTCGCCCGCAGTCCCCGCCTAAGGACGCGCCATCGACGTCGGACGATGACCCGTGTCAGGCAAGTTGGTACGCATCAGACACCCAGCAAGGCCTGTCACCTCATTCATCATTATCTGAGTGCGTTCCGGGTGCCTGTCCTAACGGGGGGACTCTAGCTGATCCGCATCGGACGGTGACGCAGTGGCAGAAACTGGCTCGCAGAGTCGTTGCGGCCGCCACAGGGTCTTCTACCGTGCCGGGCTCCATACAAGGGGTTGATGTGCAGATTTTAGTTGATTCGGGCGTGTCCGCCACTATCGTCTCGGATGTTATTTTCCATCTTCTATCCATTCAGGCGTCGCGGGTACGTCCGGTTTTCGATGCGTGTGTTGCTGCTAACGGGGGAGTATGGGCATCGTGGGCCAGGTGGAAACATACATTTCCATTGGGGACGTGTCGGCTTCGGGACAGTGTTGATCTCCAGGTCCCTCGCTGTGCCTTGCTTATTGGGGACCGATTTCCTGGCAAAGATGCCAATTAAAATAAGGGTGGATCAGGGTTGCATTGAGTTACCGGCGGGCCGTAAGATTTCTTTCTGCCGTCGCCATGGGGCCGTTCCAACCCGGACCTCCCGGTGCAGGCGCTGGCCGACGTCTCGGTCGACATTCCTCCGGGCTCGCAGATTCTCATTCCGCTGCGCTATCGTAAACCCGTGCCTGGGGTTGAGGGGGCGGCAGGTGTGTTGCTGTCGCCGTCCAACGCTGTTACCGGCGGCCTGGCACTGGTCGCAGCCCGGACAATTGTGCGGACAATGTTGTGGTGCCACCCGGTACGGTCTTGGCCCATGCCACTACCGCTTTCACAGCCCATGCTGAAGCGGAACGGCAGGGTCTCGTGGCGGGGGTTTCGGCTTCTAAGTCGCCGGACGATCGATGGATCGCCGGGTTGTGTCAGGAAAACACGTCCCTGCTGCTGTCCAAATATTTTGATGTCTTTAGCAAGGATGATTTCGATCTGGGACGCACCTCGCTGCTTTCCCATCACATTGATACTGGGGATGCTAGTCCCATACGTATGAATCCGCATCGGTTGAGCCCCTCGGAGAGGGATCACGTTCGCGGTGTGGTGGATGATATGCTGGCTGCTGACATTATCTCTCCGTCTAACAGCCCATGGGGTGCTCCTGTTGTTCTGGTAAAAAAGAAGGATGGTAGCCTTGTTTTTGTGTTGATTTTCGAAGGCTAAATAAAGTGTCGGTTGCAGACGCATACCCCCTGCCGCGTATGGATGATTCCCTCGATGCCTTGTCTGGGGCGAAATTTTTTCGACCCTCGACCTCTCCTCGGGGTTCTGGCAGCTCCCCTTGACGAGTCGTCAAGGGAAAAGACGGCTTTCCGTACGCCGCAGGGCTTTTTTAGTTTAATTGTCTCCCATGGATTGAACGCCGCCCCGCTACGTTCCAAAGGTTAATGGAACTCGTGTTGACCGGCCTGCAGTGGGACACGTGCCTGATATATTTGGACGACATCATTGTTTTCAGCCGCACGTTTGAGGAAAATCTTCAGAGATTGGATGCTGTTTTTGCTAGGGTGTGATCCGCTAATTTGAAATTTAAGCCTAAGAACTGTCACCTTTTGCAACACTCCGTGTGCTATTTGGGTCACATTGTCAGCCCTGATGGGTGGCCACGGACCCGGGCAAAACGGCGTGCGTCTCCGGCCACGGTGGGGACATGCGTCGATTTGTCGGGTTCGCTTCCTATTACCGCAGACTTGTACCAAATTTTGCTACGATCGCTAGGCCGCTGCACCTCCTTATGGCGAAGAATCATAGGTTCAAATGGGGGCCGGAGGAGAAGGCATTTCGCGGCCTACGCGATCGATTGGCGTCAGCACCGACGCTGGATTACCCTGATTTCGCTTTGCCTTTCATTTTGAATACCGACGCTAGTGACACGGGTATTGGCGCCGTCCTATCGCAGTGTAAGGGTGGCGTCGAACGCGTTGTGGCTTACGGGAGTCGCGTTCTCTCTCCGGCTGAGACCCGCTATTGCGTCATTTTGTCCGCCAATACCGCCCGTATCTGTATGGCAGAAAATTAATTGTGCGCACGGACCATGCAGCTTTGCAATACTCCTTGAAAGTTGACCAGCCATCTGGCCAGCTGGCACGATGGCTGGAAACTTTTCAGGAGTTCTCGTTCAATACCGTAAGGGTTCTCGTCACGCTAATGCAGACGCGCTCTCCGACTGCCACATGGGTCCGCCTGCGTGTGTGCCTCGGGCACGAATAGGTGCACGCGGATTCCACAGCCCCTCGGCCTGTCATGTCCGCTGTGGATAAGCCCGCAGACTCCACCTGTCCGGAGCCGGCTTAAGGGTTTTGAATTTTCCGCGTTCCNTGTGGGTTTGTGAACAATTGCTCGATGACTCGCTTGCGGCCTTGCGGAGTCAGGCTGCAAAGTCAAAGGGTATCCGTCATCTGATGGGATGCCGAGAGCAGCTCTCCGGGATGGATTGTTGATGTGGAGAAAGGATTTGCGGGGTCGCTGGCGCCTTGTCGTTCTGTTGTCGTTGCGATATGAGTTGATTCGGATTCTGCACGCTGAGAAGTTATTACATCTCGAAAACCTTGTTGACGTTACAAAGTGATTATTTTTGGCACGGCATGACGACTGACGTCGGCACATTCGTGCATGCTCCGACTGTGCCCGGCGGAAGCCCCCAAACAGCCGTATGTTCCCCAGTGCAATCGATTAAAGTGACGCGGGTTAAGGAATTGGTGGCATTGGACATTCTGGGGCCCTTTCCCTCGTCTGCTCGGGGAACAAATTTTTGTTGGTCGGGNTCGAATATTTTTCGCGATGGCCAATGGCTTGGCCTTTGCCTGACCAATCAGCGTCGTCTATCACGGAGGCATTCCTGTTCGAGTACGTGATGGACAAGGGGCGCCGGAACGATTGCTCACGGACCAAGGGCGAAATTTCTTTTCGAACCTACTGCGGGATGTGTGCGACGCATTGGGCACTACAAACTGATGGGATGGTTGAGCGGTTGAACCGGACCCTGTCGGCCATGGTCTGCCATACGGTTAGCGAGAAGCAGGCCGATTGGGATTTGCATATCCCGGGAGTGCTCTCCGCTTACCGGATGGCACTACATGCATCGACGGGGTATTCACCCTTCTTTTTAATGTACGGACGCGAGAATGTGCTGCCTGTGGAGGTGCAGCTTGACACGCGTGCGAAGGGTCCTGTTAAAACCCTCCCNGATTATATTCGTGAGTCCGTTCGGCGCGTGGTGGAAGCGCGGGATGCGGCCTGATTGGCTACGGCCAAGACCCAGGCCCGGAATGAACGGTGCGCCCGGCGCTCTCATCGTGCGTCCCCTTGGCGTGTGGGAGACATGGCCTGGCTCCACTGCCCACAGGTGCCAGTGGGGACCTCCCTAAATTGCACAAACCCTGGCAAGGCCCAGTGGTGCTGATTGAGGTTCCTAGTCCCCAGTCCGCACATGTTCGTGTCGGGTCGCGCTGTTGGTATGTCCACACGTCCCGATTGAAGCCCTACGTTGCCCCTCGTGTCGATGCGTCATCTCCTAACGTTGCCTTGCCGGTGTTTGTCGCGTCCGACATGCCAATGCCTTTGCCTGTTCAACCTGCAAGCGCGCCTGTCGTGCCTCCTGTAGACGGGCCGACGGTGATCCTACTGGACACAGGGATTTCTGCACCGGTGGGCCTACAACGGCGACGGCAGTACCTGCTCCGCTGCCCCTCAAACCCCGCCGAGGTTGCGGCTGGAAGGAGCCCCGATTTCGGGCCTCTCTGATGCGCGGGTTTCTGCCACGGACGGGCCTCCACCAGCGGCGGATGATTCCGGTTCCGTCGCTCCTTCAACCCCATCCGAGGGCGCCGGTTCTCGTGAAGGACGGGCCGGCGGCCCGCACTCGTTCCAGATCGCTTCCCTTTTGTTGATTGTATTCGTCGTTATTGTTGTCTTCTCCGTTGTGTCTGTTGTGGTTCTTGGGGGTGTTGCCATCGCTCGCATTATGTTCATCCTGATTCAGCCGGGACGGCCGGTCCTTTACATCGGGGGGGGGGGGGTCATGTAATGCGAGCATAAGCAGGGTTCGCTGCTCGGCTCTGGGCCAATCATACGGCCCAGGGTATTGGGGGCAGGGCCCAGTATGGGGCGTATGTGAATGTCCGCCGCTCACTTCGGGTCCAATTGGATGCGAGGTGAGCAGGTGCGGAACCTAAAGGTGGAGCCAGCAAGGCGCTATGCGGAGGCCAGATCTGGAAGGTTCGGTGAAGGGCGTGGTGAGAGGGAGGAGACAGGATCACGTGGTGAAGGGAATATAGGTTCCGGGTCAGTTGGTAGAGTCACGAAGCTGGACCACGTTGGGTGGCCGGAGGGGATCCGCGCCATCAGCCACGTGGCTGGAGGAGCTTTGAGCACACCGTTGGCCAGCGGTGTGCGGGAGCGGGGAGCGGAGCGACTGACGGAGAGCGTGTGCGGGGCACGCGCGAGGAGCAGCTGGTCCACTGTCGGGACCAGCAGAGTGCGAGCGTCAACGGGAATAAAGAGTGATGGAGACCAAGCAGTGTGTCGGCGAAGTCCTTTATTACACATTTCCTGTATATAGAACTGCACCCAAGCTGCACAGTGGAATTCACAGCCAAGTTCAGTGTGTCTGCACACCCACATTACCTCTTCAGAGTTTAGTCTCTACATAAGACAGTTATGGATGACTTCAAAAAAAGTAGTGGTAATTATTTTATGAATCCTGGAGAGATGGTGGGCAGAGTTTACCCGTGACCAGAATTTAAACTCACACCTCCTGATGGTAAGAATGGCACTGGCACAACGCAACCCGGTCAGAGGATTGCCCCTGGTGCATGCACAGTATGTTCCCGGGCGTGCATGTCGCCATGCACTTGACGTGCACATGTTTACACCGGCCTCTGATCCCAGTGTATGTGTGTGTGCTTGACAGACCCTCCCATTAAATGTGGGGGAGTCAAAGACAATTCCTCTTCACAAGAAGTGAGCCACTGGCCCAAGCACAGCGATGGCAATGCGTACATCCCCTACAAGGTCTCCGCCGACTTCGGTGAGTTTTCCTGTTGACTTGCATCTTGTTTTATTTCTACTGTTCCTGCAGGTGCTATTCATGGTAAATTATGTACTCTACATTGTATGAAACGTGTTCAATACCTGTTTTTAATACTGCACCAGTGTTTCTTGCAAGGGAGACCTAGGTAGTGATGGATACCTATGGACAATACTATTCTCTCAGATTATAAATACAAACTCCAGCCTAAATATGGCCTTACCACCAATTCCCTGCCTCCCTGTTCTGTCAAACATTCTGCCACCAAATATCTGCAGAGGCATGCAAACTGCAGTTTAGTTAAAAGTTTTCTTGCCAATGACAACCTCCCCATCAACCAAGATCTCAACAATGTTTCTCACCCCTGACTCAAGTCCTGATTCCCCTTCCGGGATTGCGCTGTCACCACCCTACAATCTCACCCAGAACAAAAAAAACGCTGATGAACAGAGTTGAACAATGCGGACGTCCAGAATAAACACCATTTTTAAGGCCGACATCGCACCTCCTGGATTTAACATTCATTGAAGACGCTGGTGTAACAATCAACCGCATCAGAAGATAAACAGGCCGATACACACATCTCCTTCAGAAATTTTAAATAAAAGACGGCGACAATGTGACTGTGGCCATGGAACCCAAACTATGGACCATATGGAAAACCCCTCTAGTCTACACTGTCAACGGAGGAGGAATAACAAAACTAAACAACTTAAATCCTGAAGCCCTCTCATAGCTAGCAGACCTTGACATTGCCATTTAGCTTCTGAACATATTGCCATATGAAAGAGCATAATAGAATGGAAGTGTGTGAAGTTAAGCAAGTCTCTCTAGTTTAACTGTGGGCATGGAGGAATATGAAGCTGGGGCGATGCCTTACTGTAAAGCTGGAATGTGTTTTATAGAAGAAAATTAGAATGCATAAACATGTGTGTGTATGTAGATCTTTGTGTGGGGAGCGGTGGCGCAGTGGTTAGTGTGCTGCACGACAAATCCGGCGACCCAAGTTCGATTCCCTCTCACGGCCAACATCGGTGACAATTATTTGAACCAGTCCTGGGCCTTCCCTAGGTGGACTCAGCCTCAAATGAGTACCTGGTGCGATGTATAAACATCGCCACTGGGGAGACAAAGGCCGCCGGGCGTAGTGCTGGCCACCCACTTCCTCGTATGCCATCCCCGCTTTCATAAGTGCTCTCTGAAAGCACTTGCCTCAATAGTATGTTAAGGCTATACGGGGAATATTTGTCTTTCTCTTGTAGACCTTTGTATCCAAGTAAGAGCCCATTGACTCTAAACTGTTATTTTCTAAGATAGACATAAGTAAAGAAACAGTACAGCTGACATGCTTGACACAGTCAAACAAAAATAAAAGCAGTTTATGGCTCCCCGGTTCTCACTTTTCCCATCTGCATGCAACACGGTGGCATTATGGCGAGGGCAGGCTGATGGCACATCCCATCCTCAACGTTTAATTCATCAAGGGAGAAAAAACATGCATGGTCTCTGTCAGACTTTCCAACATGGATTGTCCATGGAAGTATTTAATTAGCAATAATAATGTAACCTGAGCCACAAAGCAGGATGTTTGCATAACTGATATGAGATAACTTCACACATCATGATGTCAGAGGGGGAAGCCTGCACGGCTTGTGATGTCATCTGCTTGGCTAAAAAGCGAAAAATGTAGTGCTGTTTTTAATCGGCAAGTTTTGGGCAAGTTTTCCTATAACAACTTAATGCAAATTGTGTACTTACATTGGGTGAGGGTTATCATGACTCCATGTTACGGATGGAGGAACAGAGTTAATGCATGCATACTCCCAGTCTTAGTTTTTGGAAAATGTAAAAAACTCACTTTTCTCATCAATAACACTTAAAATGTATGTTCAAATGCTTAGGTTATGGTATAGGTAGGTCTCTACTTAATCATTCTCCTTCATTATGAGTTGCGATTTTCTTTAATGGAAGGTAATTTTCAACTGGGATTTTGGCTATGGAACTGACACAATAAATCTGGAATTTACTCTGGCAGAGTACGTGACTCTGTGGGGTCGCTCCTCCCCGTGATCCCTCCCTCGATGATGCTAACGGCCGGGCTAACATCATCAATCGCCCCCCTGCTGCTAAGCAAACCGCTGCTAGGTTCCTCACCCATGGTGTGGGAGCCGTCGCCCGAGGATTCCCCTCCACCGCGGGTCCGCGTAGTAGGCATGGTTAGATACCGAGTAGTGCCCCCTTTACGCTACCACGATACCTCCCTTTCATAATCGCGTACCTGAAACCCACATGGAGTGAACGTACGCACACACACACACACAGCTCCGTGCACTCCAACTCCACACTGACTACTCACGTTATGATCGCGCACCTGTATCCTACGCGGAGCGAACGCACGCGCACACACGCAGCTCTACACGCGACACCCACTCTCGCGCCGCTCTGCGCAGCGCTCCCCGAGGCGAGCCGCAGCGCTGCACGCGTTCACACCGCTCACGAGATCACACGAGGCCACGATTCGCTATTAATGATTTATTATTTGCTACCTGCGAATTGATGCTAGATCAGTATGAGTCGACGAGGCTGGCCTACGCTGATACCTTTATACCTATTCCCGATTTATCTGCTATGATTCTAATTCACCTTCTTACTCACTGTTAGAAGTATTCGGCGTCTTGTGGCTTTTCCTCTATGCCGTCGGGACACGTCACGCGGACGTCCGGAGGGCAGAGCTGGGAGCCGACTTGCACGCGTGCCTCTTGAAGAGCAGTGAGAGAGAGACTCCCTACCTTGCTACGCTCCTTTTTATCCTAATTCCCGGACTCGGGCCCCTACCCCTTCCCACGTACCGTGCGCCTTCGATATGCTAATCGGTGTGCCGCAAGTGCGGCGTTCCGCAAGTTAATTCCTTTCTCACGCAGATTATGCGGCGGCGTCCATTACAAAGGTGCGCCGTGGGAATTTGTGCACGGCTCCCCGCGTGCGTCCGCCCTCCCGATTATTCATACCTTCAGCTCAATCATTTACCCACCCCAACAATTGTGCCTGCGCGCTCAAGCGCAACCATCCTAACCTTCCGTGACTATGCGCAAGAGCCCCTGCGGTCCTGCTACTCATGTTGTCCCGTCCTTCCCTGCTGGCCTCGTCGACGCGTGGGGGGGGGGGTGTGTGTGGGGATGCGTTTCAACCGTGGTGGCCGAATGCCCTTCGCCGCGGCCACACCATATTAAGGCCGGTCGCAGCGCCGCGGTGCAACGTAGCGTCGGGGGAGGTCATCCAATTCCCTGATCGCCGGAAACCGTGAGAGTTAATCCCGATAAGGGTTTCTCGGATAAAAACCGGTCGATCAGGTGTCCTCCCCTTCCAGCTCTATGGGGGGGGGGGGGAATGCGTGCGGGTGTGTTCATGTGAGGTGAGGTGAGGGTGACGAGGGGTTGGCTCCGTTGCTTGGTGGTGGCGAGGTCGGGGATGGGACGCCTGCCGAACGGCTTCGTGGCGGCGGCATCACAACTCACCATTACTCTGGTGATGAGTTCTAATCCTGGCCTGGTTGTAAGTTCGAGATGGCTGTTCCATCATAGAGACTTGTCCCTGTCAGAGAAATGTGGAACTATCTATATTGTACTGGATGAGCATGTTGCTGGTTTACGGTTGGGAACACTTTGACTGTAATTGAATGCTGACATAGTGTCTTTACCTTGTAAACTGTTATAGTGATTACGGGGCAACTGTAGGATTGGCACCCTTGTTGTGTGGAATGGTTAATTGGTGAATGCATGATCAACAGCAGAAGGGGCTTATACATATTCCCTCTTGACAGATGACTATGACGTTGAAGCCATCAACAACGCGGTGCAAGAATTTGAGAAGAAAACCTGTGTCAGGTTCTACCCTCTTGACTCTGAAGGAGACTTCATTCATATCCAGGCCTTGGATGGGTAAGGGTGTTTTACTTTCACCATTTAAATCCAGAACTAGGATGGATAGTTATACTTCTGAGTTAAAGAATGGCCAAACTTGTAAATGGGTGCTCACAACATCGGATTTTTTATTTGGTTTACGAGTTTGCCGGTATCTGCAGCTTGTGCATACCTATTATAATCCTCTCTGTTCCAGGCATCCCAGCAAGAACTGGTCATTCCTGGGCCGTCAGGGCGGGGACCAGGCGCTGTCCCTGGAGCCTGGGAAGGTGACCAAGGGCACGGTTCTGCACGAGTTGATGCACGTGCTCGGCTTCCACCATGAGCACTGCCGCAGCGACCGCGGCCAGCACGTCTTCGTTCTGAGTGACAACGTCAAAGATGGTGACACGCAGGGGAAAGGAATGGGGGTGGAAAGAAAGCAGTAGATAAATGGTTCCCAGAGACATACCGAAACTGTACTACATAGTCTCAGACACAGGAACACATAGCTATCAAATGTATTGATCAAGTATCATTTAAAATATTTAATGACATGCCCTGTAGTATATACATTGTAAATGAAATGTATTGTAAATTACACCTGAATCCTTGACTATGATACTTTGAAATGTTGTCATTTGATCAATTAATCCATGTCATTATACAAACAGTGAAAGAAAATCCAGGCCCTTCCTTAAATTGCACACGCATAAAGATGCATGTATGTAGGTGGATATATCTTGACATATATGTGCTTGCCAGATATTCTTCTGGGAGTCATTTGGGATGTGTTGTTTGTTATTTAGCCTGTGACACTGACGCATTTTAAACACTCTCCGAATCTCCCGTACCATCTCCCCACTGACATTCATTGTGAGAGCAACATCCTGAGTGGACCATCACCATCCTCTTGTAGTCCTAGCAGTGACACGTATTGACCCTGCAAATGCTGTGCTCTGTTGGCTTGCACAATAGGAGAGGCAGTTCTGGAGTCACACATCTACGTCCCACCCCCTACTCCCTCTGTACTGCCTCTTAGGGGGGCCCCACATGCTTCACAGTTGGTAGCTCAGGGCCTGTTACCTTCCACCGATATACTGCAACACATTTTGCAAAGAGTGGGTAATGCTGATAAAGTAGTCCTGTTGGTCTGGACTTGTGAAGGCTGTAATTTTGCTGTTGAATGCATGGATTGAATGGTGTGATATGCATTCATCACCAAACGCTGGAATTGAGAGAAGCTTTCCAGGTATATATTTTCACAGTTGTAGTTTTCTCCTTGATTTATATAATCATCAGAAAGATTTCAAACCAGCATAATTAAGTGATGCTCTACGTGGACGCAATGTAAATACATTTGATTAAAAACATGTATTTTTATGTTTCTATTTTACAGAATGGAAGCGAGACATCGTGCACATAAAATCCACTGCCCAGGACCTGGCAGTGCCTTACGACTGCAACTCCATCATGCACTACAACATGTATGCGTGTGGCATGTGCTGTGTAACCACACTTCACACTACACCGTCTACAATTGTTGCTCATAAGCAATATCCAGCCATAAACCAGGAAGCTGTGTGCCCGCATGCGATAAGTGTATTTTTGAATGAGCAAATCATCTTACAATATACCGAAACATTTCCCATCGCTGGGGCTACGTTCTTGAAAATAGTCGCAATCGAAAATCCGCGATCCGAAACTGGTTTGGTTCTCTCTTCGTAATACCACACCCCCCTCCTTTTATGTTACTCTAAATTAACCCAAACCTGAGACAGGAAGTATGTTTAACGTAACATTATTAATATTTTTATAGTTATGTACTTAATTCTAGATTTGAAGCTTTCGTGACTGCAAGGATTCATATTCTTAGGTTAATTCGGTAAAGTCACGTAGGTAAAAAATTAAATTAATAAAAGTAAAATAAAAATAAAATAAAAATCACGACGTTTCGGAGGCAACACAAGATTCCGTCTTCAGGTGGAACCGTCACAGCACGATAGCTGTATCAAGTGAGAGAAATTCCAAGAAAACAGTCCTTGTATATATACTGGTTGAGGGTGGGAGGAGCCAAGGTAGGCCCTGAATATTATTTTTGTGGGTTCGGTGCGGCTGAATCATGCTGTTAGGAATGAGCCTTTGTTGTGTAAACTAGGTGCGGCTGATGTAAATGTGCGTGTAAAAGGGACTGAGCCTTTTTGTATGTTGAGATGATGCGGCTGAAATCGCTGCCAGGAAATGAGTCTTTGTTGTGTAGAATGGTTGACTGAGCCTATTATTATGTAGAGGTGGTACGGCTTAAATCGCTGCCAGGAAATGAGTCTTTGTTGTGCAGAATGGTTGACTGAGCCTATTGTTATGTAGAGGTGGTGCAGCTGAAATCGCTTCCAGGAATGCTCCAAATATGTGTAGTTAAATATTTTTTGCATGGTTAATAACATCTTTCCAATGATTACTAAGTTTGTACCCATCATCACGGTTGAAATTATGTCTGTGTTTGTATATTTGGATGGCCTCGTGTACAAACCTTTGATGGTAGCCAGGAGGCTTGCAGAGCACCTTAGTCTCGGAAAAGACAATTTCATGAGAGCCCACAGCGTTGTAGCAATGATCGGCAACGGCGGAAGAATCAGTTTTCCGTGTTTCAGATCTGACTTGTGCTCGCGGACACGATCAGAGATATGACGTTTCGTTTCTCCAATGTAGCAATCATCACAACTGCAACTCAGTTTGTAGACTCCAGGGTATTGTAAGTCAGGAATGACATCTTTCACAGATGGAATTAGATCACGGATTTTATGTACTGTACTGAATCGTACTTGAATCTTATGTTTTTTAGAATTTTGGAGATCTTTTTGGTCATGCCTGCTATGTATGGTAACGTGATAGTTTTGATCGGAGTTTCATGTGGCTGTTTCTGTATGGTGGGAGAAACAGCTTGGCGGATGGTGCGGTCAGAGTATCCATTCATCCTGAGGGCCCGATGTACATGTCTTAATTCACTGGCCAGGTGGTGTTGGTCAGAGATGCCATGAGCTCTGTGGTATAGCGTTTTGATGAGAGAATTATTTTGAGATGGGTGGTGGTGGGGGTTTCAAGTAGGAATCTGTGTGGGTGGCTTTCCTGACAGAATGTCCCAAGGATCCGTCAGGTCTCCTCTCAAACAGAATATCTAAGAATGATAGTTTACCATCTTTCTCCACTTCCATGGTGTATCTGATGGATGGGTGTCTGGAATTGATGTGGTCCAAGAAGTGGTTCAATGCTGGGAGGGCAATGTGGCCAAATGACGAAAGTGTCATCCACATACCTCTTCCACAGGGAAGGACGCAGGGTGGATGTCCGGATGGCGTCTGATTCAAACTTTTCCATGAACATGTTGGCTATCACTGGTGACAAGGGGAGCCCATAGGGGTACCTCGTTCTGTTTGTAGAAGGTGCCATTCCAGGTAAAATAAGTGTTGGTGAGGCAATGCCTAATCAGCGCAGGTACATCCGAATTCAATCCATGTTGGACCAAGTCCTCAATTATTGTTAGGGTGTCAGGTACTGGGACCTTGGTAAACAGAGATACTACATCAAAACTGACGAGGATATCATCAGGAGATAGTACCATGTCCTTGACCATAGAGACTAATTGGGTTGAATTGAGTACTTCCGAAGAGGTCTTGCCTGTGAAGGGAAGCAGAGTATCTGATAGAAGCCGGGCCAGTTTGTACGTAGCAAAGTTGATCGTCGACACGATGGGTCGTAGCGGGGTGCCTTCTTTATGGAGCTTGGGAAGACCATAGAGTCTGGGAGGTCTTGCTGCCGATGGTTTTAGAGAGGGACGTTTGGTTGGTTCGATTAGGGAAGTCGAACTCGTGATGATTTTGTTAGTTTTTGTCGCATCATCTCTACATAACAAAAAGGCTCAGTCCCTTTAACACGCACCTTTACATCAGCCGCACCTAGTTTACACAACAAAGGCTCATTCCTAACAGCGTGCTTCAGCCGCACCGAACCCCACAAAAATAATATTCAGGGCCTACCTTGGCTCCTCCCACCCTCAACCAGTATATATACAAGGACTGTTTTCTTGGAATTTCTCCACTGATACAGCTGTAATAAAAGACTCGGACGCTTCTCTCTGTCCTGTGTCCTTTATTTGGGTTCGATCTCTTTTCCCTCACGGCACTCCCCTTACTCTTCGCTCTGCAGCCCCAGGCTGCTGTCGCTCACGTAGCCCACTTGCCTCCTTGCAGACCCGCTGCTGTCTCGTCGTGCAGACCCCCGCTGCCCAACTCCGCCCTTGCAGACCCGCTGCTCTCTCTGCAGTCTCCTCGCTGCTCCTGCTGCCCCGGGGTCGGTCACCGTTGGCCGACGGTGCCGATCCTCGGGGTCCGTGTGTGTGGCGATCTCGCCACTCTCTCTTTCCCACTCCGCCCTGCGTGGCCTCACACTTCCCCAGTCTCCGATCACTCCCTTCCTGCTTCCGGTTTCTCCCTTATAGACCTGAACTCTCTCCCCACGTGACGTAACTCCTCCCCCATGACGTCACTTCCGGAAGGTCGTTTACGCCCGCATTACACCACCCTCCCCCGTAGAGAAAATCCAGCCGTCCTCGGCTGAAAACAACTCCAACAACAATGTGAGCGAACACGACTGAATACGAAAAAGGACACAGAACACACAATATTATATCGAAAGAACAAGAACACAACACAACAATTAACGAAATGTGAGGGATTTTGAGCGGGTGCGGGTCGCCGGACCGTCCCGGACGGTCGGCGGCCCTCCGCCGAGCGGGAACGTGGCAGGGTTTTAAGAGCGACAGGCTGAAGTTCGTCTGTCGCTATTGGAGGCCTGGCAACGTCCCGGTCCCCTATTCTCGAAGGCGCAGCATCAGAGGCGTCCCGCAATCGCGTCCGCGGCGGGGTTGGAAGGGCTGCGGGTCTCAAAGGTTCCGCAGCCGTGTTAGGCGCACCCCGACCTGAGTCTTCTTTCCCCTGCCACGTCACGGCCGGCTCGTCTGTAAAAGGCACGACAGGCGCTCTTGCAAGGTCAGCAGGCACAGGCAAAGGCGCGTCGGCAGCAACAGACCCCGGCAAGGCAATCTCAGGAGATGACGCATCAGGTCGAGGGCCACGTATGGTTTCAACCGAGATGTGTGGACGAACCAACGCCGAGATCCAAACCGAACACGCGCCGACTGTGGGTTGGAACCTCGATGAGGCGAACCGGCCCCTGCCATGGTTTATGTAACTTGGGAGAGGTACCTGGCCGCACCTGTGGACAATGAAGCCAGGCCAGGTCCCCCGTTTTCCAGGGGCATTCCCCTTTTGAACGTCGCGCACACCTCTCGTTCCGAGCCTGGGCTTTGGCCGTAGCCATGCGGGCCCTTCCCGCGCCACAGTGACTCGGCGAATGGTGTCCTGAATATAGTCAGGAAGAGGCTTACCAGGTCCCTTCGCTCCGGTTCCCAACTGTACATTAATCGGCGGTACGTTTTCACGACCGTACATAAAAAAAACGGCGAATATCCTGTAGCCGCGTGCGGCGTCATCCGGTACGCAGAAAGCACCCCAGGGATATGCAAATCCCAATCCGATTGTTTTTCACTAACCGTATGGCACAACATGGCGGACAGAGTCCGATTTAG
Organism: Lethenteron camtschaticum; assembly: GCA_018977245.1. NCBI lineage: Eukaryota > Metazoa > Chordata > Hyperoartia > Petromyzontiformes > Petromyzontidae > Lethenteron > Lethenteron camtschaticum. The sequence continues at coordinate 3,655,492 of MU249573.1, read as the reverse complement.
CCGTTCCACCATACCATCCGTTTGTGGGTGGTAGGGAGATGTCCGAATTTTCTTTGTTCAAGAGCCGCACACACCTCCCCAACAATTTAGACGAAAAATTCCGGCCTTGGTCCGTAAGGAGCCTCTCCGGCGCCCCTTGTCCATAACATACCCAAATAGAAAGGCGTCTGTGATAGACGCCGCTGACTGGTCAGGCAAGGGCCAGGCCATCGGCCAGCGGGAGAGGTACTCCACCCCTACCAGCAAATATTTATTTCCCCTAGCGGATGGCGGAAAGGGTCCCAAAATATCTAACGCCACCAACTCATTAACTCGAGACACCTGAATAGATTGTATAGGCGGCACATATGGATGTTTAGGTGGCTTACGGCGGGCACAATCGGGACACGCACGAACGTGTCCGACGACATCCGTCGTCATGCCGTGCCAATAGTAATCTCGCTGCAGCGTCAATAGGGTCTTCTGCACCCCCAGATGTAAAAGCGTGTCACAATGCAGAGTCCTAATCAATTCGTACCGCAATGATGCCGGTACGACAAGACGCCAGCGTTCCTGTATCCCTTCCCTCCACATCAGCAAGCCATCACGGAGAGCGGTTTCCGGCACACCCCCGCACAGAGACCCCCACTCCCCTTACTGGCCGCTTACGTAATGTTACCAAAGAATCATCCAACATTTGTTCCCGGATCCACACAGACCTCGGAAGATCTAAAATGCCATCAGCCGGTCCCCATCAGCCGGCCCCGGCTCAAGCGGAGCTTCAGGCACCTCGACTGTCAACGCGACAGGCTGAGGGGGTGCTGAATCGGGCCACACCTATGCGTCCCCGACGCACACGCGCAAGGGGATCGCTGCGGCAGCCTGGAAAGTGCGTCCGCATTAGCGTGACGCACTCCCTTCCGATGGTGAATTTGGAAGGAAAATTCTTGCAGCGTGTCCAACCACCGCGCCAGCTGGCTGGATGGCTGGTCCATTTTAAGAGCATACTGCAAGGCCGCATGATCCGTGCGAACAATAAACGAACGACCGTACAGGTACGGTCGAAATTGGCGGAGAAAAAAACAATAGCCAAAAGTTCCCTGCGTGTGACGCAGTAGCGGGTCTCAGCGGGAGACAAAACCCGGCTACCATACGCCACCACGCGTTCCACACCACCTTTGGACTGAGACAACACCGCCCCAATACCCGTGTCACTCGCGTCCGTATCCAGAATAAAGGGATGGTCAAAATCCGGATAATCCAACGTCGGCGCCGTAGCCAATAGATCGCGTAGGCTTCGAAACGCTGCCTCCTCTGGCAGTCCCCAAGCAAATTTGTGTCCTTTTCCCGTAAGGAGATGCAAAGGCCTCGCGATCGTAGCAAAATTTGGAACAAACCTCTGATAATATGAGGCGAACCCAAAAACCGACGCACACCCCACCGTGGCAGGGGTTGGCCAGTCACGGACGCACGCAGTCTTGTCCGGATCCGTGGCCACCCCATCCGCACTGACGATGTGCCCCAGATAACGCACGTAGTGTTGCAGTAGGTGACATTTCTTAGGCTTAAATTTCAAATTAGCAGAACGCATCCTGGTGAACACAGCTCCAACCGCGATAAATGCTCGTCAAATGTGCGGCTGAAGACGATAACATCGTCTAAATATATAAGACACGTCTCCCACTGCAACCCCGTTAATACCAACTCCATCAACCTCTGAAAAGTGGCAGGGCCGCATTCAGCCCCATCGGAAGGCAGTTAAATTGGAATAACCCCTGCGGCGTACGGAAAGCCGTTTTTTCTCGCGAGGACTCATCAAGGGAAGCTGCCAGAAGCCCGAAGAAAGATCTAGCGTTGAAAAGAACTTCGCCCCCGACAAGGCATCTAGAGAGTTGTCCATACGCGGCAGGGGATACGCATCTGCCACCGATACTTTATTTAATTTGCGAAAATCTACACAAAATCGCAATTTGCCATCTTTCTTTTTGACCAAAACAACAGGCGCGCCCCATGGGCTGTTAGACGGAGATATTATGTCCGCAGCCAACATGTCATCCACTGCCCCTCGAACATGCTCGCGCTCAGCCGGACTCATCCGGTGCGAGTTTAACCGAATAGGGCAGCGTCCCCTGTGTCAATATGATGGTAAAGCAACGAGGTGCGTCCCAAGTCCAAATCGTCGGAGCTAAACACATCAGAATAGCTCAATAATAATTTACGAATCGCACAACGTTGTTCCCCGGAAAGAGCTGAATTCTCCCCAAACAATTCAGCGATCCAGCGATCATCTGCAGCTTCGGGCCCCGAAACACCTCCAAAAAACCCCGGCTGGACAGATTATCATGAGCTGTAAACGCAGTAGTGGCATGTGCCACAACAGTACCCGCCGGCACACACACGCTTTCGGTACCCGCGTTAAGCACTTGCAAAACGGCTGTTGGTCTGGCCGAACAATAGTTTGTGCCCCAACCAGCGCCGATCCACCCGTGATAGTGGCGGACGGCGACAACAAAACACCAATCGCTCCTTGACGACCAGGTACAGCCTTCCGATAACGCAAGGGAATGAGTATCTGTGAGCCAGGTGGAATATCGACAGACACCTCGGACAACGCCTGCACCTGGGCGACAGGATCAGGTCGCCCCAGGGCGACGGCAAAAACACAATTTTTCGGCCTTCCGATAGTTCAATGCAGTTCTCATTAATTCGAATTAAAATGGGCATTTTGGCCAGAAAATCGGTCCCCAACAAACAAGGAACCGCAAGAGACCTCGAAATTAACACAATTCCCGAGGCCGACACTCCCCGATAGCGATGTTAGCGTCCACCTGGCCCACAATGCCCATGCTACCCCNGTTCGCGGCGACGCAGGATGCGTAAGCCGGACTCACGGCCTCTGGTGGGATGTTCAAGAGATGGAATATTACATCAGAAATAATGGTCGCGGACGCTCCGGAATCTACCAAAATCCGTACGTCCACCCCTTGTATCGACCCAGGTACGGTGGACGAACCGGTAGCGGCCGCGACAACCCGCCGAGCCAACTTACGCCATTGCTTTACCGAGCGACAAGGCGCAGTCAATGGCCTCCCGTTATTAACAACACCCGGATCGCATGACAACGGTGATGAGTGAGGTGTCAAGCCTTGCCGGGTGTCTGGTGCGCACCGACTTGCCTGTGCTGGCGAATCCTTTCTTGGAGTGGCCGTAGTCGAGGCCTCCTGCTGGGGCGGACCCGGAACGCGGGCCCAGCAGTCCCTAGCGTAATGGCCCTTACGCCAGCAGCGGAAACAGTCGATGTCGTTGCGGCGCGCTGCGGACGCCCCGTCCCGACGCGGCCCTGTCGGCGGCGCAGCCCGCGGCCCNGGCCCACCTCGGCCCGTCCACGGAGCCGCGGCAGCCGACAGCTCCTGCGGGCTCCTGTCGTCCGGCACATAAACTGCCTTTTTGGGGTCCCAACCCAAGGCTCCCCTTCGACGATAGGCCCCCCGTCCACGCCTTAACTTGCTTCCACCGGCGCAGGTTGAACTGGGCATCTAGACATTTGGCCGCAGCCCGGGATGTGAGCTTCTCATGACCACACACCGGCATAGGAATGCCGAGATCCCGGGACAGCTCCAGCATCTTCCCNAGGATGAGAGGTTCCAGCAGGTCAGGCTCTGTCTCCGGGTATGCAGCCATAGCCAGTTCCAGTACCGCGCCCCTATACGCCACCGGAGACTCCTCGGGTGCGCGTTGTTGTTGCACAAACTGGCGATGAGCATCGTCCGGTGGCTCGTAAGCGTCTGCCATTTCGTCGAACACACCTCGCAACGTTTTCTTCTTCGCGGCTTTTATCGAGCGAAAGAATCTAACGGACTCGTCATCGAGAAGAGTCGGAAGAACTTCTAATGCCTCGGCGTCAGTCCACCTCGCCGTGCGTACCCTGCCAAAAATCTGCAGGCGAACGCACTCCAATCGCCCCGATGGAGAATTCTTTGACAGTCGTTAAGTGACGACTGTGACTTCTTGGCGCGCTCCCTCCAGCCGCTGACTCATCGGGTGGCAGATTCAACATGGCGTCGCAACGTGGTGTCGACAAGATGGTGGCCTTCCGCCGCGAAGGGCACAAAATGGCGGCTTCCCGCCTTCCTCGTGCGCCACGCCCAAGATGGCGTCTTCGCGCCACGTGGCTGATGGCGTCGACAGCGAAGACAACCCGGGCTCCTGCGGACCACCAACATCTCCTTCGGACGCCGTCCTCGGCGTGACGAGCTCACACAACTGTGCAAGTACGTTCTTGAGAGTTTCAAGTTGCTCCGCCATCTGACTCCATCTTAAATCCACGTCCTTTGGTGCAGACGGGTCCGCCGACGCGACGACCTCTTGGACCCCCGGACCAGCACTCGTCCCAGCACGGATCTCCTCCTCTGCCGGAGTCAGGTCCACCGCAGGAGGAAGGTCATCGTCGTCGGAAGAAGAAGCCGATGCCGGAGACGGAATATTATTTTTTCTCAGTTGTTTTGCCATGCCGTTACACTTCCAACACCAGTGTAATAAAAGACTCGGACGCTTCTCTCTGTCCTGTGTCCTTTATTTGGGTTCGATCTCTTTTCCCTCACGGCACTCCCCCTTACTCTTCGCTCTGCAGCCCCAGGCTGCTATCGCTCACGTAGCCCCCTCACAGCACTCCCCTATATACTCTTCGCTCTGCAGCCCCAGGCTGCTGTCGCTCACGTAGCCCACTTCCCTCTTGCAGACCCGCTGCTCTCGTCGTGCAGACCCCGCTGCCCAACTCCGCCCTTGCAGACCCGCTGCTCTCTCTGCAGTCTCCTCGCTGCTCCTGCTGCCCCGGGTCGGTCACGTTGGCCGACGGTGCCGATCCTCGGGGTCCGTGTGTGTGGCGATCTCGCCACTCTCTCTTTCCCACTCCGCCCTGCGTGGCCTCACACTTCCCCAGTCTCCGATCACTCCCTTCCTGCTTCCGGTTTCTCCCCTTATAGACCTGAACCCTCTCCCCATGACGTCACTTCCGGAAGGTCGTTTACGCCCGCATTACACAGCTATCGTGCTGTGACGGTTCCACCTGAAGACGGAAGCTTGTGTTGCCTCCGAAACGTCGTGATTTTTATTTTATTTTTATTTAACTTTTATTAATTTTAATTTTTTACCTACGTGACTTTACCGAAAAAACCTAAGAATATAAATGTAACTTGTACAGTCAATGTATAAAAGGTAAAAAATAATGGAGTGTACAGTACTGTACTGTACACATAAAAGTAAACCTGAAAATAAAGATAAGGTTAATGACATGTGCAGTAAATATGCAGTTAAGAAAAGATAAACTAAACTCTCTTAGTTACTATGAATGATGATGGCATGTGTATTATTTCGTGTCATCATCACCTCGAGCAGAGTGCAGTTAAAGAGTACAGTCTCTTTACGATACAGACTGTACAGGATTCTCATGGTCAACTGCGAATGGTTGAGCCACAGGGGCGCGATTGGCAAACTACCTCAATACATTCGGCGTGAATGGTCAAATCCACAATAAGAAAGCTCATGATGGGCAAATAAAATGTTAAGTATCCACAATGTTCATATACAACTTGCATTTGATCAGCATAGTTATGAATTGTTTTATTTAACATGTAGCCAAAAGTGCGTTGTGGATGACACAGACATTCCTGCTGAACGACGACTTGCCTGCTGCTGCTGTTTATGGCAGCTGAATGAGAATCACCACCCGGCTCAAAAGAATTCTCTCATCAAAACACTATACCACAGAGCTCATTGCATCTCTGACCAACACCACCTGACCAATGAATTAAAACATGTACATCTGGCCCTCAAGATGAACGGATACTCTGACCGTACTATCCGCCAAGCCGTTTCTCCCACCATACAGAAACAACCACCTGAAACTCCGATCAAACCATCACGTTACCATACATAGCAGGCGTGACCAAAAATATCTCCAAAATTCTAAACAAACATAAGATCCAGGTCCGATTCAGTACAGTACATAAAATCCGTGATCTAATCCCATCTGTGAAAGACGTCATTCCTGACTTGCAATACCCTGGAGTCTATAAACTAAGTTGCATCTGTGGTGATTGTTACATTGGGGAAACGAAACGTCATGTCTCCGCTCGTGTCCGCGAGCACAGTCAGATCTGAAACACGGCAAAATTGAGTCTTCCGCCGTTGCCGATCATTGTTACAACGCTGTGGGCTCTCATGATATTGTCTTTTCCGAGACCAATGTGCTCTGCAAACCTTCTGGCTACCATCAAAGGTTTGTGCATGAAGCCATCCAGATATACAAACATAGACATAACTTCAACCGTGATGATGGGTACAAATTGAGCAATCATTGGAAAGCTGTTATTAACCATGTAAAAAATATTTAACTCCTCGTCAAACCACCTCTTATACACACTTTAGCTGTTGTGCTTACGCTTCGCAGTCCCCACCTGAAGAAGGATATAAAACCAAGTTTAAACTTTAGCTGCCATGCATTTTACTGCTAAACAGCCAGTTTATATTTACTCTCATAATCATATCCATATTGATTCTTATAATTTTACATCATTCCAGCCTGATACACCACCATCCTAGAAAAAGTCTGATTTACAACAGTTTTCATTCCATTGCCATTACGTCCAGGCACCGTACATGCATTGTACAAGCACCGTACATGCATTGTACACCGTACTTGCAGTGTACAAGCACCGTACATGCAGTGTACAAGCACCGTATTGAGTGTACAAACACCGTACTTGCAGTGTACAACACCGTACATGCAGTGTATAACATCGTACTTGCAGTGGACAAGCGCCGTACATGCAGTGTACAAGCACCGTACTTGCAGTGTACAAACACCGTACTTGCAATGTACAAGCACCGTACATGCAGTGTATAAACATCGTACTTGCAGTGGACAAGCACCGAGATGGTTATCTCCCCCCCCCCANTCATTGGCTCCTCCCTGCCCAGCACCCTATATAAAAAATACGTGTCTTGAATAGCTTTCTTCGCACGCTACAGTAATTTTACTGGAGCAGTAACACCTAATGACGGAGGCTTGTGTTGCTTCCGAAACGTCGTGATTTAATTTAGTTATTTTCATTTATTATTATTTTATTTTTATTATCTTCTTTTTTACCTACGTGACTTTACCGAAAGAACCTAAGAGTATGAATCCTTGCAGTCACGAAAGCTTCAAATCTAGTATCAAGTTTCACTTGACGCTCAGTTATGGATCACCTTGGCATCCCATTGCAATAAATTCAATCCCAACCAAAACTGTTTTTGAAATAGTATTGATGAATAGGCTGGAGACATATTTGTAAATATTTGATTACTGGTGTAATATTTCCTACTACCCAAGCCATTTTGTTTACATATCACATTTTATGCAATTTTATGCATTACCTGTACTTGCCTCATCTTGTCACTTTCCTTTCCAAAAGTTCTATTTCATACTTTTTATTTTATGACAAGCAAACTAACTTGTAAATTTAGTCTGAATTTGTAAAAAAAAANTGTACGTTTAAATTGTTCTTAAAGTAACTCAGGTTGTGCTTGCAAAACAGAATAATTCACGTGTCTCAATGGATCTATTTCATCTCCTGGTTAAATTTCAGGGAGTAAACAAACAACTTGGGCCTGATTTGCTCCCCCAAACCTATTTATTTCTGCAGTGTCATGCCATCCACACTTGCTGAGTAAAGTGGAATTCAGGGTTCAAGGGCAAATTACCAACTTGAAAAAATCTTGAACCGACTGTTTGCCTCTTTGGTAATGGAGATATAGTCTCGGAAAGTTGCCAAAATTTCCACAAAATGGAACATTTACCCACATGTAAATTGGGTCCCTTGTGTATTGCGCCATCATCTTATTCATCTGTGTGTATAAAAGACCACTCTTTATAAATGCAGATGCATACGATGATGACTACACAGATGAGTTTGTCCCGGCGTTTAGCTTGGATGGAACACTGCGAGTCTGTGTTTGCCCAGGACTGCAAGCTCCATATTTGAGTGCCTGTGTTCGTGTCCAGGACGGCGGGCTCGGTGGACGAACGCAACCCGACCATCATCCCAAGAACCTGCTCCTCATGCTGCACATGGGGCACGGCAACGCCCTGAGCCCCTGCGACGTGGTCAAGGTGCAGAAGCTGTATGGCCACGACGCTGAGCTCCCGGCCCCAGAGACAAAACCTTCCCCGGGTGCGTTTGCCGAGTCAGTGCGCCGGACACAGTGTGCCTACCCGTGCACACTTGCTTTGTTCTGTTTGCATCAACACTCGTGTCACAATACATTATTGTATAACACAAGACGTAAATTTGATCTTAGCATCATACTAACACTGCCTCATGTACAGTGAGGGAAACAAATATTTGATCCCTGCTGATTTTGTACGTTTGCCCACTGACAAAGAAATGATCAGTCTATAATTTTAATGGTAGGTTTATTTGAACAGTGAGAGACAGATTAACAACATTTATAACATTTTTGACATGCGTTTTTCTGGATTTTTTTGTTCTGTCTCTCATTGTTCAAATAAACCTACCATTAAAAATTATAGACTGATCATTTCTTTGTCAGTGGGCAAACGTACAAATCAGCAGGGGATCAAATACTTTTTAAATCCTTTATATTAAGTTCACTTGCTTGCTTGTGCGCTTACGACCGTGCAAATCTTTCGGTAGTTTTTTAACCCACTTCCCGTGATCCAATCGAGCTGACATTTTCCACACAGACTCGTTGTGCGTGACAATTTATTTTCGTGAAAATTTTTTTCAAATATTTTACACTTCTTAGGAAAAATAATGGTATGACTGTGTGTGTGGTGGGGGGGTCTGTTTGTATGTATGTGCGTGCTAGTCTTCATCCTGGTTCTGGTTGTATGTGCTTGCGTGTGTGAGTGCGTGAGACGAGGTGGCCGAGTGGTTAAGGCGATGGACTGCTAATCCATTGTGCTCTGCACACGTGGGTTCAAATCCCACCTTCGTCGCGATTTTTTTTTAAAAATCCTTTATATTAAGTTCACTTGATTGCTTGCACGCTTACGACCGTGCAAATCTTTCGGTCGTTTTTTTACCCACTTCCCGTGATCCAATCGAGCTGACATTTTGCACACAGACTCGTTGTGCGTGACAATTAATTTTCTTGAAAAGTTTTTTCCAAAATTGTACACTTTTTAGGAAAAAAAATTATATGTAATTACCAATTGCTTAATGGTGGCAGGCAATCATCTGACCCATAGGTGGCAGCCATCTCAAGCCAGAAGACGAGAGGACTCTAGCCACCACGCATATAAAGGATTTATAGTGAAAATCTTTGTTTTGACGGTTAATTTTTTTCCCTCATGTATCTCTGTTCTAAAGAGAGGGCAATGCGGATATTGGATATTTCAAAAATGATTTGAAGCTTTCATGACTGCAGGAATCCATACTCTCTGGTTCTTTCGTCACGTAGATAGAAAAANAATAAAATAAAACACGACGTTTCGGTCGCAACACAAGCGACCGTCTTCAGGTGAGAGAATGATTGCTGTGTGGCTTTATATAGGCACGGGAGGGGGGGGAAGAGTTTGTCGAGTCGTGGCTGTAGGAGTTCACGGGGGAGAGGGGGAGTGTGGCATGCAGGACGGGTGGGGCTGGAGAAATTAGCAAGTAAAGGACTCGAATTAGTAATCGGATGACGACAACCGGGTGGGTGAGTGAAAATCATAGCAGTTAAAACTTGGCGCGGTTTATCACATCCTTCCAATGATTGCTCAATCGGAATCCATCTTCTCGATTAAAGTTTTGTCTGTGTTTGTATATCTGGATGGCTTCATGAGCAAATCTCTGATGGTGGCCCGAGGTTTTGCAGAGCACCTTGGTCTCGGAGAAAACAATGTCATGTGTGCCCACAGCATTGAAACAATGATCCGCCACCGCCGAGGAGTTAGTTCTGCCGTGTTTCAGATCCGCTTCGTGTTCGCGAACCCGGTCTGAGACACGTCGCTTCGTTTCACAAATGTAACTGCTGCCGCAGACACAACTCAGCTTATAGACACCAGGACATTGCATGTCCGGAATCGCATCCTTCACCAATGGGATAAAATCACGGATTTTGTGTACTGTATTCAACCGAACTTGGATCTTGTGTTTATTCAAGATTTTGGAAATCCTTTTCGTAACTCCTGCTATGTATGGTAAGGTGATGGTTTTGATTGGGTCCTCAGATGGTTCTCTACCCATGGTTGGGGATGCAGCTTTGTGGATTGTGCGGTCAGAATATCCATTCCTCCTGAGAGCCTGGCATACGTGTTCAAGCTCACTGGCTAGGTGGTGCTGGTCGGAGATGCAACGGTCCCTATGGTGTAGTGTTTTGATGAGGGAATTCTTTTGGGCTGGATGGTGGTGGGAGTCAGGCTTTAGATAGGAATCTGTGTGGGTGGCTTTCCTATAGACAGTGTCCCAACGAGCCATCAGGTCTCTTAATAAAAACATCCAGGAATGGTAGCTTGCCATCATTTTCCACTTCCATGGTGAATTTGATAGATGGGTGTATGGAATTGATGTGGTTGAGAAATGGGTATAGTGCCATCCCGCCATGTGGCCAGATGACAAACATGTCATCTGCATATCTCTTCCACAAGGAAGGACGTCGGGTGGATGTCTGGATGGCGTCTGTCTCAAATTTCTCCATGAAATTATTCGCTACCACTGGTGATAGGGGAGAGCCCATTGGGATACCTTCATTCTGTTTGTAGAAAGTACCATTCCAGGTGAAGTAAGTGTTGGTAAGGCAGTGCCTTATTAGTAATCGGCAGTGCCTTACCAACACTTCAGGATTAAATCCCTGTTGGACTAGGTCTTCAATGATTCAATGATTGCAATAGTATCAGGTACGGGTACCTTGGTGAAGAGGGAGACTACATAGAAACTGACAAGCAAATCCTCCGGGGACAGTGATCGAAATAAAAATTATTGTAACCGTTCGGATAGCTACCGCCTTCGTGCTGCGTGGAAGCGAATCATCAAATAATACATTATTTAAATGCATGCCTAGAAAGGGCACCATATTTCAATAGGGATTACCGTTGACACAGCTATTTTAATACACACAATAGACAGGAAGGACAAGATCAAAGGGCTCGCATAATGCACATGCATAATGTACGTTGCCTCAGTAATCTCCCCCCCCCCCCCACTTTGCGCAAGAGCGCAGAAACGTGGTTACCACATCTACGCCTCTATATAAGGAACAAAACAGTTAGACTTCTCCACACATCTGGCTGTTGCCTGATGAAGCTAGTTGTAATTACTGGCAAAACGTCATACTCAGATTGTAAATGTTGTGGATTGGCTCTCCAACACACCGGTGTGCTGTACTAGTGACGAATTGGCATGTCTGTTTACGTGACAACCCTTATTAGTTGGCTGTGTCGGTCGGTGGCGGGTTTTAACGACACATTTATATATTTACGCGATCTAACCCCCAAAAAACCCCTCAATTATGAACCACTATATAGTTTGAAACTATTCTATATTATGCAATTATTTGATTTCACCTAATAGGCATAGTTGTAAATATTTTAAAAGTATTAAAGCATTCAAAATTATGCTCATTAATCCATTTAAGAATTAATATTTATTCGTCTTTATATTGTCTTGTTTTACACTTCCTTGTTTGTTCTGCCTCTTTCGAACCATCTGTTTCATTTGTTCCACGATCCTAAAAGTACATTGCCATATAATCTGCATCATTCGTAAATAATCAGCTGTTCAACACACGTGTGTGCGTTTATCGTGAGCGTAAGAATCGATCCAACTGGGTGGATCTATGCACTATTGCGTGCCTGCTCACTGCTGTGTGCTGGGTGGTGCAGCTGGTGCTGGGCAGGAGGGCGCTGGAGGCAGAACCGAGCCCTTGGACAACCTGATTGGTGCCTGGAGAAAGAAGGTGCCATGAACTTTGTATTCCCCTTGAGCGCAGCTCTTTGTTTGCTTGTGTAAACATTTATGTTCTTTTCAATAAAACAATTGTATCATTAATCCAGGTAACATTGACAGAGCACTCAACACAAAATCAGAAGGAGCTCACAATTTCAAATCATGGTGTGATGTTGATTCAGCCCATAAATCTTGCAGGGTCATTAAAATAGTTACCACTATGTAGCATGACTAATATATATATACAATTTTGAATCAAATATTAAGATAAATACAACAGATCATAGAAATATAACACGTTTGATTCTATTCTGCAATATATATTTAGAGTTTGAATATTGTGACATGACATCAAGACAAGTCTGATGTGCCCCAGAACTTGCGTCAGTTCTTTGCTCTGCAAGCTCTAATATCGCCCCCACACATGGCATCATCAACTTGGAAGGCAGCTCAGGTCTTGCCAATTCCAATATAAGAAAGTCCATCGTGTATGAGAATCTACTGTCATATTGCCCTGACTTCATTACTTTGCAAAATGATAGAGTCTGTAATCAACAAATAGATTATCCATTACCTAGAGACATTTTCGCTTCTTCGTGATCATCAACATGGCTCGCAGAAAGCACATTCTACAGGTGACTTGTCAACTTACGTGACTCATTTATAGAGGTCAATCATGAAAATGTTTAATATTTCTAAGGATTTTGATTGTGTGGGGTACTGAGCACCACTTGCCATGCTGCCATCATGGAGCGTTCACCCTTACCTGTGAGCATGGGTCTCTGCATTTCTTACTGACCAATCATGACACACGGTCAAGGTAGCCAGTCCAACACCTTCAGCACCAGCTCTGAAATTCTGTAAGGCTCCATTATTTCTCTGACATTGTCTTATATTCTTAAATTACTTTTATACTTCTCACAATATAATTAACTCATGTGCTGATAATTGTACACTTCATGCATCACACTCATTTCAATAACAAACATAAAATAGAACTTTCTTACCTGGCCAGTGCACTGACACTTCACGACTGGCTTGATCAATTATGACTGGCTTGAAACAGTCATTGAGTGGGCTAACAGGAACCTGGTCATTGTCAACCATAACATAATTCCGTCAGTCCTTATGTCACTGAAGGCTTTCATAAGTGTTCCTCTGATGTAATTTAACACTGTTGATCTCTTCCATAATACGGTGTTCAACTGGGCATGAACAATTTAACTGATCAGCCTTGGGTCATTTTCATGCTAATCTGGGTAAGGAGGCTTCTAATAGATTCCAAATTAATTTCCACGCCAAACCCTTCACCTCTCACTACATGTTCCTACTTTACAAGGCACATGTCTGAGGCTGTTGTGTTCTTGTCACTTCTGCGGTGGAGCTCCTAGTTCCTACCCAACTTTGCCGGATTGAATCCCACGTAAACCATTTCAGTTTAGTTGAGCGATCATTTGTGGCCAGCTCACTTCTGAAAAAAAAGAATATAGCTCAGTGGGCCTTACCTGGTAAAATTTCAATAGTTTTTGTTGTGTTGGTTCTTCTCTGCAGTCCTATCATTCGTGCCCTGTGCATCTGCTCGATTGGCCTTATAGGTCTGCAGGCCCGGTGCTCAGCAGCTATAATAGTTTGTAAAAAAAATCAGTATGTAGTTTAATTTAAAAAAATAATATTGCTTGCATGGCTTGAAAAGTAGAGGTGTACTACTGGTGTTCTGAGGGACGCCCACTAGCTATGGTTGATAGCCCTGCGTGTGCCACACTGAAACAACTGAGTTGTAGCTCTGCCCTTAGGGACTGTATTCCCCACTAACTCTCGTTTCTTACATCGCTAATTGTGCCGCAGACGGAGCAAGAATTCAAAGAGGAAAAGGAAAAAAAGGTGGGATGGCAAATTAACACTTGCATTATATTTATTTAACCAGACTCAATAATTATAAAATGTGAAAATAAGCAGTGTTTCTATATGTAATTTGACTCAGTCAATTGATTACGGAAAACTAATTACAATTTATCATGTAAATAATGGCAAGATTTTAACAGAAATGCACAGAAGGAAAGTACTCTGATGAGTTTATCAAATAACCAAAGCTGCATTTTTGCTCATTACCTCCATATGTTAAGCAGATACAGTGTTCTGTACAAGGGCTCTTGCAATAGTTACTGCGCATTTAACATGTTATCTTCCACTAACACATGATTATAACTTTGTGTAGAGATGGACCTAAAGTCAAAAGCAGATATGATTAAAAACATCATTGAAGAGGTGAAACGCCAGTCCAGGTAAGAAGTGTGTGACGTGATGATAGAAACATGGATACAAGTGAATCATTTACACTCATCCTGCATTGTGGCTCTGTTTACATTTTCAGGTAACACATGCAGATGGTTAAAGTGAACACTGTAATTGTAATGGAATGGCGGTGCTTAAAATTAGAGCGTCAGTGATAGAGACAATAAAATCCCCAGCATCTTTCCAGGATCATTATTTTATAGCTTTATGTCAATACATTGTAATGCATTACATCTGTATACTAATGGAGTAATTATTTTATATCACGGTTGCTGTGCACAAGCCAAAAGTCACACAAACGCCAAGCGTCCAACAACAGCGTGTGTCCCACCGATGGCAACCGCCTCCTCTTGATTGATCCTCACTTGCTTCCCTGATCCATTTTGCTCCAACAGGTTGCTTACCTTGTCCTCTGATACAATTCCGTGAACTTATAAATGCTTTATCAGAGACCAGCTCTGACTCGTACATTAACAAAAATTACTTCGACCTATTAACATTGCTTGGGCCTCTGCTCTTTCATGGTGTATACAATCCATAAAAAATTGACCTGCAAGTGCAAGGTGTCTTTCGACTTTGTTCTCACAGCCACCTTTGTTTTGCGTATTACAGTATTTCCAAGATACACAATTACCCCAAATCCCCACTTCCTACTCATGCATTCGATAAGAGATGCAGGAGCAGTTGATGCCAAAGAGCTCCATTTTGGTCTCATCTGACCACAACACTTTCACCCAGTTGTCCTCTGAATCATTCAGATGTTCATTGGCAAACTTCAGACGGGCATGGAAATGTGCTTTCTTGAGCAAGGGGACCTTCTGGCGCTGCAGGATTTCAGTCCTTCACGGCGTAGTGTGTTACCAATTGTTTTCTTGGTGACTATGGTCCCAGCTGCCTTGAGATCATTGACAAGATCCTCCCGTGTAGTTCTGGGCTGATTCCTCATCGTTCTCATGGTCATTGCAACTCCACGAGGTGAGATCTTGCATGGAGCCCCAGGCCGAGGGAGATTGACAGTTCTTTTGTGTTTCTTCCATTTGCGAATAATCGCACCAACTGTTGTCACCTTCTCACCAAGCTGCTTGGCGATGGTCTTGTAGCCCATTCCAGCCTTGTGTAGGTCTACAATCTTGTCTCTGACATCCTTGGAGAGCTCTTTGGTCTTGGCCATGGTGGAGAGTTTGGAATCTGATTGATTGATTGCTTCTGTGAACAAGTGTCTTTTATACAGGTAACAAGCTGAGATTAGGAGCACTCCCTTTAAGAGTGTGCTCCTAATATCAGCTCGTTACCTGTATAGAAGACACCTGGAAGCCAGAAATGTTTCTGATTGAGAGGGGGTCAAATACTTATTTCCCTCGTTAAAATACCAATCAATTTATAACATTTTGACATGCGTTTTTCTGGATTTGTTGTTGTTATTCTGTCTCTCACTGTTCAAATAAACCTACCATTAAAATTATAGACTGATCATTTTTTGTCAGTGGGCAAACGTACAAGATCAGCAGGGGATCAAATACCGTTTTCCCTCACTGTAACTTGATTATTGTCATTTATCAATATTTTATTTTCTGAAAATGTTCAGATGAAAGGCTATAACCTCTCTTAATGGATTGGCTTGCCACCTTATTTTCTGGAACCATCTATATAAGTGAACTGCAGAAGCACTCTATCTTTTTAATAAGGATTTCTTCTCATCATTGAATTTGCAGTAATCCACCTTGTCTCCTTTTAAGGTAACGCTATATATTCGTAACTCTCACTGCTGTGTGCTGCTGTTTGCCAGTATTGGCAACATTGTGTTTACTTTTCCTGTTCATTTACAGCTTCGACGAGTCTACAATCACAGCCCTACAGTGCCTGCTTGACATCCTGACAGCTAAGTGCTCTGAGGAGGAGGAAGCTGCCCTGCACCTGGCTTTCAAGGAACATGGAGGCGGATGTATGTGTACACTTACCACATGTAGACTTGTGATCTGTACACTAATGCGCACACTTATGTGTACACTTGTCATGTGTACTGTCATCATGTTTACTGTCATCATGTGTACACTTGTTACGTGTACATTTATCACGCGTACACTTGGCATGCATGTACTTGTCGTGTGTACACTTGGCATGTGTACACTTGTTATATGTGTAGTGGTTTAACACGCGCTAAGGGGGGAAATTGCACACATGTGCGTGTGGGGTACAGTGGGGGCATATCAGGGCACACAGCTGTTATCAGGGGTCGAGGGGTAAGTCAGAGATGGGCCGCTGGGCAATCAAGGACGTGAGGCTGTGAATGGCTGGTTGTTGTTGTTGTACGTGGAGTGGCAGCGGGGCTGGGGGCGAGGGGCGTCGGGGAGACGCCAAACAATTAATTAGGATTTAATAAGGACAGGGATAAATAGAAGGGGGTTTCAGAGTTGCGGGGAGTTGGAGCGGAGTCGTGCCTGGGAGCGGAGGGAGATGGTCGGAGCTGAAGAGAAGAAGTTTAGAGTAGCGAAGGAGTAATAGAAGAAGTATAGAGTAGCAGTGGAGTAACAGAAGAAGTATAGGGTAGCAGTGTAGTGAAGGAAGAAGTATCGTGGAGTGAGACGGAGATGCCGCGAGAGAGCGGCTGGAGTGAGACGGAGAAGCCGCGAGGGAGCGGCTAGAGCGAGGCGGAGAGACCGCGAGAGAGCGGCGAGAGTGAGACAGAGAAGCCGAGAGAGGGTGGCCGGGCGGTGTCGGAGGAGCGGAGAAGAGAGTCGGGAGAGAAGGCAGAGCGGAGCGAGACCGCGGAGCGCAGCGAGCGAGCGCAGAACGCGCTGGAGAATGTGGCTGGAATGTGTGGCATTAGTAGAAATAAGGTGACGACAGAAAAGCAAGAAGTTGTCCGTGTAAAGTACAGCACTACATCTGGTGTCGGAAGTGATTGCTGAACCACGCCGACATGTCGAAGAAATTGGCTAAGCGGAGAAACGTACCGGCGGACTCGTCGGCCGACAGCAGCGATGCAGACGTGGTGCCCCTGTCGGGGCTAGAGGTTGCCGCTCCCCCGGCGGACCTGGGTGATCGTGCGCCTCCGGGGCAGGAGGGCGACCCGGACGACGCAGAAGAACCGAGCCCGGCTCATGAATGGAGGGCCGTTATGGCCCAGTGGGATGCCAAGCTGGCGACGCTCATGGAGGAGTTCGATCGCTTTATGGTGACGGTACGAGAGGCGCCGACGGTGTCGGGCCGGCCCCACACGAGCCTGTGCCACCGGCGGAGACCGAGGGCGCGGCCGCGACTCCTGCCACACCACGGACGGAGCCGGATGCCGCTGAGGCGCCGGGGTCGCCGACCCCGGGTTCACAACACCATCTGCACGTGGAGCGCTTCGACGCGAAAGTCGGCGACTGGACGGCATTTACGCGTCGCTTCTGAGCGGCGTACGAATCGCTCGGTTGGGCGGAGAGTGACGCGCTACGGGCCCTGCTGATGGCCCTGGATGACGATGCGCTGGCGGCATTCTACGGCATTCCTGCTAAAGCCCGTTCATCACTGGCAGGGGCATTCGCGGCGATGCAGGACATTTACGAACCACGGTCAGTCGCCAAACGGAAATTTTAATTGAGAGGGTGGGCGGACACGGAGTCTCCCCTCGCGTACCGCAGCGCACTATTAGCCCTAGACCAGACGGCTTACCTGGCGATGGACCATGCCGCCCTTGACTCTCTGGCCCAGGAGAAGCTGCTGCTGATGGCAAAGGAACTGCGGGTTGTCCTTTCACTTCCAGCGGCGGCGACGACGACGACGACGACATGTCGTCTTTGCAGATAGCCAGGAACATTCAGACCAAACTGGATCTTCACAACGAACCGACGGCGGTGGTGGCAAAGCCTCTGGTGGTGTGCGCCGGCGCGGCCGGGTGCCCGTCAGAGTTGGAGGAGCCGGGGTCGCTTGCAGCAGCGGCCGGTTGCCGCTCGCAAGCCTACCCCACCGCCCCGAGATGTACGGGAGTGGCGCCCCGCAGACATGCTACGAGTGCGGGCATCGAGGACACTTCGCCCGGGACTGCTGGAGACGGAGAGGCGCTTTTCCAAGGGCGCCGGGTGACTACAACCGCGGATTTCCCCCGTTCCGGGGTCAACAGGCAAGTCGCGGCACATTTAATACACGGCCGTTTCCTCCACATCACCCATCCGCGCCACCACACCTTGTATCCACCCATTCATACGAGTCGCACGGTAATGCTGTATGGGGTGCGTTGATACATCGTGTTTTGGGTGCCGCGCCGGGTTCGTCGGACGTGATGGCGCTTGTTCAAGGGTGCAGGTCAGGGTAATTGTTGATACGGGGGCTTCAGCGACCCTCATATCCTTGCAGACATTTTGCTCGTTGCCAACCTCGCCCCAAGCCTTGGAACCAGTTGATGGCCCGTGTATAGCGGTGAATGGGGTGTAGCCTGAGAATTTTGGGTCACATGCTCACGACGATTCAGATTGGAGAGGTGTGCGTGACGGGATATATTTTGGTTTCCACTACCCTGGCCGTACCGTGTTTGTTGGGCACGAATTTTTTGCAGAGAATGCCGCTCAAAATCTCTATAGAGAAGGGATGTTTGGAATTGCCGTCGGGGAAATGTCTTAAATTTTTGGGTACCCCATCTAAATTCGCAAATGCAAATGCTGTGGTACAGGCGGTAGTTAGTCGCACGGTACGTGTTCCACCTGCGACACAGATGCTCATGCCGTTGCGCTTGAGAAAGCGCCTGCCGTTGGACAATCCGCGGGAAGGTATATTGTTAACGCCGTCGAACGTTGTGTCACGGACGCCCTCCTTAGTCGGAGCTTTTACGATGGTGCCGGCAAATTGCGAGCCGTTCATACAGATTGTTAATACGGGGCACGAGCCCGTTGTTATTCAAGAGGGGACTACGCTAGCACATGCATTGGTGGCGCAGAACTCGGACGGGAGGCATGTTTCGCTGCGGGCGAGGGAGATGCGCTGCCGCGGTGTGACGAGGAACTGGGCTGGTTACAGGATTTGTACGAGTGAAATGATGATTTGACCCCCGAACAGCAATCGCGTCTCCATAAGCTGCTTTTGGAATTTAAAGACGTCTTTAGCTTGGGGAAATATGTTGGTCGTACGTCCTTGTTGCGGCATTACATTGATACTAGAGATGCACCTCCGATTTGCTTAAATTCCCATCGTTTAAGTCCGCTGGAGAAGGATTGTTTTCGGAAAATGGTAGACGAGATGTTGGAACAGGATATCGTCTCTCCTTCCTCCAGCCCGTGGGGGCTCCCATCGTATAGGTTAAGAAACGTGATGGGTCCCTGTGATTTTGCGTCGATTATCGCAAGCTCAACAAGATTTCGGTAGCAGATGCGTACCCGCTCCCGCGCATTGATGACTCATTGGACGCCCTGTCCGGCGCAAAATTTTTCTCGACCCTCGACCTCTTGTCGCGCTTTTGGCAATTGCCCTTAGATGAGGAGTCTAAGACAAAAACGGCCTTCCGAACACCGCAGGGATTGTTCCATTTCAACGTGCTTCCGATGGGCTACACTCCGTGCTGGCCACTTTCCAATGACTAATGGAACTCGTATTGTCCAGATTGCAGTGGGAGTCATGTTTGATATATCTTGACGACATCATCATGTTCAGTAAGGATTTTGAAGGACATTTACAGTGGTTGTGGGCTGTGTTTGGCCAGGTACGGGACGCCAATTTGAAATTTAAACCCCAAAAGTGCCACTTTTTGAGGACGTCTGTCAAGTATTTGGGTCATGTTGTCAGCGCGGCGGGAGTCGCCACTGACCCAGACAAAACGAGCTGTGTACGCACGTGGCCAGTGCCGAAAACGGTGTCGGAGGTGCATAGCTTCGTAGGGTTTGTGTCATACTACCACCGATTTGTCAAAGATTTGCCACGATTGCGAGGCCGCTGCATACACTGACCGCCAAGGGTAAAAAGTTCCTCTGGGGTGAGGAGGAACAGTGTTCGTTTGAGACACTTCGGGACACTTTAGCGGACGCGCCGCCGCTCGGATATCCAGATTTACCGAAAAGTTTATTCTCGACACAGATGCCAGTGATACTGGCATAGGCGCCCTCTTGTCACAGAATGTTGATGGGGTCGAAAGGGTTGTTGCATACGGTAGCCGTGTGCTGTCCCCAGCAGAGCAAAAATATTGTGTAACGCGCAGGGAGTTGTTGGCAATTGTACACTTCGTGCAGCTGTACTGGCCGTATTTGTATGGTAGGGAATTTTTGGTCTGCACTGACCATGCAGTGCTACAGTACTCCTTGCGGATTGACCAGCCTCGGGTCAGATGGCCCGTTGGCTCGAGGTCCTGCAGGGATACTCCTTCACGGTCCAACACAGAAAGGGGACGCGTCATGTCAACGCTGACGCTTTATCGCGATTGCCTCAGCCGTCAGGTTTGTGCAGAAGTACTGAGGGTTCGCTGCGCTGCGGTCCGCTGCTGCAGGGCGTTCTGACCATGGCCGCTGCAGCCGATTCGGGCCCAGCTGGTGGGGTCCCGCTGAGGAATCCGGCTTACTAGGGTTGTCGCTGGCTTGTTGGACGCGCCTACAGGTGAACGATTCTTCACTAACCAGAATGAGGCTTCGAGCCTCCCGCTCTAAGGGGTCGGAGGACCGCCCCTTCCTCCGGCTTATCGACAATCTCCTCGTGCGGTGGGACGTCGTATTGCAAAAATGTTGCATTGTGGTTCCGTTATGCTTGAGGGGCAAACTCATTCGCGATACGCACGAGAAACTGATGCATTTGGGGGAGAAGAAGACTGTGCTGACTTTGTGTCATGATTTCTACTGGCCGGGTATGCAAAACGACGTTCACCTGTATGTTAAGGCCTGTCACGAGTGCGCATTGCGGATGGCGCCGGCGCAACCATATCGGGTACTGTTGCAATCGATACGGGTCTCACGAGTAAATGAAATTGTCGCCCTAGATATTTTGGGCCCGTTCCCCGTTACCCCGCGGGGTCACAAA
This sequence comes from Lethenteron camtschaticum, assembly GCA_018977245.1. NCBI lineage: Eukaryota > Metazoa > Chordata > Hyperoartia > Petromyzontiformes > Petromyzontidae > Lethenteron > Lethenteron camtschaticum. The sequence continues at coordinate 3,634,313 of MU249573.1, read as the reverse complement.
TATTTGCTGATGGGTGTCGAGTACCTCACTGGTGGCCCATGGCATGGCCGCTGGTAGACCAATCGGCAGGATCGATCGCAGAGGCCTTCCTGCAGGGATACGTTCTCGATAAAGGCGCCCCACAACACCTGCTTACCGATCAGGGCAAAAAAAATTCCTCCCGCCTACTGAAGGAAGTGTGTGACTCACTGGGTACGAAAAAAATTCGGACGACCCCGTACCACCCGGAAACCAACGGGATGGTCGAGCGCCTGCATAGGACGCTGATGTCTATGTTGTGCCAGCAGGTTGATTCGGCACAAACTGATTGGGATCTGTACGTTGCGGCGACCCTGGCCGCTTATAGGTTGGCCCACACGCCTCGACGGGGTATTCGCCATCTACTTAATGTACGGTCAGGAACCGGAGGCCCCAGCCCTGGTCAGGTTGGGCGTCCAAACGAAGGGGAAGTCATCGGCGGTGCCTGCCCCCATGCAGGTGACATTGGACCGTCTGAAGGAGGCTAGAGAGGCCTCACTGGGTAACACAGAGCAGAGGCAGGCTGCCAACGAACGCCTGCACGGTACGCAGCCTCTGCGGGAGCCATGGCGAGTGGGGGATAGGGCTTGGTTGCACTGCCCTTTGGTGCCGGTGGGCACGTCACCAAAATTCCATTGACCCTGGCAGGGTCCCGTTGAAATCGTGGAGACTCGTCGGGACCAGAGTGTGCGAATTCGATGTGGTTGGCGGTTATGACATGTTCACCCATCGCGGTTGAAGAAATTTGTGTCTCCGTATGATGCATCATCTCCCATCCCGGAACGGCCTGTATTGGATGTGTCCGACGAACCTGTTGTGCGGCGGCAGGAGAACGCACCTCAGCAGTTTACCCCCGTGTGTCTGCAGGACCCTCAGGAGAGGCTTTCTGGCAGGCTCTCCGGCCGGCCGCAACCTCGTGCGCCGCCCCGAGATGCATGGGAGCGGAAGGCGGTCGCGCCAGTGGAGGACCGCTGTTACGAGGGCGGGCATGCATCGGGGGCAGAACGCTGCCCCGTGCCAATGAGGGGGTGCTCCCAGCCCTTGGCCCCTGTTCACCAGGCCGGGGTGATGGACCGGCGGCGGAACCCGCTCTCGGGGAGGGACTTTTCGTTAAAACTTTCATTGCGCCGTGATTGGGCTGAATACGTCGGTAAGGGGGGAATCTTGTAATTATATGTGGGTTTTGTCGTGTGCTTGCCACATGTTACGTTGGTCGTGCTTAGCCGGGACGGCTAATTCTTTATCTTATCACGGGGGGGGGGGGGGGGGTGACGTAGTGCTTTAACACGCGCTAAGGGGGGAAATTGCACACACGTGCGTGTGGGGTACAGTGGGGGCATATCGCATATTGCTGAACCACGCCGACATGTCGAAGAAATTGGCTAAGCGGAGAAACGTACCGGCGGACTCGTCGGCCGACAGCAGCGATGCAGACGTGGTGCCCCTGTCGGGGCTAGAGGTTGCCGCTCCCCCGGCGGACCTGGGTGATCGTGCGCCTCCGGGGCAGGAGGGCGACCCGGACGACGCAGAAGAACCGAGCCCGGCTCATGAATGGAGGGCCGTTATGGCCCAGTGGGATGCCAAGCTGGCGACGCTCATGGAGGAGTTCGATCGCTTTATGGTGACGGTACGAGAGGCGCCGACGGTGTCGGGCCGGCCCCCACACGAGCCTGTGCCACCGGCGGAGACCGAGGGCGCGGCCGCAACTCCTGCCACACCACGGACGGAGCCGGATGCCGCTGAGGCGCCGGGGTCGCCGACCCCGGGTTCACAACACCATCTGCACGTGGAGCGCTTCGACGTGAAAGTCGGCGACTGGACGGCATTTACGCGTCGCTTCTGAGCGGCGTACGAATCGCTCGGTTGGGCGGAGAGTGACGCGCTACGGGCCCTGCTGATGGCCCTGGATGACGATGCGCTGGCGGCATTCTACGGCATTCCTGCTAAAGCCCGTTCATCACTGGCAGGGGCATTCGCGGCGATGCAGGACATTTACGAACCACAGTCAGTCGCCAAACGGAAATTTTAATTGAGAGGGTGGGCGGACACGGAGTCTCCCCTCGCGTACCGCAGCGCACTATTAGCCCTAGACCAGACGGCTTACCTGGCGATGGACCATGCCGCCCTTGACTCTCTGGCCCAGGAGAAGCTGCTGCTGATGGCAAAGGAACTGCGGGTTGTTCTTTCACTTCCCAGCGGCGGCGACGACGACGACATGTCGTCTTTGCAGATAGCCAGGAACATTCAGACCAAACTGGATCTTCACAACGAACCGACGGCGGTGGTGGCAAAGCCTCTGGTGGTGTGCGCCGGCGCGGCCGGGTGCCCGTCAGAGTTGGAGGAGCCGGGGTCACTTGCAGCAGCGGCCGGGTTGCCGCTCGCAAGCCTACCCCGCCGCCCCGAGATGTACGGGAGTGGCGCCCCGCAGACATGCTACGAGTGCGGGCATCGAGGACACTTCGCCCGGGACTGCTGGAGACGGAGAGGCGCTTTTCCAAGGGCGCCGGGTGACTACAACCGCGGATTTCCCCCGTTCCGGGGTCAACAGGCAAGTCGCGGCACATTTAATACACGGCCGTTTCCTCCACATCACCCATCCGCGCCACCACACCTTGTATCCACCCATTCATACGAGTCGCACGGTAATGCTGTATGGGGTGCGTTGATACATCGTGTTTTGGGTGCCGCGCCGGGTTCGTCGGACGTGATGGCGCTTGTTCAAGGGGTGCAGGTCAGGGTAATTGTTGATACGGGGGCTTCGGCGACCCTCATATCCTTGCAGACATTTTGCTCGTTGCCAACCTCGCCCCAAGCCTTGGAACCAGTTGATGGCCCGTGTATAGCGGTGAATGGGGTGTAGCCTGAGAATTTTGGGTCACATGCTCACGACGATTCAGATTGGAGAGGTGTGCGTGACGGGATATATTTTGGTTTCCACTACCCTGGCCGTACCGTGTTTGTTGGGCACGAATTTTTTGCAGAGAATGCCGCTCAAAATCTCTATAGAGAAGGGATGTTTGGAATTGCCGTCGGGGAAATGTCTTAAATTTTGGGTACCCCATCTAAATTCGCAAATGCAAATGCTGTGGTACAGGCGGTAGTTAGTCGCACGGTACGTGTTCCACCTGCGACACAGATGCTCATGCCGTTGCGCTTGAGAAAGCGCCTGCCGTTGGACAATCCGCGGGAAGGTATATTGTTAACGCCGTCGAACGTTGTGTCACGGACGCCCTCCTTAGTCGGAGCTTTTACGATGGTGCCGGCAAATTGCGAGCCGTTCATACAGATTGTTAATACGGGGCACGAGCCCGTTGTTATTCAAGAGGGGACTACGCTAGCACATGCATTGGTGGCGCAGAACTCGGACGGGGAGGCATGTTTCGCTGCGGGCGAGGGAGATGCGCTGCCGCGGTGTGACGAGGAACTGGGCTGGTTACAGGATTTGTACGAGTGAAATGATGATTTGACCCCGAACAGCAATCGCGTCTCCATAAGCTGCTTTTGGAATTTAAAGACGTCTTTAGCTTGGGGAAATATGTTGGTCGTACGTCCTTGTTGCGGCATTACATTGATACTAGAGATGCACCTCCGATTTGCTTAAATTCCCATCGTTTAAGTCCGCTGGAGAAGGATTGTATTCGGAAAATGGTAGACGAGATGTTGGAACAGGATATCGTCTCTCCTTCCTCCAGCCCGTGGGGGGCTCCCATCGTATAGGTTAAGAAACGTGATGGGTCCCTGTGATTTTGCGTCGATTATCGCAAGCTCAACAAGATTTCGGTAGCAGATGCGTACCCGCTCCCGCGCATTGATGACTCATTGGACGCCCTGTCCGGCGCAAAATTTTTCTCGACCCTCGACCTCTTGTCGCGCTTTTGGCAATTGCCCTTAGATGAGGAGTCTAAGACAAAAACGGCCTTCCGAACACCGCAGGGATTGTTCCATTTCAACGTGCTTCCGATGGGGCTACACTCCGTGCTGGCCACTTTCCAATGACTAATGGAACTCGTATTGTCCAGATTGCAGTGGGAGTCATGTTTGATATATCTTGACGACATCATCATGTTCAGTAAGGATTTTGAAGGACATTTACAGTGGTTGTGGGCTGTGTTTGGCCAGGTACGGGACGCCAATTTGAAATTTAAACCCCAAAAGTGCCACTTTTGAGGACGTCTGTCAAGTATTTGGGTCATGTTGTCAGCGCGGCGGGAGTCGCCACTGACCCGGACAAAACGAGCTGTGTACGCACGTGGCCAGTGCCGAAAACGGTGTCGGAGGTGCATAGCTTCGTAGGGTTTGTGTCATACTACCACCGATTTGTCAAAGATTTTGCCATGATTGCGAGGCCGCTGCATACACTGACCGCCAAGGGTAAAAAGTTCCTCTGGGTGAGGAGGAACAGTGTTCGTTTGAGACACTTCGGGACACTTTAGCGGACGCGCCGCCGCTCGGATATCCAGATTTACCGAAAAGTTTATTCTCGACACAGATGCCAGTGATACTGGCATAGGCGCCCTCTTGTCACAGAATGTTGATGGGGTCGAAAGGGTTGTTGCATACGGTAGCCGTGTGCTGTCCCCAGCAGAGCAAAAATATTGTGTAACGCGCAGGGAGTTGTTGGCAATTGTACACTTCGTGCAGCTGTACTGGCCGTATTTGTATGGTAGGGAATTTTTGGTCTGCACTGACCATGCAGTGCTACAGTACTCCTTGCGGATTGACCAGCCCTCGGGTCAGATGGCCCGTTGGCTCGAGGTCCTGCAGGGATACTCCTTCACGGTCCAACACAGAAAGGGGACGCGTCATGTCAACGCTGACGCTTTATCGCGATTGCCTCAGCCGTCAGGTTTGTGCAGAAGTACTGAGGGTTCGCTGCGCTGCGGTCCGCTGCTGCAGGGCGTTCTGACCATGGCCGCTGCAGCCGATTCGGGCCCAGCTGGTGGGGTCCCCGCTGAGGAATCCGGCTTACTAGGGTTGTCGCTGGCTTGTTGGACGCGCCTACAGGTGAACGATTCTTCACTAACCAGAATGAGGCTTCGAGCCTCCCGCTCTAAGGGGTCGGAGGACCGCCCTTCCTCCGGCTTATCGACAATCTCCTCGTGCGGTGGGACGTCGTATTGCAAAAATGTTGCATTGTGGTTCCGTTATGCTTGAGGGGCAAACTCATTCGCGATACGCACGAGAAACTGATGCATTTGGGGGAGAAGAAGACTGTGCTGACTTTGTGTCATGATTTCTACTGGCCGGGTATGCAAAACGACGTTCACCTGTATGTTAAGGCCTGTCACGAGTGCGCATTGCGGATGGCGCCGGCGCAACCATATCGGGTACTGTTGCAATCGATACGGGTCTCACGAGTAAATGAAATTGTCGCCCTAGATATTTTGGGCCCGTTCCCGTTACCCCGCGGGGTCACAAATATTTGCTGATGGGTGTCGAGTACCTCACTCGGTGGCCCATGGCATGGCCGCTGGTAGACCAATCGGCAGGATCGATCGCAGAGGCCTTCCGGCAGGGATACGTTCTCGATAAAGGCGCCCCACAACACCTGCTTACCGATCAGGGCAAAAAAATTCCTCCCGCCTACTGAAGGAAGTGTGTGACTCACTGGGTACGAAAAAAATTCGGACGACCCCGTACCACCCGGAAACCAACGGGATGGTCGAGCACCTGCATAGGACGCTGATGTCTATGTTGTGCCAGCAGGTTGATTCGGCACAAACTGATTGGGATCTGTACGTTGCGGCGACCCTGGCCGCTTATAGGTTGGCCCCACACGCCTCGACGGGGTATTCGCCATTCTACTTAATGTACGGTCAGGAACCGGAGGCCCCAGCCCTGGTCAGGTTGGGCGTCCAAACGAAGGGGAAGTCATCGGCGGTGCCTGCCCCCATGCAGGTGACATTGGACCGTCTGAAGGAGGCTAGAGAGGCCTCACTGGGTAACACAGAGCAGAGGCAGGCTGCCAACGAACGCCTGCACGGTACGCAGCCTCTGCGGGAGCCATGGCGAGTGGGGGATAGGGCTTGGTTGCACTGCCCTTTGGTGCCGGTGGGCACGTCACCAAAATTCCATTGACCCTGGCAGGGTCCCGTTGAAATCGTGGAGACTCGTCGGGACCAGAGTGTGCGAATTCGATGTGGTTGGCGGTTATGACATGTTCACCCATCGCGGTTGAAGAAATTTGTGTCTCCGTATGATGCATCATCTCCCATCCCGGAACGGCCTGTATTGGATGTGTCCGACGAACCTGTTGTGCGGCGGCAGGAGAACGCACCTCAGCAGTTTACCCCCGTGTGTCTGCAGGACCCTCAGGAGAGGCTTTCTGGCAGGCTCTCCGGCCGGCCGCAACCTCGTGCGCCGCCCCGAGATGCATGGGAGCGGAAGGCGGTCGCGCCAGTGGAGGACCGCTGTTACGAGGGCGGGCATGCATCGGGGGCAGAACGCTGCCCCGTGCCAATGAGGGGGTGCTCCCAGCCCTTGGCCCTGTTCACCCAGGCCGGGGTGATGGACCGGCGGCGGGAACCCGCTCTCGGGGAGGGACTTTTCGTTAAAACTTTCATTGCGCCGTGATTGGGCTGAATACGTCGGTAAGGGGGAATCTTGTAATTATATGTGGGGTTTTGTCGTGTGCTTGCCACATGTTACGTTGGTCGTGCTTAGCCGGGACGGCTAATTCTTTATCTTATCACGGGGGGGGGGGGGGGGGGTGACGTAGTGCTTTAACACGCGCTAAGGGGGGAATTGCACACACGTGCGTGTGGGGTACAGTGGGGGCATATCGCATATCGGGGCACGCAGCTGTTGTCAGGGGTCGAGGGGTGAGTCAGAGATGGGCCGCTGGGCAATTAAGGACGCGAGACCGTGATTGGCTGGTTGTTGTAGTAGGTTTTTACCCTTTTAAACTGGTACAAAACTGACACCTTTATTCAAGGCATCATGTTGCAATAACCACAAGAAAAGTAGTCAAAAAAGCAAACAAAAAGAAGCAACTCTGATAATGATAATAATATGCACTGTCCTTGAAGTTGATGGTCCACACCCGAGACGGCTTTCTTTAGAGCCTAGTCCCATTGGTGTTGGACCAGATGACACAGAAGGCGTACAACTCAAACACAGTGCAATATCAGAGTATTGAGAGCTCGGGGTAAGCATTTACACTATGAGATCTCTTTACCAGTGGCAAAATATAGTAGTAGATTTTTACCCTTTTAACTGGTACAAAACTGACACCTTTATTCAAGGCATCATGTTTGCAATAACCACAACACAAGAGCGGAGAACGCGCCGGAGGAATGTGGCTGGAATGTGCGGCGTTAGTGGAAATAAAGTGACTACAGAAAAGCAAGAAGTTGTCCGTGTAAAGTACAGTACTACATATGTACACTTATGTGTACACTTGTGATGGAGATGACGACATGACTGACATCATTCCTGTAGAAGAGCAGAAGTGCTATAACCCCAGAATAATAGTACCTCGGGCAGCGACTGAGCTATGGCCACAGCAGCAGTGCACAGGCATTTTACAGTTGCCAATGCATTCACTCTCCTTCCATTCTGTATCTCCACATCAACATTAAATATCTATTAGTCCATCAGCAATTGTTTTTCTAGGACTGATGCCAAGCAGCAGCAATTTGTATGTTTAAACTTCCAAGTTCTCGACTAGTTTAACTTTTACGTGGCTTATCAGCAGAGCCAGGTTTTCTAAACAAACACTGGCGGTTTTATAGATGTTATTATTTTTTATGTTATTGGTAAGTGCCATCTGTTACATAATGGCCCGTCAGTGCAATAAACAATATAATTATAATTTTCCCCCAGAGTGCTCCATTTAAACAATTGGTGAGGTTAGATACTGATGTATAACAGAGAGAAAACTGCTACAAATACCAATATTGCAGTTTCATAGACATAGGCTCACGACAAGCAGCACACATACAACATCAGCACATCAAGCCTGTAGGCAGCACATAGCAATGGTGGTAAATGTCTTCATGAAGTTCCTTAGTGCAAATGTATCTCTTAATTCCGCAGTAAAAAGCAGAAATAGAAGTTGTGCAAAAATATGAGAGTTGCGCGCATAAGGATAGTGTTTTACGCGTGTTCTCTTAGATCTGCTCGTCCGCATCATGGATGCGCCCAAGCAAAGAGAGGTGCGCACCTGCTGCTGGACATGCTGTCAAAGGTCTCCAACGCCATGTCAATGCACACTGGAGGAAAGGGTAAGGACTGCTGCACGCCCTCATCAGCTCACGTGCTGCTCGCTTGCAGTACAGAGACTTCACATTGGCTTTGGTCGAGCCCGCCATATTACAGTATAAGCGTGTATGGAGTTGTAAAGTTTCACAGTTTCGACAAGGATGAGAAGCAGGAGCTCTTGGTGGCTTCAGTCTCTGCAGACACACGGAGAAACATGTGACACTATGCCAGTTTAATAGATTTGAGGCACTTCACGTGAAAGTACTTATGGATCAGAGGACATGAAGTCTAGGAGCAGTTTACAGGCCCTGATGAGTACATGATACAAGTGACTTGCTTTAGCATCATCAGCCTATCCACTGTTGGATGAAGATCTCTCCATGTCAAAGCCATCCCTCTTGGTCCTGTGATGCTACTTTCCATCTTGTAGATGTGAACTCATCTCATTGCTCCATCTCCATGGTGGGCATTCTCTAGGGCCTATTCTCTTCTTTAGTTGTCATTTCCTCACCAATCTTGTACACCCACTGTTGTCTATTCCAGTGATGTATCCTGCCCAGGCCCATAAAAACATTTTTTTAATTGAAGTAAACATTAATGATTTGTATTTGATCCTGCATTTGGGCAAAACAGCAATTAATAAACATTATGATATACATTTCCTCTCAGCAACCTCAGGTTAGTGTGTTATTTCACAAATGATCCTAAGGCAGTTACAGACCAGTCGAAACAGAAAGAGTATGTGATTGCCGTCTGAAGGTTGTACAAGTCACCAGCGATGACATTGCTAAATATCAAACGCATTTGGTCACTGAAGGTGGCCTCTATCCTCGTCTCCTTGCACTGTACAGTGGCCATGTGCTGCATAGGGCTTTGTATGATTTAAAGATAATACATTTAATATTATACACTATACTAAAAAACTAATGTTCTTATACTGATTTTAAAGCTAAATGTTTTACTCAGATTCATAATCATAAACTCTTCAAATTTTTTTAAATAAACATTCCTTTCTAAAATTTTCTTAAATGTAGATATGCTTTGCTATTTTGAACATGAAATGCCAAATTAATTTAAACTAAGTAACTTGCATAATTTCCTTTACACTATAGTTTAGATTCAATGAAATGTGTGCTACTTTTACTTGGTAATGTGTCCTAGTTTCTCTGGATATTGGCTAAGTGTTCCTCAGATTAATTAATGTTGACTTTGCATTCTGTAGAGGAAATTAAATGGACCAACACACAGACAAAAGCTCTGTTGGAAGGTCTGCTGATGCCTGCACTATCTATTTTCTCTCCCCTATTTCAGGTTTAGGAGAAGATGGGATGAGAACAGGCGACATTGCTGGAGATCTCTCACAGAAAGTCGTGGATTGGCCCAAACAACCGATGGAAAAGTTCGCATCCCCTACAACATCTCCATTGCTTTCCGTAAGAACTGCTCTGTCTGCCGCCAAATGTGGTTTCTGTGCATTAGTCAACCATCACTTATACGTTGACATTTGGGCTCCCTTTTCCCCTGTGACAGTAGAGACATAGGACTGTAATATTAACCTGGGTCACGAATTAACCTGCAATCATACAACTTCTCTATTGCCATGTTCAGCAATCATACAACCCCTGTATTGCACGGCGAGCTGTGCAGTTGAGAGTGGTTTAATTAGACCACATCTGTCAAAGTCTGAACTTGACTTGACCACAATAAGTAAAATACAATATTTGTAGGCATTGCTGATGAAGCAGAAAATATAAAACTTACTACGCCTATAAGCATTGCTTTTCCTCGAGAAGGGACTTGGGATTTGACCTGCAGTTGCATGTACTGTTCACTCAGCTGGCTTGCAGCTTGCTGGCTCCATCTATAGGATGTTGTCTGCACATGGCAGAAGTGTCATCAATCAACCCCGTGAACAAGCATGCATAATGTTAGCTCGGATATAAAAAGCAACTTACTATTTTATTTATTTTACCAGGTAAGGCCCACTGAGCTATATAGTTGTTTTCAGAAGTGACCTGGCCACAAATGATAGCTCAACGAAGTGGCTTATGTGGAATTTTTTTTTTATAGCAGACAAATCCTTTAAAATACGTTTCTAAATGTAGAAAGAAAAACCAGAGGACCCAGAGAAAAATCCACTCGAAATATACAGGTGTCAGGGTCGGGATCGAACCCACAACCTCCTGTATACCAGGCGAGGTAGTTAACATCTTGCCACCGTGGCACAAGCAGTGGGGTATCAGAAGTGTGACATCGTTTTACTTCATTCTAAAATGCAAACGAATCTGGCAGACACAAATGAATTGCTAATATACTTGTTATTGTAAATATTTGCGATGCATGTTTTTGAATGGCAGCTGCCAAGGACCGGGAGGTGATCGAGCAAGCCATCCAGGAGTTTAACGAGAAGACCTGCGTGCGCTTCATTCCGAGGAAGCGCGCTGACGACTACATCAACTTCCAGGCATTGGACGGGTGAGCAGCTCCATTGAGAAGCATCACAGAGACTCCTCTTCATCCTGGTCTGGGTTAGGGCAGGTCAAGCGAGATGTATCTCCTCTTTGATAACATAATTGCTGCATGTCCTGCCTCTGTAGTATCCGTGTTTAATGTTTGTGGTTTTCTGCTGAATGCCGGGTGCTGTGTGAGCAGGAGCTGGTCGTTCCTGGGCAAAAAGGGAGGGGCCCAGTCCGTGTCCCTAGAGCCTGGGAAGGTGGAGAAGGGCACGGTTCTGCACGAGCTCATGCACGCACTTGGCTTCCACCACGAGCACTGCCGGCACGACCGTGACCAGCACGTTCACATCAAAGAGGACAACATCAAGGAGCGTACGTTCATCGACATGATGCATTCGTGGCTTTTGCCATTGGCAATGAGATGCATGCTAAGAGATGGGAAACTAGAGGTGGTTTAATTCTTCATTTAGGCATGTTAAAGATTTAAACTGCTTATACAGCCCACTGACTGGTGTGCTTGTGGATATTGCTGATATGTCTCTCCTGATGTCTCTAAGGAGAGGCTTGTCAAGTTATTTTGGTGGGAAAGGAATCACTTCAGGTTGGGAAATGTGTATGAGTCATGGTTCACACATGTAAAGAGTTAAATCCTGGTTAGGGGTCAACTCAGCTCATCATCCCTCTGGGGTTGATAATTTAATGTGTACCACCTACAGGGTAGTCAACAGTGTTTATCCTATGGAAAGTCTGATCATGCATTGACAACATGGAATTTCCACAGGGCATTCAATCGAGATGAGCACTGTCCTATCGCTTGTATGAGTATGGAGACATTTTGACTTTGATTTGGAACACCAATGATGAACAAGTAAACAGACTTGAATTTCCTTCTAAGTACTGTGTGCTGGACAAGCAAGTGTGTTTATTTATTTTAAGGCGATAAAGTCAAGGTGATGATAAAATATTGTACTAATTTGTAAATTGAGCTAAACTGCAATTGGGTGCCCCAGTGGTGAGATGTTATCTGCCTCGCCTGGTGTACAGGCCGTGGGTTTGATCGCAACCCTGATGCCTGTATATTTGGAGTTTTCATGTTCTCCCCGTGGTCGCGTAAATTTGTATTCGGGTCCTCGGGTTTTCCCTCCGCTTTTAGCAACATGCGTTTAGAGTATTTGGCTGCTGTACATTTCCACATGATGCTCCACTTTGTTGAGCTACATTTGCGGTCAGGTTGCTTCTGAAAAAGAGCTATATAGCTCAGTTGGCCTTACCTGGTAAAATAAAAATTGTTTGTACGTCCTATAGCGACATTGTTTTCATGTCGGTGTCAGTAAAGTAAGCACTGTCTTTGTACTTTCAGGTGATCTGTGCCAGTTCAGCCGCACGGAAGACAACAACAGTGACTATGGGCTGCCCTATGACTACATCTCCATCACCCACTACAGCAGGTAATAATAATAATAGTTCAATTTATAACACGCACAAATTTGCGTACGTAATGGCCGCAACTCGGAGGCGCGGAGCCGAGCTCAGAGTCGCTCGAAAGCATGATTATAGAGGTGAGTTTTAAGTCTCTCTTGAAGGAGGCGATTGAGGTGATGCTGCGAATGTGCAGAGGGATGGCGTTCCAGACTGTTGGGGCTGCCACCGAGAAGCGGCGTATAGACGTGACCATCCTGGATCTTGGTATCAAGAGGAGGTCGTGAGTCGCGCTGCGCAGGCATCTGCCGTGTGCTGTGCTGCAAGTTGTCAATAATGAAGACAGGTACGGCAGGCAGGCGGATATGAAGGCATTGTGGCAGAGGCAGGCGATCTTGTATGTGACCCTACTGGCGATGGGTAGCCAGTTGAGAGCGCGGAGACAGGCTAGTAAGTCGAGACGGGGATGAGTGTGGGCAATGACGACGCATGCCAGGTTGTTTTGTAGTCTTTGAAGTTTATTTTGGTTTCCAGCGGAAGTCCGGACTAGGACGAAGTTGCAATAGTCAAGGCGAGACCCAACTATGCAACATGCCAATGTGTTGGCAAGTCAGTAGAGATGAGAGGACGTAGGTGTCTCAGAGCCTTCAGGTGAAAGTTTTACATGAACTGATGATATGGTTGGTTTGACGGTCGAAGGATAAAGTTGAATCTAGGATGACACCTAGGTAGCTGAAGTGGTCGGTGAACCTGATGCTGTGACCGGAGATGTGTATGAGTTTTGGGAGTGCTGATGAATTGAGACGTTGCTTGGTACCGAACATGATGGCCACTGACTTTTTCGGATTAAGGGCTAGGTTGTGTGCAGTGAACCATTATTGCACGGCGGTGGTACATTCCGAGAGCCTCTCGAATCCAGATGCATTGCTAGAATCGATGGCGGTGAATAGGATAGTGTCATCCGCGTATGAGTGATGCTTAACACCGAAGCTTGCGATGAGCCGGCCGATCGGGAAGTGTAGGCTGTGAAGAGCAGGGGACCTAGTACAGAGCCCTGGGGAACCCCGCATAATGCTGTTGTTTCAGGCGATGTGGGCATGCCCACCCTGACTGAAGATTGTCGGTCAGAAAGGTACGAAACTATCCACTTGAGTGCTGAGCCGCATATACCGAAGTCGGATTTCAGGAGGGAAGTAAAGAGCGAATGGTTGATGGTGTCGAAGGCTGACGAAATGTCCAGACTTACAAGTGCAACAGTTGAGCCGGAATCAATGATCGTTAAAATGTCATCGAGCACTCTAGTGAGTGCTGTTTCTGTGGAATAGTTTTGACGGTAAGCTGACTGGAAGCAGCAGTAGTTTGCGGAGGAGGTGATGTGTGGTTTTAGCTGGGCGAGGGCTAGTCGTTCAAGGAGTTAAGAGAGGTTTGAGAGGTTAGTGATGGGACGATAACTAGATGGGTCACCTGGGTCAAGACTTGGTTTCTTCAACAAGGGAGAAACCAGGCCGCCAGGTTTGAGGTTGGACGGAAAACACCCATGGAGAATGAGGCATTTGCGATGTTCCTGATCATGATGTCGAGTTCCGGAACACATTGCTTGAACAAGGAACTTGGGAGCACGTCGAGTGGAGATGACTTCAATTGAAGTGATTCAATTAAAGACAAAACGTCTTTTGTAGACACCAGCTTTAGCGTAATTAGAAGAGTGTCTGGGTGAGTGCTTACAATTTCAGGTAACTTGAGCGGGGTACAATGGTGCGATGTGTGAGTAGACGTGCACGAGTTTGCGACTGTGATTAGCTTGTTGGTGAAGTAAGTGTTAAAAGAGGTGGCAAGTTTCAGTGAGGCAAGGGGATCGCTAAGGTGAGGGACCATGGTGCTACCAGGATGTAGAAGATCTTTGAGGGTTTTCCATAGAATGCGCGGTTTTCCGGTTGTTTTTTTGATGCGTTCCTCAATGTAGGAGGAACGTGAGACTAGGATCAGTTTGTTAGTTTTCCTGCAGGCGACTCTGTAAGCAAGTTGATCAGCAGGTAGACCGCTGCGGGATGCGATACTTTCAAGGTACCTCCTGGTTCGCTTAGCAATGATGGCATCTCTTGAGAGCCAGTGAGTGTCGTGGGAAGACTGCCTAGCGGTTCGTGATTTTAATGGAGCTAATTTGTCCAGCGCCGCCCTCATGTCAGCTTCTAGTTGGAGAGCGCAGATGGTTGGATCTGATGATGGGGATAACATTCAAGGCGAATTTGCGAGGAGGTGGCGTAAAGCAGAAAACTCGATACCCTTGAAATTACGCGAGTTGCGGTGCATTTGATGGTGATTGGATTGGGAATTTGGAGGAAAAAAGTGTAGAGGTGTAATTGCGCATGGCTACGAATGTTGAGGTGTGATTATGCATGGCCACGGATGGCCAACAAACACAAGGGGCGGGGTTACGGCCGTACACAAGGGTGGCGCTAGCACCGACGTCCGCATGTGTATCCCCCACGGGCCCCCCCTCGGGGGCGAGTCCTATAAAAGGTGATGAGCTCGAGGGCTCGAGGTCGGGACTCAGCTTTAACCAGAGAAGACGGAAGACCAGCTAGTGTAGGCCCAGAGCTCCCCTGGCTCGCTGTCCTTATAAGGGCCGACCAGGGCAAGCCGGTGGCGTGGCCCGAGAGCCCAGACGAAGCTGGTCTGGTGACTCAGGGAGCCGGGATCCCAGCTTAACCAAGCTGGGACAGATAGCCTCCCCTAGTCCCGTAGTGGAGGAATTGGTATAGGTTAGAGGGTTAGCTGTCGAGAATCCCTGTAGCCAAGTGACCTGTAATAACTGTGTTGGTGTAATAAATAAGTGTGCCTCCGATCCTGTCGTCAAGCCTCCATATATACTTACTACATCTGGGGTCAGAAGTAAACGTCCAACGATGGACACACGAGGGACGACACGTACCAGGGAGTCGGAGATGGAAGACGCCGCGGCCGAATCACCACCAGAGATGGCCGGGGTCGATTCGGAGCAGCCGGGCCGAGTACGCCCGCGCCGCTACGACAGGAGGAGGGGATGCGTCGGCCGAAGGACTCCGGCTGGCCCACTCCCGCCTGGCGGACCTGCTCTACGCCGCGGCCGCCGCGTTGGAGGAGATCACGCGGCTGGGGCTGGAGGAGCAGCGCGGGTCGACGACGGCAGCCGGCGCGGGGCGACGTTTCCCGCCACCCCGACGCGGCTCGCGGTCAAATTTCCCGCCATATCTACAGTACGAGCGGAGGCGGGGCCGGCCCGCGTCACGTGTCTGCTGAGCGCCAAGCACAAGCCGTGACATCATCAACGCCGGCCGGCGCGTCAACATCGGAGCGACCGGCGATGCCATGTGCACGGCCCGCCCACACTGTATCATCGGCGGGGAGCGACGGAGAGCGTTCTGCGGCCACGGACGCCGCCTTACAACAGCGTCTGCCGCCTCTTAAAGAATTTGTCGGCGCTGACGGAGACTGGGGCGGCTTCAAGAGGCGGTTCATCGCTCATCAAGAGATGGCGAACTGGTCGGACGCCGAGGCCCTACGCGCGCTGCCAGCGATGCTGGACAACGATGCCCTGGCTACCCTCACCTCGGCGCGAGGGAAAAGCGCGCCACTCTACACCTGGCGTTGCAGCTGCTGTCAGCCATCTATGGGCCGCCTTCGGACTGCAGGCAGCTGTTCCACGATCGGAGTCGGGGCGCCAACGAGTCACCCCTGGCCTTCCGGACGGCTCTCCTGGCTCTGGCGAAGGCTGCTTTCCCAAGGATGGACGAGGAAGGAGTGGATGCCATGGTGGCCGAGAAGCTGCTGCTACTCGCTGACGAGCTGGACGTCAACGTCCTGGCTCAGGACGACGCGGAGATGTCGTCCCTGCTGGTCGCGCGCCACATCCACGGGGGTTTGCGGTCCCTGCGTCGAAAGGCGGCAAAGGGGGCGGCCAGCCATGCCATGGCGGCTACCGCCCTCCATCGGAGGAGGTCTGCGGGGTGGAGCGGCGAGGGGAATGGAGAGCGGCGGCACCACAGGCTCGGAATGGACCGAGCCGCCAGGAGCAGCCCAGGACATCGGGGGCGCTCACACGCTGCTACAACTGTGGCCTGCAAGGCCACGTTGCGTCAGGATGCCGGGCTCCCGTCAGCGCGGGGCGACACCTCGTCAGGACGCCACGCCGTCTCCTCCCAAGCTCCAGCAGAGAAATACGGCGAGTCGCGGCACCTCACACGTTTGGCCCACGCACACATCCGACACACACTCACGCGCTCAACCAAACAGGGCTCCAAATTCCCGTCCGTCGCGCGCGATTGTTCTATAATGCGGCGAGCGCTCCAACCGGGTCAGTGGTCGGAGCTCGCCCATCGTGTCGTTGCTGCGTCGGCGGATCATCGGTTGTGGTCGGTCATATTGATGGGTAGAGGTGCGGATTTTAATTGACACAGGGGCATCGGCGACCATTATATCTGATTTGATTTATAACATCCTTCCCGTTCAAGTCGTCCCTTGCTCCCTGTTGACGTGCCATGCTATGCTGCTAACGGGGGCTCGCTGGGCATTATTGGGCAAATCCGCGCCACTATCTGCATTGGAGACATTAAATTATCCGGGCCTGTTTTGGTTCCTCCTCACTCGCGGTTCCGTGCCTGTTGGGACGGATTTCTTGGCCAAAATGCCCATCCGCATCCTGATTGACCAGGGGTGCATTGAGCTCCCATCGGGCCGACGCGTTACATTTTTGTCTTCCCCACCACGGAGCGCCGGGCGTTTGCCACCGTGCAGGCGCTCGTGACAAAAACTGTGCGCGTACCTCCGGGGGCTCAGATGCTCGTCCCTCTTAGGTTGCGTCGGCCGTTTAATGAAGGGGTTGCGGATCGGGGGTCTTGTTGGGACCATCTCGGGCCGGGGTAAATGGACCCGATTTGCTCGCGGCTCAGACCATGGTGAGAGGGGATGGGGACCCCTTCATTGCAGTCCTTAATGTGGGATCGCGAACGGCCGTGGTTCCTCAAGGGACCGTGCTTGCACACGCAACGCCGGTACCCTATGAGGAACCACGCGTGGGTCAGGTATCCACCGATCCTCCGTCGCGACCGCATTCGGACTGTGATGACGGATGGCTGGATGCGCTTTGCGCGGTTCAGTGGACCTGTCCGACTCGCAGCGCGCGCAGCTGCGAGTTCTCCTGAGCGAATTTGCTGACGTTTTTAGTCAACACAAATTTGATATTGGTTGTACTAAATTGCTGCGACACCATATTGACACGGGTGACAGCGCGCCAATCGCCAAAATCCCTTTCGGTTGAGTCCCGCCGAAAAGGATCATGTCAAATCGGCTGTTGATGACATGCTAGCCGCCGATATCATTTCCCCTTCCAACAGCCCGTGGGGCGCGCCGATCGTTTTGGTGAAAAAACATGACGGCTCACTGAGATTTTGTGTCGACTTTCGGCGTCTCAACAAAATCTCTGTGGCAGATGCGTACCCGCTTCCTCGGATGGATGAGTCGCTCGACGCCTTGGCCGGTGCGCGATTCTTTTCCACCCTCGATTTGCTATCAGGATTCTGGCAGCTTCCTCTGGATGACGAATCAAAACCTAAGACTGCTTTTCGTACACCGCAAGGTCTCTTCCAATTTAACCGCTTGCCGATGGGTTTACATTCTGCGCCGGCAACTTTTCAGCGGTTAATGGAATTGGTCTTGGCAGGTTTGCAATGGGATTCGTGTTTGATTTACTTAGACGATGTCATCGTCTTAGCAAATCCTTCGAGGAACACCTCCAGAGGTTGCGTGCTGTTTTTCTCAAAATGCGGGCTGCCAATTTGAAATTTAAACCACAGAAGTGCCATTTACTCCGCGAATCGGTGCGATATTGGGTCACATCGTTGGGCGCTCGGGGATATCACTGATCCGCCAAAACGGAATGCGTCAGCTCCTGGCCGACTCCCACCTCTGTGGAGAGGTCAGGAGTTTCATTGGGTTCGCGTCGTATTATCGGCGATTTGTGGCTGACTTCGCTACGATTGCGAAACCATTGCATGCCTTGACGTCCAAGGGAGTCAGGTTTCATTGGGGCCGGAGGAGGAGGCTTCTTTTTGCGCCCTCCGGAATGCTTTGGTGGGGCTCCGCCGTTGAATTACCCGGATTTTTCACAACCCTTCTTGCTCGATACAGACGCAAGTAACACGGGCATCGGGGGCGTGCTGTCCCAGCTCATTGGGGGCGTAGAGCATGTGGTGGCTTACGGTAGTCGGGTACTGTCTCCAGCCGAACAGCGGTACTGCATTACCCGTCGGGAATTATTGGCGATTGTTTATTTCATTCAGCAGTACCGCCCGTATCTGTACGGTCGGCGGTTCACCGTCCGTACAGATCATGCGGCCCTACAATACGCCCTGCGGGTTCAACAACCATCGGGCCAGTTGTCTCGATGGTTGGAGATTCTCCAAGACTATGACTTTGTCACCACATATCGTAAGGGTCTCCGCCACACGAACGCTGACGCCCTGTCGCGATTGCCACCCACTTCGGAGTGCGCGTGCCTCTTGGGTTCGGGGCGTTGTAGGTCTCCGAACGTCACCACCGATTCGGTCCTCGTGGCCGCTGCCGATGCGTCTTCGGTTTCGGGTCCTATCGAGCAAGAAGGGAGGGATTCGTTGCTGGGTTGTCGGTCGCGGAATGGGGTCGCCTCCAAATGGAGGACACCTCCCTCCTCGCTCTGCGCCGTCGCGCCGGGGGGTTGGCCAGGGGTGGAAAACGTTGACTCGTGGGGGTTGTTCCAGGGACTTTTAATGCACTGGGATGGTAAAACCCGGCGCCAGCGGCTCGTGGTGCCTGCTGCTTTAAGGGGTAAGGTGGTATGGGCTGTTCATGAGCGGCTTCTGCACTTGGGGTTCACAAGACCTTTGCCACGCTCCAGCTAGATTTCTTCTGGCCGGGCATGGAAAAGGACGTAGGGGATCTCCTGGGGTCATGCACGCAATGCACGCAGAGGAAGCCACCTGCTAGGGGTCCAACCCTCCGCTGCAGTCCATAAAAGTTTCCCGGGTTAACGAGCTCGTCGCTCTGGACATACTTGGCCCATTTCCCGCTACACCAGGGCAATAGGTATTTACTAACGGGGGTTGAATACTTCACGAGATGGCCTATGGCCTGGCCCCTGGCGAACCAGTCGGCAGCAGCCATCGCGGAGGCCTTTGTCCAGGGCTATGTCCTCGACAAGGGTGCTCCGGAACGGCTGCTTACTGACCAGGGTAGGAATTTTTCTGGTAAACTCCTACGTGAGGTGTGCGACCTCTTGGGTACGGAGAAGGTTCGGACCTCTCCGTATCACCCACAAACTGACGGGATGGTGGAACGGCTGCATCGGACCATCACGTCCATGCTGTCCCAGCAGGTGTCGGTATCCCAGACGGATTGGGACCTCCGCATAGCCGGTGTGTTGCAGGCCTACAGAATGGCTCCCCATGCGGCCACCGGATTTTCCCCTTTCTTTTTAATGTATGGGCGCGAAGTTAACCCCCTGTGGCGACCCAGCTGAAGCTCTCGGCGCTCCAGGCGAAGTCTAATTTGTCCGAACACGTTAAATTTAACATCGCTCAATTGTCTGAGGCGCGGGAAGCGGCCGTGCAAAATTCTGAACTCCGCCAGAAGGCGAACGAGAGGCTTCGGTGGGCGGGTGCAGGTGGTCAAATGGAAACCAGGGGACAGGGCGTGGTTGCACTGTCCCCAGGTGCCGCTGGCAACCTCGTCAAAATTGGTACGGCCGTGGCGGGGGCCAGTGGAGGTCGTACAGGTCTTGCGGCCGCAATGTGTTCGCGTCAAATGGGGGAGGCGCGGTGGTATGTGCACCCCTCAAGGTTGAAACCATTCATCGCGCCGCCCCGTGGTTCACACACACACACGCATGGCCAAACGTGTGAGGGTTCCGCCGACTCCCCGACGTCGCTGCACTCGCCTAACCCGACATCAACTGTTCCGTCCCCAGGCGCAACAGGAGTGACGGGTCCACACCCACCAACCCCTCCCGGAGGGGTCGGGGGTCACTCGGCAGCGACGCCTGACTCTCTTGCACCCGGACCGTCAACAACCGTCACTGAGCGTGCCAGGACGGGCCCTTGTGACGGGCCCGCCGTGAGAACGCGCGCCAAAACGCGCAGACTATTGTGAGGTCGGCCGTTGGGGGCCTTGCGGACAATGGGAGGGGTGGCGTCCGGAGTGTGTGTATATATGTTGGTTTTGGGGTATTTATTCGGGGGGGTGCGTCGGGTTATTTTTTTNCTCTCTCTCTCTCTCTCTTCCTGTTGTTGTTCTTGTTAAGGTTCTCTTGTTCTTGTTAAAAATTACGCGAGGCACACACACGGGGTTTTCGTGAGGGATGCACCTTTATTCTGATTTTTTTTGCAGCCAGGGACGGCTGCGAGCTGTACAGGGGGGTGATGTAGAGGTGTAATTGCGCATGGCTACGAATGTTGAGGTGTGATTATGCATGGCCACGGATGGCCAACAAACACAAGGGGCGGGGTTACGGCCGTACACAAGGGTGGCGCTAGCACCGACGTCCGCATGTGTATCCCCCACGGGCCCCCCTCGGGGGCGAGTCCTATAAAAGGTGATGAGCTCGAGGGCTCGAGGTCGGGACTCAGCTTTAACCAGAGAAGACGGAAGACCAGCTAGTGTAGGCCCCAGAGCTCCCCTGGCTCGCTGTCCTTATAAGGGCCGACCAGGGCAAGCCGGTGGCGTGGCCCCGAGAGCCCAGACGAAGCTGGTCTGGTGACTCAGGGAGCCGGGATCCCAGCTTAACCAAGCTGGGACAGATAGCCTCCCCTAGTCCGTAGTGGAGGAATTGGTATAGGTTAGAGGGGTTAGCTGTCGAGAATCCCTGTAGCCAAGTGACCTGTAATAACTGTGTTGGTGTAATAAATAAGTGTGCCTCCGATCCTGTCGTCAAGCCTCCATATATACTTACTACAAAAGTATGAGGCGGTGGTCAGAGTAACCAGTTTGGAAAACTCCCAGTGCAGTGATGCGTCGATGCCGGTCAGGTTCCAGAACCAGGTCGAGCATGCTCTCAACATTTGTTGAGGAAGCTCTGGTGGGGCCTGAGTTTGTGATGACCAGGTTATGGCAGACCAAAGTTGACTCAAGGTGACTATCGATGGAGGCTGGAGTATTGCCGGGGCAATTAAAGTTACCTGTAAACACGAGCCTGTGAGATGGGTTAGGAATCAGATAAAGGAATTCCGAAAGCTCGTTTAAGAAGGTGTTGATGCTGCCATCTGGAGGGCGATAGATGGAAATGATGGAAAAGCACTCGTACATGTACAGCTCCTATGGGACAGTGCTGTCACAATCAGATTACACAGCACCAATGCCTTCCTTAGTTGTTATAGTAGCTGTGCTTATTACTTTATATCTAATACCTGGCTAAGTTACCCTCTGCTCATGCTCGCAAGTGTTACCAGTTGAACTGGTGCTGCTGATGCAGTGGCTATGGAGTTAGAGGCGAAGCTCCACTCTGCACTGCTTAAGCTTTTCTCCAAGTATTAAGCTTGTATAAACAATGATAATATAGCTTTATATCCCTGCTGCGTGGAGCGATGGTGCAGTGGGTGCGGCACTTAGCTATGAATCCTCCAATCAGAGTTCGATTGCTGGCCATGCATAAGGTCCATGATGAGTGATATCTGAACTCCACCTCACCATCCCACACTGACTTTGTGACAATTGCATGAATATTAATTTAACAAAGCTTCTTTGATTAGCAAAGTGCCATAAGGTGATAGACCAATGTGATGTTAATCTTCCGTTTTGAAGGTACGCAGCGTCGCTGGATGGCGTCAGCCCAACCATCGTTCCTGCCAGGGAGGGGAAGACTCCCGTGGGCCAGCGCAGCTTCCTCAGCCCCCTCGATGTCCTCAAAGTGCACCGCAAGTACAATGGGGTGAGCTGCTCATGGCTGCATATGGGGGTGGCGTTCGGCCGATCAGCCTGTGCTGTGTGGCGAATATCCAGGACTCGGCCTGCCAGGCTGTCACACTCCATCACTGTGCACAAGCAACTGCTAAATCACAGCCAATTGCGCAAGAGTAGATAGTCATTTTCCCCATGTCTTTGCGCTTTCGTGGCATGGAAGTGCCACATTCCCGTGGTGGGGTTTAGTCTATCCACTATTGTCAATAAAGTAGTACCTATTTTATCAACCCCAGAGACATGATAGAATGAGTTGGAGCTTAATCAGGGTATGAATTGTATTCTGTGGGCTCACTGTGAGAGTCAGGCTGATGGGTGCTCTAATCACTGGGTCAAAAGCTTCAATTCACAATAATATTGCACTGATGAACTCAAATAAGGGTGACAATGATACAAGTTTACAATGCTTGAGAACCAGGGCATTTAAATTCTCCAACTGATGGGCCTTTTCCCCATTTATAAAGAGATCCTATGTTATGCTTCAATGCTGCTAAAGTATTGTTTTATTTTAAGTAAATGTAAGAACCCAATGAGATCACACCATATAACAGTATTTTCCTGCAACCTGCATTGCATCTATGAGTTGCATGTAATGGTGGTCCATTTAGAACAAGCCTTGGCCTGCTTTTGCGGCAAACATTGTCTCATCATGCGAGAAAAAAGCGACTGCCTTCACAGAGACTGAACGGGAACGTGTGTTATTGATAAGCATTTGAGGATAGATCACAGGACGTGTTATTGAAAGGGATTTTAACCGATTATTAATTTACATTGTGTAAAATTGGGTGCATGCATGAATGTTCAGCTGAATCATACATAAACGATCAATCTTAATGCAACAATAGTTAATGGAGAGGTGAACTATAACTTACATACACTGTTATTTTCTTAGCCCTCCACAGCTGCTGGTGGATCCGATGAGGATGTGGAAAAAGCCATTCGAGAGGTGAGTACAGTACAACAATGGGCGCGTGATCTCACAGTACAATACAAGATAATCATAAAGCAACGTCTGCTTTTCCATGGCTACAGCTACACGTGCAGTGGGTTCTAATCAGGCGCACACCAAGACTCGGAGGCAACACGTTTTATTCACGAACACAACCAACACTACTCAATGTTCCAAGGTTAACTATGTACATTCCGAGTGACTATGCACATGTTGCACACTCGAGATGAAGGACGTGGGCAGGTGCTCCAAATCGAGGGCAAGCACATTTATTTATTGTGATTCATATGAATCTTGGGAAGAACAGCACCGTCACTCTGTAAAATGCAACAGCGCGTGTTACACGCAGCAAATCTTCCGAGACGCCATTAACCATGTGGCTGGTTTACACGTGCGGTTATTCATTAACCCTTTCTCTTAAACCCAATTCTACTGCTGATAAACCATCTTTGTCTTTGACAATCACATTTGCACATCACTATTCGAATATTACTTTAATCCTAATCTGTATGTCTATCTATACCATCCACTTCTATCCGCATCTTACACCCATTATATGTACTGTATGTGTACAGTATACGTACTGTATATCACCATTGTACAGCTTACTACTTTACATGTGTTCTATGCTCAATAGCATTGCAAGTAGTCATACTCTGGGTACATGGGCATGGTTATAGACTAAACAGTATTAGAGTTAGAGAATTACAATGACAATAACTAATTACAGTGCGTCATCCCTTTGCAATGCACAGTGCTAAAACGCCTCTAATTGCATATATCACAAACGAACAATTCAAAGCCAAGCTTAAAGTCTAAAACAAGTCTAGAACAAGTCTAGAACATTTATATAACGATCAAAAACAACCTTTGGGTCCTTTACCTGTAAAATGCAACAGCGCGTGTTACACGCAGCAAATCTTCCGAGACGCCATTAACCATGTGGCTGGTTTACACGTGCGGTTATTCATTAACCCTGCCAGCCACCTACAGGCCCGACTCAGACAGTACATGCTGCTGTACACACATGCATTGATGCATTGCACAGCACATCAGGACCTTCACAGAACCACACTTTACTCCCTTGCTGCACAAGGACACACTTAAAAGAGTGATCAATTCCTAATGTGCCACACACATTACAGGTTAACTTCGTAAGGTGGTGGCCACCGTCCCTAACCACCTAGCCATTTGAACGAAATCATTATATTAGAGGCCAACCAAAATTCGGTTTTGGTTTCGGCGCCGAAAGTTGGCAGTTGTCCACTTTCGGAATACTTTCAGTTTAGGCCGAAAGTAAACTTTTAACCTTCGGTTTACTTTCGGTTTTGGCCGAAAGTAAATTTTAAACTTTCGGTCCGGTTTCGGTTTCGACCGAAACTGATATTGACTTTCGGTCATCAACCGAAGATCTATTTTTAAAATATAACGCTAGTGCTAAGTTTATCAGCCGGTCAGTCGGGGATCTTTGTCCTTAGCCTGTGTGTGTGGGGGCGGGGCAGCAACTGCGTAACGATTCGCGTGCTGCACTACGAACCCGGCAGCCCGAGTTCGATTCCCGCTCACAGCCGGTGACGATTATTTTAACCGGTCCTGCGCCTTCCCTAGGTCGACTCAGCCTCAAACGAGTAAGTGGTGTGGTGTGTCAACATCGCCACTGGAGAGACAAAGGCAGCCGCGTGGTGCTGGCCACCCACCCCCTCGTGTGCCGTGCCGGCCTTCATAGGTGCTCGCTAACAGCACTTGCCCCTTACAGTCTCACAGGCTATATGGGGTATCTTTGTCTTTAGCCTGTGTGTGTGGGGGGCGGGCAGCGACTGTGTATTGATTCGCGCGCTGCGCTACGAACCCGGCGGCCCGAGTTCGATTCCCGCTCACCGGTGACGATTATTTGAACGTGTCCTGGGCCTCCCCTAGGTCGACTCAGCCTCAAACGAGTAAGTGGTGTGGTGTGTCAACATCGCCACTGGGGAGACAAAGGCGGCCGGCCATGGTGAATCCAAGTCATAAATCTTTTGTGGTTTGAAGTGAGAACCAGTGTTAAGCAGAGATTTTTTCCAACTTCGTTCAGCATCATGGTACTTTATATGCATTTATTAAACCCACGAAGAGCAGAGAGAAAACCATTAAAGGCTCACATCAGATTATTTGCACCTGGGAGACATGCAGTGTATAGTCAGTGCAGGTTTGCTCACGGGCTGGGGTAGTACAGCTCTGGCAGTGGTGGGCGCCAAGTCTGACACTGGGCTCTTAACGTGAGTTTCTCTAGCACGGAGCTTATGGCAGTGGCTAGCGATGGGTCCCATGCTCCTGTTCAACAGGTGTGTTGGTCGGAAGTGAGAATGCGGACCACACAAACCACTTTGGAATAGTAGAGAGATCAAATGTTGAGATGGTGTTTGAGGCAAGAGTGATGTCCCTGTTTTCTGTGTGGGTCAGAGACTTATCCTTCATCAAAGCAACTTTAAAATATGAAGGGTGCATACCGAGAGTGATAGGAATCCCATTGGATGGGGTAAGCCTCTTGGAAGTTCATGATTGAACGTGGGAAAAAAGTGAAGTACCGTAGATGTAATTAAGAAAATGTGACAATTGATAGGACTCGTGTCTAGAATGGAGGAGGGCAGGTTACCAAGAAAAGCATTGCAGTGAAACCTAGAGGTGGTGACTACAGAAGACTTTGAAGCCAGTTGGGGCAATGTCAGGGCAGACCCTATAGCAACTACGAAGCATAGTCGATGGATGGAGGTGATGGAGAAATGTTGTCTCATTAGCGGCACTGACTCTGATGTACATTTTATTGCTAAGTGTTTAATTACAAGAGGAATAACATTGATGTATGGTGGTGGTATATCCAGGCTCACATTACATTGTCGTTTTTTCACAGACGGCCACACTGATGGAGACGGTGGAGGAGCTGTCTTCAGAGGTTGTGCTGCTTCACCACTACTCATCTCTCTATTTGGCATTCTAGTGTTCTATAGACGTGACACTCACAGCATAGTAATATACTAGTGCTCTATTGCATGACACAGCACGATATTATTCTTCATTGCACATAGGCAAAAATGAAGACACTTCAGGCAATATGTACTATGAAGGACCATTTTACCCAAAATGTCATCTATTAGATATATTTTTTTCCCTTTTCATGCAGTGTTATTGACGAATGTGTTGAGTGATTGTTATTGTGCGTTTACACCACTGCTAATGCAGTATCACCAAATCACATGTTTAGCATTATACATGGTGCTATTGCAGTGACACCGCGTTTTTATCTTCTTATTCTTTGCCAGTGGCACTCGTGGAGTTTTACTATTCTCATATTCTACAGTAGGGAAACATATTAAATTATTATTATTCTTGCATTCTACAGGGATTTGGACATTCACGTTTTCTGGGCAGATAGAAAATGTTTATTGAAAGCGAAGATATTCGATGTAAATCATTAATTACAATACATAATTCATAAGTTGGAAGAAAGCATTACAATTTTACATTATTTCAAGAGGTTCAACAGAGCTGACTTTACATCTTTGTTCAATCTAGATAAGGGAGTTTTTAAAGGTAAACCAAGATGTTTTGGCAGTTGGATACCTTGGAAAACTTTTAATCGAGATTTAATATAGCTAGAAATAGGCTATGTTCAACGTATTCCGAATTTTAATTTATATTTAAAGTTGTCTCCACCGGGCAGTGGTGGCTCATGCCTGCAATATAGCACTGTAGAGGCAAGGGTTCGTGGATCTCACAAATGTAGTGAAACTCCCTTCCCGTGGGTGTTGAGGTGGTGCCATACTCTGGCTCACGAGAGAAACGGTACAGGAAGTGTGTATGAATGACGCGCTATAAAAACGATATCTTGTTGTGTGGATTTAATGCATCGGTTCTCTATTAACACGAATACGTGTGTTGTCTCTCTTTAGCTTTTGGAAGCCCTGGGCAAAGAATCACAAGGTATCTTACAGTCGTTAATGCGTCATATCAGCAGATGTTTTGTTTGAAGGTGATCAACACGAATACAGCATGCTACAGTGACCAGACGTGTTTTGCTGACAGCCATTGCTTTTCTGTTGTAATTTCATCCATAAACAGAAACAGAAATGAAGAACAAAATGAATGAAATGGCACGAGTTGTGAATGACTTGAGGAAGCGATCCAGGTATGCTGTATAATTTTTTTGTTCCAGTCACTGTGTCCTCAAGCTGTCAGATATTAATAGAGCTCTGAGCAGTTTCAATCTTGAGCAAAACATTAATTCAGTAACAGTATGTGCGTGCAGTGACTAGAAGGGTATATGAAGACTTCATTTAGAGAGGTTCTTATGGGCAGAGTTTCACGCTGTGCCTGTATACTCTGCTGTAAATATCAAATTCACTATGTAGTAATTACAAACCACATTTTTTTCTAACTTAAAGGAATAAAATAAAAGTCACCAGTAAATTAAGTAGCATCTAGTTCAACACTTAACAAGAACTCTATCACCAAACCACCACAAAACACGTATATCCGGTTGTAAAATTGGATTCGGACATACCATGTGAATGGTTTGCAGTTGTGCTTTATAAATGTATGGTACTGTTAAGTGGAACCGTTTTGAAATGTCAAGGTGACCCATTGCCGTTAAAATTTAACAGCATGAAGCAGCCTCTGTATGCGTTTTCTTCATAAACTGCTCTTGCCTCCCACAAGCAAACATACCTGCTAAAAAATCACAAATATCATAAACTTGACCCACCTGTAAATTATTATAAGTTGTCACATTTCTGAGGAAACGTAAAAAGATCATGTTTTTGGAGTGTTATTTAAAATTGCAGTCATGATGTACATGTATTTTTCAGCTTTGACGACTCTGCAGTGCACATCTTGACCAGTCTGCATAAGACACTGACAATTGCAAATTTAAACGTGGAGGAGAGAGTTGCCCTAAAGACATTCTTTGTCAAGGCTGGTGGCCCAGGTGTGTGGATTGCAATATTTATGTTACTGTGCGCCTGTACTAGCGAATATGTTCAGGATTTAATCTTATTCGCACATTAAACATAACTGTAATTGTAATAATAGGGATTTTCCCCTTTTTCTGGCAACAAAACTGAAATCTTTTTACGAGGATTCATGTGTGCATTAACCACAATACTTGCAGTCAAAATGCAAACAAAAAAACACACTGATAATATATGCATTGTCCTTGAAACTGATTTGTCCACACCAGAGACAGCTTTCTTTTGAGCCTTGTCTCAATTGGTTTGCATTTTGACTGCAAGTATTGTGATTAATGCAGACATGAATCCCGTAAAAAGATTTCAGTTTTGTTGCCAGAAAAAAAGGGGGAAAAACCTTATTGTTATATTTTTGTACTGGCAAAGGAGGTCTAATGATATAACTGTAATTGCTTGTGAGAGTAAACAATAATTGTTTCCCATCATTACTAGAGGGTTTGGTCCCTGACAGCGTGCTAACTGTGATGTCTGCTTAAGTCAAATGGTGACATTTAATTCACAATCTTCATATTTTGTTCATAATAGAGCAAATAATGTTTAGTTGACACATTACATGGTATATTGTATCAACCAAATTACCATCAAACATAGTATTAGTTAATTAACGAGAGTAATTTTATGAAATACCAATTCTCATCATCTGAATAACACTTCATTGTATTACAATTTAGCACAACACATCATATGGTAAATTTTGCATTCACAATTGTTTTTATGTATCAGGATAAAACAATGTAATGATAAATACAGGAAGTCCCCAGGTAACGTAAATTGGTCTTCCGTAACCCGATGACTGCCTTTAATGGTAAAAACAAGTGAAATATTTTTTTTATTTTACATATGATCAAACGTCAGATATTGCGGCACTCAGTTTATAAAACAGCAATCACACGTCGTGTTTGGTATTCCTAAGACGTCTCGTTCTCACAGAGCTGTTTGAGAAGATCAGGAAGTCTCCGTGCTCGGACGGCTCGGAGTTTGCCCTGCACAAGGTGACAAAGCTCATTCTGGAGGTCATGACCATGACAGCTGCGGAGCAGGGTGAGTGCCAGCTGCTTCGACAAGGAGCAGCCTTGCTTAGTCTTTTAGTCTCCAACTCGTGGCCTTGGGGTGACTGTCTTCAAAGTGAATTGTGGATGCTCAGCCTGGTTCAGTGTTTTGTAGCTGCAAAGTTTCATAGCAACAAAATATGGTAACTTTATTATTTAAAGTATATATTTTTAATATTGCAAGTCTATAAGTAATTATGTCTTGTTGTCTGTGTGTAGTGGAAATACCAATTGCCATTATGGTATTTTCCTAAACACAAGTCAGTCATAATTTTCTTCAGCCACGATCTGTCCACTGCTGAAGGCCTCCCCAAGACTCCACCTTCCTTCATGGTCCTATGATGCATGTCACTCCTGCACATGGACTAATGCTATTGCTCCACCTCCACAGTAGTCATCCTCTGTGGTGCATTTTCTACTTTGGCTGCCACTTGGTAAACAGCCTCTTTCTTTGGACATTGTGTTTTAGTGATATGTCCTGCTAATCTAAGCTAACATTCTAAAGGCACTCATTCTGCGTGAGAATTACGATTGTTTTTATGTTATCATAATCAACACGATCGGATTAGCACAATAAACCTGACTACCCGAGTTAAATTCCCAGCACGGTTAAAGTCAGGGGTGAGCGATATCTGAACTGCTCCTGGTCCTGGCCCTCACCCAACCCTTTACAATGGCCAGCATGGAGAAGTATGGTCCAATAACTACCCTGAAGGTGTGGGGGAAATCTGCATCCAACAGTGGACTGGAAAACTACTATGTTTTTTATAATGATTAAAAAAATCTAAATTTCTATCTATGGATTGGAATTTTTGCTTTGTATTTTTAAGAATGCCATTGCTGACGTTACATACAGGAATAGTGTTAGCTTGTGTTTAATAAACGTCACGGTGGTGTTTGTCTATTATAGGCCTGGATATGAAGCAACTGGAGCCAGTGAGGGAGATTGTTCGAGACCTGAAGAAGCTGTCCAGGTGAGAAGCCGGTGGCTGCTATTAGGCACGTTCATGCCTTGCAACCAGATAAGGGACTTGCAATGATAGTTACAGTGGTCTCCTATGGGTTTGCATGTTCTGGCATTAATCTCTTGGGCAGGACACAGTGCTAGATGGGATGATGGCCGACAAGGAGAGAACGTGTCCAACAGAATGACCACTGTGGAAATGGAGCAATGAGATCAGCTTCGGTGCAGGAATAAGATGGAAATTAACAGACTAGACTGTGATGATTGGCAACAGCATATGGTACGGAATGCTTCATCCAATCGTGGAGATACAATGGCTGATGATACTATACTGATAAAAGCCATTGCTACATTTAAAAACAAATATAATAAAATAGGTTAATTGGTACATATACTTTGCTGGACAATTATAAAAATAACTGTGTTTAGAATATATTTTTTTACACTATATTAAAATGTAATTAAGTCTATTCGACTTGGCATAGAAAGTTTTCCGTGCTCTGCAAGCTGGTAGATTCTGATTCTCTAACCATGGTAAAATGAGGATACCTGAAATTTGAAAGAGTTTTCTGGTGGCATTTTTCAAGTTACAGCTACTGTGTGCTTCACAAATAACTCACTACAGGTCCCACAGCGCCTTACTCAAGGGAGTCTCATTGTTACTACAGACATACAAAACTGTTGAGAAATTATTCAGGCTCTATAAAATTAACTTTCACAAATTTTCCAGATCATTACCAACCAAGATTTCTTCACTACACCAGCAGCATTGCCATCTAATGTATTTTAACCCCTTTCCACGGACAGATTTGACTACTCTACAGTGCAGACTCTGAACAGACTGATTGAGATGATGACATTTAACAGCACAAAGAGTGAAAATATCGCCATGAAAACAATATTTGTGCAGGATGGTGGTGCAGGTGAGTGCTGACACGTTGACAATTTTTGTGTAGGCTTATTTGAGATCTATCTCGTAACAACCCGGAGTAATATAGATACAGTCTGAGGATGAAAATGAATGAAGTGAATTACTATGCTTATTCATGATCTCATGGAATCTGTGTGGGGTTCCCAGAACTTCTCAAGAAGATGCAGGAGTCTCCCTCCCCAGACGACTCAGAGGCACCAATCCAGATGGTGACTGAGCTCTTGTTTGAGCTACTGATGAGCTTCACAAAAGAAATTGGTAAGAAAAACAATCGGTGGTCTTCTTGAGTTTGCTGCCTCATGGGAGGCTCTTTTTTCAAGATTCCTCTGTCCTGTCTCGTCTTGTGATTTCCATATTATATTGACATATAGCCACAATGTTTCAAGTCATCAAGCAGCGCCTTCCTCTGTCTACCTCTTGACCTTTCCTCCAGTATCCTTCTTGAGTTTCCTTCAGCAAGCCCTCCTCTCTGACACCGTGCCTAATCTATTTATCTGATTTTACCTGAATTCTTCCAATTTCACTTCTCTTTCTGAACCCACTCTTACGCTTGTTTGTTACACTATCTTTCCAGTAAGCTGATTTTCTCCATTTGACACCACACCCACATCTCAAAATGTCCCAGTGTTCCCTCATCAGTGTCCATGTGTGCTGAAATTAACACTACACTACACACTTGGGTCTTTACAATCCTCTTCTTTGGTTCCCTGCTCACCCATCCATCTCACCTGTTTTAGCTGTTGACCATCCAGTGATATTTAACCCAATTCTGCCATTGTGTGATTTTCTTGCTTTTGGTTTGTTACAATTCATTTTATAGGCCCTTGCTGTCCCATTCTAGTTCTCTTACAGCATCTTTAGTCCCTTTTCAGAACCAGCCATGAGGGCTTTGCCATCACAACACCTGACTGACTTTACCCTTTGACCCCCAACATTTGCCCATCTACATTTTATTCACCATTTGCATGCATGTTTATTATTGGATATAGTGAGCATACCTGTCTCAATCCAGTTCCCTTGATTTCTGCTTTTAACTCTTCATCTGTGACTCCCATCACAGATGTCTGCCCAATTACAGTGACTTGATCAGCTATCTGTCCTCCCAGTCTACTCCAGTGTTATTAAACACCTCTAGGAATTCCATCCAACCAATTCAACATAATCTCAAAGTCGATTAAACACAAACAGATTGTGGTTGTGTTCCAGACTTCTGAATACACAGGTCTCAAACATGTTTATAACATGCTTCCACTAACACATTTCTCCCTCCTCAATTTGCTGCATTTGCCTAGCAATCTGCCATCCAAAAAAGGGTTATCCCTCTTGTATATGTAATTATTGTTTTATCGCCTTCACTTCATTGTAATGCAAAGTGATGGAATATATCAACAATCAGCTCCTCCATCACTTGCAGGAAATGGCACATTTTTCATTGGATGGGAAGAACCACATGATTCAGAGCAAGACCTGAATGTGATGCCGATTCAATGTATGATTCCATGATTTTGATCCCAGATCGATTGGGATTTCATTTTACATTTTGGGTGATTAGAAATAAGCAGTCAAAACGTGTAAGAATACATATTCATGCAGTTAGGAAACCATGTAAAAGAAAATAAATGGTAAAAATGTTTACATACTATATGGTCATATTAATGTTAACTATGGACTGGTTTCAGTTGTTTGGAATGCATGTCAATGTATTTAACAACATTAACATTAATAATCCATTAACATTAATAATCCATCGTGTAAATTAACAATTATAATTATCGGGCATGCCACCTTTAATACTTGGGCAACGTATCAACTGTGAGGTTTGACATAAGCTTTGAAATTCTAAAAACCAAGTTAGATTTTCAGCTCCCTATTATTTCCAGACAAGTGTTTTGAACTTTTTGTTGTTGACTTCACATCAGTTTGTATTTGGAGGCTTAAAATGTGCTGAATATAAATATCAAAAGCACATTTTTGATGTACAATTTGCTTATGTACTTTGTTAGAGTGTAACACTAAAACCAGAAGAGGACACTGCCTTCTGCCAGTTATTAGTAACACAAAAAGAGAAAATTATTTGATTGTTGTACAGTATATAAAAAAGAAAGTGGTAACTGAGAAAATCATTAGGCATGAACAAAAATAGTCCAGGTTAATAAAACATGATACCTACAAAAATGCCAAGTTGTATTAAACTACAAGCAATAGTTATGGGAGTAACATTTATATCCAGATAAACGTTTTGGACGTTTTTTTGTTCAAATATAAAAGACTTAACGCTCCTTTATGAGGGGCAGTTTCACCTGTCGAAACCTGGCATTGCCAACACAAGCACTGATTGTATTGCAAAGTGACATAGCCTGCTAACCCTCTCCCACTAGCACTGAGCTTGTTGCTTTTACAAAGATTATTTTGGAAAAATAACACTCATATTCCACCAAGAACACTAAAAGGAGGAGTTAACCACACATGGATATTTTAAGCAATTGACAAGCAAATGCAGTATGTGCATTATGGACAATATAGCCAATATTCTTAATCTTCTGTCATACTGGACATCTGGGAAAACGAGCTTTATAGCTCATCAGATTACTCTGGTATAAAGATTCTGATTCTGTATAGAAATGGCGAAATTAACAAGAGTAGAGGAGAGTTTAGATTGCCAGTCCAGAACATCATCGGGTATGGAATTAACGCTTGTCAACTCACCAGATGGTTGGTTGTTGGCAATCTTCACGTGTGTGCTTATACTCAGTGTTATTTTACTTCGTGTCATTAATGTGTACGTCAGTGCAATGAAGACCGAACGTCGCTCGGCGACCTCCTAGTCATAATAGTAACCATTACAAAATTGTTCATACACTATTAGATCACAACAAATCATATATTTTTAAAAAATGAATACAAATAATAATGGCAAAGCAACATCAATACCAGCAGCAGAAATACAACCAGCAGCAATACACAATAACATTAAAAGTAGGCTGTTGACCAATTCTTTTGTCGGAGCTAAATATTGTGCCAGAGCATTTAGAATACTGCCCATATAACGCAATTGACTTATACTCTTTGGTTTTTTCGGTAAAGTCACGTAGGTAAAAAATTAAAAGAAATTAAATCACGACGTTTCGGGCGCAACACAAGCGTCCTTCTTCAGGTGGGGACAACTTAGCGAAAGCACACCGCTTAAGTGTGTCTCAGAGGTGGCTGTGACGAGTAATTAGGCTGCACATTTCAGTTTGAACTCTATGCTTTACTAATTTACCTTGTCTACTTCCACCATCTACATTACAAAGCCTCAGTTTGCACTCCAATCGTTGTTTGGGGTTACGCAACGCTACCTCCCAGCTCACACCCACCCCCCACACCCACCATGCCCGCTCCCCCATCCCCCGCGACTATATATTACTCGTCACAGCCACCTGAGACACACTTAAGCGGTGTGCTTTCGCTAAGTTGTCCCCACCTGAAGTGTTGCGCCGAAACATCGTGATTTAATTTATTTAATTTTTTACCTACGTGACTTTACTGAAAAAACAAAGAGTATGAATCCTTGCAGTCACGAAAACTTCAAATCTAGACGCAATTGACTTGTTTGCTGTCCGTCTGGACAGATTTGAAGCATTTTCATTGATATGTCTACATTTAATTTACTGCATTTTCATTTGTCCCCATGTTTGTGTCTATATTACAAAAATCTACTATCCTTAGTTTAAATTTTGACTTAAAACTTTCGTGACTGCAGGAATTCATATTCTTTGGTTCTTTTGGTAAAGTCATAAATAAATAAATATATTGGGGGGAAAAACTCTTTATTTATTATTATTCATTTCCTATCTACGTGACTTAACCGAAAGACCCTAAGAATATCCTTAGTTTATTAAAATATAACAGAAAACCAGTTATCAATAAATGTATATATTTACCTACTTGTATGTGACTGCGGACTGCATGATTGCATTGCTTGCTGTGATGCTGAAATAAACGATCTAAAGCATTGGTTGCATTCTATGCTGTACTGTTACAGATTCAGAATGGGATGAAGTGATTGAGTCCATGATAAAACTCGTAACTCACCTGAAGAAGGACAACTGGTGAGTAGCAACTACGCACGTGCATTTTTAATGCTTTAAAACCTAGTAGTCATCAGCAGCCATGATCTATTGTCTGCTGGATTAAGGCCTCCTCAATCCATTAACATATCTCACAGTCTTGCAATAATAACGAAGCATCTCAACCTTTTATTATTGATTTATTCCTGTGTACGTTCACTCCTTTGTCTTAACACTGTCGTTATTCTTGACCACTGGCCATTATTGTTCTTGTTAATTTGCACATTCCCATCCTGTCGTGTCCTATAACTGCTGCTACTGCCGACAGTGTTTGGCTAATCATGCTTGTGTAGTGCCATAAGAGGGGCCACTGTGCCAGCCCAAGAGGGGAGGGGCTGCTGGGGCTCTGGGATCCTAGACAGATAAGCCTCGGCGCCAGACGCTTAAGCCCCTTGGCGCCACCAACGGGGGGCTGTGTGTGCTCTGTGGGATATCTGGGGCGCACACAACCCCACCCCTCGTTGGGGACGAGGCATAAAAGGGCAGCTCCCTGGCCGATCGGGGCCAGTCGCAGCTCAAGACCCAAGACCCACCGGCCAGCCAGCTTAGGACCCTGGATCCCCTCGTCCCGCTTGTCCTTGTAAGGGCCGGGACGCTGTGAGGGCCAGTGGTGGGACTCTGGGACTCCCAGCTCTACGTCCTTGTAAGGGCGAGTTCCGAGGAAGCCAGAGTCCAGACCCGCACCTTGGCTGGGTCGGGTCAGATAGCCTCCCCTAGGGTAATTGTAGCCGGAGGACCCCAGAGCATAGCCAGAGTAGTGTATCTAGGCTGTGTAGCTAGGCTGTGTACCTAGGCTGTAACAGAGTATCAGGACTGTTGGAGTGTTGTATTGTAATAAAGTTACCTCTACAAGTGTCTCCGGAACCCATTACACTTGTAAAGAGTTTCTTAGCTCAATGCACCTGACCAGCCGAAATATATTTTGAGTGATCATGTTATAGTCTTGCTCTAAGAGTCATTTTGGTCGTTGTCGTGAAGCTGCCCAACCCCCGTCTACTGTCCCCACCCTCCACTACCTACTGCTGCACGTGCACACTCCCACCCCTTCCACCACCACTACCCACTCATGCTCTCTCTATCAGATCAACTTGCTTTAGCCCAGAGTTGCCAAGTCTCACGGGAAAAAAAATCAAGTCCCGTGGGAAGGGGCAGGGGCCTAAAGAGGGAGGTGGGGGGTAGGAAATAAAGACATCTGCATATAGAGGAATGCTTCATCCGTGAACATCCCTGCTAAATTCAGGAAATGAAAGCATAGAATCAAATGAGCGCAGCAGGCAGCAAAAATGTAATGCGCCTGATGCAGCCACAAGCTAACTAGTTTCTTTCAGTGACCTGCCCTTACTTTCCTTAACACTCTATGTGTTCCTCTCTCCATTTTTTCATACAATTCCAAGCGTGCACCTTTCTATGCTGTTGTGCACTTTTAGCTTTTCTTGCGTTTTATTTGTAAATGACAATGCCCCTGAGCCTTATGTAATAGCTAGTCATAATAAAGTGATTTCAAACTAACTTGTTCTGATTTACTGTTGAGGCTGAATTTATTGTTGAGTTACTTTTGGGATTGTGGAGGCAATGCTAGTGCTGCTCGTCTAAACATGTTAACGCATCTACCCGAGGATAGTTTCACAGAGAGCAGAGAAGCAAATTGTATAGAGCACTGCATGTGTTGTTGCACCTGAACTATGTCGCACACATCATGGTGGCACTGGTACAGCATTGCTGTAATTATTCTTTGCTGATTGTTGCAGTATGTTTGCCTATTGGCTGTAATTTAGCGAGCACTTTTGGAAGAAGATAATGTGGTTAACTTATATGCGCCTTTACTTTCTGACAGCTTTGAGCGCAAGACAGTTGAAGGCCTCAAAATCCTTCCTTCCATCATGAACATTGACCTTCCCATGGAGGTTAAAATGAACATCAAAGCAGCCTTCCTGCGGGCAGGAGGTGCTGGTACGTAACATTGCACGAGTGCCATCACTGGCCTTTGTAAATACGAACTTTGTTACTTTGTTTTTTTTATCGATGTAGCATTACATTACACTGGTTTCAAGCAAACCAGAAAGCGTGCCTCTGTGTGTGATCTGTAACCCCACATGACTCCATTTTCCAGATCTGTTCAGGTCTCTGCAGCAATTTCCTCCTCCAGGCAGCTTGGGAATAAAGCTGCAAGAAGCCATGGCAGATATTTTGACACTGATGATGAATTTCTCTGCGAAGGAGAGTAAGTCATGTTTCATTTTATCTTGTTTGAAAACAACTACTGCTAAAATATTTGTGTACACCCATTATATGGATGTATATTTGAGGCGCCACGGTGGCGAGACGTACACTACCTGCCTGGTATACAGGAGGTAGTGTTGGGTTGTCTATGGCAGTATATAGTATAGGGTATATCCGTGTGATGTAAGAAAAAAGTTTAGCTGGAGGCATATTATATTTTTGCGACATAGAATTGCAATGTATGACTTACTGTTAGTAGCTCAGCTTATTGGAGAAAATATTGATGATATTGATGTAGTTTATATTTAGTTTTTTACGTGGTGGTTTGGCTGCTGCAGCTCCTTACTATTACAAATTCCTTCCCTTTATTACTGCTAATCCTACATAATACACGAGCATAATATGACTTTGATACCCCCCCCCCATCACCTACACATTCCACAAGTAGTGACTAATCCCATATCTGCATTTCCCATACATATGCTAAATTCCTCTTGATATGTAAATTCCTTTGTCAAGGCGCTCTCCTCCTCTAACCCAGCTTAAAATACGCTGCCAAGCTTGGTGGTGTTCATTCAGACGCTGTCTTTCCAACAGCCCTGTTCTTCACCTGAGGACGGCTGCTTACGTTGTGGCCGAAACGTGAGAATTGTATTTTATTATTTTAATTTTTATTATTTTATTATTTCCCTTCTACGTGACTTTACCGAAAGAACCAAGAAGATGAATCCCTGCAGTCACAAAAGCTTTAAATCGAAATTTAGGAGGTAGTGGATTTAATCCCGGCCCCGACACCTTTATAACTGGAGTTTGCATGTTCTCCCCATGGTCGTGGATTTTTCTCCCGGTCTCTGGTTTTTGCCTCCATATTTAGAAACATGCGTTTAGAGTATTTGGCTACTATAAATGTCCACATGATAAGCCACTTCGTTGAACTATGATTTGTGGCTTCTGAAAAAGAGCTATACGCTCAGTGGGCTTTACCTGGTAAAATAAAAAAATAGTTTATATTGGTATAGTCTGAGCTCAATAGTAGTGAAGGGACTTATTAATTTCTTCGTGAACATTATATTTACTGTGCTGGGAAATGAACATGGTACTGTACTTGCAAATCTGACAGGAGTTTTTGTAATTTTACGAAAGAACCATTTAAGTTTAGCGAAGTCAATGGATTTCAAAACTACATTCATATAAATCGTCAAAACATATACTCGTGGTATTGAGCGTTTTGCTTTAGTCGCATGGCTTTCACCCAAGGCTGCTCGGCCACATACAGGGATGGGTTTAACCTATTTAACAACATTCATGTTTAATGCAGAGTTCTGGTGCATGCGTAGTTTTATGGAGTGTTGAGTAATGTTATGGAGTGTACATCCTGTGGTCTGGAAAGATTGCAATAGATTAACATTCAATGGTGTCCAAAATTGTGCCCTACTCTTATAACCTCCATACCTAACTTTACAAATCTACATTTCATGCCTTCATACAATAAACGTATTCATTTGTAATATACACACACTTAAAAACTATATGTAATAATTTGATCCGGAAGAAGTTGCATCTCATTTTCATGGAAGTCCAGTCCTCACAAGGGAAGAATACAAGTGTACACAAATGATTTATCATGGAGATTTATAAACTTGGGATTAACACTGGCCCTGCTACTGTTGAAAATAATGTCAGAATGTAGCTACCACTGAAAACAAACATTTCCTCTTTTTCTTTTTTACATTTAACATGTTAAGTACTGTGTATTTGACTACTGTATATCCAGCTGGTTTTATTGCTTTGGTTTGTGCACTTAATTTACAATCAGAAGATTCTGAGTTTTGACTCATGTTAGCCTATAAAATTGACACTGTGGAAAGTGAAGAAAAGATTTCCTTTTGAGTGACTGGTCTCCATCTTAGGATTGTAGATTCCACCACTTGCGCATTGCACCTGTATTGCACGTTGGCTCTGAATTAATATTCTGCTGCTGTGTGAGGAGATGTGCATATGCAAGTCATGAAACTGAGCTGCCTAAAAACCTGTTTCCTCTCCTGCTCATTTAGCTCCAGCTCTAGCAGGCAAGTGCGATGATCTTGACGGCCTCCTCGACTTCAAAGGTATGGTCCAGTATGTCGGTGTCGGCAGTGACTCAAAGTAACTCTTGCAGCATCAGTCATTAAAGTGTTGTTCATAACAATTCATTCTTAACATTCTCATTGATCTGTGTTGTGTAATTTAGATATGAGATCATTTGGAAATTCATAGCTGCCTAATAACAGTAGCAGCATATTAATTAAACTCAGAAATGCAACAAATCTTGCTTCCGAGTTTCAATTATCATTATTAAGTGACACGTATTTGGCTAATTTAATGGTAGAGTACCATGGCAGCGAATTCATCAGAATGTTTCCCAAAGGTGTTAAAACATGAAGAATCCATCACTCCTATAACCGCTGTAACGCCAGGGAAAGACCGGCACTTGTTTATTACAATGCACGGACTCCAAGTTGCAATGAATTGGCACCCAACACGATACCGCTTGGGTTTGCTGCAAACCCACCCTGGGGTTGTTGCCTCTCATTGCCTCCTGTTAAGAGCTGCCACTAGTGGTCGAAGGGGGACCAGGCTTTCTGCTGCATGGCTCCCCGCAAGTGGGATGTTCTCCCCAACCATATTCACCACAAGAGCACTGTTGATGTTTTTAAGTCACAATTGAAATCTGACATTAATACCATGGAGCACTATACTAATAACTTGGTGCAATATTTTTGACACACTTTGATATATATACCTACTTTGGTAAGTGTTGAAATGTTCACTTGTACAGTGCTTTGACGCCTTATAATTTCCACGGTCATGAAAAATCCTGGGGAAAAAAATTATCATGGAAGTCATGGAAAATAGGCAAATATTTAAAAGTCATGAAATTTAACCCCAGGCAGCCATTCAAATTGATTTTCTGAATCATAGCTATGACAGTCTTCCATTTAGCTAATTTCTCTAAATCTGGCTTTAAGTGCTCTTCCACAGCAATTTGAATAGACTAGTCTTCATGAGAATAATTGGAAAACATGAGTTTATTATGGTGGCTTGTTTCATTAAAATCTCATTTTACTTGATTATCAGTCTGTAGTGTTAAATTGGGTGGATTGGGTGGGTGTAAGGGAGGAGGCCGTCTTGACAAAAGAGTTGCTTTTGTGGTTGTCTTTTCAATCCTGTTCAGATCCGACTTTCTGGCCTTTTTGTTGTATGCATTGAAATATTTAGTCATAGAAAATTAGAAATTTGGAATGTAGACGTTATGGAAAAAAAACAGATGTGTGGGAATCCTGTTTGTGAATTGTCACTAAAATGTGCTTTATAAATATGTATATAATTATTCATAAAGCATTTCAAGTGGTCCTGTATTTTGTGAGCATTTGCTTCCATGGGTTGTCATGGGTATAATTTGAAAACAAGGTATTGCAAAAGCTGCATTAAGTTGTATAATTCCGTGATTTTTTTTTATCTTCCTTCAATCTAACTTCAGCATACTTGTGTGTCAAAAAAATAATTACAATTTTGTTTGCCATTTTGATCAGATTTCTCCGATATCTGTGCATGAAATATGATAGTGATCATGACTTATTGCTTTATTCCAGATTGCATTTCGCTGACGAACTCTCTGTTGTTCCTTCAGATCTTGCAGTGGCAGCCGATTCCCACCCTCCAAAACGCAAGCAGAATGGTACGGTGTACTGCTCTGTTAGGCTTGGTAGACAAGGCAGCTCCACCCATATGCACCACTGTGACTCATGTGTAGCTGTAGGCTTCAGCAGCATCAGAGCCTGAGATGCATCTTTAGCAAGTTGAACTTGGGGTCAGTGTTAGTGCAGTGTTAGTGCATGGATGATGATATAAATGTATTTAAAAAAGCATTAATGAAAACATGTATTTGGTACTGTAAATGAAAACAGCAATGTATTCATGTAAAGTATGATTTCTTCAACTAATACATTGTGTTAAAACATATTCCTGTTATTGCCTTCATGTAAGCTTCTGAAATATTTCCATCAATGTTTGATATTGTTGCTATGCAAAATCTTCTCTAAAGCAAATATAGCAACAGTTGCAATTATATTCAATGCAGCGGAGGTATCATACATACATAGCATAATTCAAGCTAAATGTGTATAGCCTATGGGATGTGATAAAGTACGCAAGGTTTAATTCAGACCTCATCAACATTATTTCTTGCAGTGGTGTGGATTTGGTCTAATCATTGCTTACACTCACCACTCCACAGATTGATCTTTACTTTAACCAATGGATGATATAACTCTATAGAGATTACAATTAATGTTACATTACTCATAATAGCATCTGTAGGTCAATGGTGTGATTTACATAATTTTTATTTCCAACTCGAGGGAAGCCCATCCTATGGATTGTGACGTGAAACCTGACCCGCACTTGATGCACACCTGACATTAGTCACCTGACACTCACCAGTCACCACTTTCACAGCACCATTCGCTACTTACAACTCGGCAATCGCCACACTCGCCACTCACCTGACACTACTCAAATTAACTTGACAACTCACAGACACCAGCAAAAACTCACCAGTTATGTACCACCTGACACTCACCATTTATACTTTCCACAATTTGTCAATCACCAGAAATTCAATACCATATGTTCATACATGCCTCTGGTCAGAATAATCCTTACCTGGAACCTGTATGATGTAAATTACTCAAGTAAATGTTGTGACAGACAGTCTGGAAAAATATCATTGCATATATATTGAGTTCAACACC
This sequence comes from Lethenteron camtschaticum, assembly GCA_018977245.1. Lineage (NCBI taxonomy): Eukaryota > Metazoa > Chordata > Hyperoartia > Petromyzontiformes > Petromyzontidae > Lethenteron > Lethenteron camtschaticum. The sequence continues at coordinate 3,592,240 of MU249573.1, read as the reverse complement.
ACTCAATGTGACAATGTATGGTTGAGGTTAATTTCCCTGCTGGCTTCTGCACTCCATTCTTCAGATCCAGCAAGAGGAGCAGCTTCCAGTCCCCCAAAAGGAAAGCAAGATGACGACGGTAAGCTGTGTTGCGAGAGTGTAGTTGGCTTTACTCAAGAAAATAACTATTTGAAGTCTTATTGGCAGTTTCAGTAATGGTAGCTCTAGCTCTGTGTTAATATAATTTTTTATTTCACTTGAATAGAGGTAAGAACACTTGCATATGGGTCATTTTTACTGCAGAGCACAATGGGGTAATTTAAAAGTACTTTAATTATTTTTGTGAAAATTTGATTTGTACCATTACTCTATGAAGGCTTTAAAATGTGCATCTATATATGCAATGAAAAGGTAAATGGTTCTCCGTCACGTAAAGTTAAGTACATTGAATTCGCTATTGGCCACCACCGTGGTGGAGCATTGGTTCACCTCTGCCCTGAATGGTTGTGGCCGTTAAACAGTATTAAGCACAGCATAATTCCTGGCAAACCCAGTTTCCTTTGCTCATCACTCAACACAATGCTTTCCAGGCACACACAAGCACAGTGCCTTCACTTTTGATGTTTCGTGATCAAGAAGTTGGTATATCTGTTCCAGGTGTTATAAATTAAGCATATAATTGACTATTCTTTGGGTCTTTCGGTAAAGTCACGTAGATAGGTTCTTTGAAAAACTTGAAAGCTTTAAGTCAAGATATAATTGACTGTTTAAATATATGTTTATTAAATTAATAATTGATGTATTCATATTAATATTAATAATCTATAAAAACAATAGCATGTCATCAGCAGCAGGCCATGCAGTATACAGAAGTGAGCACACTGCAGAATGCTACATCTACTTCCCATGCAAACTATTCCAGACCATGTTTTTTGGTTGCATGAATTTTTAAATATTCTTTACTTTTTTATGTTCAGGTAGCCTTTTAGTCTTACCCTTAACTGAGTTCAACCTCGAGAAGTTTTACTTTACATGTTTCATCAGATAAGCAATGTGTTTGGCAACCAGTAATTATAGATTTTACACAAATAGCCAGGTGTCAGACTGGTGATAACAGTATTCCAAATTGAACGTAATAATTCCTACCTAATGATCTTTATATGTGTGAGGTTGTGTATCCTTAGCAATGCCCCGTTTAGTTTTCCATGGTGTTACACGTTAAAATATGATTACATTACCATGTTATGTTATGAACAAACATGATCTTTTGCTGGATGTGTACATTATTAGCAGCCAGTGCTAACGCCGCTTTACAAGGTTGCCTCAATCACTATCATTCTCAGTCTAGTGGCCAGATGAAGGCCTTTTATATCATCAGCAGCTCCAAGATTCCATCTGCCATCCTATATCTCCATGTTGTGCTGCTTAACCTGCATTGTTGCCTCTCTCGTCTGTTTACCATCTTGCATGTGCTCACTGTCTTGGCTGTCTCTTTTTGCCTGATGTACTAACTTTTTTCAGATGAGGCTTTTTTCTGAAGCAGAAAAGACAGTCATTAGCTTTTTACAATTTCAACAGCCTAGACTAAACTAAAGTTAGTCTTTTATTTGTCCTCCATAGTTCATAACAAAAGTTTTCACTTTTTTTACACCAGCATATTCAGAACAAATGCATAAATCAACGAGTTAATAACCCAGCAGCGATGTTAGAGGTAGCACTTCACCAACCCAGTAGTTCAGTGGCACTCTTCACTAGTAGCTGTACCAAAACAAAGGACATTATTTGCGAATGCTTAGTTTTTGTTTTGTAAATCTCTGTTGCCAAATTAACGTGGAAAATAGACATTGTCAATACATGATCAATAAATCATACCAGTGCTTATTAACCATGTAAGTCAAGTATGTTCATCATAAACCAGCAAGTGCAAGGTCTTGTGGTCGATGAAATGTATGAGCATACATGTGGGAAGATATTTAAATACATGTGTGGCTGCTTACCAACCAGAAGTCTCAACATTCTAATGAGAACATGTTGATTTTTCATTTCAGACTTGGACATGGAAACTGTTCTTGAGATCATAAAGGCTATGGAGGAAAACTAAACACCTTCTCTTGAATAAGTTTAAGATGGGTTGTTGTTGCAATACAACAATCAGTCACTGAAGACACCTGATTTTATTTGTCATTAATCTTTTTGAAACTTAATTTTGCTAATTTTGGGATACAGTTTTTAAGTTTATTTTGGGGAATTATAACATTTAGACATGGTATTCATAAAAAGACACTCATAGTTTTAAGTCATATCTCTTTAAGTAGTTAAGATTCTCAAGCCCACTCTACTCTATAACAATATAGCTTACTAGTGATGTCATGGCCATGTAACAAAGTCAGTAAACCACCACAAGGGAAGCCATGTGATGCACCTTGCACCAATGCACAAAGCAGCAACTTTTCTCAATCATTGCTGCTTTACAGCAACATGCAACAACCTTATCGAATCGTTATAAATGCACGTATACAGTTATCTCAATTATTGGTGAAGTAATTATCCGCGATGCCTTTAACCATGTTTTCTGCATGACCACAAACATGTAGGAAAGCCTTTTACAATAAATATGGACGACACATTGTATCATCGCCCCACTCTCCAAAGATTTTAGAGCTTAATTCGCATCCGTGATGAAAAATATGTGGGTTTTTTATTATCTGGCCACCTCTCAATACCCTGCATAATCAAGAGTTGACTATATATTACATTTGCAGTGGGATAATTACATTTTGAATATATTATCGTTAAGTTCTATCTATTTCTACTTAAATTTCATTGTCAGATTTCAAAGGATACTAAAACAGAGCACTTGTTTTATTATGCAGCCCAGTTTTAAATACTGGAATCGCTATTCTTCTGGCTTTATTCGTATATACCCTACTCATAGCTCAACAGTATAATGAATCTTTGTCATTATACATTCTAGCAATGAGACAATAATTAGCATGTTAACTCTGTATCATGATTAGTTTGTGGTTTATGTTATCCATTTATGGTTATCCATAACATTTTCGTTTTTGTTGCATCTACTCAGAAATCATGTAGAGCAGTTCGAATAGCATTGGTAATAATAAGAAATAGAAGTAAACACTTAAAATTCTCACAATAATGCAGCTTCTACTCTTGGTGTAATTACAATTATTTCAATAAAGCTTGGTGTGAAATGTGTTTTGCACTTGTCAATGATAATGTTGGACCATATTCATGTGCTTTTAAACAACATTTGCCCTCAATTAGTTTTTTGCAGTGTTATTATAAACACCCTGCTTGGGATGTTTGACCATTTGTTTTGCATTCTTTTCTTGAAACCGGAGAAACCACATGCATGCCAGAGAGCACTCAACACGTCCCAGAGACATCCCGTCACAAACCTACTTTGTACTGCCTCCTGCAGGCAGCGCAGCGCCAAAGCACGTGCGTGTGTCACAGTGGCCTGCCTTTGGATTCTAACTGGTCAACGGCATAATATTACTGCTAGGAACGAAGTGAACCAGCCCACAATAGATGATATCGTCCGTCCGTCCATGTAGCAACATCGCCCCCTACTGCAAACACTTGGCAGGACCCTACAAAAAACTTTAGACTCAGTGACGCTTTCCTGGCTAAACAAGTGTAACATTCCCTTATAATTCCCTGAGATAGCTTTTAATTAAAACATTTAAATTAAAAATTAACTCACAGCGGCCTAAAGCCTACAGCTAGGCCTAAAGCCTAGAACTAGGCCTCAAACTCTCCCTTCGTATCGTACCCCCGCGTGTGTGAAAGGGAGTTAATGTTTAACAATGTTACATTCCCTGATGTTTTTTTTTTAATAGGAACATTTACATTTAAAGCTTTTACATTAATAATTAAAACATTTAAATTAAAAATTAACTCACAGCGGCCTAAAGCCTACAGCTAGGCCTAAAGCCTAGAACTAGGCCTTAAACTCTCCCTTCGTATCGTCCGATTAGGTGTAGCAACATCGCCCCCTACTACAAACACTTGGCAGGACCCTACAAAAACCTTTACACTCAGGCTTTCCTGGCTAAACAAGTGTAATAATACATTATGTTTATATTCTTTGGTTATTCGTTCCTACCAGCCCACCCCGCAGGGACCTGTTCCTGTGCGATCCATCCACCTGAACTCCAAGTCGCTACAGTGAACGAGTGTTTCACAGCAGCATATACGCGTGTAGTAAAACCCCGGCGAGCCGAACTAATGGGGGGGGAGCACTGGTCCAACTCGTTGAAAAGTCTGGCTAGCGGCTACAACAATTAAACGCCCCTGTAAGTCATAAAGATAACACAAACAATACTATAAATCAGTATGTAACATGTATGATAAATTAATTATTACATATGCATTTTGTGTTTAATGCTAGATAGCAATATATACAACAAATTAATCACGTGTATTTCCAGTGTAAAACATGTAATGTGTATTTCCGGTGTGTGGCTGTACTACTCGCAGTTAAGTTGTGTTGCTGCTCTCCGAAGAGCCGATGCTGTGAAAGTGTTGTCCCCGGTCTGCAAACAAACGTAGGCATCATCCGACAGATTCGCATGTGCCAACACATTTCCTGCATGCCCAGTCTCATTTGCTTTGGAATGGGCAATGATAGTGTGTGCAGGACAGTGGCACACATGCAATGAGCAATGTGTGTGCTCCATGGGTACAGTCGACCTCTGAGCAGCCCGTTCAAATCCCACATTCCCTGCTCCATAGCCCAGTAGCCCCAAAAATGAGTAGTTCTCGCATTGCGCGATGCCGATATCTGCCATGCAGGGAAGTAAGGCGATGGGAGTGAGACGCAAGCTTAAAAATTAACCCGTAAAAACAATGTTTTTCACTATAAATCCTTTATATGCGTGGCGGCTAGAGTCCTCTTGTCCTCTGGCTTGAGATGGCTGCCACCTATGGGTCAGATGATTACATGCCACCATTAAGCAATTGGTAATTAAATATCATATTTTTGTCCTAAAAATTGTACAATTTTGGAAAAAAAATTCACGAAAAGTAATTGTCACGCACAACGAGTCTGTGTGGAAAATGGCAGCTCGATTGGATAACGGGAAGTGGGTTAAAAAACGACCGAAAGATTTGCACGGTCGTAAGCAAGCAAGCGCGCAAGTGAACTTAATATAAAGGATTTAAAAATCAGTGCGTTGCAGCCATGCACCCTACATTGTCAATCACATGCTGGGTTGGTCTTGACAGCACTCATTTAAAAAGTCTTTAAACTCGGTAAGACTTTCCTGGTTAAACAACATCAACTGCAGCATTCATCACCATCGATATTGTCATGATTAATAGTAGCAGTAGCAAACGTTCGTAGGCCTTAGTAAAAACACATTTGATACCATATTTCTTTGGGCCAAATAAAAAAAATTCACCACAATAGTGTATAGCAGCAACATAAAAAGCAAAATGGTCCAATTTTGTCCCAATTATTTTATTTAAGATATCCAATTGTATACAATATATCTTTGCAACGTGTGCTATTTTACAGAGAACACATGTTCATAAAATATATAAAGGGTTTTTTACTGTCATGTTAAGTCTACAGACTTGGACTTATTTGCTATCAATGTTTTCAGACAAAGATAGGACCTTAAATGCGCTAGAGAGACTCAGTGGGTTGTGTGATGTCAGATCATGGATTGTTGAGGTGAATTGAGTCCTCAGTATTTATAATGCAGACTCGGGACTATGACCTGGGCAACATCCATACTTAAATTATTCTGTAGGCTTTTGCGACCAATATCATCCGTAAGAGGGTTTTTTTCAGGTTAGATCGCGTAAATCCGAGTACAACGTTTCGCCAGTAATTACAACTAGCTTAATCAGGCGATATCCATTCTCGCGGCCACCAGTCAAGTTAACTCTATTGTCATTACACGTGTATCAGTTTATCCCCGCTGACTAATGTACCGAAAGAACCAAAGAGTATGGATTCCTGCAGTCACGAAAGCTTCAAATCAAGATTGTACTTTAAGGGCTTCAGAGTGTATCAACGATATAGAATAGTCAAGCTGGTTAATTTTAAAGGTTTAAATAAGATACTGTGGTCATGACCAATTCATCACCATGAAGAGGTTTGGGATGTTGAACGATTATCAATAAACGAATAATCGATTTCAGACTTAAATTATAAGTTACCTCACGTTAACTTTTGCCATGTACAGTACCTCATTATAACTTTCCCCTTGTACAGTACCTCACGTTAACGTTCCCCTTGTACAGTACCTCACGTTAACTTCCCCATTGTACAGTACCTCACGTTAACTTCCCCATTGTACAGTACCTCACGTTAACTTCCCCATTGTACCGTACCTCACGTTAACCTTCCATTGTACAGTACCTCACGTTAACTTTACCATTGTACAGTACCTCACGTTAACGTCACCATTGTACAGTACCTCACGTTAACGTTCCCATTGTACAGTACCTCACGTTAACTTCCCCCTTGTACAGTACCTCATGTTAACTTTCCCCTTGTACAGTACCTCACGTTAACTTTCCCCTTGTACAGTACATCACGTTAACTTTCCCATTGTACAGTACCTCACGTTAACTTTCCCCTTGTACAGTACCTCACGTTAATTTTCACATTGTACAGTACCTCACGTTAACTTTCCCCTTGTACAGTACCTCACGTTAATTTTCACATTGTACAGTACCTCACGTTAACTTCCCCTTGTACATTACCTCACGTTAACTTTCCCCTTGTACAGTACCTCACGTTAATTTTCACATTGTACAGTACCTCACGTTAACTTTCCCTTGTACAGTACCTCACGTTAACTTTCCCATTGTACAGTACCTCACGTTAACTTTCCCCTTGTACAGTACCTCACGTTAATTTTCACATTGTACAGTACCTCACGTTAACTTTCTCCATGCCAGTATCTGTCTCAGTCTCGCTGTGCACTGCGTTGTACCGCTATCCGAGTAGTTACCCTCGCATCCAATAAACCCTCAGAGCCAAGGTGAATATCCGACTCCAAACGTAATTTATTGAATTGAACGAGGTAAAACTGATGGAAAAACACAGCACAGATACACCATATGTTAACACTTGGAAACATTAACACAATGCATGAAGAATACAGCAGAACAACATTGTTCTAGATAACATGTTTTCAAAATAGATCCTGGTAGACCAACCTACAGTGAGGGAAAAAAGTATTTGATCCCTGCTGATTTTGTACGTTTGCCCACTGACAAACAAATGATCAGTCTATAATTTTAATGGTAGGTTTATTTGAACAGTGAGACAGAATAACAACAAAAAATCCAGAAAAACGCATGTCAAAAATGTTATAAATTGATTTGTATTTTAATGAAATGAGTATTTGATCCCTCTCAATCAGAAAGATTTCTGGCTCCCAGGTGTCTTTTATACAGGTAACGAGCTGAGATTAGGAGCACACTCTTAAAAGGAGTGCTCCTAATCTCAGCTGTTACCTGTGTAGGACTAGTACTCGGATTGTCTTTCTCTTCCCGTTTATTTGCTCCGTGGCCACCCGTTCGCTCCGCCACGCCATCCGCCATCAACGCGCTCTATGTCCCTCCGTTCTCTCTCCAGCTCTCCCAGGATCCGTCGCTCCGCTGCTACCCTGCTCCGTATCTTCTCTGATGCACTGCTACCACTGCTACCACTGCTACCACTGCTACCACTCACTCTGTTTCCTCTATCCGCTGCTACCGTACTTGACCTATCTCTCTCTCCCCACTGCTACCATTATCGTATTCCCTTCCTCCTGTTCTCCGCTATTCCGGGCACCGTCACTCCAACTCTTCTCCAGACTCCAGCTCTAACAAGACTCCAGCTTCCCAAGACTCTAACCAAGACTCCCTCTCTCTCCGTTACGCTATCCTTTTATATCCACCCCAATTAGTCCCTATTAATTATCTCACCCCTCAATTACCCCTCGCCCCCAGGCCCCCAGCATCACGTGACTTTGTTGTCCCTGCCTGGGCGACGCCAGTCGTTAAGCAATCACCCTCTTAACCAATCACCGACCCGTATCCCCGGTTGCCCTTACCACTTGTTCCGCCACTTAACGCGTCTCCTCTCACGCCTCTGCAACAACAACCTTGTCCTCAAATACCCCCTACTGTACCCTTGCTTGCTTGCATAGCAACAGACCCACAGAGTGTGTGGCGCGTGTATTTCAGGTCCTGTTGAAAAAGTTAGCCGTCCCGGCTAAGCACAACGCGCCACGCGGAAACGACAACATACAAGAAAACCACAACAGACAGCAAATGTACACAATCCCCCGAGTCCCCAAAGTTTCAAGAAAAAGTCAATCTCCTTGAGCAGGTTCCCGCGGCCGGTCCGTCACCCCGACTTGACTGAACAGGGGCCAGGGTATCTCTGTCCGTGGGCGCGGGCAGCGTTCTGCCCGAACCGTGCGTCCATCTCCGTCCCACTGTCCATTCCTCGATGAGATCCCAACGTGGCCTCGTGCGTCCCGGGGTGTCCCCTGCCTCAAAAATGGGAGTCCTGCAGACACACGGGGGTAGACTGCTGAGGTGCGTCCTTCCGCCGCCCCCAGCACGCTCGTCGGACACATCCAATACAGGCCGTTCTGGGATGGGAGATGACGCATCATAAGGCACCACATATCTCTTCAACCACGACGGGTGAATGTGCCACAACCGCCGACCGTATCGAATCTTTACACTCTGATCCCGACAAACTTCCACAATCTCAACGGGCCCCTGGCAGAGCCGATGGAATTTCGGTGATGTGCCCACCGGCACCATCGGACAATGTAACCAGGCCTTGTCCCCCACTAGCCATGGCTCCCGTCAGCCTGTGTACCGTGCAGGCGCTCATTAGCAGCCTGCCTTCGTTCTGTATTCCCCAGCGAGGCCTCCCTGGCCTCTTTCAACCGATCCAATGCCTCACGCATGGGGACAGGCACCGCTTGCGACTTACTCTTAGATTTCACACCCAGCCTGACCAGGGCCGGGGCTTCTGGTTCACAACCATACATCAAATAGAAGGGCGAATACCCTGTAGAAGTGTGTGGGCTAATCTATAAGCGGCCAAAGCCGCCGGGACATGTAAATCCCAATCTGTCTGGGCCGAATTAACCTGTTGGCACAACATAGATGTCAATGTTCGATGAAGACGTTCGACCATCCCGTCGGTTTGCGGGTGGTATGGGGATGTCCGAATTTTCCTTGTACCCAATGCGTCACACACTTCTTTCAATAGGCGGGACGACATTTTTTTACCCTGGTCCGTAAGCAGGTGCTCCGGGGCACCTTTATCAAAAACGTAACCCTGCAGGAAGGCTTCCACGATTGATCCTGCCGATTGGTCCGCCAGCGGCCATGCCATAGGCCACCGAGTGAGGTACTCGACCCCCACAAGCAGGTATTTGTGACCCCGCGTGTAATGGAGAACGGTCCCAGAATATCAAGGGCCACAATCTCGTTGACTCGCGAAACACGAATTGACTGTAATGGTACCCGATATGGCTGTGCTGGCGCCTTTCGCCGTGCACACTCGTGACAAGCTTTAACATACAAATGAACATCATTCTGTAATCCTGGCCAATAGAAATCGTTACTTAAAGTCAAAGCCGTTTTCTTTTCCCCCAGATGCATCAATCGCTCGTGCGTGTCGCGAATAAGTTCCCCTCTCAAACACAGTGGTATGACAATACAGAACTTCTGCAAGACGACATCCCATCTGACCAGGAGTTCGTCAATGAGTCGAAGAAAGGCCCGATCATCCGACTGTTTGGAACGAGAGGCCCGTAGCCTCATTCTGGTAAGTGAGGGATCGTCTACTTGCAAGCGCACCCAACGATCCCGTGACAATCCCAGCAAGCCAGGCTCTTTAGCCGGTGCTTCGTCAAGCTGGGTCGCATTAGCTGCAGCGGCCATGCCCGGAATGCTCTGCAGCGGCGGCCCACAGCGCAGCGATCCCTCGGAGCATCTACACAAGCCCGATGCCTGAGGCAATCGGGACAGAGCATCCGCGTTAACGTGACGCGTACCTTTTCTGTGCTGGACCATGAACGAGTATCCCTGCAGGACCTCAAGCCAGCGGGCCATTTGGCCCGAGGGTTGATCGATCCGCAAGGAGTACTGCAGTGCCGCGTGGTCGGTGCGGACCAAAAATTGTCGGCCGTATAAGTATGGTCGATACAGCTGCACAAAGTGTACAATCGCCAACAATTCCCTGCGTGTTACACAATATCTTTGCTCCGCCGGGGACAGTACCCGGCTGCCATACGCGACGACCCTCTCAACTCCGTGAATCGTTTGCGACAATACAGCTCCGATGCCCGTATCACTGGCATCGGTGTCCAAAATAAACATTTCCGCAAAATTTGGATACCCGAGCGGCGGTGCGTCTGCCAAAGCGTCCCGGAGCGTTTCAAATGAACGCTGTTCCTCGTCACCCCACAGAAACTTCTTACCCTTAGCAGTCAGCGTGTGCAGCGGCCTCGCAATTGTGGCAAAGTCTTTAACAAATCGACGATAGTATGACCGAATCCCACGAAGCTACGTACTTCCGACACTGTTTTAAGCACTGGCCACGTACGAACACAACTAGTTTTCTCCGGGTCTGTGGCGACCCCCGCTTCGCTGATCACATGCCCCAGATACTTAACTGACGTTCTCAACAGATGACATTTCTGGGGTTTAAATTTCAAATTGGCGTCACGTACCCTGCCAAACACAGCCCGTAGCCGCTGCAAATGTCCTTCAAAATCCTTACTGAACACAATGACGTCGTCAAGGTATATTAAACACGACTCCCACTGCAATCCAGACAACACAAGTTCCATCAATCTTTGAAAGTGGCTGGTGCAGAGTGCAGCCCCATCGGTAGTACATTAAATTGAAACAGCCCTTGCGGCGTGCGAAAGGCCGTCTTTGGTTTAGATTCCTCGTCCAAAGGAATTGCCAAAAGCCCGACAAGAGGTCCAACGTGGAAAAAAATGTAGCACTGGACAATGCGTCCAATGAGTCATCAATGCGCGGGAGCGGGTATGCATCCGCCACCAAAACCTTATTCAATTTGCGGTAATCCACACAAAATCGCAGAGAACCATCTTGCTTTTAACCAACACAATCAGGGCTCCCCATGGCTGGAAGAAGGGGAGACGATATCCTGTTGTAACATCTCGTCAACCGATTTCCGAATGCAATCCTTCTCCAGCGGGCTCACACGGTGATGATTCAGTCGAATAGGGGCGAATCTCTAGTATTAATGTGATGCCGCAATAAGGTCATGCGACCGACATCAAACTTCCCTGAGCTAAAAACATGCTTGAATTCCCAAAGCAACTTCCTTAACCGCGTCGGCTGCTCGGGTGTCAAATCGTCGTTGCCTTCATACAACTCGCGAAACCAGCTCGGTTCTTCCTCCGCCCATGGCAGCGTATCACAACCCCCAGCTGCCAAACACGCATCACCTTCCGAACCTCGCGCGACTGACGCGTGCGCCAATGTAGTCCCTTCCTGAATAACAACCGGCTCGTGCCCCGTGTTCACAATCTGAAAGAACGGTTCGGCCGTCGCTGGCACCATCGTAAAGCACCCACCAAAGAGGGCATTCGTGTCACGACATTTGAGGGCGACAATAGAATGCCTTCCCCCAAGTAACCTACTGAAAGCCCTTTTTTCAATCTTAATGGACAAGCATCTGCGTCGCAGGCGGAACGCGCACCATGCGGCTAACCACCGCCTGGACTATAGCGTTGACCCGAGCAAATTTGGACGGAGTTCCCAAAAATTTTAGGCACTTCCCTGATGGCAATTCCAATCATCCTTTCTCAATCGAAATCTTAATGGGCATCTTTTGCAAAAAATCCGTGCCTAACAAACAAGGTACAGCCAGAACAGTGGAAACCAAAACGTATCCAGTTACACACACCTCCCCGACCAGTATCGTTGCTAATATTTGACCCATAATTCCCAAACTACCCCCATTTGCCGCTATACATGGCCCATCCACTGGTTCCAACCCGTGGGCGAGGTAGGTAATAATTGGAAGGTTTGCAAAGAAATAAGCGTCGCTAATGCTCCCGTATCGACAATAACCCGAACTTGAATCCCTTGAACAAGCGCCATCACATCCGACGAACCGGCGCGGCTCCCAAACACGATGAGCCAATGCAACCCACACAGCATTTCCATGCGCATCATACGAAGGAGGATCAACATCGTGTGTCGTCGCGGATGGGTGAAGTGTAGGATACGGCTGTGTATTGCATGTGTCGCGACTCGCCTGGTAATCCTGCGCTGGGTAGAATCCGCGATTGTAGCTCCTGATGAACGCGGGAAGACGCCTCTCCGTCTCCAGCAGTCCCGTGCGAAGTGTCCTCGACGCCCGCACTCGTAGCACCGCAGCGGCTCGCCACGTCCGCCCACATCGAGCGACGGCGTGGCCACAACGGCGGTCGTGCGGCCGCTGCCGTCAGCGACGTCGGCTTGCACTCCGGTAGACCTCCATCCGCCCAGACCCCACCACCAGGGCTGTGGTGGCACCGCCGATGGCTCGTCGCGAAGATCCAGGTTGACCTGGATGTTCCTGGCAAGCTGCAAAGATGACCCATCGTCGTCGTTTTCGCTGGGAAGTGAGTGGACGACTCGTAGCTCCTTCGCATCTGCAACAGTTTCTCCTGAGCCAAGGAATCAAGGGCAGCCTCGTCCATTGCCGGGTAAGCCGCTTGGCCCAGGGTCAATAGCGCACTGCAGTACACGAGGGAGACTCTCCCTCCGCCCGTCGCCTCAACTGAAACTTATGCTTGGCGACCGAGCGAGGTTCGTAAATGTTCTGCATCGCCGTGAATATCCCTGACAATGACAAGCGAACTCCCCGAGGAGGCCGTAAAACGTCACCAGCGAGTCGTCGTCCAAGGCCGTTGGCAGGGCCCGTAGCGCTTGAGCTTCCGTCCACCCGAGTGATTCATACGCTACCCGAAATCGTCGTGTAAACGCCGTCCAGTCGCCGACTGTGACCTCGAAGCGTTCCACGTGCAGTCGGCGTGGCGTGCTCGAGGGTGGCGCCTCCAGCTCCTCCTCAGCGTCCAGCTGCACACCTGTGCCTCGGGAGATCCATCCGCGCCACCGGCCCCCGCCGATGTAACGAGGTCGTGCGGCCGCTGATCCAATCCCGTCGGTGCCTCCCGTATTGACTGCAGGAATCGATCAAATTCTTGCGTGAGCGCCGCCATCCTGGCCTCCCACACCGCCATTGTAGCTCTCCATACGTGCGGCGGGCTCGGCTCTTCCTCGTCGCCCGGGTCGCCCGCGCCGTGCAGCGGCGCTTGCTCAGTCACGTCCCCCGGAGATGCGGGAGCCTCCACTCCCGATGGAGGTATCACGTCCGCATCGCTGCTGTCGGCCGACGATGTTGTTGGCAAGTTCTTCTTCTTCATAACTTTTTTTGACATCTCGGCGCGTTTCGTTAATCACTTCTGACGCCAGTTGTAGGACTTGTACTCAGATTGTCTTTCTCGTCCCGTTTATTTGCTCCATAAGGTCCACACCTTCTCCTCATCACCGCTCCGTGGCCACCCGTTCGCTCCGCCACACCATCCGCCATCAACGCGCTCTATGTCCCTCGTTCTCTCTCCAGCTCTCCAGGGTCCGTCGCTCCGCTGCTACCCTGCTCCGTATCTTCTCTGATGCACTGCTACCACTGCTACCACTGCTACCACTCACTCTGTCTCCTCTATCCGCTGCTACCGTACTTGACCTATCTCTCTCTCCCCACTGCTACCGTTATCATATTCCTTGTTCCTGCTTTCCGCTATTCTGGGCACCGTCACTCCAACTCTTCTCCAGACTCCAGCTCTAACAAAACTCCAGCTTCCCCAAAACTCTGACCAAGACTCCCTCTCTCTCCGTTACGCTATCCTTTTATATCCACCCCAATTGTCCCTATTAATTATCTCACCCCTCAATTACCCCTCGCCCCCAGGCCCCCAGCCTCACGTGACTTGTTGTCCCCGCCTGAGCGATGCCAGTCGTTAAGCAATCACCCTCCTAACCAATCACCGGCCCGTATCCCGGTTGCCCTTACCACCTGTTCTGCAACTTAACGCGTCTCCTCTCACGCCTCCGCAACAACAACCTTGTCCTCAAATACCCCCTACTGTACCCTTGCTTGCTTGCATAGCAACAGACCCACAGAGCGTGTGGCGCGTGTATTTCAGGTCCTACACCTGTATAAAAGACACCTGTTCATAGAAGCAATCAATCAATCAGATTCCAAACTCTCTACCATGGCCAAGACCAAAGAGCTCTCCAAGGATGTCAGGGACAATATTGTAGACCTACACAAGGCTGTAATGGGCTACAAGACCATCGCCAAGCAGCTTAGTGAGAAGGTGACAACAGTTGGTGCGATTATTCGCAAATGTAAGAAACACAAAATAACTGTCAATCTCCGTCGGCCTGGGCTCCATGCAAGATCTCACCTCGTGGAGTTGCAATGATCATGAGAACGGTGAGGAATCAGCCCAAAACTACACGGGAGGATCTTGTCAATGATCTCAAGGCAGCTGGGACCATAGTCACCAAGAAAACAGTGGGTAACACACTATGCCGTGAAGGACTGAAATCCTGCAGCGCCCGCAAGGTCCCCTGCTCAAGAAAGCACATATACATGCCCTATGAAGTTTGCCAATGAACATCTGAATGATTCAGAGGACAACTGGGTGAAAGTGTTGTGGTCAGATGAGACCAAAATGGAGCTCTTTGGCATCAACTCAACTCACCGTGTTTGGAGGAGGAGGAATGCTGCCTATGACCCCAAGAACACCATCCCCACTGTCAAACATGGAGGTGGAAACATTATGCTTTGGGGGTGTTTTTTGCTAAGGGGACAGAACAACTTCACCGCATCAAAGGGACGATGAACGGGGCCATGTACCAGGTTCGAGTTGCCAAACGTCAGCCTCGAAACCTTAATGACTTGGAGAAGATCTGCAAAGAGGAGTGGGACAAAATCCCTCCTGAGATTTGTGCAAACCTGGTGGCCAACTACAAGAAACGTCTGACCTCTGTGATTGCCAACAAGGGTTTTGCCACCAAGTACTAAGTCATGTTTTGCATAGGGTCAAATCTTATTTCCCTCATTAAAATGCAAATCAATATATAAAATTTTTGACATGCGTTTTTCTGGATTTTGTTGTTGTTATTCTGTCTCTCACTGTTGAAATAAACCTACTATTACAATTATAGACTGATCATTTCTTTGTCAGTGGGAAAACGTACAAAATCAGCAGCGGATCAAATACTTTTTCCCTCACTGTACTTATGGACCTAGGCCGGAATTTCTCCTCTAAGTTGTTGCGCGAGGTTTGTGATGCGTTTGGTACTAAGAAAATCAGGACGTCACCGTATCATTCTCAGACGGATGGTATGGTCGAACGCCTGAACAGGACCCTGTCCACCATGCTGATTTGGATCTGCAGGTGCCTAGTGTGCTCACTGCATATAGGATGGCCCCTCATGCTTCTACGGGGTTTTTGCTGTTCTTCCTTATGTACGGCTGAGAGAACGTGCCACCTATTGATACCCAATTGGGAGTACCGATTGCTGATTCTAAGTCTAGACTGCCTGAACATGTCCGTGAATCCTTGCGACGTCTTTCTGACGCACGAGAGGCGGCCAAACTCAATACCGCCAAGACACAAGAGCGAAGTGAACCTCTTTTTCGCAGGTCTGACCGTCAGGTGCCGTGGTCTGTTGGGGACAGGGCTTGGTTGCATTTCCCTCAAGTTCCCGTTGGCACCTCCCTAAGCTGCATAAGCCCTGGTGGGGACCATTGGAAGTGATCCCAATCCTTCAGCCACAATGTGTGCGCATCCAGGCGGGCCGCCGATGTTGGTTTGTTCACCCTTCGCAGCTGAAGCCGTTTGTTCCTCAACTTACCCCTTCATCTCCATCAATTGGACTGCCAAAGTCTGACGTGTCTGACGAACCGGGATGGCACGGTTACATGATGACCACCCGAAGGGCTCTGTTTTACCTTCCACAGTGTCCGAGGCTGGCCCTCCTGCGATAGAGCCCTCGCTCCGCCGTCGCTCATCCTGCCACCCGGCGTGCTGTCCAAGGGCCAGCAGGGGCAGTTCCTGATACCAGTCCGGCGTCATGGACTCGCTCCAAGACGCTTCGCTTCCGTTGATTCTCTTGTTAACATTGAATGTTGTTCTCTTGTTAATGTTCTATGTTGTGTTGGCCTCGGCCTATTCAGTCTACCCTCTGCACACACGCCACATGCGCCCACGCTTCCGTCTCCTCAATACTCGTATTGCGTTTTATCTCTAGCCGGGATGGCTAGTATTTTTATTACGGGGGGGGGGGTGATGTAATGAGGGAGCGCCATCCAGGGGATACCAGAGGGTAACCAGTGCAGGCACAATGATGTCATCGGATCCAATCCTAGAGGGGGATATGATCGGGCCGGTGAGGCCCGAGGGGATATAAGGGAGATTAGGGGAAGGTTCGGGTCAGTGTGGGAGTCTGGGTTCCAGACGGCGGCAATGCCC
The DNA here is from genome assembly GCA_018977245.1 of Lethenteron camtschaticum. NCBI lineage: Eukaryota > Metazoa > Chordata > Hyperoartia > Petromyzontiformes > Petromyzontidae > Lethenteron > Lethenteron camtschaticum. The sequence continues at coordinate 3,575,693 of MU249573.1, read as the reverse complement.
TTCTCCTCCTCGCCACGGCCCACGGGCCACGTGGCGGATCTTCCCTCGAAGCTCGCCTCCGCTTCCAGTGCGCCGTCAGCCAGCGTGAGGCCGGAAGAGAGGAGTGAGCCACGCGGGAACGTGGAGAGAGAGAGAGGCGCCTCATCTATGGGTTGGAGAGTGAAACCATCGGGAAGTGAAGCGAAGCTGTGCTATACTGTTGGGATAAAGAAGCACCCAACAAGCATTGTCGTGGAAATACTTTATTACACTAGTACAGCACAATGGTGTGTTGGAGAGCAAATCCACAACATTTATAATGTGAGTACGACGTTTCGCCAGTAATAACAACTAGCATCACCAGGTGGACAGCCAGATTTATGGAGAAATCCTCCTGTTTCGTTCCTTAAATAGAAGGATAGATGTGATGACGTCAGTCGTGAGCCCTTCAATTGCGAAGGGATGGAATTAATGAATGCATATAAATTGCAATGGGTATACATTACCGGTTAGGTTATTCATATGGTAATCAACATACATTATACACGCACATTATGCATGCACATTGTTCTTGTACCTCCTGTCAGTTGTATGCACTAAAATAGCAGTACCTGTTCTAGTCATCCAACAGGTATTCCCTATTGACGTATGGTGAGCTTAATAGGCATGCGTTTATTTGAAAAAGGTGACGTCATCAGGAGAGGTGGGGCGATCGTTCTACTTCTGGAGAGGAACAAACAAGGCGTGAGCCCACGGAAAAATAAAGTGTCAACCCTCATGCTTCGTCTGGTGGACTCTCTACAACTGGTGGTAACTGTGGGATAACAAGAAGCCTCGATGCAGCAACAAGAAGAACCCCAACAGAGATCCCAGCGAAGAAGGGGAGGAACGCGACACTACTCACAGCACCCCAGACGGCCGTGATCCGGAGACGGCCCAGTCTGCAGACGGGGTCGGAACGGCTCCCGAACCATGAAAAGATGGCAGGGAGCAAGGAGCGACACCTTGGAGGGCCCTCGACCCCGTGAGAGGAGGCCCTTGGCGGACCGGGTCCACCAACTAACAGAGGCAGTCACGCTCCTCCTGTAACAGCTGCGGGAGGACAGGGTGGCTGCTAATCCTTGCGACACCGCCCTTGGCGTCCACAGCGGCTTCTCTTGTACAAGCGGGAAGTCCTTTGCGGGATGCCACAAGCAACAGTAACGGCCAGGGTGGTTGCTGCCCAGAACAGACCGCTGGAGATGATGGCGCAGAAGACAGAGAAGCCAGCGCCGCCAGAGCATGACCACCACCGACAGCACTGGGACCACAACAAGACAGGGAAGGATCCCCTCAGGAGGGGGAGAATCACCCTTAGTGGGCCGACACTGCAGAAGCGCTCTCATGGCCCTGGCACAGGCTGCTTCCCTGAGCCTGGATACGGAGGCCCTGGAATGTATGGTTGCTGACCGTATGTTAGCACTGGCACAGGCCTTAAGAATAGTTTTGCCAGTCACTGATTAGGACAAGCAGACCTTGTGGATTGCGAAGAGCATAAGATCCCATGAGAAGGTGATGAGGCCACAATGTGTGGTTGTGCAAATGGTAGACTCCTCAACCCATCAAGGACTGGAAGGGGTTCAGAGAAAATGGAATGTGAGAGAAGACGCCAAACAAGAAATGGATGAGGGCTGCCTGGGAGGAAATGTTGAACGCTGTGAGGGGACATACGGGGGACCGGCCCAGAGGACTTGTCATTGGATGCCCTGGGACTCGGAGCATCCAGCCGGACCTGGGATCCGCTGACCTACCACCGATGTAGCCACACAGGCCACATCGCACATGGGTGTCGCATCAATGCTGCCTTACTGGGGCCACTCTCAAGCCAACGGCGGCTCTTCACCGCTATGTACAACCAGTAGGCGAGTCACGGCACCCCAGACACCTCACAGTTCCCATCGCAGACCTCGCGCACACACCGACTGTCAATGCATTTGCCACTTCTTGACACTCACAGCCACAATGGTGGCCAGCTTCAGGACACAATAGCGCAAGTTGGCACGGAGGGTAGTAGCAGCCACGGCGGGACGTCGGCGGTGGTAGGCTCGGTGGGGAACTGAGGTTCGGATGCTGGTAGATATGGAAGCGTCAGTGAATATTATCTCCCTGCACGTTTTTGATATGCTTCCCCACAGAGCTCAGTGTTTGTGTCCCATTGAATCACGATACGTCGCGGAAAATGGGGGAAGCATGAGGATTTTGGGGCAGCTGGAGATCCAAATTCGAGTGGGAGAATTTGTTACATCCGGCTCTGTACTCGTCTCCAGCACGTTGACGGTTCCCTGTTTCCTGGGGATGGACTATTTGAACCAGCTCCCTATAAAAATTGTGACGGACCAAGGGTACATCGAAATGCCATCAGGGAACATCTATATTTCTTACATCTGGACAACGCTACCCGGATGTCGGCTCATGGAGCTGGTACTGACGGGTCTCCAATGGGATGTTTGCCGGATATATTTGGACGTAATTGTGATCGGACGATCCTTCCAGGAACACTTACACCGGTTGAGGCTGGTTTTCTCACGTATCAGGGAAGCGCATTTAAAACTCAAGCCTTCTAAATGCCACCTCGCATGGCCCTCCGTCAAATATTTAGGGCACATAGCACAACGTGGGTAACTACTGATCCAGAAAAGACGTAGTGTGTTCGGGAATGGCCCACCCTCGTATCCGTAACGGATGTTAGAAGAGTTATAGACCTTGTTTCATATTACTGCAGATTTGTACAGGATATTGCGGCCATCGCAAAACATTTACACGCACTTACAGCTAAGGGGCAGAAATTTCAGTGGGGTGCAGAAGAGGACATGGCTTTTAAAAATATGTGGACACTCCTTACGGAGGCGCTACCATTGGCATACCCAGATGTTTTATTGTCCTTCATACTGGATACAAATGCGAGCGATGTAGGGATTGGGGCCATCTATCCCAGGTGAGTCGGGCAGGGAGGTGGTGATAGCATATGGCAGCCGGGTACTTTCATCGGCCAAACAATGCTGCTGTGTAACAAGGAGAGAACTCCTGGCCATTGTGCATTTTGTATAGCAATTTAGGCCATACCTGTACAGACGAAAATTTGCGGTGTGGACTGACCCCGCAGCACTGCAATACCCGTTACGTATCGATCAACCCTCTGGTAAAATGGACAGGTGGATTGAGAGGCTGCAAGAATTATCCTATGAGTTGGTCCATAGCTAGGAGTTGTGCCACACCAATGTGGATGCTTTATCGCGTCTGCCCGAGGCAGGTACTTGTGCATGTGTTAAGCGGTCACCCAGGTGTAAACCACTCTCACCTGACTAGGCGTGTCTCACAGCACCTGTGCACATACGGGAAGGCAAACAAGAGCCTCCCCTGGCCGATCGTGATTTAGGACTGGATCAAGAGGAATTGAATCGTTTACAGAGGAAAATTAGATGCTTGACCCCATTTATGCCAAAGCTAAATCCAGCCCAGAACAGGACAGGCCTCCAACAGCTTTGACATTTGTAGATTACAATGGGCTGTTGATACTTTGGGAGCTCAACACACAGTCCTACTGTGTCGTCATGCCAACCTCCATACGTAAAAAGTTGGTGGCTGAGGTGCATGGCTGCCGCCTTGTTGTATACATGGCTTTTCCAAAAATGTATATTAAGTGTGATATTCAAATTCTTTGGGTCTTTCAGTAAAGTCACGTAGATAGGTTCAAAGAAAATAACAAAAAACTACAACGTTTCGATCGCAACACAAACGGTCATCATCAGGAAAAGGGGGTTAGCCTCTAAAGCCAAACTGTTCATAAAGGTTTGAAATGGGCGTAGCCCAAGTGTCAGCAGCATGGGCGGGCAGCTAATGTTAATGTAAGTGATGGCACTCGTAGAGGGCAACGACGGCACTGGTGGTGGGTTTTCACCAATTTAAGGGCTGCCAAGTAATCATTGCACCTCGCTTTACACACTCACACTGTTAATGGTGGAGGTTGCTGCTAGAGGTTGTGAAGAACTTACATAAAGTTCTCCACGACAAAAATAATATGTATTCCAGGGTATAACCAGAGCCTGCCCGACTGCCTTTGTCTTCCCAGTGGCTGGCATTGCATGCTGCAGCAGGAATCAATTTTAAGATTGAGTCAACCTAAAAGGGAGGAAGGCAGTTTCACAATAAACAAGGATACAGACACACACACCACACCTAGGAATAATTAAGTGGGTCTGTGCCCACACAACCTTGGGATGGCATCCGGTGGGAGGGAGTTGTATAGGGGTTACAGCATCAGGTGCCAGGAGGTCTACAAAGCCAGAACCAGAATGAACTCAGGCTGACCCGCTGGATGCACCACGTTTGAAAAGATGAAAGGAGGATGTTGGCCCATAATTGGTCCTAGGTAATCAACCGTATGAGCTAAATATTCGATAGAAATAGCACCTAAAATCATACAAGTCAGTATTTGAACCGACGGCAAACTCCGGGGTATGGTCCTCGTAAATAACCAGAGAATCGTGTCTTGTTTATATGATTGTATGTAGCCAAGCAAGTGCCTACTGTAATTGGAGTCAATAAATAAAGACTCTCGCATTAGAAGACAAATAATTGGAAGTGCGTCTATGTTACGTCATTGTTTTAATGCGGTTGGCTCACACTAAATTAATTTCTCTAAGACGAAGGTACTTTGCAACCCACTGGCTATCAACAAAGATTTGTTCATGAAGCCATCCATATGTAGAGGTGGTACGTGCTGGCGGGGAGGATCGTGAGACGCGCGTAGTGGGTGGCTACATCACGGTCCGCAGGCGGGTGTCCACATCGCGTCCGCATAGGCCCCGCCCCTGAAGCGGAGGGCTATGTAAGGCGATGTGCAGCAGCACTCGGGGAGTCGTCAACCAGTGAAGACAGAAGACGGAGGAAGAGATAGGGCCCTGAGACCCCTAGCCCCGCTGCCCTTGTAAGGGCCGGGACTCTGTACGGCTCAGAGGCGAGACCTTGGGATTCACGGCCCGACGTCCTTGTAAGGGCCGGGCTGTGTAACCCAGAGGTCGAGACCTGTGCCCTGGCAAGGGCGGGTCCGATAGCTCCCCGTGGGAGAGCGTAGCCGGAGAGCCTGAGTGCGTAGCCGAGTTAGGCACGCGTAGCGTAGGCTGTATCTCGCTGTACCTGTTACTGTTGCACCAGTGTTAATAAATAAGTGCTGCCCCGTCAACTCGTCTCCCGCCATTATTGAGATACTACAACTGGCGTCAGAAGTGAAACTCTCTTCAAAATATGGATACTAGGAAGACTAATCGTACTCACGAGCGAGACCGGGAAGACGACCACGAAGAATCGGGCCAGCAAGCTTCGGGAGGAGAGGAAGAGGAGATGCCGACACCGCAGCACCTTTCGGGGACGCCCGACGCTCCGCTCGGGTCGACACCGGACTCCAGGATGCGCACTCTCGCCTGGTGGAGCTGCTACTGGCCGCGGCTTCCATTTTGGCGGAAATCACCGCATCGGGAGGAGGAAGGACGACGGCCAGCACCGCGCTGCGCACAGGAGATTCCCGCCAAAATACGCGCGCCTCTGACATTGAAAATGACGCCATTTTTACAGATCGTCCGTCGATTGGCGGGAATCGCGACCACCATGTGACCGGGACCTCCACTCTTCGCCGCCCGCGTCATCGGCGCGCGACAAAAGTCGACACGAACCACCCATTGACGGGGCCGCCATTTCTCACAACGACGGCGCGGCGCGGGAAAATCATCTATCGGAAGACGACCAGGTGTTTCAACAGCGACTTCATGCGTTGACGGCCTTCAAAGCTGAGGGGGGTGACTGGGGAGCCTTCCAGCGGAGATTCCTCGCCCATCAGGAAATGTCGGGGTGGTCTGACGCTACGGCGCTACGTGCGCTACCAGCGACGCTGGACGACGACGCGTTCACGGCCTTCAGATCCACCCCGCGATCGGGCCGCTCCACACTCCAAGCCGCACTGCGCCTCATGGCCAGGGTGTATGGACCGCCCTCGGCCTGCCGCCACCAATTCTACGAGCGACGGAAAGGTGACGCGGAAACTACACTCGCCTACCGCACAGCGCTGCTTGCCTTAGCGGACGCCGCCTTTCCCCGCATGGACGAGGAGGGAAGGACGCCATGGTGACGGAACAGCTGCTGGCGTTGGCTCAGGACCTGGGGGTCCCTATCAACACGGCGGACGAGGTGGACATTTGTTCCCTGCGGGTTGCTACGAGTATCCATGCACACGAGGTCCTGAAACGGAAGCGGACGGTCGTCTGTGCATCAGCCGCGGTTTCGACTCCTACCTCGGTGAGCGCCGACCCCCAAGTCGTTCTACCTCGGGAAGAGGCCTTCGCCACAGCGAGACCGGGGATTGGAGGTCTGGTGGTCGTTCGCCCTTGCGGTCGGGCCACAAGCTGGAGCAACCGAAACCTGCGACGTCTCTCGTCATGTGTTACAACTGCGGCCTTCGCGGCCACGTTGCGTCTGGGTGCCGCGCTCCGCGTCAGCGCGCCACGGGACCCGTCTGGACGACGACCAAGGCCCAAAGTCATCCCAGCTACCCCGGCAAGTCGCGGCACTACAGATGCTCGGTCCACATACACGTAGCACGCGGGTCGCCACTTCGCGGCGGAGGGAACGCGCATGGGGGCCGGGGATTCAGTTCGGCGAGGGGGGTTTGTACAGGGGCTGGGAGCGGTCAAATGGTCCGAATTGGCCCACAGGATAGTGGCTGCGTCGGCCGGGTCGTCCGTAGTTACGGGATTAATAGACGGAGTTGAGGTCCGGGTGCTGGTTGACACGGGTGCGTCGGCAACTATCATTTCTGACCTTATTTATAACATTCTCCCGTCCAATGTCGGCCCCTGCTCCCGGTAGATGTGGGGCCGTTGGCCCCGGGGTCCCCCCGCCTGCATCCCCTATTCCGTTTACGTTACCCACCACCCTAATACCCGCTAGGGTTTCGCCGGCCTTCGAACGCGACGCCCCTACCCATACAGCTTCACACAGCGCTCCCACGCTGCAAGCATACGTGCGCACAGCATCATCAATCAAACGGCATACTCCCCTCTTTACACCGCTAAGTACAGCTCTCGCACGCTGCGAGCGTGTGCCCGTCTATAGCCCTATGTGGCACTCGCCTCCACGTCGAATAACCACGTTACCAATGCGCACCCGTATCCGACACGTAGCGAACGTACGCGCACTCACGCACACAGCTCCCCGCGGCACTCACTCACCACTGAATACTCGCGTTATGATCGCGCACCTGTATCATACACGGAGTGAACGCACGCGCACACCACACCGCTCCACACGCAGCACACTGCTCGACGCCGCTCTGTGCGGCGCTCCCACGAGGCGAGCCGCAGCACTACACGCGTTCACACCGCTCACGAGATCACACGAGGCCACGCTTCGCTATTAATGATTTATTATTTGCTACCTGCGAATTGATGCTAAATCAGTATGAGTCGACGAGGCTGGCCTATTCTACCACCCTGACTCTATTCTCTATTTATCGGCTATGATCCTACTTCACCTTCTTACTCACTGTTAGGTGCCCATGGCGGTTCGTTGATCCCGTACTCGCAGCGTACCTCGATGCGTCTCACGGACGTTCGGGTCGCTGGACTGGAGAGCGTCCTGTCGCCTGGCGCTGGAGTGAGAGAGTGATTTCCCCTTTTGCGCCCCCTTTTTATCCTCCCTACATCGAAGGGATGCGGCTCTCAGTCTTTCCTTAACAATGGGCTCGCGCCCGTTACACGCGCACGGCGGTTCCGGGCGCCTTTGATATGCTAATCAATGTGCGGCGTGCGCGGCGTAAATTCTAATTAATCCCTTTCTCACGCAGCCTTTATTATTGCAGATTATGCGGCGGCGTCCATCACAAAGGCTCGCCGTGGGAATTTGTGCACGGGCTCCCCGAGTGCCTCCCCTTCCCGATCTATTCATATTTTCAGCTTAATCCTTTACCTTCCCTAACAATGGTGCCTGCGCGCTCAAGCGTAATTATCCTAACCATCCGTGACTATGCGCAAAAGCCCCTGCGGTCCTGCTACTCATGCTGTCCCGTCCCTCCCCTGCTTGCCTCGTCGACACGTGGGGGTGTGTGTGGGGGATGCGTTTCAACCGTGGTGGCCGAATGCCCTTCACCGCGGCCATACCATCTTAAGGCCGGTCGCAGTGCCGCGGTGCAAGGTAGCGTCGGGGAGGTCGTCCAATTCCCTGATCGCGGAAACCGTGAGAGTTAATCCCGATAAGGGTTTCTCGGATAAAAACCGGTCGATCAGGTGACCTCCCTTCCAGCTCTATGGGGGGGAAAGGCGTGCGGGTGTGTTCATGTGAGGTGAGGGGGACGAGGGGTTGGCTCCGTCGCTTGGTGGTGGCGAGGTCGGGATGAGGCGCCTGCTGAACGGCTTCGTGGCGGCGGCATCACATAGACGTGCCATGTTTTGCGGCGAACGGGGCTCTTTGGGTATTGTCGGCCAGATTCGGGCGACCATTTGTATCGGGGACATTAAATTGGCGGGACCTGTTTTGGTCTCTTCTTCCCTGGCGGTTCCATGTTTATTGGGCACAGACTTTTTGGCTAAAATGCCGATAAAAATTCTCGTCGATCAGGGTTGTATCGAGCTCCCATCAGGTCGCCGTATTTCATTTTTGTCGAGCCCTACCAAACTGCGCACGGTTTGTGCGACGGTCCAAGCGCTGGCAACCCAGACAGTGCACGTACCCCGGGATCGCAGATGCTGGTACCCTTCGGTTACGAAAACCTTTGGGGCAGGGCGTGCTGTTGGGTCCGTCGAACAAAGCTGTTGGGGGTTTGGACTTGGCGGTGGCTCAGACGATGGTACGGGCGGACAGGGATCCATTCGTCATGGTTTTGAACGCGGGGTTGCGGGCAGCCGTCATTCCACAGGCACCGTGCTTGCTCACGCGGCGCCGGTGCCCGTGAATGAGCAGCTCATTGCGCACGTTGATTCTACTCCGGGTCCGCATCTTCAATCGGGGGAAGATCAACAGTGGTTGGACTCGTTGTGTGCGGGCTCCAGTAACTGTCCAGTGTGCAATTGGGGGCGCTGCGCGCACTGCTACTCGAATTTTCTGACTTGTTCAGCAACCTAAATATGATATTGGGTGCACTGACCTGTTACGCCACCACATTGAGACGGGTGATGCGGCCCCAATTCGCAGAATCCTTTCCGGTTAAGCCCAGCCGAGAAGGAACATGTGCAATCGGCTGTTAATGACATGCTGACCGCCGACATCATTTCGCCCTCGTCCAGTCCATGGGGAGCTCCCATCGTGCTTGTTAAAAAGTAGGACGGGTCCTTGCGGTTTTGTGTTGATCTCGGTGGCTGACTCGTATCCGCTCCCCAGAATGGATGAATCTCTCGATGCCTTAGCGGGGCACGGTTTTTTTCAACGTTAGACCTGCTATCGGGATTCTGGCAATTGCCCCTCCACGAGGAGTCCAAACCAAAGACCGCCTTCCGGACACCGGTAGGCCTATTTCAGTTTAATCGGTTGCCCATGGGACTTCATTCGGCTCCCGCGACATTCCAGAGGCTAATGGAATTGGTTTTGTCGGGCCTCCAATGGGATACCTGCTTGATTTACCTTGATTATGTCATCGTTTTCAGTCGGACCTTCGAGGAGCACCTCCAACGGTTGAGGGGGTGTTCCTCAAATGCGATCTGCTAAATTAAAGTTTAAACCGGGAAAATGCCTTCTACTTCGGGAATCGGTACGGTACTTGGGGCACATTGTGGGCCGTTCAGGGATCTCCACCGATCCGCGAAGACACACTGTGTCAGTTCATGGCCGACGCCCACTTCAGTTACTGAGGTCCGCAGTTTCATTGGGTTTGCCTCATTTTACTGTCCGTACGGACCACGCAGCGCTTCAATACGCGTTGCGTGTCGCCCAACCCTCGGTCAATTATCACGATGGTTTGAGGTCCTCCAGGACTACCAATTCACGACCACTTACCGTAAGGGATTGCGCCACACCAACGCGGATGCCCTGTCGCGGTTGTCGCCTCGCTCGGAATGTGCGTGTCTTCTGGGTTCGGCACGTTGTAAACCCCCTGTCGCCGTCCCCGGGGGAGAGTTGGTCGCTGCCGCCGACGCGCCGCGGGTCGACGTTCCCGCTGCTCCCACGGGCGGGGACTCGTTACTCGCGTTGCCTCTTATTGAGGGCCGACTCCAAATGGCCGACCATATCAAATTTAACATTGCTAAGCTGACCGAGGCGCGGAAGCTGCGAGGCTGAATTCAAGGTCTCGCCAGATTGCTAACGAGCGGTTGCGTGCACGGAAGGTGTACATGCACGAATGGAAACCGGGCGATAGGGCCTGGCTGCACTGCCCGCATGCGCCGTTGGCTACGTCCCCGAAACTGCTGAGGCCATGGCGAGACCCGTGGAAGTGGTGCGTGTTGCACGACCCCAGTGCATTCAGATAAAGTGGGGAAAACGCCGTTGGTACGTTCACCCTCCCGGCTGAAACCTTTCGCGGCGCCACAGGGCCTTCCTTCATGTCGTGATGACCGAGCATGTGATGTGGCCATCGACTCGGGGAGGGGAATGTCACCGCCTGATCCTCACATGTTTCCGCCTGATCCGCTCCCAGGTGTCTCGGAACTGACGGCTGCTGACCGTCGGCACCCGGATCCCCCAGGCACGCGCGGATCTCCGAAGCCTGCACCGTGCCTTCCTGGACTGCCGGAGCCGCCTGACGGTCAAACACGTCCTGTGCCGTACGACGGACCAGCCAGGCGGACCCGTGCTAGGTCGCGCCACTTTTCCTGACTTGGGGGGGGAGGCAGTCCCGCCGGGTCACCTCGTCACAGCGTTCCCTTCCGTCCGTTCTAATGTTCCGTTCAAGGGCGAGCGGGGTTCGAGGGGACGCTGTACGGGTCGTTCTTGTATATAATTTATTCGGTTTACTCGTCGGTGTGTACATATGTTCGTTGGTATTACGGTTAAGTGTTCGGATTTATTGCGGGGTTGCGGGGTTCTCGTTGCGGTTGTGTTGTGTTGTGGCTGTTTATTGTTGTTGTTGGTGTTATGGGGCACACACGTGGAGAGGTTTTTTTTGCAGCCGAGCCGGCTGCGAGCTATGTGGAAGGGGTGATGTAGAGGTGGTACGTGCTGGCGGGGAGGATCGTGAGACAGCGCGTAGTGGGTGGCTACATCACGGTCCGCAGGCGGTGTCCACATCGCGGTCCGCATAGGCTCCGCCCCCTGGAGTGGAGGGCTATGTAAGGCGATGTGCAGCAGCACTCGGGCAGTCGTCAACCAGTGAAGACAGAAGACGGAGAAAGAGATAGGGCGCTGAGACCCCTAGCCCCGCTGCCCTTGTAAGGGCCGGGTCTCTGTGCGGCTCAGAGGCGAGACCTTGGGATTCACGGCCCGACGTCCTTGTAAGGGCCGGGCTGTGTAACCCAGAGGTCGAGACCTGTGCCCTGGCAAGGGCGGGTCCGATAGCTCCCCGTGGGGAGAGCGTAGTCGGAGAGCCTGAGTGCGTAGCCGAGTTAGGCACGCGTAGCGTAGGCTGTATCTCGGCTGTACCTGTTACTGTTGCACCAGTGTTAATAAATAAGTGCTGCCCCGTCAACTCGTCTCCCGCCATTATTGAGATACTACAACTGGCGTCAGAAGTGAAACTCTCTTCAAAATATGGATACTAGGAAGACTAATCATACTCACGAGCGAGACCGGGAAGACGACCACGAAGAATCGGGCCAGCAAGCTTCGGGAGGAGAGGAAGAGGAGATGCCGACACCGCAGCACCTTTCGGGGACGCCCGACGCTCCGCTCGGGTCCGACACCGGACTCCAGGATGCGCACTCTCGCCTGGCGGAGCTGCTACTGGCCGCGGCTTCCATTTTGGCGGAAATCACCGCATCGGGAGGAGGAAGGACGACGGCCAGCACCGCGCTGCGCGCAGGAGATTCCCGCCAAAATACGCGCGCCTCGGACATTGAAAATGACGCCATTTTTACAGATCGTCCGTCGATTGGCGGGAATCGCGACCACCATGTGACCGGGGACCTCCACTCTTCGCCGCCCGCGTCATCGGCGCGCGACAAAAGTCGACACGAACCACCCATTGACGGGGCCGCCATTTCTCACAACGACGGCGCGGCGCGGGAAAATCATCTATCGGAAGACGACCAGGTGTTTCAACAGCGACTTCCTGCGTTGACGGCCTTCAAAGCTGAGGGGGGTGACTGGGGAGCCTTCCAGCGGAGATCCTCGCCCATCAGGAAATGTCGGGGTGGTCTGACGCTACGGCGCTACGTGCGCTACCAGCGACGCTGGACGACGACGCGTTCACGGCCTTCAGATCCACCCGCGATCGGGCCGCTCCACACTCCAAGCCGCGCTGCGCCTCATGGCCAGGGTATATGGACCGCCCTCGGCCTGCCGCCACCAATTCTACGAGCGACGGAAAGGTGACGCGGAAACTACACTCGCCTACCGCACAGCCTGCTTGCCTTAGCGGACGCCGCCTTTCCCCGCATGGACGAGGAGGGGAAGGACGCCATGGTGACGGAACAGCTGCTGGCGTTGGCTCAGGACCTGGGGGTCCCTATCAACACGGCGGACGAGGTGGACATTTGTTCCCTGCGGGTTGCTACGAGTATCCATGCACACGAGGTCCTGAAACGGAACTAACGGTCGTCTGTGCATCAGCCGCGGTTTCGACTCCTACCTCGGTGAGCGCCGACCCCCAAGTCGTTCTACCTCGGGAAGAGGCCTTCGCCACAGCGAGACCGGGGATTGGAGGTCTGGTGGTCGTTCGCCCTTGCGGTCAGGCCACAAGCTGGAGCAACCGAAACCTGCGACGTCTCTCGTCATGTGTTACAACTGCGGCCTTCGCGGCCACGTTGCGTCTGGGTGCCGCGCTCCGCGTCAGCGCGCCACGGGACCCCGTCTGGACGACGACCAAGGCCCAAAGTCATCCCAGCTACCCCGGCAAGTCGCGGCACTACAGATGCTCGGTCCACATACAAGTAGCACGCGGGTCGCCACTTCGCGGCGGAGGGAACGCGCATGGGGGCCGGGGATTCAGTTCGGCGAGGGGGGTTTGTACAGGGGCTGGGAGCGGTCAAATGGTCCGAATTGGCCCACAGGATAGTGGCTGCGTCGGCCGGGTCATCCGTAGTTACGGGATTCATAGACGGAGTTGAGGTCCGGGTGCTGGTGACACGGGTGCGTCGGCAACTATCATTTCTGACCTTATTTATAACATTCTCCCCGTCCAATGTCGGCCCCTGCTCCCGGTAGATGTGGGGGCCGTTGGCCCCCGGGGTCCCCCCCGCCTGCATCCCCTATTCCGTTTACGTTACCCCACCACCCTAATACCCGCTAGGGTTTCGCCGGCCTTCGAACGTGACGCCCCTACCCATACGGCTTCGCGCAGCGCTCCCACGCTGCAAGCATACGTGCGCACAGCATCATCAATCAAACGGCATACTCCCCCTCTTTACACCGCTAAGTACAGCTCTCGCACGCTGCGAGCGTGTGCCCGTCTATAGCCCTATGCGGCACTCACCTCCACGTCGAATAACCACGTTACAATGCGCACCCGTATCCGACACGTAGCGAACGTACGCGCACTCACGCACACAGCTCCCCGCGGCACTCACTCACCACTGAATACTCGCGTTATGATCGCGCACCTGTATCATACACGGAGTGAACGCACGCGCACACCACACCGCTCCACACGCAGCACACTGCTCGACGCCGCTCTGTGCGGCACTCCCACGAGGCGAGCCGAGCACTACATGCGTTCACACCGCTCACGAGATCACACGAGGCCACGCTTCGCTATTAATGATTTATTATTTGCTACCTGCGAATTGATGCTAAATCAGTATGAGTCGACGAGGCTGGCCTATTCTACCACCCCTGACTCTATTCTCTATTTATCGGCTATGATCCTACTTCACCTTCTTACTCACTGTTAGGTGCCCATGGCGGTTCGTTGATCCCGTACTCGCAGCGTACCTCGATGCGTCTCACGGACGTTCGGGTCGCTGGACTGGAGAGCGTCCTGTCGCCTGGCGCTGGAGTGAGAGAGCGATTTCCCCTTTTGCGCCCCCTTTTTATCCTCCCTACATCGAAGGGATGCGGCTCTCAGTCTTTCCTTAACAATGGGCTCGTGCCCGTTAGCACGCGCACGGCGGTTCCGGGCGCCTTTGATATGCTAATCAATGTGCGGCGTGCGCGGCGTAAATTCTAATTAATCCTTTCTCACGCAGGCCTTTATTATTGCAGATTATGCGGCGGGTCCATCACAAAGGCTCACCGTGGGAATTTGTGCACGGGCTCCCCGAGTGCCTCCCCTCTCCCGATCTATTCATATTTTCAGCTTAATCCTTTACCTTCCCTAACAATGGTGCCTGCGCGCTCAAGCGTAATTATCCTAACCATCCGTGACTATGCGCAAAAGCCCCTGCGGTCCTGCTACTCATGCTGTCCCGTCCCTCCCCTGCTTGCCTCGTCGACACGTGGGGGGTGTGTGTGGGGGATGCGTTTCAACCGTGGTGGCCGAATGCCCTTCACCGCGGCCATACCATCTTAAGGCCGGTCGCAGTGCCGCGGTGCAAGGTAGCGTCGGGGGAGGTCGTCCAATTCCCTGATCGCCGGAAACCGTGAGAGTTAATCCCGATAAGGGTTTCTCGGATAAAAACCGGTCGATCAGGTGACCTCCCTTCCAGCTCTATGGGGGGGAAAGGCGTGCGGGTGTGTTCATGTGAGGTGAGGGGGACGAGGGGTTGGCTCCGTCGGTTGGTGGTGGCGAGGTCGGGGATGGGCGCCTGCTGAACGGCTTCGTGGCGGCGGCATCACATAGACGTGCCATGTTTTGCGGCGAACGGGGGCTCTTTGGGTATTGTCGGCCAGATTCGGGCGACCATTTGTATCGGGGACATTAAATTGGCGGGACCTGTTTTGGTCTCTTCTTCCCTGGCGGTTCCATGTTTATTGGGCACAGACTTTTTGGCTAAAATGCCGATAAAAATTCTCGTCGATCAGGGTTGTATCGAGCTCCCATCAGGTCGCCGTATTTCATTTTTGTCGAGCCCTACCAAACTGCGCACGGTTTGTGCGACGGTCCAAGCGCTGGCAACCCAGACAGTGCACGTACCCCCGGGATCGCAGATGCTGGTACCCCTTCGGTTATGAAAACCTTTGGGGCAGGGCGTGCTGTTGGGTCCGTCGAACAAAGCTGTTGGGGGTTTGGACTTGGCGGTGGCTCAGACGATGGTACGGGCGGACAGGGATCCATTCGTCATGGTTTTGAACGCGGGGTTGCGGGCAGCCGTCATTCCACAGGGCACCGTGCTTGCTCACGTGGCGCCGGTGCCCGTGGATGAGCAGCTCATTGCGCACGTTGATTCTACTCCGGGTCCGCATCTTCAATCGGGGGAAGATCAACAGTGGTTGGACTCGTTCTGTGCGGGCTCCAGTAACCTGTCCAGTGTGCAATTGGGGGCGCTGCGCGCACTGCTACTCGAATTTTCTGACTTGTTCAGCAACCTAAATATGATATTGGGTGCACTGACCTGTTACGCCACCACATTGAGACGGGTGATGCGGCCCCAATTCGGCAGAATCCTTTCCGGTTAAGCCCAGCCGAGAAGGAACATGTGCAATCGGCTGTTAATGACATGCTGACCGCTGACATCATTTCGCCCTCGTCCAGTCCATGGGGAGCTCCCATCGTGCTTGTTAAAAAGCAGGACGGGTCCTTGCGGTTTTGTGTTGATTCCGCCGCCTTAATAAGATCTCGTGGCTGACTCGTATCCGCTCCCCAGAATGGATGAATCTCTCGATGCCTTAGCGGGGGCACGGTTTTTTTCAACGTTAGACCTGCTATCGGGATTCTGGCAATTGCCCCTCCACGAGGAGTCCAAACCAAGACCGCCTTCCGGACACCGGTAGGCCTATTTCAGTTTAATCGGTTGCCCATGGGACTTCATTCGGCTCCCGCGACATTCCAGAGGCTAATGGAATTGGTTTTGTCGGGCCTCCAATGGGATACCTGCTTGATTTACCTTGATTATGTCATCGTTTTCAGTCGGACCTTCGAGGAGCACCTCCAACGGTTGAGGGGGGTGTTCCTCAAAATGCGATCTGCTAAATTAAAGTTTAAACCGGGAAAATGCCTTCTACTTCGGGAATCGGTACGGTACTTGGGGCACATTGTGGGCCGTTCAGGGATCTCCACCGATCCGCGAAGACACACTGTGTCAGTTCATGGCCGACGCCCACTTCAGTTACTGAGGTCCGCAGTTTCATTGGGTTTGCCTCCTACTACCGCCGCTTCGTTGAACATTTTGCCACCATAGCCAAACACCTGCATGCGTTGACAGCGAAAGGGTGAGGTTTCGCTGGGGGCCGGAGGAGGAGGCCGCGTTTTGCTCCCTTCGGAATGCCTTGGTGAGCGCTCCGCCCTTGTGTTACCCTGATTTCACAAAACCATTCCTGCTTGACACGGATGCCAGTAACACGGGTATTGGGGGGTGCTCTCACAGGTGATCGGGGAGTCGAACGGGTGGTCACCTACGGTAGCAGGGTTTTGTCACCAGCGGAACAGCGCTACTGTGTGACCCGTCGCGAGTTGCTAGCTATCGTTTTCTTTATCCAGCAATTCAGGCCGTATCTCTACGGCCGTCATTTTACTGTCCGTACGGACCGCGCGGCGCTTCAATACGCGTTGCGTGTCGCCCAACCCTCGGGTCAATTATCACGATGGTTTGAGGTCCTCCAGGACTACCAATTCACGACCACTTACCGTAAGGGATTGCGCCACACCAACGCGGATGCCCTGTCGCGGTTGTCGCCTCGCTCGGAATGTGCGTGTCTTCTGGGTTCGGCACGTTGTAAACCCCCTGTCGCCGTCCCCGGGGGAGAGTTGGTCGCTGCCGCCGACGCGCCGCGGGTCGACGTTCCCGCTGCTCCCACGGGCGGGGACTCGTTACTTGCGTTGCCTCTTATTGAGGGGCCGACTCCAAATGGCCGACCATATCAAATTTAACATTGCTAAGCTGACCGAGGCGCGGAAGCTGCGAGGCTGAATTCAAGGTCTCGCCAGATTGCTAACGAGCGGTTGCGTGCACGGAAGGTGTACATGCACGAATGGAAACCGGGCGATAGGGCCTGGCTGCACTGCCCGCATGCGCCGTTGGCTACGTCCCCGAAACTGCTGAGGCCATGGCGGAGACCCGTGGAAGTGGTGCGTGTTGCACGACCCCAGTGCATTCAGATAAAGTGGGGAAAACGCCGTTGGTACGTTCACCCCTCCTGGCTGAAACCTTTCACGGCGCCACAGGCCTTCCTTCATGTCGTGATGACCGAGCATGTGATGTGGCCGTCGACTCGGGGAGGGGAATGTCACCGCCTGATCCTCACATGTTTCCGCCTGATCCGCTCCCAGGTGTCTCGGAACTGACGGCTGGTGACCGTCGGCACCCGGATCCCCCAGGCACGCGCGGATCTCCGAAGCCTGCACCGTGCCTTCCTGGACTGCCGGAGCCGCCTGACGGTCAAACACGTCCTGTGCCGTACGACGGACCAGCCAGGCGGACCCGTGCTAGGTCGCGCCACTTTTCCTGACTGGGGGGGGAGGCAGTCCCGCCGGGTCACCTCGTCACAGCGTTCCCTTCCGTCCGTTCTAATGTTCCGTTCAAGGGCGAGCGGGGTTCGAGGGGACGCTGTACGGGTCGTTCTTGTATATAATTTATTCGGTTTACTCGTCGGTGTGTACATATGTTCGTTGGTATTACGGTTAAGTGTTCGGATTTATTGCGGGGTTGCGGGGTTCTCGTTGCGGTTGTGTTGTGTTGTGGCTGTTTATTGTTGTTGTTGGTGTTATGGGGCACACACGCGGAGAGGTTTTTTTTGCAGCCGAGCCGGCTGTGAGCTATGTGGAAGGGGGTGATGTAGAGGTGGTACGTGCTGGCGGGGAGGATCGTGAGACAGCGCGTAGTGGGTGGCTACATCACGGTCCGCAGGCGGGTGTCCACATCGCGGTCCGCATAAACTCCGCCCCCTGGAGTGGAGGGCTATGTAAGGCGATGTGCAGCAGCACTCGGGCAGTCGTCAACCAGTGAAGACAGAAGACGGAGAAAGAGATAGGGCGCTGAGACCCCTAGCCCCGCTACCCTTGTAAGGGCCGGGTCTCTGTGCGGCTCAGAGGCGAGACCTTGGGATTCACGGCCCGACGTCCTTGTAAGGCCGGGCTGTGTAACCCAGAGGTCGAGACCTGTGCCCTGGCAAGGGCGGGTCCGATAGCTCCCCGTGGGGAGAGCGTAGCCGGAGAGCCTGAGTGCGTAGCCGAGTTAGGCACGCGTAGCGTAGGCTGTATCTCGGCTGTACCTGTTACTGTTGCACCAGTGTTAATAAATAAGTGCTTCCCCGTCAACTCATCTCCCGCCGTTATTGAGATACTACACATATATACAGACATCGACACAATTTAAACCGAGAGGAATGGTACAAATTCAGCAATCTGGCTGTAATGTTTCCATTTTAGCACTGTCAATTGCTCACCAGTTTTGTAATCCCTCACATTAACATAACCTTCTATGCTCAATATGCCGAGGCCCACCGTTTTTAATCCCACACATTAACATAAGCTCCTCCGCTCATGCTGTCCCAGGGCTCTTGTGCCCTGCCCACTCCATTCTGACACTTGGGCTAAGCCCATTTTAGTCCTTTGGCTATGGCAACTTGAATTTGCCCTTACAGCAGTGTAGTGACATAGAACGGTCACTACTGTGTCGGCCCGTACGAGGGCTGGGGGCCCCAAAGGGTGCCTGGGGGGAAGGGAGGCGTGGCCTGGGAAGGGAGGCGTGGCCTGGACTGAGCCAGCCACGCCTGGGCGGAGCCGGCCCCGCCAGAGCAGATATAAGCGTGGTGTTAACGCAGATCGAGGCTGTTGTACTCCGAAGTGAAGACGACATCATCGGTTCTCAAGTCCCGGGTCATCGTCCTGGGCCAGGCAGGCCGTTGCCTGCCTGGTCCAGTCTGTGTCGTGTTCAAGAGTGTTAGTGAGTTGAGGAAGGTGGTCATCACCTCATGTACAGTGTTATATTACTTACCGTTTAATAAATAGTGTTGCCTCCAAGCTGCGTGTGTGTGCACCTAATTCGAACCACTACATTTGGTGTCAGAAGTTGTGGAAATATAAATATGCTAGGTGTTATCCTAGGGAAGTAAAATGGGCACACGAAAAACAAATACAAAACTCACCTGGACGCCTTCGTACGACGGGACGGTGTGACGACCATCCTTCGGACAGCCCCGGGGATGCAGAGAGAGAGAGATGGCGCTGCACACGGAGCGGCGGGACTGGCATTGCACCGCTGGTTCGCTGCCATCGGGAACGGAGCGATAGAGCCGCGGGGAGAGGACAACGTCGTCTCTGCGGGGCTGGCGGGGAGGCCCGGGCATGCGGGCCACGCGGTGGGGCCGCCAACTCGGCGGCTGGTCGGGGCGCTGTTCCCGCCAAAACGCCGCTCCCGCCAACTCGACGGCTGGTCGTGGCGCTGTTCCCGCCAAGTCGGTGGCTGGTCGGGCCCTGTTCCCGCCAAAACGCCGCTCCCGCCAACTCGGCGGCTGGTCGGGGCGCTGTTCCTGCCAAGTCGGTGGCTGGTCGGGGCGCTGTTCCCGCCAAAACGCCACTCCCGCCAACTTGGCGGCTGGTCGGGGCGCTGTTCCCGCCAACTCGGCGGCTGGTCGGGGCGCTGTTCCCGCCAAAACGCCGCTCCTGCCAAAATGCCGCTCCCGCCGATATCAACGCCTGCGGAGGGGGAGTTCCACACGTTCGGTGGCGCCCCCGTCTTCTGCTTGAGCGCGAGAGGGTGGATGGGTTCGCAAGAGCAGGCCGTATTCACCATGCGAGATTCTTCGGGGCGACCCAGTGCTCCACCTTGCCGCCCTCCGCTATTCACAGTCGCCAGGCGAGTCGTGACATGACAAGCACCCGGCCCCAAGAAAAATAATAATAACTTCACCCATCTTGCGTGTGACGGGTTGCGATCGCGTGTTTTTTTAACTCGCTAGTTTGCGGAGCGTGTTCGTCCGGTTGTGTGCGTGATAAATTTACGCGGCGTCCATGCGGGTGTCTGCTTGTAACAGTGTGTTGTTAATTACGGCGTCGAGATCGGTATCTTCTGGGTGTAGTTAATGATTAATTCGTTGTTTGGTGTCCCGAGCTCCGTTGATATTTTGTAGGTTGCCGTGTTAATGACTCGTGTTGTTACATCATGTTGTTGCGAAATCGCCATTGTTATTGTGTATACTGTATGGAGTTTCGCTCGTGATTGTCACGTGTAACTGTCAGAAACTTTGATCGTCATTGTTGCCAAGGTACAGACCGTATGGAGCTTTGGTTGAAATTGTTAACAGTGTATGGACTGTTGGGTACTTGCTTGTAATTATTTACAATGTACGGATTGTCTGGAGTATTGATTGTGTGTGTTGCCATGTGGGGACTGGATGGAGCATTGCACCATATGATTGACTGTACGAACTTCGTATACTGCATATACTGTATTAATCAATTCGGCGATTCTTGGGGTTTGTGTCTAGTTTTTTTGCTCTCAAAATTTGAATGCCCTGAGTCCCATGGTTAATGTTGAAGGGATTTTGAAATGACAGGTTCGGTTTGTTTCAAACTCACTGGTTGGTTCCTGTCCGTTGTTGCACAGATGATGTCTTTGTGCGGGAATGCCCCTTGTGTTCTACATGGATCGGGGGTGCGTTTCCGTTAATTGCCGTCAAATTGCGTTGCTCTCTCCACTCGGTTGGTACAGCTGCATGCTGCAATACGAGTCTCGGAGATGATGTGTACGGATACGGGATGTGAAGTGTATTGTTGTGACCATTGAATATTCGGGATCGTCACAATTGTGCGTATCTGTTCGGCATTGGATCAGTTCTGTGGGGGATCATAATTCAAATTGTATGTGTTGTGATGTGTTAAATTGCGATGGTGACATGCTGCCAGGGATTTGGAATTGTGGTGCTGGCTGTCACCTATCTTGGGGCGCAGATCCTGACCAGGATGGCCCAGTGAGTGTTGCGTGTCTAACACGAACATTGTGGTCCCGTCATGCTATGGCTGACGGCTTGACCTGACAGCCCGGAGATTGAAACACTCCGTGGCATGTCTAGCCTAGTGGGCTGTGCGCTCACATGGCTCGGAGAGTGTGGTCCCGTCATGCAATGGCTGACGGCTTGACCTGACAGCCCGGAGATTGAAACACTTCGGCTTGTCTAGCCTAGTGGGCTGTGCGCTCACATGGCTCAGAGAGTGTGGTCCCGTCATGCTGTGTGACGGCTTGACCTGACAGCCCGGAGATCGAGACACTCCGTGGCTTGTCTAGCCTAGTGGGCTGTGCGCTCACATGGCTCAGAGAGTGTGGTCCCGTCATGCTATGGCTGATGGCTTGACCTGTCGGCCCGGAGAATGAGACACTCCGAGGCGCGTTGAAACAGTGTGCTGGAGATTCGTAGTGTTCAGGTGGAGTTGTCCCGTTACATTGGGACTGTATCCCTCAGTTGTTAGGGTGCATGTTGTGCAGTGAGTGACCGATGGGTCGTCTCAGCTCGGTCGGTACAGCTATATGCTGCGGTGCGAGTCTTGGAGAGAGACTGGGTTAAAATCCCCCCGATATGGCCGACGCGTGCTACTGGTTGTGACGCTGCGTCGGAAAGGCGGGGGTGGTAACATGGAAATTCCCCCCCCCGATATGATTGACTGTACGAACTTCGTATACTGCATATACTGTTCGGCGATTCTTGGGGTTTGTGTCTAGTTTTTTTGATCTCAAAATTCGAATGCCCTGAGTCCCATGGTTAATGTTGAAGGGATTTTGAAATGACAGGTTCGGTTTGTTTCAAACTCACTGGTTGGTTCCTGTCCGTTGTTGCACAGATGATGTCTTTTGTGCGGGAATGCCCCTTGTGTTCTACATGGATCGGGGGTGCGTTTCCGTTAATTGCCGTCAAATTGCGTTGCTCTCTCCACTCGGTTGGTACAGCTGCATGCTGCAATGCGAGTCTCGGAGATGATGTGTACGGATACGGGATGTGAGGTGTATTGTTGTGACCATTGAATATTCGGGATCGTCACAAATTGTGCGTATCTGTTCGGCATTGGATCAGTTCTGTGGGGGAACATAATTCAAATTGTATGTGTTGATGGTGTTAAATTGCGATGGTGACATGCTGCCAGGGATTTGGAATTGTGGTGCTGGCTGTCACCTATCTTGGGGCGCAGATCCTGACCAGGATGGCCCAGTGAGTGTTGCGTGTCTAACACGAACATTGTGGTCCCGTCATGCTATGGCTGACGGCTTGACCTGACAGCCCGGAGATTGAAACACTCCGTGGCATGTCTAGCCTAGTGGGCTGTGCGCTCACATGGCTCAGAGATTGTGGTCCCGTCATGCTATGGCTGACGGCTTGACCTGTCGGCCCGGAGAGTGAGACACTCCGAGGCGCGTTGAAACAGTGGGCTGGAGATTCGTAGTGTTCAGGTGGAGTTGTCCCGTTACGTTGGGACTGTATCCCTCAGTTGTTAGTGCATGTTGTGCAGTGAGTGAACGATGGGTCGTCTCAGCTCGGTCGGTACAGCTATATGCTGCGGTGCGAGTCTTGGAGAGAGACTGGGTTAAAACCCCCGATATGGCCGACGCGTGCTACTGGTTGTGACGCCGCGTCGGAAAGGTGGTGGTTAACATGGAAATCCCCCCCCCGATATGGCCGACGCGTGCTACTGGTTGTGACGCCGCGTCGCAAAGGCGGTGGGGTGGTAACATGGAAATTCCCCCCCGATATGGCCGACGTGCACGGTTTTAGGATGCCACGTCGGAAAGGCGGGGGGTGCTAACGGGTGACTGTCATGTCCGAAGAGCAGAGGCGAGTGTTCGTTGAGTGATGCTCAGGAGGGTTTGTTTCTCGTCACAGGAGGCAGTATCTACCTGGCACCTTGGAGTCGCCGGTTATGCCGACCGGCTATGGACTGAGGGGGGAGTGGAGCATGCGTCAGCTACTCCTGCTCCTCCTGTTCTTGACTCCTGGGGGGAGGGGCCGTGCCCTTTGGGCCGCTTTTGGTTCCCCAGGCCTGGCCACATGGACTCGTTGAAGACTGGCTGCTCTACATGCCTCTCAGACTCCTTGATCATTGCCTACGCCGTCGTTCCAATGGCCACACTCACATGTCGGTGCATGCATGATTCTCACGGGGGGGGGGGGCTGTGCTGGAGCGTAAGTGGGTTAGCCAGTTTTCATGTATATTTGTTGTTAATTCCCCGTTTTCTATGCAGTTCCCTTCCTTTTACCCTCGTCGATTCTGTATATATTACGTGATTGTATTTCTTATCGGTCGCCGGTCATTTATTGATGTTGCTGGTTCGGAGGCACACCTTTTCGATGTTCCACAGTTGTGTTATAGCCGGGGACGGCTGGGTGTTTATACAGGGGGGGGTGATGTAGTGACATAGAACGGTCACTACTGTGTCGGCCCGTACGAGGGCTGGGTGCCCCAAGGGGGTGCCTGGGGGGTCACGTGGTGGAGGGACCCGGACCTTCCCAGAGGTGGGGGAAGGGAGGCGTGGCCTGGGAAGGGAGGCGTGGCCTGGATTGAGCCAGCCACGCCTGGGCGGAGCCGGCCACGCCAGAGCACATATAAGCGTGGTGTGAACGCAGATCGAGGCTGTTGTACTCCGAAGTGAAGACGACATCATCGGTTCTCAAGTCCCGGGTCGTCGTCCTGGGCCAGGCAGGCCGTTGCCTGCCTGGTCCAGTCTGTGTCGTGTTCCAGAGTGTTAGTGAGTTGAGGAAGGTGGTCACCACCTCATGTACAGTGTTATATTACTTACCGTTTAATAAATAGTGTTGCCTCCAAGCTGCGTGTGTGTGCACCTAATTCGAACCCACTACAGCAGCACGAAGTGAAATTCCGCAACAGGGCGTTCTGAGATTAAGTTCCTCGAGCCGCAGAACTGGCAGATGATGTTCAGTGGACTGCAATTATGCGCCTCTACACGAGTGTCATCGAAATTGATGGCTTCATTGCGGATCGCTTGTCTCTGACGCTCTGGAACTAAGCACTGACTGAACGACCGCTGCATGCCGTGACTGCGATTGTTCAGGAGTTTCTGCCGCGATTCGAAGTCGATGGGCTGCGGTATCTGCTTCACACTGTGATTGCTCAGCAGTTTGTCGATTGATGTAACATTGTTGAGATTCACAATGTGCTGCACGAATTATCTCGAGCGACTCCTGACTTTGCTTGGCAACCATCTTTGCTTTCGTTCTTTTGCCTTTCGATGTTTTTTTGTGACGGGATCTTTGTCCTCGTCCATAATTTGTTACTGGAAGTGAAAAGATATTTAAGGAACATTTAGATCTGAAGTTTTCGTGACTGCAGGGATACCTATTTTTTGGTTCTTTCGTTAAAGTCACGTAGGTATAAAATAAAATAAATTAAATCACGACGTTTCGATCGCAACACAAGCGACCGTCATCAGGTGGCTGCTGTATCTTTTCCACCTGATGACGGTCGCGTATG